>JAUDZF010000002.1:1252464-1878697 GCA_030407055.1 Armillaria mellea
ACGCGCCGTAAGAGCATGGTTGCACCGAAAATAACTAGCACCTGAGAAGACAAGAAGGTGAGGCCAGACGTCTTCCGTAGATGTGAGATTCGATGTCACATACACTAAGATTCGTAGTGCAGCCTTGCTCGGATGCAGTGCAGATATTTTGGAGTGCTTAGAAGACAAGTGACGACAATCCGGCACAAGGGTAGGTACAATCGCGTGGATCCGGCCTTCATGTTGTTCCCGCCCACGAAGAACAAACGTTTCGCGGATGAAGTACCATAAAAATAACGGAGAATCCTGTTGTCACGACGCGGGGATTCACAGCAAGGGCAAGAATTAATTACACCCGAAAGACCTGTTGTCGTCTCTGTCCTACAAATTGAACAGTGAAAACAGGAAATTACCTCATCAAATCACACAAAGGTGAGAAAGGCATTGAGAATGCAAGTCTGGTTCTCCTTCAGAGAGTCCAAGGGCCATCATACATAACGCAGCTGAAAGTTGCCGATTGCACCCGAAAAAATCGCGATCAATTCTCAGTCGCTTCAAAGATCGAAGCACTCCAAGAAATGGCAGGTAGCAGGATAGAATTTCCCCATGAGCTCGGCCGGCAACTCCTGGAAAGAGTACCCAATTCAGTACTACTTGCGTCCCGCAACGAGGCGCAGGAAAGTTCCCATACCGTATTTCGGGAGCACGTCGAAGCAAAAAAAGACAGGAAGGAATTTGAAGCCATGCCAAGTCATCCCTTGAAGACTCGAACCTACTGTTTGATTTTTCTGCGAACAACGGTCAATTGCAACGCCGTCCTAGCACCGGTCGGTCAGGGTGGGGAAGTTCGAGGAGAAGGGAGAGGCTGATGGCAATCAGGGACAAACACTAGAGTCATCCATCTTCTGCTTTTGGAGAGAAGATGTGCATTTCATTTCATGGCACCCTTTGACCTGGATGCGTGCATAGAACAGCTGCTGCGAAAACAGCCCCTGCACGAGGCGCTGCTGAGAGAAATATGTGAGAAAACGAAGGAGGTCCTGATGCGGGAATCCAATGTAGTACATGTCAGTGCACCGGTAACTGTAGTGGGGGATATCCACGGGTGAGTCACTGTGTATTGTCTTTGCCTGATCGCGCCCTTTGATCGGTTATACAAGTCAGTTCTATGACCTGGTAGAAATATTCCGGATAGGTGGATATGCGCCCAACACAAATTATCTCTTCCTTGGTGCGTTTTGCATCGCACACTGTCCTGCGTCGCCGTTCACGTCTCTTCTAGGCGACTACGTCGACCGGGGACTGTTCAGTGTCGAAACAATTTCTCTATTGACGTGCTTGAAGCTACGGTACCCCGATCGAGTCCAGTTAATAAGAGGAAATCATGAATCACGCGCTGTCACTCAGGTCGGTGGCCTTGTTGACTTTCCTGAGTGCTCTTCTCACAGCCGTCTCCCAGACGTACGGATTCTACGCAGAATGCCTTCGAAAGTACGGCAATTCGCATGTCTGGACATACTTCACAGACATGTTCGACTTTCTGACGCTGTCCGTGGTTATTGACGACCGGATATTCTGTGTACACGGCGGTGAGAAACCTCTCATCATTCATTAAGCGTTTCACATGGACGGGATGGGCTAATTCTATTTTTCCAGGTCTATCGCCCTCCATCCATTCAATAGATCAAATCAAAGTCTATGACCGTTTTCGAGGTGCGCGGCTAGCCTTCGGCACCTAATTCGTATACTAACACTTCGCAATAGAGATACCCCATGAAGGTCCTATGGCCGACCTCGTCTGGTCAGATCCCGATCCTGAGAAAGAGGATTTCGCCATCTCCCCAAGGTGCGTAACATGCTTCTGTCTCTGACTCAATTTCTCAATCAAAGGCCGTTAGAGGGGCTGGATACACGTTTGGATCCGGCGTCGTCCACAAGTTTCTTGAGATCAACAACATGTCGCATATCCTCCGAGCGCACCAGTTATGTATGGAGGGCTATTCCTCTCTTTTCGATAAACATCTATCGACGGTATGGTCCGCGCCTAATTACTGCTACCGATGTGGGAATTCCGCAAGTATATTGGAAGTCGGGCCGGGAGTGTCTATGTATTTTAACGTGTTCGAAGCCGCACCCGAGAACGAACGAGACGGACCGAGTCAGCAGGCAGCTCAGAATGCAGGAGGTAAAGTACGTGAATCCATCCTCATGTCTGTCTGTCATTTCGGAAACTGATTTTATTTTTGTATCACTCAAGCCTCCGGAGTATTTTTTGTAAACGCCCATTCGGCATCACCCACGCGGTACCATACATTGCGCTTTTCTGTAATCTACGGATCTGACGATACGAACTGTACGTACCACTGACACTCGGGGTCGGTGAATGAGGTCTTACGAATATAACTCTCTAATTGCTTGCCCGACGTTGATTGCCCAAATTTCGATGCGGAGTCATACGGAATAAAGACGAAATTAGATGATGGCAGGATGAATTTTTGGCGTGCCAAGATTGACTGTAGCAGTTGCTAACTGCATGAGGACCAGAACGCCTGCAATAGAGCGAGACCCTTGGGGGAACGCAATAGCCATCGGCGAGACCATAACCTCACCACTAACGCGAACATCCCCAGCCAAAAACAAGCCATGATTCGCCGTCGCCATCGGAGCCATAACAGCAGCATCAAGGTCTTTGCCAGATCTCGCTTACGGCGGCGCCCATGGTGCAAGGATGCAGATGTCCCGGTCACGGAGACTGGGTAGCCAAAGAAAGGGTTAATCATGGACGTCGGGGAAAGGGACGATGGACCGGGTATAGGAGATAAAGACTGTGGTTTCCGGGGTAGACGCTGACTGAGACGAAGGGGATATTTGTCTTCCTTGTGAGGAATCAGAAATAGTTGATAAAGGCTCCAAGACTCCGCCATAATCTATCAAAGCGGTTAGCTCATGTACGAGAAACATATTAGCCGTATGAAATGCCTTGTGGTAAAGCCGATGGTGTGAAGTAGCTGATTAGCTCTTCCTGCTTAGGGAAAAAGACTCGAGAGAGTGCATTAGCCGGGAGAAGGCGTCTGTGTAGCTTGTCAGTTGAGGTGTATGGAAGCTATAAACTTTATTTGCTACAAACTTTGCTATGCTCCAGATGCCCGAGTGAGTCCATGAGAAGTTTATCATGAAAACTATAAACGATGTTAATCACCGGGTCGTAAGAACGTTTCGGTTGCGGTACCTGCTGACAGCATTCCCGGGAACCGTGGTATGACGTCGGATAACAGCCAAGAAACGAGGTCAAAGCTCTATACACGCCGTTAAACCTTGTGTCACGGCAGGTTTGAAATACCCACGATGCTTTGCATGGAAATGCCCTTGAGGTCAAGAAGTAGGACGTACTGCAGAGCAGGCCGTCCTTCTACTTCGTTTCTGTTGACTTCCTGCAAGTGGCATCGAAGACACTCTAGCGCACGGTAGACGACCCCTTTGTATTCGTCCGAGCAGCAGTTGAACGGCGCGAATTTCAGGACGATGATAGGTCTCCCCAGAGGGTCTGTGACATCGTCTGGAAGAAAGTGGACGCTTGCAGCGATTCGCGTCGATATATCTGGATCCGGTGGCCAAACATGGTCCAACCGCCATACAAGGTTTTTGCGAACGGCTTCTAGCGCAAAGGCTTTCGTATAGTTGTTTCTCTAGGAAGTTGTAAGCTCCGAGTGTACGTGTTCTGGAAAGTGTTTGGAATTCTTACTCTGAATAGATGGAAGATAGAAACTAGGAGTTATATCAGGCCTTTTATCGTTTTAAATGGGCGGAACCAAATTGACTGACAGGTATCGTTTAGCCACTCCTTCGCCCAATTAGTTTCCGAGTCGCCTAGATGCAGTTCATCGGAGACGGAAGGTAGTATATCGTTGATCAACGTCTCCTGCAGAGCACGGACATCGCGCAAATTGGCGTGATACTGTTCCAGGAGCTTGTCGCAGTTGACCTTGAGTAAAGCATGGATATCCATGGCATTTCCAAGCAGACCTCAGCAGCCGCGGTCGCGAAATAGGTGCCCGTTGTCAGCAACGACGACAGCAAAACAGACAATTCCCTGGGGTACCTTGATACTATTGGCAACAATTTGCATGTGATTGCGATGACGTAATCATCCCTTTTCGATGTCGACGCCCAACTTCAAGTTGGACGCGTTGATTTCATGGTTCGAACACAATAATGGGTACATCGACATGCAACACGTTGGATTCCACGTATTTCCTTCTTTCGAAGGAGGGCGCGGTGCCGTAGCGCTGCGTGATATCCCAGTATGGAGTATAGGCGAACATAACAGTCCTTGGCTTATTTTTTTTTGTGCAGGAAGGTCATGCATTGTTCACAATACCGAGATTGCTAGTGATATCAACGCGAACATCACTCCTGCCCGAACATTTTGGGCAGGACAAATGGAAAAGCAGGCAATTGGACCGAGGTTGGGCTGGATTAATTCTTTGCATGATGTGGGAAGCTGCCCAAGGAAATGCATCCAAGTGGGCACCCTATCTCGGTTCGTCCCTCATTCGTCATGTTTTTTTTATCTGAAAGAATGTGCTACTAGACACACTGCCCACTGAATTCGACACTCCAATGTTTTGGGCTGAATCGGACTTGAATGCACTGAAGGGAACTTCGGTGGTAGGTCCGTCTAGTCCTTCGATTCCCATTCGCTTCTCTGATTATGCCCTTTAAGATAAACTAGGCAAAGCAGATGCTGAGCAAGACTACGTAGAAAAGGTGCTTCCTGCCATCCAGGTTGGTGTTAACTCTTTCGGATAATTCATTGTTAATAATATCTTAGAATCGACCCGATTTATTCCAACCAGAGTTGATTCCTGTACACTATTCCTTGGATCAGTATCATATTATGGGCAGCCGAATTCTGTCAAGGAGTTTCAATGTCGAAAAATGGGAAGATGAGGTTGGGGATGACGAGCTCGCTGCGCAAACTAACTCTATGGATGTTGACGACCCGGTTCCGCTAACGTCGGCCAACAATGATTCACCGGAAAGGGCACATGGGGAGGAGGTGGCGGAGGACGACGAAGAAGAAGAGGAGGAGGAAGAAGACACGTCTGATATCTCCATGGTTCCTGTAGCTGATCTCTTGAATGCGAGATACGAAGCAGAGAACGTAAGTCCCCTTATCAGCTGTTCTGTCACGGATTTACACAGTTTACAGGCCAAATTATTTTATGAAGAAAATGAGCTCAAAATGGTTGCCACGAAGTGCATAATGAAGGGAGAACAGATCGTGGGTTTTTTTTACAGTTCCCAGAATTTGGGTTCTTGACGTGTATGTATGTCAGTGGAACACATATGGCGATTTACCAAACGCGGAATTACTTCGTCGTTATGGACATGTGGACTTGCTCCCTTTATCGACAGGGGGACAGGGCAATCCGGGCGACATCGTCGAAGTTCGAGCGGACCTGGTAGTGGCCATCGTGTCGAAGCGATACGATCATTCGTCCGTTGTCGCGGACGAACGAATAGAATGGTGGTTGGAAGAGGGCGGTGATGAGTAAGTACACTTTCTCACACCTTTTCGATTGTTCACACCTTAATTCTTCGACTCGGACAGTATAATCGTTATAGAGGCGGACCTCGAGATACCGCCGGCTTTGATCTCATTGATCAAGCTTTTGTCCTTCTCTTCGGATGAGTGGCGAAAGGTGCGGGGCAAGGGCAAACCGCCAAAACCCCAATTAGATTCCGCTACGGTAGACATCATCAAAGATGTACTGGACCAACGATTACAGCAATACCCCACAAGTCTCCAGGTAATTTGTCTAACGCGATCTAGCTGGATGACATCCTGTTCGATCCTGTTTCATATATTGCCATTGATCCTGACGTTTGTGTGAACAGGATGACGAGATAGCTCTTTCGGGGGACCTTTCCCTAAACCTACGAAACGCGACCATCGTCAGGTTGGGAGAGAAGAGAATTCTCCACGGTGCCCTGCAGGTGATGCAAGCTGTTCACTTCGAGAACCCGAAGAGAAAACGAGATGCTGTGATGTCAAGCCCAAAGACGAATAAGAAGCTTCGACAGCAATAGCGGAATGCCGCGTCCTACAGTTTCAGTTAGCTTATTGAATTCATTGCAGACAATTGCTCCATATATTCGCTCACTCCCATAACGAACGAATGATATTTGCCTCTTACCTTAGATTTTCATTCAAGGACTTCCGCCGTCCGGCAGTACATTTTTAGGATGATTAATTGATTACGAAATGAGGCGACTTCAGGTGAAGTCCTAAGAACAGGAGGATCGGTACGTGGTTCGATAGTTCATTAACTGGCTGTATAACAAGTTCCTAGCTCCTGATTGGTGTCTGCATCCGATTGGTTCTTCTCTTGGTCGGTCAGGCCAATCAGAAGCTAGACAGTACCTCTCTATCTGTGGCCCTGCGCCACCTAATTGGTGCTTAATTGCACCGGAGGCCGGCAAGTCGTGTCCTTATTCGCTGCTCCCATCTATTTGCGGCGAATCCTCTCGACTTGCGATGTATTAAAATATTGCGGTACTTTTAGAACCTCTGGCAAACTTAATAACAACTTGATCTGCCTTACCAGGACATGTAGCTGAGGAACGTGAAAGGCCTAATTGCTAGTTGCGATATGGCGCGGAGTCTATCTCACATTCATGGAAGACAATCGCATCACGTCTGCAAAGAATGTTTAGCCGACGTAAATCTCGATGAATATTGTATGTTTTACACCGTCAAAAACAGTATCTTCCGGGATCTGGCATTTCCACGTAAAAGGTTGAACACGGATCCGTCAAATTGGAGACATGGGACATGGGACATGAGACGTCGGAAAACGCAAAACGTCAGTATGCCTTGAAAATCACTGCGAAGGTCCTCAAGCGCACTAGGACTTCGGTAGCCTACGTAGCCGTCGCCCTGAAAGGTTGGGTTGACCCTTACCCGACGTCACGTCAACTCTCGAGTAAAAGTCGCATGTCCTCAATTACTGCAACCGTTGCATTAATTGACAAGTCTCCGTTGAAATTGAGTCAAGCCGCGGCAGTTTTAGAGGAGGAAATCGGTGTCCAGATATAGTGACTTGGGGAAATTTCAACTTGTCGTGTGTCAAGTGATGAAGCCGACTCACGGAGGGTGACAGAGCTGGAGCCGGAGATATCATGCTAGAACATCAATGCCATTAAAGAGCAACAGCGGCAGGCGCTTGGCTGTATTTTGGGTTCCAGCCGCCATCCTTAGAACCGAGCGTCGCGCAAAGATGTAAGAGCACATATTCCAAGGATATACGAGTTGGAGGGTCTGCGGAGATTGTGTAAAGGAAGTTACAAGAATTCAAAGTGAGCAGCTTCGACCTCAAGCTAGTCTGAGCGGGAACGTCAGAAATGTTTGAGAATCATATCGATATCGGGTTTAGTGGACGGTAGCAAGCTAAGCCGGACATCGCTTCTGAGTACTAGCGTCCAAACTGCATTCCGTTATGATCGGGGTTATTGAGCAACGTTGCATGTAAGCCAAGAGCATGTCAGGCTTTCAAAGCTTTATATCCGACATATGTACAGGGGCCTCAAGGAGAAATCACCAGGACGTGATTCAGCGAGGCTGACAGCAGCCATGTCGCAATTATTACTGAAGCTACTTTTATGACAATCCGATGTAGTATGTTATAGATTCCTGCGGTACATTTCCGAGTCACTGAAGAAGGGGGACTTTAATGCACAATGAAACGAAGCAGTAAACTTGGAAGCGTTGTTAAACTCTCCATTTGATATCCTCCGAGATAATAGGGATCAACCTATGTACTTTCTGCTCAGAGTAGCGGCAGAGGAGGTAGATCCAGATCCTATGGTGCTGAATCTCATTGCCGAGCGCTGGCCGAGGTCAGTAAATTGATCGCCGACTCTTCAAAAATAGAACAGCTTCAAGCGATCGCCGTCGCGTTTCTTAACGCGCCAAATGTGCTTGAATGACTGAACTTCAACTATGCCTACTGATTCACGGTATATCTTACGCTCGATACGAAGAAGACGCGATCGCGAGCAATTTCTTCGAAATTCATGGAATGTACCTCGTTGCGTTCCGGATGTCGTCTGGACGGCATTCTTCTTAGCTCTTATGAGATATCTCACGAAAGTGGTTAGCCCTGTGGACTGAAGACCCCCATTAAGTATTCGAGTAAGCAGAAACCAGTAGAACCACGACTTGATCTTGTCCGGAGTTGATTTATTTTTGAATGAAGTGAATGTTGTGTACCAAGTGAACCGCAAGGACCACGGGCCCTTGAACAAACATTTTGAGGGCGTCATCTACTGCGTTATAGTAAAAAGCGTAGAAATGGAAACGACAATAATGGCAAGGTAAAAGAATAGATCTGTAGTCCCGTTGTATCCACGGACCATTGTCCCTATCCTTTCCCTCAAGTTCCGCCTATCTCCACAGGCGGCCTATCTAAACACCTTGTAGTCTGAGATACTCGTACATCGGCAATCATTATGCAGACCGAGGCCCCCGCGGTCTCCCTGCCCCGGTCTCCAGGGGAGATGAGGATGAACTCTAGACTGCATTGTTCCGTTTGCCCCGCGACATAGACATAACTTAAAACATATCAACATCACAAGGAGTGGCGAAAGAAGTATCCTCCCGCGAACCTCAATCCTGGCCTTCTTCGCCACGCAGGGAGGTTCGCGGTACCATTGCGAACCTGGATTGTGTTCATTGCCCCCGAGGCTTGAGTGAAATTCGTTGATGTTCGAGACGCGGTAGAAACATTGTCCAAGCGCGGGCTTGTAGGCGATAGCTAGGCTGAATAGAAGAGAAGAGATGGAACTTTCGAGTTTCGAAACAGATTTCTGTCGGCAAACGTGCTAGCAAAGAAGAAGTGACCGTCTCATTGTCCGAATTGTCCATTTTGGTTCCCATGAAATTTGTTTCATAAAACAAAGCCGCCGAATGATCTCCTAGGACAAAGAATACATGTCTTGGGAACTGAAATTTTTTGTGGGAAATGGTGATGGATGCAGGATTATCTTGTAGTAGAAACCTTAAAAGTATCGCATGGTCGTACACGATATTTCCCCCGAATTTTCATTGTGAAAACCTGTACAATTTAGGTACAACCATCCAATCAAGGGCCAAGTTCGCTGTTATGTAGAAAGATTGCAGATCAAAAAAGAAAGAAAAAAACAGATTGGCATATAGATCACGGTGGGACAAAATCAATCACACACACGGCAGAGTCGTGTGATTCGACAATTTCATCTGGCTCAGCGTTGGGCTGAACAAGAAGCTGAGCGAAATCATCTCTTATCGTGTACGAGACCTCCTCATCCAGTAACCGCTCAAAGTCCTCTTCGTTGACCTCGGTCGTGATCGGGTGCTTCCATGTAAGATACAACCCCGTATCCGTCATCTGTAAACATGTCACCTCCGGAAGTGCGGACATCACTCCAAAAGTCGGAGCTCTGCAAATCACTGGAGGCTTCTCTAAGTCCCAGTGAACAACGAACAATCCAGTGTCTGTTACCACAGCGACTCGCTCATTTTCAAAGGCTAGGTACCTTGAGAGGCGTGACCTTGACCCTAGCTCGATGTCAAGGACGACATTTTTGAGCTCCACTTCTCCTGTAATAAGCCGCTCAAAGTAAGGTATGATGAGTAGGCGGGAAGAGGAGAGGAGTGCTGCGAGATGACGACCGCAAGCCGACACATGCACCGCAGTGAAGGTGTCGGCTAGGTAGACTACTTGGGGAGTAGGTATACTCTCGGCCGACCGAGTGACGACGTCGTGATGTAGTAAGGTGGACCCGGCGATGGGGTGAGTCTGCTTGGAGATGGCATAGATCTTGTTGGAATACTGCAATTGGTAGGACGGGATTTTGAGAATGCTTTTCCCCGTTTCGCGGGAGAAGACGACGATGTTGGGCCAGCCACAAAGGAAGAGGTGGCGCTCTGAGATGTCGACATAATGTAGATGAATAAGGGATTCCAGAGGGTTGGCAGTGATGGTCTGGATAAGCTTGCCGCCGGGAATGTCATATACGAAAAAGTTGGTTTCCGTGGCGGCGAATAATACCGGATAGACAAATCGAAACGCATAGGTGGTAGTGGATGTTGCGATGAGGCTATAAGGTACGAAGTGTCCTTTGGGATACGAACTCTGATGTTCTGTCGCAGCTTCCTTTGATGCTGCTATTTGGGTTTGGTCCGGAGGGGAAAATGACAGAGATTTATCTGTCTGATTTTGTCTTTCAACCAGTCGCCAAACTTCCTTCCGTCGACCTGCTCGATTAAAAATCAGAAACCCGTTATCGTATTCGCAATGAGCGTGTGGTATAACATGTGACGTTGGCAAAGACCACAGGATACGATTGGTAGCAATATCTGCTACAGCAAGGCCACCCTTTCGGTATGTGGTGATGATGATGCCAGCCCACTCGTCAACCTTTATACGATGGACATCTTGCTTGTGTAGGGATGCATATGCCAATCTCCTCGCAGATGATGGCGATTTCCCCTTCCACGCATGTTTGATACTGATCTGACGCCTACAAAAGGACTTCCAACCATTGACGTCCCGTAACGACCTGGGAGTATATTTCCTTCGTACATCCGCCGGCTGGGTGCCCTCGGAGGGTATCAGGCCGTGGACCACTGCAGCGTTCCGGTAAATTGTGGACTCGTTGGCATCGGCGAAGAGCTTTGTACTTCGGGAAACAGCAACGAACGATGCCAATGAATCGAGCTGGAGATATGCCAAAATTTCAAGGATTATTTCCGTGGGCAACGACTGGGACAAGATCATGCTGTGTGCGTGTTCAAGTACGATGGATCAAGATGTTAGAGATCTACAGCTATATTCCAGAAAAAGTGAATATTATACGGAACAACAAGTGAAACAAAACACACCAAAATCAGATTGAGACTATTGGATGGCGATGGTGATGAAGATGGATTTGGGTGGCAGTGCATGTGAAATATCTATCCTCTTGACCTTCATCATCATCATACTTGACGACGACGACGTTATTGCCACCTTCAATGGACTTGCCAACTAACCATGGGACGGCGTCGCCACCCTACAGTGCACTCCCGACGACCATTGACCACTCAGTGCCCGCCACTGAAGCTACTGCGCAGCTCGCAGCAACACCGGTGAGGGACGCGCCTGTGAATCCCCAGGTCGTCGAGCTCCGGGCCATGTTTCCCGACTTTGACGACACTCTGCTGTACGTTGAGGAGTGTTCGTTCGTATTTCTTGCTTACCGATATACAGGCAGTCAGTTTTGGATTCCGTTCACGGCGATCAAGGTCGCGCCATTGACGCGTTGCTCGGCATGAGCGATCCTGAATACAAGGGTGAAGTTCGGCCTGTAGAGCCTGTCTTGGTGCGGCTCAAGCCATATTATTGCCACTGCTGAAGATCATAACAGCTAGGTTGCAGACTCAAACTGAGCTTGACGAACAGTTGGCTCGCAGACTCTTGCTCGAAGACGAACAGCAACAACAAGCTGCGTGGCAATCGCAACAACTCCAGTGGCAACAACCTACACCTATCCGACGTCAGTCGCAGAATGTTCCCGAGAAAGACACTATGGCTGAGCTGGGGGAACAATTCAATAAGTTTGCAGAAAGCAGGTCCTCGTCCTTGGTTTGCTGCGGCGATGCTGACTGCGTATATAGCGGGCAAGAAGACCCTTGGAAGCCTATTCTCCAAGGTCAAGGCTAAGCTGTCAGAAATGGATCAATCACGGTAAAGCTACACGCTGTACTAGCCAAATTCGCGCAGATATCTGACTCTGCATCAGGCAGAATAACAATGCTGCATCTTCATCGACTTCTCAACAGCCTTGGGTAAATGACGACGATTCCCACGGTTTCAGTGGACAGCAGGCATCATACTACGATCCCAATCCTCCTCCGGTCAACAATGCCAACAAGCCCGCTTCTCCTTCGCATGTCCAAGTTCAAGGTTACGACTTGACCCCAAGTCCGAAAGAGGGTTAGCATCGTCACAGCCTTCTCATGACATCAATCTGATTTGTGCCTGTCCGCAGAAACAGTTCCTAGGCCCCCTTCCACTGGACCGGGTTTACCTATCGACGGAGGTATGTTTTAGTCCTTGTAGGTCATATCACAATTCTGATAGTATCATAGGGAAACTGGGTCTTTTGCCTAAACGGCCTGTCTCTCTGTTGCGAACCTCATCGCCACCAGCAAGCGGCCAGTCTGGACCTCTTGCAAACACAGACGCAGTTGATGATCACGACCTTGAATACGTCGAGAATCCTTTCGAGGATGGAAGGAAATAAATTAGCATTTAATGGGAAGCGGTGGGCATTATATATATGTAGTATTCTTTTGCCTTTGTTATGTTGTATATCACGGAACTCCGTGTATTCACGATTAGAGGTCTGGAAGTAGCAACGAATTATTATGCATTGGATGTATCATGGTATCTTGGTCCATTAGAAATCAATGTACAAAAGGTGAGACTACGGCTTCCACAGCAGCCCCTTTGAAATCATCAGCAGCACTGACCATAAGCAAGCCGGCTAGGGAAGCATTGAGCATGGAGAAGGCAGATGCAATGTTCTTTCACGTACTAATCAAACCGAAAAGACCCATGATACTGCCGAAAACCTCAACGACCAAGATCTTGACGAATAGGTTAGGGTCAGCAGCATCTGAAAGTGCAGCGGTAGACCCGGTAATTCCTACACAAACCCCACAAAGAAGATTACATGCGCCGACCGTCAGGCCGCCCCAGAAGAGAGCAAAACCTTCGATGAATGAGTTTTAACGACAGAACTAGAGGTGAAGGTGGGTACCAGTGTAGTAGTTTTCTCGTGTATACAGAACTGAGTCTGCAACTGATGTGATTTTGGCGGAGTACACGATCCCAATGATCTAGAAGCAAGATTGAGATGAAGGTACACGATGCTTGCATACAATTACGTACGACACCGTATATCGCGACGACCTCGCAGAAAATGATACTGGGAACTCGTTAGACCTCTTGAGATTAAGTAAGGAAATCGTAGGTCGCACCTAATAAGATTCTTTGTGCTGATACGAGGTGCCCTGACGCCTCCACCAAGGATGGATGAACCGGTGACGAATATACCCCTACACTTCGATGAGCAGCAACCAAGGACCAACGACAGTTACACGCACCATCCTGCACCCAATACGCTCAGGCCTATGTCAAGGCCAATACCGGTCGCAGCCCAGGCGTAGGGACTTGTTTCCTCCAAGAACCGGCCAACGTTGAAGGCCTCTCCCGAGCCTACAGTTATGTAGTCAGTCGCTGACCAGTATGTTCTAGAAGAGTCGCACCAGTCAGTAGAATATACAGAGCAATTACGAGAACAAGAAACGAGGGTAGACCGTAGGAGAAGTACCCCATGATGATGAATGTGTAACGGTCGAACTTAGGCGTCTCCTCATTTGTGCTTTGTTTGGATCTAAGGCTGTTGCTCCTCTCCCATGTACCACTTGCTCAAAGGACTGCATGAATATTTAACGCGGTGAGCACTGGCTGCGCCTAGACAACCGACGCTCAGCTGATTGAATCTGGAAGAAAGGAAGAATTCTCAGTCATCATCATTGGTCTGGACGGTGCAGGCAAGACCTGTAAGTTTTTATTCCATGGTAACCACTACGAGGCTACTGGTACTTATATATTCCTGGAGACTCTACTAGAGCAAATTAAGACACTGTATACCGATACTCCTGGTCTATCTCCTGACAAAATTGCACCCACCGTTGGGCAGAATAGTAAGAGCGACTTTCCAGAGCAGTTTCCTTAAACTTATCTCGCCCAGCCGGTAAAATCGCGTTACCATCGACTATCCTGCAGTTCTGGGACCTCGGAGGCCAACGCGGTATAAGAAACATATGGCCAAAGTATTACGACGATTGTCACGCTGTAGCCTATGTCATTGATGCAGATGACCGGGAGCGGTTGAGCGAGGGCTGGGAAGTCTTCGGTATGTTCATCCAGCTATGCGTCATCTGAGCTCCTCGTTTGAATATGTGCAAGCGATCTAGATGCCGTCCTTTCTGCGCCCCAAATTCTTGGTTTGCCTCTACTCCTCCTTGCGAACAAGCAAGATTCTCCACATAGCTTGTCCGTGGAAGAGATACGGCATGATTATGAGGATTGGTACCAGAGGAAGATTGAGAGCGCGCGTCGCAGCGTGAGGTATGGGGGAGGAGATGAGATGTCCGCACGGAGAGAACGTATTGCAAGTTTGGAAGTCATGGGTATCTCCGCTATACAAGGGCAAGTATCTTTGTCTTCTATCTGTTTCGGGGTATTCATAACTTGATATCAGGACCGGCGTAAGGAATGCTGTTGATTGGCTGTTTTTGCGGGTGCAAAACAGTCGAAGGTACGTCGGGGTTAAGCGCAGCTGCAGCATGTTTTACTCATGTCATTCTACTAGGGATCCGCCGAAGAGTTCCAACATTACCGGGTCTTGAGCGCATGAGAGTAATAGCTCTGCAACCGAGGTGGAGTTGGGTAGTCTAGGTATCCCATGTGATGAGTCCCCAGAAACATGAGACGGATTTTAGCTACTTAACACATTGCGAAACTCTGGTTTCCCTGAGGTCCGAGCCTCAATAAGGCCTTTCGTTGCCGAAAGTAGAACTTCAGGAACGAAAACCATCCCTTGGCGATATACCAGATCAATACCACGCGGCACCAGGCGTACAGTCTATGATACCGTTGAGTTTTTTTCCCTTCGCTTATGCGGAATTGCCCGGTTTTGTTCAAAGGATTATCGGTTAAGCTTCAGGTATATGTCCCCCGTGTTGCGACATGGACGAGGCACTATTTTGTCCGAGTAAAGTACTGCTCTCCCCGATAAGTACTGGCGGAACTCGGGAGGCATGAGGGAGAAGTTGCCCTTGACTAAGTCTTCCCTGACCATGCCGGGTAGCCAAGGAGATCTCCTTAATGGATGCATCAAGATAGGGGACGGCTTTCGTTGTTTGGGCTATTCAAGAGTATTGTCCCCGTTTCCCTAAATTATATGAGCGAACCTCTACTATCCCGACAAATTACTGATCTATATCGCATGGTGATCTACTTTAATTATTAGCGTCCAGTACAAGTAGGTAAAATAATGCATATATGTTACGCGCACACATCACCGACGCGCAACATTGCTAAACACGATTTCAAAGCAAAGATAACGCAGCAAAAGCAGGGTTCATCTGTGCGCCGCGAATAATATCTGCTGCCTGTCACACAGAATACGTATCATGGTACAAGAAGATTTTCAAGATTGAAATAATGCGTACCTTTTCACCGATTGCATAGGCGATAGACTGCGTATGGCATGCCAGCTCCTAAAACTTGACTCTTGAGTGACGACTTTCAAAGGAAAAGTTGGAGTTATACCATGGGGAGTATAGAAAGGTCGACCTGCCGAAATGATATCAATAGAAGTTACTCGAAATAGCCCAACAAGGACAGACCACGCGAAGATTCGACGTCCCGTATACTATCAGCTTATCATCCACCACGCCCCCAAGTTCACGGGACATCATAGCAGCTGTACCAACAGGATGGAAAACGGTACTGAACGTGTTCTTGATGTATTCCTTGAATGTTTCGTCCTGTTCCTTACTTTCAAAGACCTCTTTTGAAGGACTCACGCGCTCCTTGATGACGTCACATAACGGTGCAGTCTCTTGGAGTTTGAACGCGAGTCTGAGGATACGTAGCGTCAATTCGACGTCAGCATCGTTCGCAAAATAGTTTGGATCAATCGCCGGTGGATCCAAGGGATTGGCAGATTTGATGTGAACGGTACCGCGAGAAAAAGGATGCATGAGGGCGGCGCTGAGGGAGAGGTATCGCTTCCCTAGAGATGGTTGTAATTCCGCAGAAGGATAATGGCCATTGAAGAATATGATTCTAGAAAAAAATGTGAACATATTGGCATCCTATTTAAGAGAGATTACGGCACTTACTCGCCCTCAGCTTGTTTGTTGCGGGAGAACCACTCCTTTTGCAGACTGTATTGTTTTTGAATGCCTTTCTTGAGTCGGGGATATATGATGCTCGACAGGTACGAGTTGCATTGACTTTCAGCCAAGTCCCTCCAGGCACACAGTTCTTCTGTGTTGCCCAATTTTGATGGTTCCACGAATATAGGATCCCGACGTCGGTACGGATGCCAGGATGCCTCGCTGGTTTTTGCTGAGACAGCTTTTGTTAGCAATATAGTGCTACAATTGAGGGAATAAAAATCACTAGAGTTCGGCATGCTTTCGTTGCTGGTGCGGATCGAGTAAGAGTTCCATAGTGTCGATGGTCTCGTCAACCTCCGCGATGGTAAAGACCATGGTATGATCCTCTGTATCAATCAAACATTCGGTCAGAAAAGTAAGACTCTACAGATAGTACGTACGTAGATTTTCGCCAACCTCCGGAAGGTTTATTAACGTTTTGATGCCATGCACGTTTAGAATTTCAGGATTACCGATGCCAGAGAGCTAACAGGTTCACCGGTTTAGTGGGGGGATGGGGGTGTCAAATCATGCAGCGAACCTCGAGAAGCTGGGGGCTTTGGAATGATCCTATGGCTCATGCATCAACTTCGGACCGATTGAAAGACACCGGAACATACCAGCAGATAGTATCACTTCTTTCCGGACGAAGCTTGACAACCAACTACCATGTCTGATGAATTCCACCCCGACAGCTCTTTTCTTGCCGTCTTGTTGGTGTTCGAGGATAACCTTAGGACCCTTAAGTACGCACCCAACTGAACAAATTGCTAGGCTTACCTTTGTTGCATGGGCTTCAGTAAGGATCAATAAGTTTGAACGATCGGCGTTAGGCTTGTAGTACCCTGATGCTGCATATGACCTAGTGGCGGTACGAGTGTCGACAGTCGTAAATACAGGCATCGAACCGAGTACAACACCATGACCCTGAAGAAACTGTGTCACGCAAAATCAGCGGCACCCATTATTTTTCTTACCGTTTCGGGGCATCTCGCTACGCCTAGGTTTTCCGCTGCATCAAACAAGGCCGCGTGTATAGAAGGGATGGAGGCTGGGAATAGAGATTTCATGATAGGTCCTAAGGGATGATTGGCGAATTGTCATGCTAGATATTAAGTTTCATACCGCCCTGTCCGTGGAACTGTGGGTTTGGAGGAACAGAAAACATTCTGTCATTTTCTGGGCAGAAATTATGCTGGAGGGTGTGTTCACTCTAAAGGATGGTCAACAAAACTATTTCAGTCACCTCTAAGACGTAAAAGAAACGGGTGTACCTTTTTCATCGATTCTAGAAGAGAACTCCAGTTCCATCCCTTGTTTCCAAGTTCTTCAAGCGCGTCAAACTCCTCCTTTGATGGGCGAAGCGTGCCTAGGAAGTTATTCTGCAAAGGGACGTGAGATGAGGACCTCGCTGATCCTGTCTGAAATCTTGCCTGAGAGGATCCGCCTAGTCCCTTGCCGCGAGATTGTAATATCGACCTGCCGTTCGCATGGACCTGTGGTTCGCTGAAGAAGGACCAATCATAGACAGGATGTGCCATTGTATGCCCTACGAGCCCTAAGGGATACTTCAGTACGACTCAGGTGAGATATACAAAAGATACACCGCACACCTGGGACTGCAATCTCGGGCAGATCTGGGTCATAGCCTCCCGCTTCAAGGACGCCAACTACGACATTTTTGTCTTCGCTCAATCTACATTAGGTGAGTGAGCCTCCATTCCAGATATGAAGAGAAGAGAAAGCACCGACCTGGCAGCAACACAGAGGCCGCTAGTTCCTCCACCAACGATGAGGTAGTCGAACTGTACAGCGAGAAATACGGCAGTCGATACGATGGGCATTGGTTTGAAAACTGCGGGGTGTAATTGCCACCCATTGGCTTCTATTCCATGTTTTGATACCTTTGCGCGCGTGAGCCGTCCAAATACCCTCGCCTTGACGATGCACATTGAAAATATGCGACGAAGCATGTACCAGTCGTATCATCGTGGTTTTTGCATTCCTCCACGACATCGCGTCACGAGTATCGAAGGATAGATTTTTTGATGATCGAAACCGGCTAGCACACGTATTTGAAAGTGGAGATTTTTTTTGGCGAGGACGGGAGGCGCGCAAAAAACCGAAAGAAGAGAAATGGATGACTCTGCACTATTATACTTGACGACGATGCTGAAGTGTTTGATGCGAGCATCTCCGCCGGCCGCAGCGTGTCTTCTGAGTTGTCTCTGCCAGTCAGAACAGCGAAGTCCCAAAGGCTTGGGAATGGGCGTTAGAAGTCGGTTAGAAGCTGCAAGAGTGTTTTGCGTACTCCAAGCTTCTCGATCAATCATTGGAAAAACAAATTTTCGTCGATCGAGTCACTGAGGTGTGGCGGCCAATTGCCTTTTACGGGTAAGTGGCGCGTCAGTCCGAGCTCATCGCAACTGGTCCACGTCGAATCTCTGCTATATATCATTGTCTATCATGATTCATGAAGAGGGCATGCTAGTAATCTACGGAGATTATCTTTTTACTCAGGACTCGATAATGAGATTTACAAGATTATATTCGTGTTATATGATACCTACTTGTCTAAGAAATTTGGACAAATTTGTTATACTGTATGCGGCTACGTCGTCGTCCCCTCCACAACAGACGACTCATCTACGGATGATGGAAGACCGTATGGAAGGGAAATGAAAACGGAGGTCCATAGACCCATATGCTCACAAAATTGAGAATTACATCTTCATTGAACGAATTAGAAAACATTCCATCGGAAGAAGAGACATGAGACGGCTTACAAGCCATTGCCAGAAGGCTTCGATCTTGTTCTTGGGTGGAGGTTCGTCATACCTATAGCGAGATTAAAGGTATAGTAACTCCAAGGTGCCGGAGCGACGTACGTATCGGCTTCGATTTCATCGATATTTGTGACGAAGTCCATATCCTTGGATCTGACGATAGGTTGCTTATAGTAGTACTTGGCGCCGAGATACATGACGGGGAAGAGCATCAAAGGGAAGTAGTTTGTCACGAAGGTATCCTGTGCCCAATGGCCGTTGAGGAAAACGCTCCATCCACTGAACTGCGCACCTAGGATTAGAACAAACAAGACAATCGAAGGTTTCGACTTACGAAACAGATTATAAAGGAAGCAATTAGACCATACCATGCTGGTATAGGTTGGAACTTTGCGGTGAATGGCAATTTGCTTCTATCATATCCCTGGGCTTTCATCCCACTGTAGAACCGAATATAGGTAATACAGATCCCAAGCCAGGTCAATAAGCCAGCGACCTGTCGGTGGTTTAATTGCCAGATCTCAAGATAAAGAAGACGTCCATCGTACCGAGGTCATGTTGACGAACCAATTGAACACATCGCCTGCCCCACTGCTGGAAGCCATATAGGCTAGAGACCCAAATAGAGAACAGAAAATGACCGAAACGTAAGGTAGGCCTGTGCGAGTCGTACGCATGAAGATCTTGGGACCGTTCCCAGCAACAGCCAAACCGTCTGAGAAATGATAAGCATGACAAAGATGACCCGAACAAGTCGGAAGCGTACAGAGAGCTCGCGAGCTAGTGTAAAGGTCACTGGAAGCTGCAGACCACGCCGACGTCAGAAGTGCAGCATTGATGACCTAGAACAACGTTTAAGAAGGACGTCGAGAGCATTAAACGGACAGCATACAGATGGAAGTCCTCCGATGCCAGCGTTCTTTATGGCGATGACGAAAGGCGAAGAAGCGGCAGTACCGTCACTCAAGTCAAGTCGCTCGTCATTCGAAGGGACAAGAAGTCCGATGATTGTTGTGCCTATTCAACCTTAGGTAGACAGTCGAGTAAACATCGGTGGCCCTTACCTCCGATGTAAAACAAAAGAATACGAATGTATACCCTCTTGATGGCTTTAGGCAAATTGCGTCTGCATAAATTTACAGGTTAGTTCAGAGATGATGTCAGAAAACGAAGTCAAGACCTTGGGTTTTTGGCTTCGCCAGCAGCGATCTGGAGGGTTCTGGATCAAAGAAGGTCACAGACAACATTGACTACTCCTACAGCAACGATTTCCGTGCCAACAAACGCGAAGGCTGCTTGTGACATCACAGACCACCTGGATAAGTTTGTGATCAGCGGGAACAGGTGCTTAAGAAAGAAAACGTCGGCCTACCATCCTAAGAATTTGCCGGTATTGCCAGCTATATCATCATAGTTAACAAACGGTCCTGGGTTCTTCCAGTATCTGAACCCAATTCGATCATGGTTCGGGCCACCTAGTAAGATATAGATCGTCTAACACCTCCGCCGTGATCAGAAGAAATCTCACCTCCAAGATCAAGCACGATCCCAAGGATGATCAACCCCGTAATTGTAACGATCTTAATGGATCTGTGATGTCTTGGATTGGAATGAAATGTCCATGACAGAGGTATCTGTGACTTACGCGAAGATAAATTCTGCTTCGCCGTACGCCCCAGCACCCATCATATTAATAGTGATGACGAGAATCAACCCGATTGTTATCCATACTGCAATGTTGACTTCCTTATTCCAGTACTGGACAATGATAGATGCCGCACTGAGTTCAGTAGGCATGAAAATAACCCAGTTATACCTGTAGAATGGAATATGTTGCTATTAACGTCTTACCATAATCACATGGACATTAGACGCACCAGTAATTCCAACCCATGGCGAAACTCAATGCACGATCCACAAATCGTTCGGCTAGCTTAATGTGACCACCGGCAATGGGTAGGTAGGCGACCATCTCTCCCAGAGAAACCTGTCGACAAATGATCAGAAACTCCAGAGCGGCGAATGAACATTGGGTACCATGACACTCCAACATATTGTTCCAAGGGTCAAATAACCCAGTAGAAGACCTTTAAGAAAGTGAGATTATTGGATGATTGTCTCCGATAAGGACTAAATACCGATTGGACCACCATTTTTCAGAGATGTAGCAGTACCTAGGCATTCTATTAGCCAAAAGAGTCTCTAAATCTGACTTGAACGTACCCAGAAACAATCCTGTACCAATAACGCCTACAGAAATGCGATCTCAGCGTGAATGGAGAAGGTAGTATACGAAACCCACCTCCAATACTATGATACAACCAAAATTCAGTCCAAAGAAGGTGTAAACGGAATCTTCACGCACCTGATCATTGCAACATGTCGGTTCTTTAGCTGACGTGCGAGCGGCTGTCCGGCAGCGTCGTTAGCAGGTTCGACATCAAAGGAGACTTCGGGCTTTGTTTTCGTTCCTTTTTCTTCGTTAGAACCCATTTTTGCAGGATGTGGGAGTCAAAAGAGTCCTGCTATTGCAATTTTATATGGTTCTCGGACTTGAAACGCACGGGCCATGTGGTCGACATCGGATATATAAAACTACCCCCCCGCGGGCAGCGCGATATATCGCAGCACTAGGAAAGGCGCTAGAAATCTCGGGGAGTCTCGAGCTGCTGGTCGGGTATAGCGCCCCAATCGATTGACATTACGGCCCCGAAAGACCCAGAGCATTGAGACGCCTTCAATGCCTTCACTACGTGTTCTGAGCCGCAGAGCGGCCTGTAAGAAGGGCGTCACAAGAGCAGCTTTGGAATTGAAGCAGTTTGATGATCGACGCGCGCCGCTGGAACGGATATCGGTATGGAACCAAGTTGATCCGAGGTGTGACAACGGGTTTTTTTTTTTGCGTACAAGGGGGGAGAATTTTGACTTTGTAAAATTCAACTTTAGCAGGGATATAGCAGGGGAAGGCGAAAGGAGACTTGCTCAAGATAGCGCCGAATTAAAAAAGGAGGAGAGGCTTCAGATAAGTTTCCCGCTTTGACAAGCCCCATACGATAAGGCTGTCACGAGGTCTTGGCGAGATGAAATTCGACCTAAATTTGTACCTCACGTTACTCGAGTATGCCGCGGCGTTTGGATCATTTTCTAGGCTCTTAATCTCCAGCTGACTGACGATAAGTAAAGGCCTTAGAAATTCTATGCCTGCGCAAATGGGGCCTTTAGGCTTGGCTTTTGCCTTCCGTATCAATTTTGTGCACCCATGCAAGCCGATTCCTCATTTTTCTTCCGGCAATTAAGTATACGGTGAAATTAGTTCGGTAAAGCAGAAATTTACTCTGGTGCTGTAAAAATTCCCCCCTCAGCCGATCATGACGCGAAGCGATGTCGTGAATGCTGAAGTTCGAAGGTTTTTACTTACTCTCTGGTTTGAGAGCTCCGACCCACTGTGACGAGATATTGATTAGATGCATGTACATCAGTAAGAGTCGACTTACTGCGTCTCTTGAGTCTGCGAGGGCTGGTAATCCTCATCGCTCTCATTAGCATTGCTCTTGCGTTTCTTCACCATTGCTATAATAAAGCGTTACCGAAGAGAACGGAAAACATAAAAGGACATATATCTCACTTCTTCTTGGTAGGGATTGCTTCTGCGCCTGTTTTAAGCGTGTGCGTAGGTTGAACCGATTCCCTCTTTTTTGGAAGGGCTGGTGAAAAATTATCAGCCAATAAAGCGCGTGGGTAGTAGAGTCAATAACACCTCTTCGCTTTGTCTTAGGCCAATATTCTGACATTTCTATACTCTCAAGTTCACAGTACGCTTCTAACTTCTCTGTCAGCCTACAACACGTAAGTGACCCAGATCAGACGCGTCAGAAGTATACACACCTATCGATACACGTCGGACCGACACCTGTGAGAACTGCAAGTTTCATTAGGTGCCCGTACTTCGTAGTGCACGCCTCGATACTGCGCAGAGCATTCTCATACTTAGTCGCGCAAGGCTGGACCGCCGCGCTTGCGATAATCCTTCTCATCATAGAATCCTGCGAGAAAGGAAAGTGAATTGAGTCCCTGTGAGGGAAGAGAACAGAGCAAAGGCGAACCTTGAACCCATCGGAGGAATAGGGGATTCGCACAGATTGATGGTCCACCTTCGTCTTCGGAATGCTTGTCCTCGTCATCCTGCGATCGAGTCTCACGTTCCAGATCCGCAAACGCAGTACAAGTCCCAAAGACTCGGACGTCTCCTTAGGACGGGCTGCCCTTAACGTGAGACGCGTCCACAAGATAGATGTGAACCAAGTACCTTGTTTCTTGGGTTTTTGGGTTTGCCCTTCGGCTGGGGCATGTTTATTCCATTGCGTGGGCAGTGCTTTTCTAACTTTTCAGTCAAGCTGTCCAAGAAGAGTCGTCCAGAGTCACATGCCAAGGAAGACGCGACGTACCGTTCGATGTCGGACCTACACCAGGAACTCCCTTTAGCTCGTTTTGGTGCTCAAATTTCGTTGTACACGCTTGAATACCCCGGATTGCATTTTCATACCCTGTGGCACTGAGGCGGGCCCCCGCGTTTCTTGTAGTTTTTCTCCGCATGGAACACTGCGTGAGCAGGTAGCCAAGGGTGAAATGCAAAAGAAGAGCTGCATCGAGACGCGTACCTTTAACCCATTTCAAAAACAGTGGGTTCGCGCATGCAGGCATTGCAATTGAAACGGTATGGGATAAGAAATAGAATTTGTAAGAAATTCGAAGCAATTGCAGGCTAATCTAATTTCCACCTGACCCCCGCTGAGAATATTCGTGGTTATTCGTCAAGTTGTACGGTCTTCTATAGTTTCGACGTCGCATTGATTAAATCCTCTAGGTTCACGTACTTGTAGTATAGTCTGAGGGAATCCGGGTTTGCCACGGTACCGCTCGGCTTCATGCTAGACCCAGATACAATTTGTTTCACCGCAATTTCAATCTAGTACATGACCGCGACCGTTAGAATTCAGATCTGGAATGTCAACATAGTCACATGGCACCTTTTTCCCATTGACCTGTGTACGGGATGTCATCCACTTCGAATATGTACGCAGGAACGTGTCGTGGACTCAGAGATGAACGTATAGAGTCTTTGATATCCTTGATCAAGGCGGAAGACAGGCGGTTTCCTGGTCGCATTTTTACAAAGAGGAGGACGCGCTCATTAAGGTCTTTCAGACGACGTTGACCTATGCATAGAGAGTCTTCCACGACAGAAGAAAATCTTCTCATGACGTTGTATATCTCGCCCGAGCCAAAACGCACCCCACTTGGATTCAATACTCCGTCGCTGTAAAATTCACAGTCCGAACATGCGTAAATGAAGAATGGGCTGAGGCTGACCTGCGACCAAGAATGATGGCTCCCTTGGTTTTCGGATTGATGACCATGAAATCACCCTGTCGCCAGACACCTGAATGAAACATGACAAAACCGTCCAACAAGGACACGAGCAGGATCTACTTGCCTGGGTAGGTACTAAAGTATGTTTCTCGTAACTTCTTACCGTCCGGAGTGTCACCCCAAAAGAACAGCGGGATTGTCGGATGAGGTCGCGTGCAGACGAGCTCTCCTGGCTCCGAGGTATGCTCGATGTTATTCCCCTCAGGATCAAAGACCTCTACTTTCATTCCCAAAGATTTGACTTTGAGCTCTGCGAACATCTAAATCTTGACAGTCGTAATCGGAACTAGACAAGCACATACCTCCGGCGTGTGATGACAAGCAGGAAGATCCTGTTAAGACTGCAGTTGTGTAAGGATGCCGTATTGTACGTGAGTCAGATGGGCTACTTACATCCACCACAAATGTCGGTACCTCCCGATGTCGTGAAAAGATGAACAGCACTCCCAAATACTTCTTGGGTCCATGTGAATAGTGATGGTGTAAGAGGGGCACCAGTGACAAGAATTGATGCGAGGGCTTCGAAAGACGCTAGCTCCACTGTCAAAAATACAGATGAGCGATAACTTATCAGGACGGTGGTTAAGACTTGCAAGGCTTTATTCCCTGGCTTTGTATCTCCGACAGGAAACGGGGACTAGTTCCAAATAGGGTAACACTGGGGTGGAAACCAGTGAGTAGTTCTATATAAGCAGAGCCCGGCAAAACATTTACTTCTGGTCACTGATGAACTTGAGAAAAGTTCGCAGATCAGGATGCAAGGGAGACCCGTCGTAACAGACAACATGCACACCGCAGCTTAGTGCAGTGAGCATGACTGTCCACATTACCCATCCCGTCTATGTATACAGTTTAGCGCCATCTCGCTTACCAGATCAAAGACGTACAGATGTATATTGAAATAGTGTCTGACCGAAGTGAAGGTCGGCTCCTAGATAACTGTCTTTCTTACCAGTGAGGAGGGCACCCTAAGAGAAAAATGAGACGTCAGCAAGGTTGACAAGCCCGATGGTGGGGAGAAAACGAACGCCTGCCGAATGCACAATACATTTTGGAGGACCCGAAGTGCCTGAACTATACAAAATGAATAGAGGCTGACTGAATGGAAGCTGCTCAAAAGTCAGTTCTCTGTTATCGCCTGTTGCAATGAATGCGGAGAGCTTCGTCCTTCAATTTCAGAGATGTAAATAGAGAGAACGCAAAGTTCATCGAAGCGGCTTACAACTTCGATCCGACCTTCGGAGTCAGCTCTCTTCTTGTAATTCCGCTGGGAAGTAAGATCGCATGCTGTAAGCCGTGTGCTTGCAGGTCTTCGACGACCGCATAAACTTTCGACATAAGATTGACGACTTTCTCAGCATAGAATACTTCTGATTCCGAAAAGAAGAACTTGGGTTGGATTTGCCGATATCGACCCAATACTCCCTGTCAAAGTCGCGCTAGTTTCGACTTTGCGTATTTTATTTGCAGAATTAGACCTACCTCAGCGCCCATGTCGGTGGCTGTAGACGAAAAAATGCCGCCTACACTCGCAGTAGCGATAGCAAGGACAATGGCCATGGACGGAATTCCTGACGACAGCTGAGACGCGTGAGACCATGTCCACAAGGGTTATTAGTGGTTTACCTGCTACTCTATCACCAACAACTAAGCCATTGACTCTCAAGGCAGCTGCCATCTCTCTAACCATGCACCGGAGTTGCTTCCAAGTATAATCTACGACTTCCCCGGACTCACCGCTGGCGGTGATTGCTATGCTGTCATCGTTCCGGATAAGAAGATTCTCAGCATAGTTCAGACGAGCGCCCGGGAACCAGACGGGAACCTCAGGTATGCGTCCGGGGCTTATAATCTGTGAGATCATGCAGTCAGCGTCTCCAACGTCAGATAGGACGAAAGGAAGGCACCTCTAGTTTATTCGGGGGCACGGAGGAAACGACGCCTGTATACTCCCATAGGTCTAGCCAGAATGTATAGTCTTCAACGGAGTATTTGTGCAAGTCGTGGTAGTTCTCTGTTCATCGATAAAGAGTATATCAAAGCGAGATTAAGCGACGACTGAATGAAGAACACACGTAGACGGAAGCCGTGCTTGCGGTTGATGAACCTTCTAAAGGCATCAGCTTCTGTGCAGTTTCGAGGCAAGGGGTTCCAAATTAATCGTGACTGGTCGAAGTAGGAAGACATGCTGAGCTGGGAACAGTTCACACCTGAGATCGTCACCTAAAATACTTCAGACCATTCAATGCCCATGTCATCTGCCGGTACCGGTGGGCTGAGGCTTAATACGTACTGGTTCCGGGATGCCGCGTTATCAACATGGGAACACGTGAGGACCATTGCGAGATGCCAATGATCTGATGCACAAATGCCTACTTCACCGGCAGAAGTACTAATACAACATATCTTGTGAGCTGAAGTTGAAACAGTGGGATTCAAGGTACAGGGGCATCCCAAGTGGCAGTGCCCAGGAAGCTGATAGCAAACAGTTACAAAACCACGTGGCCGATCCCCAAGACTGGGCACCGCGCAAGTTGGACTCAAGGCTGACGCCCTGGCAACTTGTATTCCTCCCATTCTTCGCGCATTCCTCTAGACGTTGTCGCAAATTGCCATGCAAGGTTCCCTTCTCATTTTCTGCTACTGGGCGTGATTTAACGCGCCAAATAGCAGGTTCACGATTAACTATGAACGGTCATACGGTCAATGGTACAATACCAACTACGAGCTCAGAACGAATACAGATCATCGATGACGAGAAGAAATTCACGTATGCAGCCCTCCATTTACCTGCTACCTCCTCTGAATATTGAGCAGGACTGAGTTAAACACTCAAATTGCACGTTGGGGCCTCAGGGATGCTGGTTTCAGCTACAACATTGTAGCAGTCTTCGGATCTCAGTCTACTGGAAAAAGTCGGTAATTCTCAACCCGTATGGTTACTAGCACTCATCTTCCTAGGTACCTTACTGAACAGACTATTCGGCACGAACTTCGACGTAATGGACGAGACGAAACGACAACAGACTACGAAAGGTCACCTATACATGCTATCTGACTATCATACATACTGAAGGCGAGCAGGTATCTGGATGTGTAAAGGCCAGGATATGAGCGTGATGGTCATGGATGTTGAGGGCACGGATGGCAGAGAACATGGGGAAGACCAAGTTCGTTTGACGTCATCAATAACTTGTCAATTGTTGACTGACTTCCTCAAGGATTTCGAACGCAAATCTGCTTTGTTTTCGCTAGCCTCGTCAGAGGTCCTCATTATCAATGTTTGGGAACACCAAGTTGGACTCTACCAAGGTGCCAACATGGGTCTGCTCAAGACCGTTTTTGAAGTAAACCTAGGCCTCTTCGGGAAGAGGGCTCAAGATGGGACAAATGGTCGCACGTTGCTGCTCTTCGTCATACGAGATCACATCGGCACTACTCCTCTTGCGAACCTCCAGGCAACACTCACGGCTGACCTCAAACGTATATGGGAGTCTCTTTCCAAACCGACGGAATTGAATGACCGCCAGCTCTCTGACTACTTTGACTTGGCTTTCACGGCTCTCCCCCACAAGATATTGGCTGCGGACAAGTTCGAATCCGAGGTTAGGAATCTGAGGGGCCGATTTGTGGACAAGGACAACGCAGACTACGTGTTCAAGCCTGCCTACCACAAGCGAATTCCTGCGGATGGTGTCTCTTTCTATATGGAGAATATATGGGTAGGCCTAGGCTATCTTCAAAGTTCTAACGGCTGATGCACGCGTAAAGGAACAAGTGCAAACCAACAAGGATCTTGACTTGCCCACACAACAAGAATTGCTAGCTCAATTCCGTTGTGACGAAATTTCTAGTGTAGCGCTAGCTGAGTTCAATGAGCAGTCTAAATCTCAGAAGAGGCCTATTGAAATTGGGAAAGTGGTGGAAGGTCTGGGAAAGATGATGCGGCAGTGGAGGACAGACGCTCTCAGTATGTTTTTTTTCTCGTTCTTGGCTAAATACCAAGACTAACACAAAGTATTAAGATCGTTATGACCGTGATGCTTATCGGTATCACCAAGGTGTATACCAGCGCAAGCGCGCTGATCTAGCCAGCTCGCTCGATTCAACATTATCGCCACTTTTCCTCGGTCAGCTCAAGAATCTTCACAAATACTGTCTTGTTTCCTTCAAGAAGGAGCTTCTTGAGGGGCTAAAAGGTGATGACTACAGTTTCGCTGATGTCGTCAAAAAGTCTCGCACCACTTGGGAGAAGATATTTGTGGAACGTGCCAAAGAAGCTGTTGTAGAAGATAGCGCAGATTGGAATTGGCAGGAGGAAATGGAACTTCTGAAAGAGGAAATGGGCTCAGTGGGTGATCAATGTAGGAAGGATGAAACGAAAAAAATGGTCAACATGATAGAGGTAAAGCATGATTTACTACTACGCTTCATTGCAGACTTGTACTAACATGAAACGTAGCGTAACTTTAAAAAGCAGATCTCGGAGCCCGTAGAGCTTGCGTTGAACAAACCATCGCCTGACATGTGGGATCGGGTACTGGAGGCGTTTAAGCAGACCCTGGACAAGGCTGAGGGTAGTTATCTGTCTAAAGCTAAGAGTATGTGCCCAGGGATCTTCCGTTACGACTTTAACTGATATTGGGTTTAGGCTTCAATTGTACGGATGACGAGAACACCAATGCTCTTGCTACTCTCCGACGGCGCGCATGGCAAACCCTTCGCTCGAAGATCGATGAGCAAACTGCTGATGGAGTCATACTTGGAAAGTTGCGTGCCCACTTCGAAGAGCGTTTCCGCTACGACGACAACGGAGTTCCCAGAGTATGGAAGCCAGAAGACGACATTGATGGGGCCTTCAAAAAGGCGAAGGATCAAGTACGCCACTGGGTCTCCGTTCTCTTCCTAATTTCTTAACTGTCACTTCACAGACCCTAGAACTGGTTCCGATCTATTCAAAGATTTCTCCCGAAGATTCTACGCTAGAGTACACGCTCCCCGTGGATGCTACTACTGCGGATCCTCTATCTGTTCCCGAAGAATACGATTTCGCTTCATCGCTGGTTATTTTCACGGAGACGAAGTCCATTGATTTGACGAACAAGTTCCGTCGCGATGCAGATGCCTATTATGTGGAGGCGAAGCGGAGTACTGTCTCAAGCGTGGCGCAGATACCCTATTGGATGTATGGAATGCTTGTTGTTCTAGGCTGGAACGAGGCAATGGCCATCCTGTTCAACCCGTTATACTTCACTTTCTTACTCTTCGCCTTGACGGCTGCGTAAGTGATTATGTGTCGGTCTCTTGTCCAATACTGATCGTATGATTCCAATCAGATATCTAATCTTCCAACTTGGGCTTACAGGTCCACTCCTTCAAATTTCTCGAACTCTTGGGGGCGAGGTATGTTTGCAGTATTTGAGGGAAGCCGATTCTAACTTACCATCCTACAATAGATTCAACGACAGGCAACCACCCGCCTTCGCGAACATTTCTCAGAGCCTGTCCTCGCCCAGCCTGTGCGAGCTCAATCTCCTGAGGAAGAGGACCGTGCTCGTCGAGCACAGCCTCAATAAACAACAAAATCCTCTTGAGAGCATTATTGCCCACTCTCGCATTCACATTCTCTTATGTTGTCTTATATTTATTTCATCAACCTGTCATCGGATCTTTGGATATAATTATGGCCTAGTAATAATGTCAAGTAGCCTTACGGATTTTCAATGAACGAGCCTAGGACTTGTCAAGCTCCTGTTGAGGCTACTTCTGTATATCGTTGGATTTACTGTTTCCGTGGTGGATCTACTATACCAATCTGAGTAGTAAGTACCCTATAATGAGACCTGACCAGCTCATCCGTGGAACTAAGCTGAAGATTACGTCTCGCCGAAAACTTGAACTTGGGTTTGTTTGGCAGGCAAGCAGGCAATATATTTCGTCTGTAGTACTGGGCAATGAGACAAAATGGCTGTCAAAGCCCATAAGGTGAAGCAACCACAAATCATCGTCATCATCAAGAGTCCGATGCCGTGGTTGGAAAGGTAGAACTGCCCGTCCACGAACATCTAGTCATGAACAAGCGGGCAATCACAAGAACTAATGTGCAAGAAAGCCCTATGTGCGGTACTTAGGCATCGCAATTTGAATGGCTTAGATGCAACAAGGCAAATGAGGCATACCTCTTAGATGAGTAGTCTCCCAAACTTGCCATCACGCTTGGCACGGGAGAACCATATTGTAGTTGATCTTCCGCGTTGGACAAGCACGAAGTCTTCTCGGCGTCGCACGCAGTGGTATCAGTGCTTGGGCGATTTTTGGCAACACAAGTGTTCCAGTCTAAGATTCAATCAGCTAATGGATGATAGAGGCACGGGAAATGAACTCACTGTTGTAGCAGACGTTGGCATCGACAACGCCGGAAGTAGAGGTAGAGGTAGAGGATGCAGCTGCTGTGGTAGTGGTTGCAGTGGTAGTTCCGGCAGTGGTGGACCTTGCGGTGGCGGAGACAGCAGCAGAGGAAGAAACAGCAGAAGAAACGGATGACACTATGACGCTGCTGGAGGCGATGGCGGAGGTCGCAGAGGCAGATGTCACAACGACAGTAGCACTGGTTGCACTGGAAACAGCTGCCACCGAACTAGAAGAAGCGACAACAGCCGAAGAAGTGGCAGCAGCAGCAGTGGACGACGCTGCGTAGGTTTATTAAAAGCGTGAAAGTTATCGCATTTAAGAAGACTTACCGACGGATGTGACGGCCGCCGAAGAGGCAGAGGAACCATCGGTATACCCAGAAGTATCATAAGAAGACGTCCCGTCCCAAACATCGGGTCCTAAGCTATCTGAATATGTAACATTCAACGACATGTAGCTGTACACACTGACCTGGAATAACGTAGGTGGAAGCGTCTTCGCTGTAAACATTGAATAAAATGCTGCAGGAAATGCTTAGCCGATGTACAAAATCAAACACATGGGTTATGGACTCGGACGTACCCAGGCTCATCGTCGGTGTATGTACTGAAGCACCAGTGAAAATCTACAAAAATCCGAAATGAACAGCACATACCCAGGGAAAGGAACACCACTCGGGAGACTCGTGCTGCCAGATCCAGTGACGGTGAGCTGGTGGCACGAAGGGTCTAGTAAAGGTGGTCAACCAATGATACACCGACTACAGGCGACACCTACAGAGCTGAATACCACGCGCAGAGTTGGCGGTGTACAGAGTATCCGATTCGTGCAAGGCAAGAATCTCGATACGATACAAATAATCACCGGCGGCGAGGGTTGAAGGAATGGTAATATCGACCTTGCCTGTACAGAGATTAATGCTGGGGATTGTCAAATCATGAAAACAGTACCTTCGTTGGCGATCAGTTTGGTTACAGCCCATTCACTACCGTCGTAACCTTCTTCGTATATCTTAACCCAGGCATCCTGTCCAGGGGTAGCATCCTGTCCATAAGGTTGAGACGGTCAATTACCCAAATCATACCTGGCAAGAAACTTACAGGAGGCGCAATGTATGCCACGATGGGGCCAACGTGACTGGAAGCGATGATATCGTCGCCACTATGTGCTACTGTTAGTATAAAATAATTTGAAACTAGCATTATCAAAGTACCGAGTATCGTGGTACCACTCTGCGACAGAAGTAAGATTGTCGTTCTCTCCGGAAACGAGTAACGCTTACCCGAAGTAAGAGTACCACCAGCTGCAACAGAGATGGTCCCGGACGCTGCAGTAGTGCCATCGACATTGCAGAAGACATCGTCTCTACATTCACAGGTCAACCTTAAGGGAGCAACGGTGAGTGAACCCGAATTCTTACGAGGTTAGATCCTTGACGGGGCTGTTGCTTGGGGGTTGACGAATATAAACACCAGCACCCGCGCCTTCATGGTGGAGGGATGAGCATGTTGTTGTCAACGAAATGACTAAATCAAAGACTTACCCTGGTCAACACCATCAACCCAGTCACTCCAAACTCGACTGTGAGCATTGGCGACTCCGAAGAAGGCTGCGCTGGCGAGGATGAGAGAAACAGTAGAAGACTTCATTGGCAATGTTCTACGACTGGAAACCGGTTCTAAGCCTTGATATAGCAGTGAACGTGAAGGGGTAAATGACGGTGAGGATGCCTGTCAGGCGTGTATGGAAAAAGAAGGAAGGAGATTTGGTCCACCCATCTCAGTGGTTGACTCTTTTATATTGCAAAAGGCCTCAGCCGGCTACATTTCGCTGATATGCACTGTTCCACAATGGAAGGTAGCTTGGTCTTGGCTTGAAGGGAAAATGGCTTGGTACTGACAACAGTGCGTCATTCCTTTGACGACCGGCGGCATTTTTGCGATGTTGCTGAGAGGCATTTACGAACAGTCGTCCCTTGGTGCCTAGAAGCTTGCGGGGCTCCACGTGCGACAAGAATAAGGTCACCGATGATTCACCGACTGGTCCGAAGTTGCTAAGCATGAGCGTCGAGTACTTACTTGGCTATCTTGCTAGAAATGCTTAGGTCTCCAGGTCAAAGCAAGAGTATGAGAAGATAGAAACGTACCGAGAGTTGTAGCCGTCCGCAGTCGAGGCCCTCACTAGACCTTGGGAAAGGGTCAGATCATCACAAAAGGTTGCTAGCTATACGGGCGACCGTGACGAATTATGCATCCTGATCATTAAGGAACCGTAGGCCGCCAGTTAAGGACCTTTTATATACTTGCTTCGCTTGGGAATCCGGTTGATGCGCACGGGGCAGATAAGACCGCGTTGGTTCAAACGGCTGCAGCATATCCGCCAACTGCTAACTAAGCGTCATTTGTTCAGCAGCCATAATGGCAATTGAATTCCGAGTTCAATAGAGGCGAGTACTATTCGGTGAGTCCAAAGAGTTCCAAGGTCAGGGCAAATGAACCGCGTTTATCAAATACCAGAGCGAAAGCATCTTCGGTGAAATTTGAACATAGCGAGGCGGTAACCAGCCCAACGGAACGAGTATTATGAATTAATTGAGGGATCACTATTCGATCCTTCTTACGAAGGACTTACACTGCCACAGATGTGTATCCTTTGAATGTCCTGGGCAATGCAGAAGAATGCAGAGCTTGCGTAAATGAGGGCCCCTGCGGCTCAACATCAAAGGAACAAACTGCACGCGCTTTTAGAAACGTAACGGCCTTGGGATATTGAAGGGTCGCAGTACCATACCTTGATCGGAGAACAGCTAGGTCGAATCCGTGAAGACACACAAGACCGAGGAAGAAAAAGCGGCGATGTTAAATTTTGACGGCCCTTCAGTATAAATGTTGAAAAGAATTGTCCGCTTCTAGGGAGAAAAGGGGAAGAAATGTGCCTGGCGAAGCTGTCTTCGAAAAATGCTCGCACTTGCTTGGTGATGTGAGCCTTCGACTTGACTATAGATCATTCCTCGTCCTTCCTGGGCGCCTGATTGTGGATAAAACGACGGAAGTCTTTTATGTCATCTAGCCATGAAATGCATGCACAAGTTCCTTTCAAATTTGTGTTACACCAGCGAACGGGACATGCATACAGAAATACACGTACCGATCAGTTCAACCCCTTACGGCTGATCATATTATCACCCATCTCCTAGTTTTCGTTTCCGCGGGGATTGGCGTCAGGCTACACAAGTGTTCCAGTTTATAAAATGCTTTGTTAGGACAGGGCAGTTCAGATGCCCGAAAAAAAAGTATTGTCATAACAAATGTCGGCGTCCGACATTCCAGACGCGAATGAAGACTTGGACCAGGCTGTAGGCGACAAGAATATAATCATGACAGATACCGCCGAAGATGAAGCAGCGAGATAGGCAACCGAAAAGCTGAGTGACGGAGCCCGGCGTGGCTGCAGATTTAGCAGCAGAATAGGCAGCAGAAGTCGTTGCAGATTTAGAGGCAGATTCAGACCTTGTAGATGACGGTACCAATACTCCCCGCCTGGCTCCTGGCATGGTCTCTCCACCAACGACGACGACTTTCAGGCTCTGCAGTTCTCTGTTTCAGCACCGCAATCGAGGTTAAAAGTTAGTCCGTATTTTACGTTCATCTCGTCATCGCGAGACGTATCTGAGTGACATTCGGTCTCACTATGTGAGTGCTGATGTTCCTCAGTTCACGGTCAACTATAGGCGACAAGCTACGCACCGACGCGTCATCTAGGGCTGCGGCGTCAGTAATACAGTCCTAAAGCACGTAAGTATGTCTCTGGGAGGACTACAAGGACGTAGAGTAAGGGGGGCAACGCGATGTCGTTGGTGAGAGCACACTCCTCGGAGTTTGGAATGCCGCCACAAACTATGCCGGATGCCGGCCATTACTTGTTCAACCGATCATACTCCGATCAGAATCAGAATCTAGTAACATTCGAACGACCAAGTTCAAACATGGAGGTATGAGGGAAAAGCCGTACTTCTTTCCTTGAAATCTCATGACATAGTGATACAGCTATGCAAGAACGTCATATGGGCACTTTCCTCATTTTCCCCAAAAATAAACTTCGATCATACCAAAAAGTATTATTTATGCCATTCAAAAGCAGCAAGGCAACGCGCTGACGTTCAACAGGCAAATCTTCTTGACAAACAAAATGCTTCAATCCTAAAAAAACACTGAACGCTCAAGTCCAAGGCCGCAACTAGCTGGCCAGGGAGGAGGGAGGAGGGAGAGGTGCCAGGTTCACCGCAAGGAGACACGGACTCGCCTCGAAACGCCATGTTCTGCCTGCCTGTCCGTTCATGTATACGTCCACGAAAAACAGGGTTCCTGTGCTTTCTAGGCCGGTACTGAGGAAGAAGCACCAGCACTATCATTCATGCTGTCCATCGTGCATCCGTCCATTACAGCCACGACTTGACCACCAGCTGACCTTTTGGAAACCCTTTCGTTGGCGATGGTTCCTGGATAACATTTTTGTAGCAATGCTTTGGAATCATCTTCAGTGAGATAAATGAATCATGTCCTACCACTTGGACAAATTCCTTCCGCCAATTAGAGCTGCAACTCGTCCTCTATTATGAATCGGAATCCTGTCGCCGTCATTTCCGTGATCAGACAGATCTTCCTCATCATCAGAATCGTCCACTTCATGCAGGACCTGAAAGCTGGCAACGGGACCTCCGTCATTACCATCAAGGATCTAACCACTGTGGTTAAAGGCGAAAATGCCAACTTTTTTTACAGTCATCGCCTTCGCCGATATATAGACCATTGATGATCGTTTCGGTAATGTCTGGCTTCCTACCGTACTCGACTTTGGGAAGCCAGGCCAGAATCTCACCCCACACGATCTCAACGATCCCTCAGGCATATTCTACGATGGTTTTAATAGTCTCAAAGACGCCATCAAGACGCTCGACTATAACCTCAATCGTCTTCATCAGGTGTTCTTCAAGACATACCTTCATAGCTTGGACGTCGACAAACTCACCGCGGGGACCTTCGCAATTATACATGGTTACGGGCTTCTCTTCCACATGCACGCGGTCTACGCGGAGCTGCATCGTATCCAGATCAGCGCTCCTACGTAGGTGCATCCGGACTTGTGCTATAATACTCGCCTCATTCTACAGTACCTGTGAGATGCAGCCGATTCCATCGGGTGGTTTGGCTCTAACCCTGCGGTGGTCAAGGCAAGGCGTCTTCCGCTCATCAGTGCCGTTGAATCACGATTGGTACCTCTCCCTCACGGAAGTTCATTCTTGGTTTACTATTACCGAGATAATTACAACGCCTTATCCTCGACGGAAGAGGGTCGCCAACTCACCGTTGCGCAACCTCCCAAGTTTTGGGAAAGTCGTAGTGAGAGCACCGTTGTAAACGCACGCGCTCGGCGTGTCGCGGGTGTGGAGGGTGTCGTGCAGAGAGTGGTTTATAACGTATACAGGCCGACGTGGCAGATGTATAGCGATCTGAATACTGCTATGCGAGCCAGAGGGAGGGAACAGGGGATAGCTGACGGTCCGGGTGGGTTCCCTGGAGGAAGGAGACCTCCCCCAAAGCTTCCACCAGTACGGCCACCGGTTCCTAGACCCAAGATGGTGGTAGCTGGGGTGTCTGTATGCGATGGAAATTCAGAAAAGGCTGGTGATGATTTGGACGGCTTTGTGGGGCCTATACCGGAGACGTTCTTCGATTTTTCGCAGAGTGATGACGGTTCTGATCCGTTCGCGATCACTCCTCCAACGATTGAGGATTCAACCGAATCCTCCAAGGAGAACCAGGATCTTGATGAGACTCTGTGTACAGAGGATTTCTTACTCTAGAGTCTAGTGCAAGTCCAGTGCAGCAAGTACCTTTGTTATCCTATCTATTGGGGCATTTCGCTGATGGTTATCTAACAGTATGCATAGTAGTCATGTACAATACGACAATAGGCACGACTTTGTTTTTAATGAAATGTATGATATCGAAGTAACGGAAAATCCGAGGACCGAAAGCGGTGATTCGCCGAAGTGATGACTAAGCGGACATCGCTTTGTGCTGGTGCCATCACCTTGGGCTTACCTCAGTCCTTATACCTACCAAGCCAATATTCCTAATACCCTTTCACCATGAGCTGGTCAGGGTACGACACGATTTTCTTCCTTTCGCCTGAACATTCACTAATCGCCCTTGCTTAGATTCAAGAAATCAGTAAATCGAGCTGGCACGACGGTAGGCGTATTGCCTTTTGATGATACTCTCCCTCATGCGACGCTATCACAACATCGTAGCTCCTCCAAAAGACCGGCCAGATAGAAAGAACTGTCGACAGAGAGTTCTCTGACGAGGAAGCCAAGTACCGGACGTACGTCGTGCATTGGACCCGTGCTCATTCTGTATTGACGTGTAACAGGTTTGAGAAGGAATGCCAGGTACTTCAGAAGGACAGCAAAGGCTACTGGGATGCTATGCGAGGCAAGGACCCTAGCATCGGGCTATCTACGGGACATTGACGGATACCTAATTCAGCGATGACTGCTGCGCAGGCTCGTATAGCGGAAACGCTGGAGACTTTCTACGGGGCGGCTGACCGTACATCGGACGGTGCAATGGCTGGTCATGCTTACAAACGGTCGGTCGAGGATCTAGACGGAAGCTTTGGTCGGGAACTCGTAAGTATTCAGACCGGGTTCAGCCTCCGAAGTCTAATACCGTTTTTTTTAGGATGTTCCGTATCGAACGGCAATTTCAGAACCTTTGGGGAAAATGTGCGCCTACTTTCCCGTCGTGAATGAGCATATTGCCAAACGTAATAAGAAGGTAGGCCTATCTTGTTTTCGAGGAAGATTTTGCTCAGTGGCGTATAGTTGTTAGATTACGATGCTGCCCGGAGTAGACTCCGAAAACTCGTCGACAAGCCCAGTGAAGATCCTACGAAACTGCCCAAAGTTGAATTTCCCGGTTGTATATTGTGTGTTTCTCATATCTACTCATAGGCGCAACAAGAACACGACGAGGCGAAGGAAGTTTTTGACATGCTCAATGACCAGTTGATCGCCGAACTTCCGCAGCTGCTTGACCTGCGTGTGCCGTACTTCGATCCCAGTTTCGAAGCCATGATACGAATGCAATCTAAATTCGCCGAGGAAGGTTATGAGAAGCTGAGCGGTGTCCAACGGTTTGTCTTCTTTACCTGTGATGGCCTATGTTTTGCTGAGCCGTGGCTAGCTATTTTGCGGACAGTGTCAGAGATGATTACGCGGCCGGTCAACTGGATGCCCAGGTTGAAGGTGTCCTCCAAGAAATGCGGGAGTTGTCAATATGCGGGGCGTAGAGCAAAGAAGAATATGCACTGTAACAATGTAATCTTTGTGAATATCAAAAGTACAAGACTGGAGATATATATTATAGAGCTGAACCAGTACGTGACGATTCCTGCAATTACTCTGTTGCAGCACCATGGAAAGATTCCCATCAAGAGAAATGATAACAATTAAAGCCAGCAATCGACAGTACAGCGTACAACAAGTCAGATAACTCCAACGGCGCCAGGCCCTAAATAAACAGCGGTGATCTATTCCAGTAGATCAATCCGGATAATTTCCCTTAATCTTTTAAAACTTTAACGAGGGGTATAGTTTAAGACGTGAAATACCATGAGGCGCCGTATAGACGACCATCATCTTCACTGGCCAAGTCGGTAAACGCGGTGGGAGATAGATCTAGGTCAGTGCTTGAGCATCCAGTGCATCGGTCCACTACGGTCACGTCGGTGGAACTTGAGCCGTCTGTAATGTGTCACTAAGTGCTCAATCGAGAAAAACTGTTATTATAACGTACATTCAATGTGGATGGTCTTGCCACAGAGGGAGTTGTCATTCGAGTTGCCATTCGTGCTGCAGTCAAAGTGAGAGGCGGAATACAAAACCTCGGAGGTTAGTCTTACGTGTATAGATCGTACAGCTCTTGGGACAGCGCGACGATGCGGTCGGTGTCGCTGCTCGTCACACCACAAGCACCTAAACCAGCTGCAAAATCATGTTAGATATCTCATGACCATACCAATGACCAAGAATGACTTACTGCTGTAGTAGGTAACTGGGGATTCTGATGTGAGTAAAAGAGAAAAGGAAAAAAGCAGAGGTGAACTGACTCTCTCCGGTGTTTGGGCTCGACGACGTAGCCGCAACGATGCTAGAAGAACCAGTAGAGGACGACTCTGAACTTGTCGTAGTACTGGTCGCCTGCGTAGCTACGTGAAAGTCGTAAGCTCCCTAGTTTTCAAGGTAATCGTAAAAATAGGGCTGACTAGTAGTCTTCTGCGCAGCTGCGAGGACTTGCGAAGAGAAGCCTCCATAGGCAGGGTGCGACGCATGGTCTTCGTGTCCATGAGACCCTGCTTGACGCTCCTCCAGGGTGCGGCGGGCCCAGCCGCGACGACGGTGCAGAGGACGTTCACCATGGGGAAGGCTGATGGTGCCGGTGACAAAGGATGTCAAGGTGAGGAGGAGAACGATTCCTGCACCGTTAAACATGGTTGATGATGAGGGAATGTGGAGGGGGAGTAACGAGTGGTAGGGTGTGGGGCTGGGTACTGGAGTGAAAAAAAGGAAGGGAGGAGGAGGATGCTTTATATCCTGAATGGGGGTGGCTGCCAGCGTGTGAATTATGATATCGATAGGTCCGCAGCCTGAGGATAATGGACCGAAACAAGGTGGCAGTCTTCCGGACATGAGCCCAATTGACATCAAACACTCGACCCGACGGCGCTAATATTTTGCGCAGCACACTTTACTTTGCTACCGACCATGCGAGCCACCAGCTCATGACAACGATCCCGACGACCCGACGAATGGTCCATGTCAGTCAGAAGAAAAGGGAGTACCTACGAGGAGGATGGACGAAAAATCAGTATACTGAATAAGAGGCAAACAACTAGAAGTCGATTTGCAGGCACGCACCAGGTGTAAACACCACATTAGGCTTTTCCTGTATAAGGGCCGCAGACCAGGCTTGGTCCGAGCGTGCGGCAATCAATACCAGTAGCCACGCGGCCCAGACTTGTCCGTTGCAACACACACGAGTTACCACCTGAAGTCTATATTCAGTCTTTAAGATCATCGGAAAAATGGAGGTGAGCCAAAAATCGCTGGCGAAGGGTACCTATGATGCGCACGATGGGCTTCAACGCCACCTGCGGACCTATCCCACTGGTTTCTATCGGGACTGAATGGAGACCGGCCCTACCGACTCTCGCTTTTCGTGAGCATCCTTTACCTTGGCAGAACTCAAGCATTATTTTCCTGCGCATCACCTGTACATCTGCGATGATCGAGGTCCCTAAACTCGATTGATAGAAATTGCCGTGAGAGGGTGATTGTCCCTGCTCTCCGTTCACGGTACGAAGGACTATTCGCATCGGAAGTCGAAAATGTATATTCCATGATACAACAACATCTTGGGTAACAATACCTAAAGGTAACGCGCTCCATCAAAAAAAAGGCGAACATACATGGTTTCTCACAAGTCAGAATCCGCAGCAAAAGCGCAAAAGAAAGGGAATTATACTTATACACATCTACTTGTCTAAATCAGTCAGATATCCGAATTGCTGGATGTCAACTCGAACTCACTTCATCATCAATTAATAAGAGTCATTGATACCAGTGTCACCTATACGAGCAGCTAAACGGGGCTTGGAATATCCACCACCACCTCTACCTCTACGGCCCCGCAATGGTTGAGAAGGAGGAGGTTTCCCAGATACATTGCTAAGTCGTCCAAGTAGATGGTTCTTGCTGCCGCCAACCCGAGGAGGCGGACTGTCAGGTCGATGGCTGGCCTTGTAGGAACGTGTGGATGGACGAGCAGGAGCTGCAGAGTAGTCGGAATCCGCGGCAAGATTTTTTCTAGCATAGTCCATGTCGAGTCGTGATACTAAAGTCGGAGGCGGGGAAATTTTCCTGTTCCAAGTGGCAGGCGGTGTTTGTGGTCGTGAAGGTATGTCTCTCGCTGCTGAGATGGATTCACGGCTATAAGAGTCACTATCTTCTTGACGCTGACGGGGATTGCGAATGAAGGCAGGCTCTTCTCGCCATCGTCGCTTCGTACCAAGGGTCGGCGAAGGAGAACGAGCAATCGGAGACATGGGCCTGCCTCGGGGAACAGGCGATGGTGAGGGAGAGTAATGATCGCAACGTTTATCATATGAGCGGGGGCTGAGAGCTTTGGAATAAACCTGAGGGGGAGAGTAACGGCTGCGTCTGTTGGATGAAGACGGATATCCGTCAGAATCATAAGAGCGGCGCTCATGAGCGATATCTTCGTCGACAGGACGAGTATTATACCATCCACTCTCGCTAGGAAAACCTTCCGGTCCCATTGGCGATGGTCCACGGGGTTCGGTTACACGAGAAGTTGAGGGTCCGGATTGATATGAAGATTGGCCGTAGATGGCACGTCCGTGATCCACCTGGCTTGTCGGTGGTGATCCTGATCGCGGTTTTGTAGGTGTTTTCTTCTGGACAGGAAGCTTCGATGCGGGAGGGACGTGGAGAACAGGACGGGAAACGGCTTCAATGCGAACCTGTACCTGCTGCTTGGTCGGTACTGCTTTCTGATTGATTGAGAACGGTGGTGTTTTAGGGCTGGTTTGAGGCTGCTTGTTTGGAGACGCGTTTGGATTCCCCTGAGAAGGTTGAGAAGTTTTCTGGCTTGCTGGAGGAACTTTTGAAGCTTTGGCTTTCTTAGGCTTTCGGGGTAAAGCAGGCGAACCTGTTGCAGCAGCGGTTGTTGATTGCGAAGGTTTCATAGGTATCTGGGCAGTATTCTTCTGAAGAGCAGGGATATTTGAGGTCTGTACGGGACTAGCAGTAGGAGGCAGAGTAGTGGGAGGAAGAATGTGGTGTACAGGCGATGGGACAGGAGAAGTGGAGTGTATGCCTTTGGGAGGCTGAGGGACTGTGTTAAGACTCTGGCGGTCGGCCTCTGTTTTCGCCATCTGTGAAACTTTGATACGACTCTGCTCTCGAATATGCCGTAAATTTGCCTCTTGTACGTGGAGAAGCTCGTCCGTCTCTTCCAACTTGATGATGGGAACATTGCCGTTGTCAGAGGAGGAATATGGCACCATTGGCTCAGATTCAGGTGTGCTGAGGTGCGATTGGGGAAAGTGATCAATTGGAGGAAGGCTGTGCTTGTCGGTGGATAAGTGCTTTTGAGATTCGAAATTACTTGTATGCGGACTAATGATGTCGGACGGAGATGACAAGACTTTTGGATCTGGCTGGCTCGTGGCACGAGCCACTTTGGCGGTATCAACGGTCTGTAAAGTCGAAGAAATTGGCGATTTCTCAGACACGTGTGATCGCAGTCCGAGAGAGGCGGCACGAATTGAAGGAGACGTGTCAGTGTTAGGTGTGGACGTTGGTCCAAGCTTCACGTCGCCCGAAAGCACGCGACAAGTCCCTTTCTGGGAAAGTTGCTGGGGTGCTTGCACAGGTATGGCGGCCTCTACACGTGTCTGAACTCCAATACTTCCAATTTGCGTGCTGGCAGGCTCTAATAAACTCGTAGGCGGACGTGCGGGAAGTGAAGACAATGGCATAGAGGAAGATACCTGAGGGTGAGAAGAGGGTATAGTGGGTACAGACGTTGTTGTATTCGTAGAGACTGCTTCTAAGGCAGAAGGATGAGGAAACTCGTTCGACTGAGGAATCGCCGGTTTGATGGAAGCAGGCGGAGCAAGGCTGCTTGAGGCATTTTCTATCGATGAACCCTTCGCTCTCTCTGCTTGAATCCGAGCGGCCTGTACGCGATTGTATTGCGCCTTTGCGCGCTGCACCTCTTCACGTTGCTTCTTCTGCTCATCCAGTAAATCCTGGTGTCTTTTCAACTCAAGCGCACGTCTCTTCTCGACCTCTCTGCTTCTGTTAGCCAGTGCTTCCTCAGCTTCGCGCCGTTCGTTTTCCTGTGCAGCCCTTTGAGCCTCCGCTTCTTCGGCCTGTTGTTTCTTCTCCTTCTCTCGCTGCTGTCGAGCCTGTCGGATTTCAGCTTCTTCCTCTTCCCGGGCCCGTCTGGCTGCAAGTTCTATATCCATCACCCTCTTTAATCGCTCCTCTTCATCCTTCCGCAACGCAAAATCTCGTGCCTCGTCTTCCAACCGTTTGGCTTCAGCGGCAATCATTGCTTCATCAAGTCTGCGTTGTATATTTTGCCGTCGACGTAGATCATCGTCTGGCGCTGGTGTGTTGTCGACCTGCTCATGAGGGAGTTCGATGTTATGACGTAGATCGTCCGGAGAGTCCATAACGATGTCGCTGTCAGGCATAGGTCTGAAATCGTTTACGGAGCCTCGTGATCGTTGGGTAGCCCTGTCAGGTTGGGGGTTGTCACCCCAGGCATCAGTGCCCATACGCAAATCTCGTGCGCTGTTCGCAAGTCTTCTCGTCTCAGCTAGTAATCTAGACTTTTCCTCCGCCTCTATCCATTGAGTCAAAGACGCAAGCTCAGCTCTGACAGCTTCTTGTATGACCGTCCAGGGTTCGTTGTCGGTTTTGATTTTATCTATGGCAGCTGTTGTATCCTCTGCTAAGGAATGGGCCCGTTCAGCCGCGCGAAGCGCCTCTTGTGCGACATTGGCACATTCTTGAACAGAATTCAATGACTGTTGTGCTAGTGTATGAGCCCACTGGGCAGCATCAAGAGCAGCGGAAGACTGCTCGCGTGATGCTTTGGCAAGAGAAAACGCAGCGGATGGGTTGGAAGGGATGTAGGAGGCCAATGAAAACAAGAGCTGATCTTTGAGCTTGATCAGGGTCTCCAAAGAATGCTCTCCTTGCAATGGTAAATCGGCTGAAGCGGGAGGGGCCGCCTCAGTGACGGCGTCGCGCAGCGGCGTGGAAGAGGGGTGTGAATACGGGTCAGACTTTGGTGGCTCAGAAGATGGATACCGTAACTGCCACTCGGATGCATCTAATAGAGCATTTCCGACGGGGAGAGTTGTTATGGAAGGTGCGGTGGAAGAGACGATGCCGGACGAAGGCTGTAGTGTGAGTCCGGAAATGGTGTCACCCGAAGTAGATGCGGCGGCTCCAGCTACATCGGCGTCATTTAGACCTGTCCCAAGGACTTGCATTAGAGTCGGTCGCGATATGGAACCCGACGGGCTGGAAGCACCAGAGTGCTTCTCCGGTGGCGGACTTGGAGACGGCGAAGGGTCAGGCTCAATCCCGCCCGGGTGAGCTGAAGTAAATCGATGAAGCAGCGCAGGAGGCCGTCCGATGTCTTTGAACTTGAATTCCGTAAAAGCTGGAGCAGGTCGTGTCAGGTTCTCCATAAAGTTAGGCCACTGCAATTGAAAGAGGTAATCGCAAGTACTAGGGAGCCGATAAGGTTGACAAAAAGGATCAGAATATAAAAGAGAAAATACCGGTCACCGATGGGACTACTCTTGCGGTGATGCGATATAGATTATTAGAATAATATAGGTCTCGATGTGTGTCAGACTTTGTTAATATTGAAAGATGAAAGGAGCAAGGTCGTGGTACTTGGTCAAAAGGGGTGCAGTGCAGCGGTCAGCACAGCACAATGATCAGAAGCACGTGGTGTTTCTCTTTCTGTACCGATCCCTTCGAGATCTTCTTCAGTGCGGATGACTGGATACTGCCTGGAAAAACTATTGTCGCCTGAATGCTTAGCATCTTGTCTCTATCTCGGCTACGGACTCGCTGTGGGGCCGATCAGCTTGTACTGTCTTCCGGTCCTTCCAAGTTCCTAAGACAACATTTCCAGGACCCTGTGCTACTGGCCTTGCACTGTTTTCTCGGTGGGATGAGCTTAAGGATTCGGAACTCTTGGACACAGACACGTGTTACACTCTGACGAACGTTGACGCGGTCGCTTCTAATTTAACTAACAAACCTTCTTCGAGCTGATGAAGACCACATGAGATCCAAGAAGACCTAAGACCGTGATCCGTGTCCTATGTCCCATATGGTACTCTGTGTGACATTCACACAGAAATGCTACCTCTACTGCGTACCGGAATCCCGCTCATCTACCGTGATGCACAAAAGTAGCAACCACAATCATGGGATAGAAGTATTTATAAAGCCTTCCCACTGACTGTCTCTTTGTGTCCTAACGCACCCTTTCCCCTACTCTGTCCCTCTTTCGCTCTCTATAATGTTGTCTTTCTTTTTATCGTTCTTCTTACCTGCGGTTTTCGCAAGTCCTATTGCTTGCCGCGCCGCAGAGGTGGACTTTTTTAATCCACTCTTAAGTGGTGGTTCAATGCTTGACAAGTCGGCGGGACTTGGGGAGCCTCTTAATGTACGTTGGCACCCGACTACCTGCAGCAACGGTTCTCACTTTCCTGTAGGTTATCATATCTGCAAAGAGCACGGCTACCGTCCTGGACATCAACTCCCCCCTGGGAGCCATCAACTATTTCCGCGCCCTTGGCTTGTAAATCAATCTTTTCGATTCAACGCTTCATCTTTTCACACTTCCTAGCTCAATCGAATGCTTCGGCCAACATCTTGGAACTCCACAATCCGCTAACTTAGGCGATGGCCGAGGAGATGTCAACGAAACAGTAGCTTTCGCTATGTCTGTCTAACTTTTTTTTATTAATCTACTATTAGGCAGTCATCCGACAGGATTTCAATATCCCCATCTTTGGCACATGCATAGAGAGTTTAACCGGTGGAAATCACTTCCGGTATGTCATCGAGCAGCCTGTCATCTAATTTTTCAATTAAATTTGGATCAGTGTCTTCCCTCAAACTGGTCCAGCAGCAAATAGTGGTGCGCTGTTCCTTGCGTGAGTAGAACCTTTGCCATCAAGTATGCGAATGTACCTCATTGTCCTTGACAGGGTCTCCAAGGAAGAGGTGAGATTGTTGAGAAATGTCAACTAACTTTCTGATTCAAATCCGCCCCTGTAGGACCTAAGTGAAAGCCATAACATCATTCCTGATGGATACAACATCGGCCGGTTTGTCATTAATCATATCTTGATATCTTTGGTACTGATATCTGGCTCAACTTAGCGACGAGCTCGTTGCCGCTGCTGTCGGAGAGCATAGTTACTTGGGCCAGAAGTACGTGACGGAAGTGACGAACCTTACCGGACTGTTGGAGGTTGGATCGGCAGGTATCAATCACGGTCCGTATTTTGACAAATTATTCAACACACCATGCTAACCAATGAGTATGCAGGTATCGCCATCGACGGTATTGTGAAGATGTTGACTGTAACAGCCAGCCTCGATTTGCCCTTTTTTGAATGATCCCATTGAAAGATCACATTCTGATCTTTCTGTACTCTTGTGTATTTATCACTTAATGATTACGATCACGAACATGGTTCATTTGGATGACAGTTGTAGATAAATACATACATAGATGTTCGAAAGTTCATGTTGCCTTCGGGCCGACTTCCGGGCGAGCCACACATCAAACCCAAATCGGCAACGTTTTCTCTGCCCCTCCATGTCCCGACGCGACGGACGAAAAAATCATGATTTGCGCGATTTCAGTGTCGATTTCGACAATTTAGCGCGCGTGGACGGGTCTGCACGGTTTGGCTTCGGTAAATCTGCTGCGAAATGTTAGTATGACCATTGCTCAACACCGTTTCCAGGACCTGAAAATATAGCACTGGCGTCTCTGTCAGGGCCCATCGAAGTTCGCCTATCCGCAGAAAATCCCTCAAAAGCTACGCTGGACGTTCATTTGCGTCCGCTTTCCAATGTTTCAGCGACGGAATCCAAATCACTAGCATCCGCCATTGCATCTGCCCTGACACCATCTTTACTCCTCACCCAAAACCCTAGGACGCTTATTCAGCTGGTTGTCCAGGCCCTCAGCTTACCTCCAAAAAACTGGAAAGACGGCCTGACAGCGGCAATGATCAATGCCAGCACACTTGCCTTTCTCAATGCCTCTTCCATACCCATGAAGGGCATAGTTTGCGCCGTCACCGTTGGCCGATTGGCTTCAGAGAATCAATTCATCGTCGATCCATCTGGTGAAGAGGCGGTGCTTTTGGATGCGGGCGGATGCTTCGCGTTCCTTTTCGCCGACGGACTTGATGAGCGCGCCAAGTGCGTTTGGACGAATTGGCGGTCGTTTTCTGGTGGTTTCGAGGAGAAAGACTTAGTTCAGGCGAGAAACATTGCTTCCGAGTCGGCGAGGGAGGTCTGGTCGAAGATGAAGCTATGCGTAAATAATAGAGAACAGCCTGGCTTGAAAGCCCACACTGAAAAGAACGAGGGGCCGGGAGAGGATGCCGATGATGACAAGATGGTACATCTGAGCTGCACACTCGTCGGCCTGCGAATTCTGATGTTGGTAGAGGGAAGGCATGGACTCGTATGTTGCATGGAGTAGTAACGACAAGGACTTCCGTGGTTCTGTTGGTTGTCAGGTCAGCAACATATATATACATTATATTTCTTCGGCTGGAGTAACGACCTTCTCTTTTCCCACTTAGTTTCATTGGCTGACCTACATCTTTGACAGATTGTCTTTGCTTTCGTTTCTATACAGGACTTCGTACCAACGTATGGATAATTATTTGTCGACTCATTACTGTGTGACGTCCCAACTTCAAGGTTTCACTGAAAATATCATATTGCAGATAGGACAAGGATACAACCGATTTTTTTAAATGTCAGCGATCCATTCCTTTTGTGTGCGCACTTTCTGTAATGAGTTCCAACAAGAGGGCACACCCAGCCTGATTCTTTCGCTAGTCTACCTTCACATCACTGCCATCGCTGACAGGATGACAATGGAACAATCCATCCATGACGCTACATATTTATCCAGATGCGCTACCCGAACATGACAGACCAGAATCACTGTTGTCGATGTTGGAGCATAAAATTCCTGCCTTGCCTGAAGGAGACGAGACGCTGAAGCTACTGAAGTAAATATCACAGGTTCCAGCGGCGGGACAGTTAAGATTGGCAATGACAGGGTCATACTGTAGAGGCATTGTAAGATTCCGATGCAGGAATGTCAGACGACGAGAAGCACATGCCTTGCTCGAAGTTGTGCCCTTGAAATTGGTGAAATGGACATCCGTTAACGTAGCAGTCGATGGCGCAGCAGTGCACTCTGCGGTGGTATCAGAGCCGTAGCAGGATTGGATTTGGGCAGCGTAATCGCATCCGTCGACAGTGATGTCGTTGTAAGTAACATTTTTTACAGTGGCCGTTCCATGGGAAGAGCCGCCTAAGCGAACGTGGGTTATTGCCCATGAGCCAGTCGAGGTCAACAGTCTGACCTTGGTATAGCTTGATTCCAACCGCTTTCGTCGAATCTATCATGGTTGCGTGGTTGACGTAGACATTCGTTACATTGTCCGTTGAGCCTGCGCCGCCGGCTAGACTCCCAACAGACAGACCATGAGACCTACAGGAATAAAATAAGTCCTCCTTCTCATAACTCGTTCTGATTTACTGACCCTTTGCAGGTGATGTCAGTGACTGTAACGTAATTAGCCCCAGGCTTGAATGCAACGCAGTCATCCTGATTGGTAACAGTAGTGTTGGTGATCTCGACAAACGTGGACTTTCCAACGTCGAAGCCGTCGGTGTTTTTAGGATCGGCACCGTCATCTTCAGCCTTGGCTGCCGTGAGAGTCAACCCCGAATATAGGATATTGGTCGATCCCCCAACGACAGAATGGAACACATTGGGAGCGTTTTTGAAACGGAGGTTTTCGACTGTGATATCGCTGGAGCCATCGATATACATTAAGGTGGGTCTGTCGAAATCGCTGTTGTTCGCGAACACGTCCCAGAATGGCTACCAAAGATTTTGAATCCTGTGGAACGTTTCTTCGGCATAATAGTTTTTGCTTACCTGGCCATTACCGTCGATTAGACCTAAGCTCGTGGTTGAGTGGATACTAGCCCCACTGATACCGTCGAGTAGGATGACAGATCTTACACCGTCCCAATAATCGGTGTCAGAGGACACTTTCATGGTTCCTTCAACCCGGAACTCGCATCCCTTACACCCGGCTGCAGCACAACGTTTTAACTATGGTATGGGGAAGTAGGGGAAGGAAGAATCGTACCGAAGGATAGAGTACTGCGAATGGCGTAAGTCGTGTTGGCCGCAATGACGATCACACCCCCATTTCCACATGTAGCGAAGGCGGACTGGATGGCGGGAACATCATCAGTTGAAGATGAATCCGCACTAGCAGGCGTGCAGGTAGCGCGTTTGGCTAGAGACGGTGTTGGCTTTAGTGAAGAAGGGATAGCAGAGACACCAGACAAAGAGACCGAAAGTAACAGAATGAAGAAGGCCAGCATTTTTTTGCGTCCAGGCGGGCCGTATCAGATGGCTGGCGAGTCTTTATAGGAACGGGTTTCATAGTGAGGCGGGCCGCCATTGAGTCGACATATAGTCACGAAACAGGCTGAGCATATGGAATTTTAGCGCTTGAGCAGTGAGAATTCTTTTGAACGTGGTCATGGAATACAAGTTTTCCCGCACGAGTCGCGGCGCGACAGCGACTACCATAGCAATGAGATGATGCTCCACTAGGAACCTGACAGTACAGTTTAGATGTTAAACAGACTTGGTAGCATACGAAAGCCAGACATTGTCCGTGCACGCATTAGCGCTAGTTGTACCATCTTCACTGATAACGCAAGAAAATAGGAAAATGTATGGTTAGACCTCGGCCGGAAAAGCGGGCCGCTTCCTTCATGTGTTCCGAAATAGCCGCTTTGGGGTCTGCCTGGTTCCGCCGAGGTCACACCATACATATTCCTGTTTTCTATCTTTTCACGGGTTGTCAATGAGGATGATGCACCTAACGCTGATACACGCAAGATATCAGGCTCTCATGAGCTAGAAACTCTGCCTAACATCCGAATGGTGCTGCCAGGACGCATTCGCTAGTACAGAAACTTCGTGTCCAGCCTTCGTGCGGAAGATACTTGGATTCCAGCACCCTGCCAAGAATTTTCACTGCTCGAGTACTCAAAATCCATATGCTCAGGTCTCCTTCTGGATGTCTGGATCAACAACGGCCCGAGCAAGGCGCATGATGCGATGCATTATGGACCACTCATAAACGGAGATTTACTACGTGGCTTAGACTCTCGGTTTTAGAATTTTTCGCTCTGGAGTTATCGATATGATTCACGTCGGCAGTCTACTGTCTTGTTACCTTCTCTTCTTGGTCCCTTTCACCCTCGCAGTATCCAGAACCTCCCCTCCAGATGGCGCTGTCGTCGTCCGACAGTCCGGTACGGAGAGTGGAGAGTACAGGTTCGTGGGCCTTCCGCAACTCCCTAACATACGTTAACTCCTCCATTCAGCACAATAAATGCAGCCGTAGCTACACTCTCCGGTGGGGAAACCATCTTCATATACCCAGGCACTTATGAGGAGCAGGTGAACATCAGTGTCGCGGATGTCACTATGCTATGCTATACGGAAGAGTATGTCCTTGTCATTGGGAGAAATTGACCTGGTCCCAATTTTGTTTCTCTAACAGTACCGGTACCTACAATTCGAATGTTGTGACCATCACAAACAACTTGAATGCTCAGGATAATGGTGGTAATGATGCGTGTGCAACGCTTCGAGCCGAAAAAGATGGGTTCAACCTTTATAATTGCATTGTTAAGGTATCTGCATTTGGTTCTACTTTTCATCTTCTATTGTTTAAGCATCGTGTCTCGTGTAGAATACCTACGGGCAAGGCAAGCAGGCGACTGCAGTTGCTGCTCGAGGTAACAAGCAAGGTTTTTATGGTTCTAGTTTCACGGGTTACCAGGTTATCCCTTCTTCTTATATTCTACTGTGGATTCTGATATTGTATCAGGACACGCTCTTAGCCGATGGTGGCTATCAATACTATAGTAATTGCTATATTGAAGGCGCAGTTGACTATATCTACGGAGACGCTTCAGCGTGGTTCGGCGAGTGCACACTTGCCAGTAACGGTGGCGGCGCGATTACCGCAAACTCCCGCGAGGAGGCATCGGATGCCAGTTACTATGTCATTGATAATTCCGTGATCATTCAGGCTAGTTCCTCTACCAGCGACTTAACCGAAAAGGTCTATCTTGGACGCCCTTGGAGAGTCTTGGCGCGGGTCGTGTTCCAGAATAGTGAATTGCCATATTTAATCAATCCAAAAGGTTATACAACCTTGGCAAGTAACGCAACGCCGTACGTATGAACATTTTGAGTTGTAGTATTTTCATGACAACTTCGTAGAATCTTTTCCGAGTACGGCAACACTGGCAATGGGTCGGATACCTCTGGACGCCTTTATTACACACCTATCTCCGCTGCTATCTCCAAGTCGTCCGTTTTGGGTTCGGATTGGAAGAATTGGACAGACACTACATATTGATATATTATGCCCGCAGCCCGAGCATTTATTCAACATTTTATTCTTGATCCATTCTCTGAGCGTACTGCTTTCCAGTGAGGAATCGGAATGTTCCCTGATCATTCTTTTGAGACGAAATGTATAAACAAACAGCACTCTTTTACAATTTTCGACAATTAATGCTCCGTAGCGGAGGCAAAGCAGAGGGGTGACCTTTAGAGGGGTCGGTAACCGGCCCGAATTTGTATGGTCGTGCTTGCCAATTCCGGCAGAGGACGGAAGTTTCTCCAATTTCGCCATGAACCTCAATCTCGGTCGCCCGACCACTTCTGTCGAGAGACATGATGTCTCTCACTTCTTTCGCAAGCAGGCGACTTTTCGGCCGGACGCTCGCTACGCCATTAGGACGGTCAAGCCAGGCCAACTATGACCGGTATGGCATTATCCGTAAATTCTTCCAAGTCCAGATTGCGTCTAGTTGGAAGAAATCCGTTGTTTCGAAGCCATACAGGAACTCGCCATTGCCGCAGAGAGAATATTTTGGAGCCACATTATCATTGACCTGCGCCCCAGGACAACTCCATCATTTTCATTCTACATGTGTAGCCTCACGGTCACGGAAGTCTCGTAACCAATCATGGGGTATGGTCAACGATAATTCTCCAAAGAATCATCAGGACCCCTCGCCTACCTCAGATCTCAAGAATCATGCACCCCGACCTCCTGAACATCCTGGACCGTCTTCTCTACCTTCTTTCCCACCGTCTTCAACAGTGTCTATGTTGGCGGGTGGTGAAGGGGCGCCTAGATCAGGGACTGGTCTTACCCAGACGTTAAATGAAGCCTCACATAGACAGCCAAATGTGGCAGAGCAGGATGCCTCTTCATCTTCCACGACTACTTTTAAAGAGCCATCATTGTCTTCCTCTTCGTCCTCTCCTTCATCCAGAAATGCCAATTTGGATTCAAGGCAGGAAAAGAGCAGTTCTATCGATGAGAATGAGGCAGAATGGGGCCAGCGGGTGTCACCGTTTGACAAGTCTTCACCTTCTACACTCAGTCCGCCGTCGATCTCGAGCACAGAGCCTTCCCATATATCTGCGAAAACTTCATCTGTTGGCGCGGACGATTTGTCAAATGACAGGGGCGTTTTCGTTACTGAGAAGAATGACAAGACCTCCAACCAGGTTGACAGAGAAAGTTCTGACTCTTCGTTTGAGGTTCACCACCCATCCCCATCCCAAGCACAGTTTCCTTCACCCTCAAGCACCCTCCCCAATCAGGACAAGTCGGATTCTTTTGGCGAGAGGCCGAAAGGATCGACCTCTCCTCCTCCCTTGGCATATGACGTAGAGGACTATTCACGATTCTTTCGGCGTCTAGCAGCGTCACTTCCTCACCTTCATCGACCCACACGAGACGATTTTCTGAAGGTGGCTAATGGATTTTGGCAGCGGATGAATGTCCGCTTTAAATGGTTTACAATCAAGTCTTTTCGAAAGTTCAACGCCGACGATATCTCAGCCTTCGTGACTTGGTTTGTAATGAGTCAGACAATTTGGATACTGATTGGAACGTATGTTATCTTCCCCCCCTTACCCTTCTACCTCCAACTCGTCATCTGTAGCACGACTTTTTTCTCCGTGATCTTTGCTATCGCTAATAGTCTGAGGTTGCAGAGTGAGTGGAGAGATACTGTCCTTGACCTGACTTGAATGTTCTATCTAGACTTCGTCGCCCGCGCTATTAGTGACTATCTCACATCGGAGACTGGTGTCACCATCATATTCGAGTCTGCCATAGTACCAAAGTGGAAGGATTCTCGCATCTCATTTAAGAACGTGTACATCTCTCGACGTCCGACGATTACCACTCCTTCACGTAAAAGTATTGGACATGCAGCCGCGCTTGGCTACGACGTCAGCGATCACCCAGCCAATCATGGAGTGGAGGAGGAAGAGGAAGCGTCCAACGTTTCCCGTGATGATCTCAATTGGTCCATGTTTGATCTCAATGTCGATTCTATCGATGTGACATTGTCGCTTTGGAGATGGCTTGACGGCAAGGGCCTAGTGGAGGACGCGGTCGTGAGAGGCGTCCGTGGGGTCCTTGGTAAGACAATGCCTGGGAATCATTTCGATTGCGTTGACGGCTTTCCTAGATCGTAGATCAGTTATATGGGACCCGGATAATCCACTGGATCCGGCTGACTATCGACACGCATATCAACCAGGAGATTTTGAATTAAAATCTCTGCAGATCGAGGACCTTCTCGTCACTGTGTATCAGCCGGGAGGCTTTCGACCGTACACAGCGTCTATATTTCGTGCCGATATTCGTTGTTTCAGGAAGCGATGGCTGTTCTATGACTTCCTGTGCGCTGAGAATATCGTTGGTCAATTTGATAACTGTCTTGTCAGCTTGCACAAACCACAGAGTATCGGTCGGACTACGGAGATGGACCTGAAAGACGCTGACTGGGCACGCATGGTTGGTATCCTTCTTAATCACTTCATCGCATTACTATACTGATCATCTCCTCGCAGTCTCGCATCAGGATCGATGGTGTGAATGTAGATCATCTGCAGCATTCAACGTCCATGGAGGGTCCAATCTCGTGGATAACTTCCGGCAAAGTAGACGCTGTACTCGATATCAAGTTCCCTCGAGATCCGAAGGATAGCCTACAATTTAACGCTCTTCTAGGAGAGATTGCCGACGCGATCACTACCTCTTTTTCAAGCCCGACGCTAGAGCTGATACCCGGTCAAAGAGAATTAGTCAAACCCCCGCTTACCGCCCCGGAAGACCTTGCGCTGAGTGAGGACGAGGGACGGAATATGCCGAGCGTCATAGTGGACATCGATTTGCGATTTAGGGATATCAAGGCTGCTATCCCAATATTTACCGGAGATCTGTCCTATGTCAACAATGCTCTAGTCAGGCCCATTGTTGCATTTATGAAGTAAGAGTCTCTTCTACCTCATTTGGTAGTTTATTCACTTCGTCGAATGCAGTGCGAACAGAACCCTTGTTCCTATACACTGTCGAGTGGTTAAAAGTCTTGACGATTTCGATGGTTCTTGGACTGTGAGTAACCGATCGCTCTATCTGCCTGACGTCGTTTTGACCATCTTTTTCACAGCTCTGGGATTGTAAGTACAAAGTTTGATTCTACAGTATGTAATATTGACTAACTTGTTCAGCTGGTCTCATGGATGAAATTTCATTAAAGGTGACGTTCAAATACGTACGTTACGGCCTGAAAATGAGTATTGACCGTTCCCAATCGCAGATGTACGACGCCTTGGCTTATCATGTCACTGAAGCCAACATGAACCGACGCCTCAAGACTGTGACTATTTGGAGCCTGCAGAAGACTGCCAGCGCTGTCCTTTCTGCATTGAGGAATGCATTTGACCCTGTGTCTGCGCATTTCAAGCAGTCCTACTTGGATGCAAGGATATACGACGGTGTTCATCCCAGTATGCTACGGGCTTATCTTGACGCACATGAGATATATGATAACGATGTGTACCCTGTAATACTTAGGGGAAATATATAATCCTCTTTCTTAAGGCGTGCCATACGTGCTACGCTGCTAGCGACAAAAAAGAGGATAAGCTAAGTGGTTCTAGCTCAGAATGTAATTAGCTTATAATATATAAATGAATGAATGAACACCAATATACAGCTGTATATTGGTGGGTTGTCTGAGACTTGACACGGCGAGGAAAGGGAGAAGTCGGCTGAGAGAGAAGGTGTGGTACGAGGGAAGTACCAAGAGAAGCCGACCCCTTGGGAACAGTCGGGATACCGACGTATTGCGTGTCAAGTCTGGAGCGCACGGTGGGCCAGAAAACGGGACAACCGAATCCGGAAACACTATGCACTGAAGGGTGAAGGTTGGTGGGTCAAAAAAGAGTGAGAAATGACCTTGTTACGAGCGACTTGAGGATCGAGTTAGGCGAGGGAACGAGAGAGTCGAATGACGTGTCGCTGGGGACACCCAAAGCTTTGGGGCACGCTACAACGTCACACAAGTCTTCTATGTGAAAGGGTATATCACTATCCTACGATAAGCCAGCGCTCGTTCCTCGCTCTGGCATATCTCGGAATATTTTAAATTAAACGGGTCATATTATTACCAAATTGGGAATGTCTTAGGATTTAAGTGAGTATTAATTCAACGTCCGGCATTCGATGTACATTCAAACATTCTCAAGGGACGACAGACCGACACGGTCCTCTCCACTAACAAAGTGTGCAATGGTGCAGTCTGAGTGTGGTCCGGTACCGTCTATAGTGTCCAGTCACGTGAAGCCAGGCATCTGTCAACATGTTCTTCCCTTTTTTCCCACCACCATCATGGCCCGACCACCAGCCACAGAAAAGGTGAGATTCGGGTGTACTCGTCAGAACTTGTACCAACAACTTTCCTAGCAAAAGCAAATCAACGCTGCGAGGCGGAAAAAGCTGAGGTGGCAAATTTTTGAGCAGGACACTGATTGGGAAACTTTCCTGACGCGACCTACAGAGCTCAGAAACGACACCAGTTAGAGTTGACGGGCTCAACACGAACACGTGGACGAGCTATTAGAAACCCGGTTCCAGGCTCGCTGGTATTCCGTGGAACGGATGCTTTCGCCTTGCGAGCAGAGGGATCAACTTGTTTGTCTCGTTTTCCAAACACTAATGATGACGATGTTCCCGATCTACAATTTGCGATCACAACGAGCCGAACTTACCTTCGTCAACTAAGCATCGACAAGGCCCAGTGGACACATCATGAACGGGTACGACGATATGCCGTTGTCGCCTGACCTCCGGCCAAAACAGTTTCGTTCAAAGTCTGCCACAAGAACATCACAAGCTTTGGGTCATGCCGAAACCAGCGTGCTCTCTGCTATCGTACAAGTTAGTGCGGGAAAAGACGGAGAAGAGGTATGTCTTGGCACAACCGAGTCGAGCAACGATTGACATTCTTATGCCAGGTTTTTGCGCCAGAGAAAGTTCCCGAGTCCGATGAATTGGTATGTTTATTCCGTCCACAGCTAAACAAGTGCCTTATCTTTGCGGACCAGACAATCAAATGCTTCACGGACAAACTCTTGGATCAGAGGGCTTTCCCGCCGCAGTGGCGGCGAAAGAAAAGTAAGCTTTCTTGGTGCTGAACCAAAATCTTATTCTAACTTTATACCTTTATAGCTATGCTCTTGGACAATGCCGGGGGTACCATTGGAGACGGTATAGATGATTAGACTTACATGACATGAGCAATAGCAGCAGTGTACCAGTATGAATAGTGACGCGTTGACAGAGCGTAATCGGGCCATATCCATTGTTATACCGTGAGTTATAATCTAGCGCCACTTCTATTCCTTTCATAGATAGTAAGTATTTCGATTTTGAGAAAGAAAGGAAACAATCGGGGAGCCCGGAGGAGGGGTTTCCTCCGTAACACGGCATTTGCCGGTGATCAGACTTATTTTCAAATCACGATTTGTCCGACCACTACTTGCAATTCATATTCAGGGAAATGCTTAACGCCCTAGACATAGGCTACGACCTCCTTGACAAGGTACTTTTCTTCACATTATCGTGCCAACAGTCTCTTTAACTCCATCCTAGGGTTGGATCCCAGACTTTATCTTACGCCGTGTCATTCGTGCGCTTTGTCGCCAAAGGCTGCGTGAAATAGATCTAGGATCGTTCGAAGCTAATCATGCCGCCAAAATGAAGTGGATAGAGGATATTCGCGCGAGGACGGCAATTGCGGACGTTCCAGAGAAAGCGAATGAGCAGCACTACGAGGTATCTACAAAATCAGATTCCGTGTCTCTACTTGTTATCAACACAACATTGATAGGTCTCGACCAAATTTATTTTGTCAACGCTGGGTCCATGTGGAAAATATTCTTCATGTTTATATCCCACTGGAAAGGAGACCCTCGAAGAAGCTGAAATTCTCATGTTTGAAAGCTACTGTGAGAAGGCCAAGCTGCGTGATGGGCTGGATATTCTAGACTTGGGATGCGGTACGCTGTCAAGAGGAATGCCTAGTATACAGTCGAGCCGATTATATGAAACGAACAGGTTGGGGTAGCTTGAGTCTCTTCTTAGCAAAGGTAAGAATATTCAGTGCCCCGTTGGATTGGCTTTGAGATTCCACTTTGAATATAGAAATATCCCAACGCGAAGATTACTGGTCTTTCTAATTCTGCTACTCAGAAGGCACATATAGATGCGATGGCAAAGGAACGTCTCTCCAATGTAGAGGTGGGGACTTTCTAGCTCCTGCACAAGTTGGAAATCGCATAATGAATACAATATGACAGATTATTACAGCGGACGTCAATACGTTCGATTTCTCTGGTTCAAAGCAGTACGTATTGAACATATTATCTCATCGATGGGCTGAATAATCTGTCGCTCTAGTTTTGACAGAATCCTCTCCATCGAGGTTAAAGCATGCTTGACTTGTGTTTGCACTTCTTTTCCTGACCTTCAGCAGATGTTCGAGCACATGAAGAATTACGAGGTCTTGCTCAAGAAGGTGTCAGCCTGGTTGCGCCCTTCTGATGACGACCATCCGGATGAGGCGTTGCTATTCGTGCATATCTTCTGCCATCGCATAACTCCGTACCACTTCGAAGAAGGGCGATGGGTGGATGGCGCGTAATTTCTTCTCAGGTCAAACTCTGCCTCATTCCACGACCTGTCGAGCTGACTTGGTCCAGGCGGAACAATGCCATCCCACGACCTTTTGGTAAATTCACAACGTAACCGCCTACCGGATCAGTCGCACCAACTGACCGACCACTCTTTTAGCTATTCTTCCAGTCTGACCTCACCTTGATTCGAAGCTGGTACTTATCGGGAACGAACTACTCGAGAACATTAGAAGATTGGCTGAAGCTGCAAGACAAGAATGCCATAAGTACCCGACATGTCCTTCTCTCGAGCAAAGAAACTGACTTTCATGTTAGGTTGTCTAAAGGAACTTCGGGAAGATGCTATATCCAAAGGCAAAGATCCAATTGAAGGAGTCAAGGCATTTTACAGGTCTAAATCTTCGCACGAATGCACAAATCCGCGCTAAACGCAGCTTTGTACAGGTTCCGCGTATTCTACATGGCATGCTTCCGAGCTGTTCAACATGGACAACGGACAACAGTGCGTCGTTTCCCTTCCCTCCTCTTCTGATCTGGTGTTAAAGTCCTACCGCACAGATGGGGTGTTGGGCACTACCTCTTCAGGGCCAAGAACAACTAGACAGTGCGATTAGTTGACTTTTTTGCTCTTCGCTCCTTTTGAGCTTCTTTCTTCTCTTTTAGACGTTTCTTCTTCATGACCTTCCTCCTGCGCTGAGTCTCTCTTTTGAGAATCCTCGTAGTTCGGATGGCATCCCATCTCTATTGTATCTAGTCAATAAAAGGACTTGCGTAGGATTGGCGATACACATTACCCTCGATCCCATTCGCATCCTGTTTGCCACGTTTGAAATCGTATGTTCGGATAAGAAAGGATGTTCCTGAAAATGGCGGTTAAAAAATTGCATGGAAGCATATAAGTGTGCATCGTACCTCGTTAGGGATACCGCTTCGCAGACAAGCCAATAGCGAAGAACCGCTGAGGCGAGACATCCAAGTCAGAAATTCGTCCTTGGGTATTCCCTCTTCGTTGATGCGGACATTCTCGATCGTTTCCACTGGCCAAAGGCGCTTGATAGCTGACATCTGTCGGGTGCTAAGGCCAATTCTCTCCCATCCTTTCAAAGTAGCCGGTCTGGATCGAACATCAACACACAATTCGTCTGTCAGACAATGTAAGTGTTCACCTCATCTTCATCGCCTCGGTTATGTATCTGTAAACGACACTCTTCGTTTTGTTGATCGAAAGACCTTCGTCAGGTGTTAAGTTGACTAAATTGAGGATCATATCTGCCCGTGTGTGTGTAAGCTCAAGGATAGCACCTCCGTCGAGTGGATGAGGATCGTAAATAGCACGATATCGAAGCTGCAGAATCCCGTCTTTAAAGTTGTTGGTCACCAGGCATCACAACAGAAAATTATGCCCACCATCCGGGTCGATTGCCGCAACGACGATGTAGCCCCGTTCACCCAAATCAGTAACATAGACACATCTACCACAGTGGAACCATATAATATCTTCCATGGAATTAAGAATCGTGAGGTCGCGTTCTACTTGAGTCTCAGGTACATCGTCCTCTGATAATGTGGGAACGACATCCAGTTCCAGTTGTTGGCCGCTTGCCGTGACCACAGAAACTTGTTGTTGGCGCTCCTGGACTCTCTGGGCTCGTTCTTGCTTTCTTTGAAGCGGGGTTTTGGGACCCGGCAAGGTGATGTTGGAGGGCCCACCAATGAGCTCCCTGATATCATCGATAGAGGCATCTGAAATAATAGTGAAGGGGATGAAAGCTGAAGAACCTTTTTTGCGTACTATTCAACGGCTGGTCTGGGTCCAATTTCGTCCATGTATACAATGTATGTGCTATAGGGTTTGGGACCCAGTCTAAGCCACCAGTTTGTGTGCGAGCAGTATCAACTATCTCTACCACGTGGCAATCTGTTTTGCCTGTTTCGGGAGACGCCATTGTGCCCATTGAGAACTGTGTCGATGAGCCACAGTATAACAGATGAAATGAATATCTTACCATCTGACGAAATGTACCTGGGGAAGTGACTGGGTTAGCGAGAATTACCAGGTCAACATGATTAGCGTTTAAGACGCGTTGCGCATCTATGGAAGAAATAAGACTATATATTCCAATTGAGAGAATATTCTACTAACCTTCGACAATAAAGACAGAGAATTCGCCAGCTCTGAAAGCTTCCATGTTTTCGTCGTTCTTCCCGAGGACCCTAGCGTCGACATGGCGTTCCTCGAAAGCATGCACAAGGGCCTGAGAATGAGACGAGTCCACGCATTGTATGATGGTCGACTTCCTCGAAACAGAGTACTCGGCCCATGCGTTGACAATGGTCAAGATGACTTCGGGTGTCGACATCAGAGGCGAGAGTTCTTCCGCTCTGAACTTTGATCCTCCAGGATTCAAGCTTCGTCAGTCCTATATGCGTCGGTACGGTGCTGAATCGCATTTCGCACTCCCTGTATTATAAGAGAAAAGTTCAGAACGACGTTTCTGCATCCAGAACAGGAACAGACCAATTTCCCTTGCATTCGTCGAGTAAATCGCGTCTGAAGAAGATTGATTTGAAGTGCGCGTTCATTTCCATGGGAGCTTGGAGCTGCTTGGGATGCAAAGGACGTCAGACCAATGATCCAGGGGAAAGGATCATTGGTACTGAATCGCCATGAAAGTCGAGCCCAACTTTTGCGAAACATGTCAGAAAGTTTACAATCCACATAGCCTTTAGAGTACCAACAATGATTTCCCACCATGCTGGGCTTCATCAAGAATAATCGCCTGTACGCGCGAATTTAGAAGACGCTTGAACGATTTCTCCTTGGTAAATCCTCTTATTGTCGTTAACATCCTAATAGAGAGTGAGAAGTCAGTTGCATTGTTGAACCAAGTCAGACTTACAAGTCTGCGTCCGCAGGAGCTGAGGGTTTTCCGTGTGGGCCTTCCCATACAATCTTCAAGTCCGGATATCGCATTTCCAGCATTTTGAAAAGTTCAAACATACGCTTCTCCGCGATACACAGTACCAGGATAGTACACTTCTCATCGGTCCGTGGAATGTGGTCAGGCAGCTCTCTCAAAATGTTCGTCATTTCCATCTGGGGATAGATGTTGAACAGCAGCTTCCTTTCTTCGCCATCATCCACAGCCTTCTTGAAGGATTCGATTGCATTTCCGTGCCATGGCAGTAGTAGTGGTGACGGAGGACTGAGTTTACGAGCGATTTTCTGAAGTCTTTTAGCAACGGACGCGTATCCACGAGCAATACCTGGACATTGCCGCAAGGCGAGCATCGACCAACGCGGTTGCCGAATGAAATGAAGCAAGTCGATGTGAGGGTAAAAATTTGAAGGGAATTTCCATTTTTTGGGATACCCGTCAGTGGCTGTGCGTTCTTGCACGTGGGTCGCTTACATACGCGAGGAAAGTTCCAGGGGCGCTCTAAGTAAGCGATCGTACTATACAACCATCATGAGCCAATATCCAGTCCCTCCTCCTTCCTACGGTGCTACCCCCAAGGCCAATCGCAGCAATGACCCCCGCGATCCTCTCGTTGGCAGCAGCTCAGGTGGTGCTTTCTACGACCAGCCTGAGGCCGGCGACCTCCCTGATGACTTCAAGGCAGGTCGCTATTGTCAGCTTTTCTGGGTGTTTTCATTAACCCTTGGCACTTAATAGTACGGGGTCAGCGTAGCCGAAAGTGCCCCGGAGATCCGAAGGGCGTTCGTTCGCAAAGTGTACACTATCCTTCGTGAGTGCACCACAGCTCTCATTGAAACACCGCAGTACTGAGTCGACGGCATTCAGTCTGTCAAATAGTAAGCCTTGAGCTTCTGTAGTGATTTGTGTCGTTTTCTAATGCCTGTCAAAGCTTGCAACATGTATCGTTTCGGGTGTCATGTCTCAATCGCCCTCCACAATTGATTGGGTCGTCTCTCAGTACGTTGCAGCTCGTAAGCAGCCTGTTCTGGCTTTGACTCATCATTTAGCTCCTGGTCTTTCTATGTTCCTCTTTTCGGAACACTTGTCAACCTCGGATTCTTGTACTGGAAGCGTCATGATCACCCTCTCAATCTTCTATTACTTTCTACCTTTACTGTTTTGGAGGCCTTCACGCTGGGAGTCGTAGTTGCTTTCTACCGAACTGACATTGTTATACAAGCCTTGTCAGTGCTCTATCGATTCATCGAAAGAAATAGCTGATGATTTTCTAGGCTCATTACTCTGGGAGTGTTCATTGGTCTGACCTTGTTCACCTTCCAATCAAAGGTACGAGTCAGAGCTTGTAACGTGGTTCACTCCCTGACACCTCGTGTGTTCTAGTATGACTTTGAAGGGATGGGACCCTTCCTTTTCGGTGGCCTCATCGCATTGTGTATGTATGCCGCAACGATCATCTCTTCCTTATTGTAAACGTGTCCCACAGGCATGACAGGCTTTGTCGGTATCTTCATCCCCTTCGGACGCACCATGGACCTCATCTATGCTATCTTCGGATGTCTCCTGTTTAGTGGATACGTCGTCTACGACACATACATGATCAATGCAAAGCTATCACCCGACGAATACATCATGGGATCGATCAGCCTCTACCTGGAGTAAGCTTTTCAAGTCAGTTTTTTTGGCCACGCTGACGAATCATATCCTTCACAGCTTTATCAATCTCTGTAAGTATCTATTCGCTGCTTTGCCCTGTTCTGACCGCTGGCCATTATGCAGTTCTCAACATCCTGCGCCTGCTCAACAACGCGCAAGAAAGATAAACGATGAACCTTGTGATTTTATCAACGAATGTTACATATATGAATATCTATCTTCTGGAACGTATTTACAGAACTTGGTGGTTGCAGTATGTATTGAATTCTTGGCCTATCGTTATAATGCGATCAATGCTGTTAACTATCTACCTCATGGTTCATGGTGCTAAGTATGCTCAGGCAAATCTTCTCAGTGCGGCAGGATGTAACATGTCTCCTTCATGGAGTATATTGAAACACCAGTGTTAGGTCGAATCTACTCCTTCACAACCGCCGAACTGAGCCGCAGCTACATTTGCCATAATACCACTAGGCAAACTCTTAACATTATATATTGCACCGCCCTTCGATTTTGGCTCAATCAGCACAACAAATGGCATGACTACATATAGCAAGTAGACCTACCTCATCCGGTGCATACCACAAATTACTGATATCACCTGTCGCATTCGTTGCGTACTCGATCACTGCGTGGCTTTGTGCTCCCAAGAAAGGACTATATTTGGCTATCTTCTCCTTCTCATTAGTAAAAATGAGATAGTACTGTAGGTGTTTGGTCCAGATTCCCTAAATTATACACCAGTCAGACGACAGGCTCACGGAATGAAGCATACATGCCTTGAAAGTTTGCTCGAAGAGATAAATTAGCATTGCATCCGCGCGAACAAGGTTAACGAGTCTACCTGGTCAATATCGCAAGGAGCATCAGTTTCGATGACACTATCGCACGATTCTTTCAACACTCCGTTCACGGTCATATCCTTGATCGTCGCATCCAGGGTTATCTCAGCCTCCTTTAGGAGAGTTCTGTTTCCTGTGGCTTTCCAGAGTGCGCCGAGACCCGACGCCACGACACCCTGGGGTTAATGAACCGGTCAACCTGTGAGTGATATAAGGTGTTGAGCGCACCTGATTGTAAGTCCACGTAGTCTGCAACAGTAATCAGAATTTTCTCATTGAATCTACAGGGCCCTTTACATACTTCACGGTTGTTGACACATGAATCATCCAAACCGTCATTGTACAGACCTTCAGAGTTGCGCATCCCAGAGGCTTCTACTGCATGAAAACTGTCAGTGCCTAGACCATTGCCTCCATCATAGAATTACACCAAGCCCAGGTCTGTGTAAATTGTTTGATGAAATCTTGCGTCTGATAGACAACAGTTTCGGTGACACGTACCTTTTTCGCGTTCTCCAAATACGTTTTGTAGCCGAACCTAAGATATCCTAGACCAGACTTGATGGATCCTTGGAGGGCCTCCAATTCAGGATATAAAGCTCACCTTGAGCAGAAATTGTCAAGAAAAGTTCGTTCGTAATCGCATTCTTATAGCCATGATCGGTCGTCCACCATACTAATCGAATTCAGGTTTATAAACACCGCATCTATGAAATCGGTCACCTCCACCCCCACAGGTATCGTCCCAGTTCTCTGCCATCTTGTCATAAAGCTGACCTGCGCTAATCTGTGGTCCATTAGAACGACAGAGACGCGATTTCCAAAAGAAGTGTTTACCAGATATTCTTCGACACCGTTTTCGCTTCTGAATGTCTTGTAGTCGGCCATGGCCCATAGATCAAGGATGCACCACTGAAGCAGATATTCGACAGATAAACAGAAGCGAGAGAAAAATGATCCTACACCAGCATCATCGATGTAACCACCTGTAAAGGCCTGCCAGTCCGACGATGTATTCAATGCGTGCCGACCGAGATAAGAGTTATCCGCAAACCCGTCCCAATCTGTTCGTTTATTTTGCAACATCAGCGTATGTACTGTCTCAAGAGCGTTCTGTGATTACTCGAACCATGTAAGTGATCAGTTCAGAGCTGGGAAGACACTCACGGCGTCGGTTCAGACAGAACCACCATTCAAGCGACCAGAAGTCCAATTATAATACTTATTCATTAGATGATGAGTCTCTTCCTGCGATAAAGCGTCAGCATATGTATCGATCAAGGAGAGTAAAAAACGAACAAACGTGGTACGTGTTGTCTTTGGACATGTATGCGTAGGTCTGATCGAAAACTGCCCTAGCGCACGATCACTAGCGATTGAAAGAAGGAGGAAGAAGAGCAGAATGAAAATCTCCATCCTGGAAACGGACAAAGAGTTCATCTCGCATGACTCACCCACTTATCTACGCCAAGTGGGATCTCGGAGCCGACATTGACCACAAGACGTGAACTCCAGGCCCTATCATCTTAAGAAGTTCAGGCTAGGATGGAAGGACTTGACAGCAAACTTATCCGGGCCGTTAACTCGTCACGAGTCACAGACTCAGACCATAGTAATAGTGATTGCAACTTTGAAGTTCATGGACGCAACAACAAAGTCGTCTGCCGCAGACATGCAATCGTTCAGAATGAGTAAAGTGTAGGATTCGTCTTCGAAGGACTAGTGATGGTGATATCAGGTAAGCATTGCGCGATGAAAGGTACTAGTGAAATCATCGAACGGACGAATATGGAAGGGAAAATTCAGGACGAAAAGCAGAGCGGTTTTGTTACTACTATTAATATTAAAGTGACTGATGTGAAGAAGTATACAAGAAAGTTAGTTCCCCGAAAAGTCATCACGAACGTTATTACTGGCTCGATGTCATTCTTAGCTGTATTTTTACAGGTGCCGTATACCTTAAGACAGAAGCAAACTTGAAGTCAGCGGACGGACTTGCATGTCACGTTCGAGGAACTGGTTGACGTGTATTCAATATTCTACATGCATAAGTTCAAAAGCAAAAGAGAGCAATCTCGAGTAACTTCGCCGTCGTGGATCCGCATGTAGGGAAGTACTACAAGGAAGAGAGTCAACATCTAGTCAGATTATGACGTATCAGGAAAGAATGGAGGCACGATTCTATAGAAATCAGAAGTGAGCAGCAATCGCGTTTATCCGTTAGAATCTCATCACAAGCAGATGCTGACGCACCTAATCGGTGATCAAGGTCCCAAGGGCACACACCATCTAGCGTTAAGCCCTGGCACAGCCGTTCTTGTCAAGGCCTATCGTAGTCATTTATTGAGAGCCTCGTTCAGGTCATGATTAGCGGCTGCCGATTGATTAGAATGTATAATGGTAGGGACACACCTTGTTCATGTAGCGTTGCAGAGCCTCCTTGTTCGAGAAAGGTAGAGGCGCTTTAAAATCTTTGAACAGTCGATGGCGAGCAGGGCCGCCTCCCATCGAGCCGATCGTGACACCGGCGGGAGTGGGAACATTACTGAGCCACCGCAATGCGTTGGCGATCTCTTCGTGGGCATTATCGGCTGGAGTGATAGCATCGATGAACTCCATGACGAGGTATGCCATCTGTTGTTTGGGGGTGAAGTAGTCCACAACTTCGGGAACATGTGGTGCGCTCGGGTCATCGACAGCCATGCTGTGGAGGTACTTTTGCGTCTCGCACTGGAAGCGCAGAGAGACGTGACTGTCATACTTGAGGAAGTATGACTTGAAGACTATGCAGCGTCTGAAATCGGACTTCCAGTTCCAGGCTTCTTCGTGAGCTTGACAAAGCGAAATGATCTCCTGCTGATCGGAGAACGCGATAGATGCCATTGCGAGGCTTGCTGGAAGAGCAGGCAATAAGGACAGACAATCCAGGAGAAGCGTACGTAGGAGAACAATGTTACAGCCATGATGATGAGGATTGCGGTGACTTGAGAGAGAGGGAGGAATGGGAACTTGAAGTGCAAGGATGACTTATCGCGGTCACATGATACATTCCGAATCTGGCCAACAGATTCATTATTTGTTCATTATGTTGTGAATTAGCGATAACGGTCATCTATATAATTATGCAGCGAGGTAGATTCCACCCCGAGGCCTGGGATCCATACAGGACGCAGTTCGAGATGGTTCAATGGGGTTTGAATAGGTTTCAATCAACTGTATGCCTATGCCCGAATTCAAGATTCCCAAGTAGAATCATGAATAGTATCTGATATATATATATGTGTGTGTGTGTGTGGTGATAAGGCAGGCGAGTAACGTCGAACACTGCAAGGGCCCTTCCCGGGCTTTTTAAATCCCATAACGCGACCTCTTGATGGCAATGACTATAGTTAAGGGTCACATTTCTGAACATCGACAGAGCGTCCTAATTGATGATTCTGTCGATCCCAGCTGCCCTAAGGCAAATCAGGATTGTTGGTTACGCAAGGATGGAGATGGCGCCACGAAATGGGAACCATTATCATTATTTCAGTTTTTGTACAGTACTATTTTTCGAGCACTCTTGAGTTGATTTCGTCGCAGACACAAATCATGTAGCCGACGGTACAATGTCGAAGTTCCCTTAATGAAGGATATGTGATACCACTTCTTCATCTCTGAATGTTGTGCTTGATACTGGAGCTAAGTATTCGTGGAGAGGTAATGGAAAGTGCCTCGCTGATCTTAATTTATTCCGGGGATTTGGCAGGGTTTGGCCTTCTAGTACGACTTTGGAAAACACAATGATTCAAATGAAATTTAGAAGGGAAGAAGAGATAATTACGAAGCAGACTCGCTTGTGAAAGACGTGCGCCGTACTGCCCGATCATCTCGCTATCTCAAAGTCGTCTTCGAAATCCTTCAAAGAGAAGTGTAGTCAGAATCTGTCGAGCAAATACACATGAAAGAACTTTTGCAACGCTGATGAAGGGAGACAGAAATCCAGAGTCGACAGCGGAGTTTTCCGTTTCGTCCTCCGTTGCCTACGGGAAGGAGGAACATGCAGCGGTGACCGACGAGCGCTGATGTCTGTATCGTAGCATTAAGACGCCGAGCAACTCTGGATCAAGGATTGCCAGCAATTTGAATTTAGGGCGGTGCACGCCTAAAGTCAAAATAGCGTCAGGATTCCAATTCAAGTAATAGGGCCGGTGCACGATTCCCCCCCCCCCTCTTGTTCAGCAGTGCCTTGGGCAGCCCGTATTTTGTCACACTCCGTCTTGAAAAGGAAGACTTACCGTATGTAACCGATTGCGAGGAATCGAAGCTCGACAGATAGTGCCCCTTGTTGATCGCGAAGTCTCTGGCAAGTTTCAGCAAATGTTTCGCGCCGGAGAACCGGGGACGGCCGATAAAGTAGTTGATGATAGTAGACCGAAGCGTGCCAAAGCGTCATTCAAGGCCCAGGTACCGTCTATTGATAGTACCTCCAGGCCCCTCCAGGCAGAGGCATGAGATATTCGAGAGAAGAAGGTAGGATGGCTGAGCTTAGATCTGAGAGTCCGAATACTGGAAACATTGACATCTTCGGGTCTACGAAACATGACACGAGGCAGTGAGACAGCGAGACTTGCCAAATAGCCGATCTGTGCTGAGAGAATATTTCACGGAGTCTCATATCCGTACGAATACATCAAGAATGGAAGAGCTTCTTGAACGGCACCGGAGCTGGAACTCGTGCGAATATTGAATTGCTACATTCTGCACTGGAACCAAAAATTGTACCATCACCGTACGTAGTTCCGGCTCCGACACAAGAGCTTCGATCATGGAAATAACGTTCTTGAAGACGTGGAATGAAGGATCGACAGACCGTGCCTCCGCTGCTACAAATTGTGACGCATGCAAGAAAGTGGTATGTAGTCGAATAGACGGACAGTACTGATAGACGCGCATCGCGAAATCATCCGACCGACATTTGATTTATACTCTTAGCATGAGCCCAAAGGATAGCAGATAGAGCATCGGAGCACATTGCGTCCATATCGCAACATGGTGTGGGAACCCCGAGGAGCCCCGCGACGACGGCTAAGACAAATACTACAGACGTCACGACGGTCTCGATTTGTCGGTTTCCAGAGGTCATAGAGGCTAATCTTGATCCTATGGAGATGGTGATAGAGAGAAGCCTATAAGATCGTACGTTCGTATAAGCAGCCGTAGAATGCTAACCGACAGCAGTACGGGGAGCATAACCGCAGTAAGCAGCAGACAAAGGTGTCAGTAATAGCACTGATGGTGACGACAGCATCATGGATAAGCTGTATTAGGACACAAATACAACGGGAAATTACCAACGTGCATGTGGATACGTGAGCAAGGCGCCTAGAAGCGCGAGGAAAGTTGGAGTACTTTGAAGAGATTTACAAAGGGCGGAGCGCTCGACCGAAGCCAAGTTAATAATGTTCCGCTTGTCGGAACCAGTAATGAAGTGGGCTTACAACGGTGGCGGTGGAGAAGGGGCGCGGCCAGAACCCGCGGTCGAATTTGCATAAGGCACGGGGTGACATCATGATTCACACGCCACGACCAAACAATGGCAACAGTTTCGAAAAGTGAAATATAGGCAACGCGGAGAATCATCCTCACTTCAATTTCAGTACTTCGATGTCGACGTCGCCGCCACCGTCCGTTTTGACGAAGCAGCGCCCTCGACACCCGCCACGCAATTCTTCGTTCAGCAGGCGACATGCCTCCTTCGACACGCCCCGGGAGGTACCCCTGCCGTCGGTGGACCCACCCGCATACAGCGAAGAACAAGTTGAGTCGGACTGGACGAACATAACAACGACGTCGGGAACATCGACGGGCCAGCAGATTCTGCCGTATCCAAGGCCCTACTCGCTGCCGTCGCAGAGCTCACCCACCTCCCCAATTCTTGCCGCTGCTACTCCGTCTCAAATTGACCGGACATCGTCTGCCTCCTTACCAATACCACCACAAATACCATACCATACCCTCCCAAAAGCAGCGCCAGTTACTGAGGAGGATGAGAACCCTGGGCCCCTTCCTTCGCCTCCCTTGCCTGAGCCCCAATCCCAGACTCAGCGTCCGACGTCCCTCCCAGTCCCGACACCTATTCCCAGACCTCCTTCCATATCACGAACCAGACCCTCATCCTCTGCATCCTCGGACTCGTATCCAGCGCCCGAACCTCCAACAATCCTCCCTTCACAGCAGCCTCCGGCACATTCGGAGCCATCATTAGCCCCCCATGAACCATTCCTATCTAACGCACCCCCGCCTCCAGACTCGTGGATCGAAGTCGAGACCACTCCCCAGGAGTACCGTCTCAACGTGTGCTTACCGGGTTTCAAGCGTGATGGCATGTGCGTACCTCGCTCTTTTTAATTTTTGCAATTAACTAATTAGGTTGCCACAGAACACTAGCTACAAAGCGGAGGCGTATATTACATGTCGTCGCAGACTCGTGGGATGCTGGCGGAGGTCATTTTGAACGGCGCATATCATTTGGTTATGACGCCGACCTCGTCCAGGTCCGTGCCGAATTCGACGGCGAGATGCTGCGAGTCATCGTGCCCAGAAGGGCGCCTGGAAGCGGAGCCATCTGGTCGAGTTAGTGTATTTTTCGTGTTCGTAGTTTGGTTTATCAGCATTCATATCTATTCCAGTATCATACTAGTATACCGCCACGTTTACTCACATAACATACGATCGGACTAAATACCATCCTTCCTATCATTTTATTGTTGTTCATGTATGTTAGTTAGTTACCATGCATACGTCTGCTTTGACAACTTCCGCGCAATTAATTCAACTTTTTTTGCCAGGTCTAATTCGTAGGCAGAGCGACCGGGGGATTTGCGCGTCGTCATCGTATGTATTAGTAACGCTGATAGCGCGGTTCTCCACAGCCCGGACTGGGGTGAATGATCCTATCAGAGTGACGTCGAAACATCCAAGGACCAAGCGAGACCTTGTCACCAAGCATTTTGTGGGTTATTCCGGAAATTTCCCAACTTTAGACGCGGGTCGATCATATGACCGCTGCCAGTGGTACCGTGCACACTTTTCTTGTCAGAAATCGTCGACGGACGACGTCAGTACTTGACTCCTTCTGCGGTAAAATGTGTGAGTCAGATCTAGGAGTGAAATGTTATGCCTTTCTCGCTCCACCGGTATGCGGGTTTCACCTTGCCATCTATACTTACTCCACTTCCCCAATCGATAAACAGCGTGGCCGGATGAGGCATCATAGTTTCGTACTAATGTTCCTTTGAAGGGTCCCAAAGGATCGTAAGACATTCGATATACGTTACGGTTGTCCAGCGAAACTTTGTAGTTGCTTCATGATAAGTTAAATGGAGCCAACATAATCGGAGTTGTTGCAAGCAAGCTTCGCAGTGGAGTCGAATCTTCGATACCCGTCTCCTCGCCATTCTCCGAGTGAGCGCTAGCGCTGTTCGCCGAAGCATCTCTATTAAATGGACGCGGGCGCCGGGAGTCTTCTATAGCACTTAATACCGGCCTTCGTGTCCCAAGCTCCCGCGCTGTTCATCTTCTCTAGTGGGCTTGCTTTCTCGACCTGCATCACACTCCACCTCACTGTTCTGTTCTCCACTAGAGCGGTTGCGCCCGTCATCGTAAAAGATTTCTATGACTTTCTATCGCCTTGGCCTTCGGCCCCGAATGGATCCTGTAGTAATTCATTCCATTGGAGCACGAATTTAGTATTGCGGCTCCCTACACTTACTCGACTCTATTTCCTCCGAGTCTCACGTACGTTTGAAATTTTATGAAATGAAGTACTATATTGAAACTTGGCTGTAAGCACTAAATAGAGGTTATACTTCTAAAGACTCACTGGGCTGTCGGTATAGTTCAGACTACCGCCTGTAAGTTTGTCTGCACATGCGACCGACTGGAAGAGCATGTGGATCGCCGTGGAGACTTTACACGCAACGCATGCACACTCCCCGGTAAAAAGGTGGTCCCCGTATCCCTTGGCAGCATTCCATAGTGGAAAACTCATGTGTCAGGATGTATACCCGGTATACCAGATCAGGCTGAAACCTCCCATCAGTGTTAAGATTTTAGACATGAGGAAGCTGGGAAGGAAACGGCTTCCGAAAGTGAACGCGTAATTATTCTCATCGGCGCCTGTAACGGTGATGATCCAATCCTGTGATAGCTTGCTTTCGTCAGTATAAATGCGAGGAAAGCATCGACCTGAGGATCAACTTACGCGGTCCGCTATACATGTCATCTTCAGCCTTCCTAGATGAGTGATGGTATAGTGGTAAGGACTAAGAAGGGACATCCATGCGCAATTGGTATATCTACACAGAAAAGACAGTTGTTGGCGGGAAGGCCGATCGTGTCGACGACCTAAGCGACAGGTAGATCGAAGTTTTGTAGACATGCAAGTGGAACTACGGTAACATTGAGCTGCAAGGAGACTAGCTGGTGAAAAGCAATCAACGATGGAGACAACATGTCCTAGTAAACCCTTTGCCAGTATACCTTTTGTGTTGGGTTGAGTGCGGTAGTGCACCCTCGCGTCAGGAGAGTGCATCCCGAAAGACTTAGCCCTCAAGTTGGTGGTAACTGGATTGGAGTCGTAATGAAACCCGTCTTGGAAACGGATGCCCGCTCCATCCCGCGCGACCTGACCCATCACTGTATGTGAGGACGTAGAGGTGGGCAAAATGTGGTGGACTGAGCCGTGGAATTTCGAGTCTTGAGGAATAGGACAAAGCGCACTGTCCGGAGGAGAGCCAAATGCACCAACTAAGAACGCGTGCCGTGGGTGCGTCTACAAAAGTCTGCAATAAGCGCGGAAGTGAACAAAAATAAGGAGAAAGCTTGCAATAAGAACCACATGGGCTTCGATCAAAGCTGTTGATCCTGATACTTACTATGGCAATTGATTCGTAGTTCAAAGACGAGTTCACCAAATCAGAGAGTAAGTGGGAGGGGAAGAGAGGCGTCATCGTGACGGGAAGACAGAAAACACACAGATGGACTTGTAAGTCGCACAGTAGGGAAGAAAAGAGCACAGGAAGAACACGGTAAGAAGCTGGCAATTATAAATTCTATAAAATCCACATCCATCAATCTCAAAAGATCCGATCTTTGTAAAGGCGAATCATATTTGCCGCAAAAACAACACAGTAGTCAGCAGCGTGGGACTAAGTAAGAGACTGGGACTGAATATGCACAGTCATCGGTGACTGACCCACGGTGGAGACGTGGCTCCAAAAGATTAGATCGTTGAGGTCATGATATTTTGGTATTTTGAACTCTCCCCAGGGGCTTCCAGGGACATGTAGAGAAGCTAGCCAAAAGTACAACTGTGAAAGTTTGTAAGAGGCAACGCACATAATATGATAGAGTGTCGATAGCACACTTACATTCCGTCTCCATTCCCGGGCAAATCGCAGGGATCTGTAGCCTAGATGGGCAAACCAACCATACTGAGAAAAATCTACTGCGGTTGTCACTTCAAGCATGTTAGCGGGTTAAAACCATAGCTTATAATAAGGAGACCACACCAAGGTCCAGGCGTTTTCGAATATATGGGTGCTCCTCTCCGAAAATGTCTAGGATCTTCTGTTTATGGTCCAGTAACCAAGCCTCAAAATGAGTTCCTATGAGTTCCTTGCTGCAGGCTCGCTCTAGCGTAAGAAATAGCAATTGTGGGGTGTCATGTCCAACTGTATACACTCTGCCAACTCGGTTAGTAGCCAGAATTGTTTCTAAGCTAAGGAGGAACCCACGAGCCCCGTAGAATCCAGTCTGCGAACAACGATATTGCATCGTAGTTACGCTCCCACGCTACGCCCTAGGAACGATTTGGGTCCATGACCATCGTCGTCACACCACTGTCAGGAAGAAAAGAGATTGAGCTGAGTCCGGGTGACGATCCTGGCTCGATGACATTGAACAGTATAATAAATTTCCTGCTCATCGGGTGGATGTAACACACAGACCCGACAGGAATAGCCTGTTCAAACATTGGGATGTCGAAGACATCAAAAGATGCTAAACCGATAAAATAATTAGTATTCGAATACGTGGATGACCATGACAACATACTGAAGGATCTGTCAAGCCAAAACGCCTGGTTTCTGCGATTGCAAAACATGGCATGACACGACAAATCGGGTTCCACAATCTCGTATCGAAATTGATCACTTCTTCGAATGACAGAGATCCCAGAGGAGACTGGAATAGGGATGTCCTAGACATACGAGTCGATAATCAACAAAGACAGGTTTCCATTTGCTAGGAGGGGTAATTAGTCCTTTCGTTAGGTCAGGTGTGGCTGCCAAGACGGTCGACTTGACGTTCGACGGAGGCTTTCTCACATTCGCAACGACGATAACGCTGTTTCCTAACCAGCCAATCACCCAAGAACGATAGTGGATTGTTAGCGCAGAGGATTCGAGATTGAGTACAGTGATTTGATGGCGTAAAGCTGTCCTCTGTTGTACGAGAAAGGGATCAACGAGCCCCTTGATGATGGCAGCCCATTGTTTGGATACCAGAGAGCAAGTAGCGAAAATATTGATGTGCTCCTCAGTGGAAGTTGAACCGGCCCAGATTTCGGTGAGAATACATGCAGTCAGCTCAGCTGGAGGCATCGTAGCTATAGGATGACAGAATGGTCAGTAGCAAAGCTCTTGTTTGAAGGTCCGCCGGGGACCTCCGATGGAATTTGAATATGATACATCTAGGTCTGCACAGAGTCTGTGCACGCAGCTAGATGTATGCACAGAGCCTGTACATCAAGCTTCTGTGGCTCAGTTGGTTAGAGCACCAGTCTCATAATCTGGGGGCCGCCAGTTCAAGTCTGGCCAGGAGCATATTCCATTATATTTTTTCCGTTAATGGTCAAGTAATGACGGTCCGGATATCCGATCCCGTGTCTGATGTGTGATCATGTGGTCAGTTCTGTTGATGCGTTCGTGTTGACGCTTGATACACTACTTATCTTCTTACTCTCATTCATGTCAACACTTGCCCGATACGCGTCGAATTTTCCGTACCCGAATGGACTCTGTTAAAGAGTCCGGTACTGTTCTTGTCAGCTGTCGGGGAAAGGATCTTTCGTCGTCTCAGACGTCTGCGAGTGCCGCCTCTGCCTCTTCCTCGAGTGCCTTTACGGATGCCGAGATCAACGCTCTCCGTGACCGATGTGGACAACTCGTTAGGATTGGATATGCTGTAAGTAGAACCTGCTATCATGCGTAGCGATTGATAACGAGCCCATCGACTTGTCTAGGGCTATCAATGTGGGCTACGCTTCATGTTGCCTTGGGCCGAGCCACACGTCAAACCCAAATCGGCAACGTTTCCTCTGCCCCTCCACGGACTTAAAAACAATGATTTGCGCGATTTCAGTCTCGATTTCGACAATTTAGCGCGTGTGGATGGGTCTGCACGGTTTGGCTTCGGTAAATCTACTGCAAAATGTTAGTATGACCATTGCTCAACACCGTTTCCAGGACCTGAAAATATGGCACTGGCGTCCAGTTCGCCTATGCGCAGAAAATCCTTCAAAAGCTATGCTGGATGTTCATGCGACAGAATCCAAATCACTAGCATCCGACATTGCATCTGCCCTGACACCATCTTTAATCCTCACCCTAAACCCTAGGACGCTTGTTCAGCTGGTTGTCCAGGCCCTCAGCTTACCTCCAAAAACCTGGAAAGACGGCCTGACAGCGGCAATGATCAATGTCAGCACACTCGCCTTTCTCAATGCCTCTTCCATACCCATGAAAGTAGTTTGCGCCGTTACTGTTGGCCGATTGGCTTCAGAGAATCAATTCATCGTCGATCCATCTGGCGAAGAGGCGGCTTTTGGATGCGGGTGGATGCTTCGCGTTCCTTTTCGCCGACGGACTTGATGAGCGCGCCAAGTGCGTTTGGACGAATTGGCGGTCGTTTTCTGGTGGTTTCGAGGAGAAAGACTTAGTTCAGGCGAGAAACATTGCTTCCAAGTCGGCGAGGAAAGTCTGGTCGAAGATGAAGCTATGCGTAAATTATAGGGAACAGCCTGGCTTGAAAGCCCACACTGAAAAGAACGAGGGGCTGATGACACGATGGTCATCTGAGCTGCACACTAGTCGGCCTGCGAATTCTTATGTTGGAGGCACGGGACTCGTGTGTTGCATGGAGTAGTAACGACAAGGACTTTCGCGGTTCTGTTGGTTGTCAGGTCAGCAACATATATATATTTCTTCCGCTGGAGTAACGACCTTTTGGCTGACCTACATCTTTGACAGATTGGCTTTGCTTTCGTTTCTATACAGGATTGTGTCTGAAGGAGACGAGACGCTGAAGCTACTGAAGTAAATATCACAGGTTCCAGCGGCGGGACAGTTAAGATTGGCAATGACAGGGTCATACTGTAGAGGCATTGTAAGATTTCGATGCAGGAATGCCAGACGACGAGAAGCGCCTGCTCGAATTGGTAAAATGGACATCTGTGCACAGACTCTGTGCACGGCACAAGCTCGCGACCTAGCTCGAGTTGGGATGCGTGCAAGAATATATTTTTCTTTCGCAAGCTCATTTCTTCCTTCTCGCTGCATCTGCGACCTTTCCCTCGCAAGCTGGGTGGATTTCCTCCTTGCACCTCTTCCCCTCGCAAGCTCGGTACTTAGTTACCGAAGAGATGCCGGTGTGTGCCGGGGTGCTGCCGATGATTGTCGGTTGGCCCCCATATCTCACATAATTAGGGAGAAACATGTCTACGAAGGGTATTTCACAACAAGATAGTCTTTATTCACAGCAAGCTATCCAAATGAAGACGATTTGCACAACCAGGTAAGGCCTACGGTGTCATATATCCTAAAATAGGACACGCAAAGTGTATGTTACTTTGCGTTTAAGGCTCAGAACCCTCCCTCCCACCCTATGTGCCGGATTTTAGCCGCACCTCCCCCTTTTGCAAGGATGTTCTTCAAGTACTAACACTGAATTTTTCCGTTGCCTGCAGCAGTTTTCGTCTCCAAGAAGATGATGGGATACGCGGCCTAAAACGGCACGCCCACCACCACGTGACAACTGTTACCTGCATGAAAATCAGAAGCGTCCATGGCCAGCATGTAAGTAATTCTTGGGGTGTTCTTTTCGGTATACCTCGTTTAATTGGCCAATCAAACTAATGTCCATCATGAGAAAGTCCGTCTTCCCTTAGTACGGTGTTTCTACTTCTTTGAATCTGCCTCTATTAACAACTCCTCGTCTAATTCATCGCGCTCCAACTCCATAACCTCGTTCCACATGTTGTCATCAATGCGTTCCTCATCATCAAGACTATCCGCGATCTCGACTCCTTGGATTTCTTGGTCTATCAAATATTAGATAAAACCAAGGAAATAAAGGAAAAAAGCTTTACCTTTGTCTTCGTTCATTATGACGATCCAAACAACCTTCTCAGTACCCCAGTGCTCAAGAAGGTCGGCATTCGCTACTCGCCTCTCTAGCTTGGACTCCTTCGGCCCAAGGATCGAGCTTATCAGACCGCCTCGTCTCTTGTTGTGTTCCATCCTCATACGCTGCAGCCTTTCCCACCGGCTCAAGTCAGAGCCACCTGCTTCTAAACGAGCTAGTTCCCTACGTCGAGTCTCATTCTTCTTTTCCTTCTTGTTATTTCTATACTTGTCGAATCTGACACCATATTCATTCATCTTGTCCATCATGCCCTCCGGCTTATGGGGGGGAGGTATATCATCAAGCTCCAGTGGGAGTGCCAAACCCTCGATGGCTTGGAGGCGTCGTTTAAGCACAAGATTCTTTTTAGGGCCCTCAGAAGGAGCAATCTTGTCGGGTTTGTCAGCGATGGCGCGCACGATACGGCTACTGAAAGGAATTGGGAGCCAGAGCAGGACGGTCCCTGCTGTTCGTCCGATTTTGTTAATCATGGATATTTTAGGCGGTTCCCCGCCTCCATTAGAGATTAGCTGCAACATGGCATTCGTAGTGCACAAGCGGACGGAGAGGCCTCGCGGTTTGAATATGCGCTGATTGGCCGCGCGCAGGTAACGGTCCGTAAGAGTTTTCGATAAGACACGCATCCCCGTCTGGGCCGCGGTCTGCATTGCGACACTAGCTATTATTGTCCAATGATATGGTCTGGGAATTTGAGTTAGTAATAATTGTCAAACAGTTTGATTCAAAGCACCAACATGAGACCAATGATCATACCCGCGGTGTCCACGACTCGAAGGGGTGGACTCGCCGTCATAGCGAGGTTCAGACCGTCGATGAAAGCCAAAAGCTCAGCCTGAGGGATATTCACAGCCTCCGATAGCACATCGTTGTATCCGCGAGAGAAGGGAGAGTCGAATTTAGTGGCGATCTGTGGGATACAGAGAGGAAGGGGAATGCCGTTGGAAGGACCAGTATATTCGTTAGGTGCAGGTAAGAAGTCCTGAATGAGAAGCTCTGCGTCGCGAGCGAGTTGAATTCCAGTAGCGCTAGAATAGGCTGGAGGGGGAGGACTTGCAGACATCGTTGTTATGGGAGGAAGTTTGGAAATGAAACCAGTGTATCCGCAGTATAGGTAATATATAGGCATCTAAATTTAGGCGAAACAGCGCCCAAGATCTAAATTTAGAAGCAGCCTTCTTGCACAATAGTAAATACAACATACTGACTACCGACTTGGTACCAACGCTAGCTACTGGAAACATACTACGAGATTAGGATTTATATAACAGGGTGATCCTACAATATACAATAGTCCGAAAATATACAAAGGTCCGACTAGATGAGCAAATCTACATATGTACTGGTATAACCAAGAAGTTGCTACAAAAACTTTTAAGACGCACCAAAAAATATGGGATAGGGAAGTCAAGGACTGCTTAAACCCGCACGAGCGCCATTGAACATGGTCTTTAACGCCTGATCGCTCCGCTTTTGCCTCAACCGCTCCACTTCTTCTACCCCACCCGTTAGTTTCAACTTTTTCCCACCGACGAACTCTGTCAATTTGGCCTGTAGATCGTCGTCCGACTTCTTGGCCTTCTCTTTTTCTCGATTCTTCTGGCTCTCCTCTATGGCTTTCAGACGCTTCTCCGGGTCTGTAGCCGCACCTCGTATCTGCATCAACACGGTACCTAGATCACCCTTGCTTTCCGTACGTACCACAGGAAGGCGCCCTCGGCCCCTGTGCGATCCCATAGTAACGACCTGTTCCAGATGCCCTAGGACCTCCCCTAAAGCTTTATGATCCTCTAAAAGATCACCCAAGAGCTCCTCGTTATGATTGAGGAACTCTTGCTCCTCAACGATATTCTGTAGCTCTTCGTGCCACGTCTTCTTCCACATGGGCTTGATCGTCGCAAGATGCTCTTTGAGGCTCCCCAGCTCGGCCGCGGCGGCGTCTGCATCCTTCCGAATCGACTTCATGTACTGCGGTTTGGGTGTTATGTGTCTCTTCAGTACGTCAGCCTTCACAGCATCAATCGCATCCTGCAGCCTCTCCACCTCTGTCAAAATATTCTGACTTCGAGTATCGAGAGCCTGCTTCCCAGCGTCGACAATAGCACGGTCACCACCAACATTTGCATTGGCCAGTTGCTTCACTGTCTGAGTTTGTGTACGGAGAGTGCTCAAAGACTCTTTGGTTTGCTTCATGAAATCGGTGTAGAGCTGTCTCATGACGCCCAAGTCCCTCCGTAGACATTGTACCTCGTCAAACTGTGTCTTGAGGTCGGCCATGGCGCGCGGAGGATATTCGGAAGACGTTATTTGCAGTTTCAACGCTTGCCCGGTGGTGGAAGGCGTCTGAGGCGGGGTTGCAGGGAAGAAGTTTGAACCTGTGAACCGTGACAGGCGGGCGGAGACCGGTGGGGGAGTCGAGGGAGCACTCTCGGCTATGGGGCTATACATGAGGGATTGCATACTAATCCTGTTGACAGCAGATTTCAGCTCTTTCATATCCTCGGACAAGGTCGAGATCTGTGTATCCATGTGCTGTTTAACCTGCTCAAGAGCTACATGCAACACGTTAGCCGAGATTTCAATTTCCACGTTGTGAGTTCTCACGTTCGATATTCAAGGAAAGCAAGCATTTGTCATGAATCTCGTTCACGTCTTCTAGCTGGTACCGTACACCGCTTGAAGGATCGCGGATATAGATAGCAGGGAAAGTATCAGCGCCGGGGTTGTAGGCGAAACGGTCCACGAATAACATTCGGATCGAAGGTAGCGACAGACCGGGTTCTATCACAGTTTTTTTGACTTCTTTGTCAACTTGCAAGAAGATGCTCAATTTTGACGAAGCGGGTGGACATCCCCTACCGATATTTGAACCTGATGGTTTCTTCGGGGACGGAGGACGTGACGGCGGTTCTGGCGTACGATTGGGAGTGCGGTTGGGAGTACGAGTTGTAGCGCGAGCAGTCGACGGGGATCTTGAGCGCCCTGGCGATTGTAAAATCGCACCGAGCGAAGGGGAAAGAGAAGACAAAACGGACCCTCGGCGCATAGGTGGACCGGGAGAAGAGGGTAAAGGAGAAGTTCTGTCATCGTCTAGATTAACAAGTGCTGCCAGCTCTCTCGGCGTCAACGCAGGCGAGGTTAACATGGAGTGCGTCTTGCCCTTGAACTTTTCTCGTGTAGAGTCAATCATTTTAGAAATATTGTAGGATGAGTATCGCTTTGAAGCGCGGCGTTCGAGAATGTCGCTTTTATTTAGGGCAACAAGTGAATCCACCACGTCGGGAGTCGCGGTATCAGTCGACGGAAGGTGGCTGTTATTTGACGCTTCCTCCTCGCTTTCCGGACTCGGAGGCTCAACAACAACATCTGGAGATGGAGGCCGTGGTAAGCATACGTATGCATGACGCCTCGTCTCCGATGTGGAAGCCCGTTGAGAAGAAGTCTTTGAAGGGGAAGAGCCGGCGACTGGAGGATGTTTAGATGGGACGGGGGGGCGATGTGACGACGATGATTTATGAGACGTGTAGGATACCTGCTCAGGGTATGACAAGCTTTCGAAGGAAACCTCCCCCACAGGACTGAGGGGACCACGGGACGCTTTACCGGTGTTCCTTCTACTAGATGGGGGAGCAGCTCCCCGACTTTCGCCGTCCTCTGTGGTGCTCCTCGAGAGTGGACTCAGACGGGAGTTCGGCCCGCAACGTGACGAGCGACTGTCCGTTCGGCTGTCATGTTGAGAACCCCGCCGTTGGTCGGAGAGCTGGCGACGGCAAGCAGATTGCTTTACATGCAGACCAGAAAGTAGATTGGTGATCTTTTTGACGCTCGGAAGATATAATTCAAGACTCTCGGGTGTGGGGTCCTCAGCAAGACACTGTTCCAGGACATTTCGCAAGTCCCTTGGAAAAGCAAGAAACTCACTATCCACGGTCAGGTATTGCTGGGTCAATAGAAGTGGAACTCACCTCATGTCAACATTAAACTGAGAAAACGTTTCTATAGCAGCATTGAAGTCGTTTCCCACCCGAACGTATACATCGCTGACATAGGCCTCGTCCACTTTCATCAAACTCCACTGCGTCAATGCTACCAGCAACTTCTTTGTAGATGCAAACAGACGCATCACGGCTGACTCTACACCTAACTGTACACATTTCAGCACAAATGAACATATATACAGATGATGCCTACCGTCGTAGGGCGCGGACTCGCGCTTGGTTCATTGGTACTTCTTTCCGACGATGAGAGATAATTACTGCGCCTCGAAATTTGACCTCTGTCGACATGATGGGATGGAGAGAGCCTGCTCAGAGACATGTACAGCGCCTGGCTTGTCGTCGAGGTAGAGGTCGAAAAGAGAGATGGGTGGATCTGGGGTGGCCGATCGAACTTCTCAGCTGTCGTGACCGTGTCCAACAATCCCATCTATCCTAATCTGGACTCCAACTTGGGCCGCCTCTTTCCCGCCCAATTTCCTTTAAATTTCTTATGGGAAGCTCTGTGGAAGGTCGGGGAGATGGAGCGTCTTCTTGAGCGTCTCATGACGCCGGCGAGGCTCATATTTCAGGCCGCTGTAAGGGCGAAGGTACCGGCCATGCTCGTTGGGGAGCAGCCGTGTCGCTGCACGGTTTGAGGCGCTTTACAAAGGTGAATTGTTTTTTTCTTTTTCTGTTCGCTGCGGAGTAGTAACCGATTGCTAGGATTTGGATGTAAACGTCGCATCTTTCTATTTCCTCACCCAAAGGTCGCGATTTGGACCTCCTGCTCTGCCTAAAGAATTCTCAGTGCGGGAAGTTTCAGCTACGCATCTCAATGTTACCTACATGTACCCTCTAGAAGCTATCCGTTGCGGTATGTCCACCAATCATGCTACGGTGTTTCCTCCCTTGATGCCTTACACCCGACAGCTTGGCGACATTCGTTATGCTGCATGTAATCTTCTGCTGGCCGACAAGATAAGAACATATGGAGACCGCTGGAACAGTATCAAATTGGCATCGGATCTCGAAGATATCGTTTTTTTGGTGGGGTTAATGATGGACAGAGGCGAAAGAATGTCCCACGTGTTGAGACAGCTCGTCTTGACATCCGACGTACTTGACAGTTTTCGAATGGCGCTTCCAGAAAGTGAAAGACTCTTGTTCAAGGCCTTTCTTGCAGATGTGGGCATAGGCAATTGAACTCATATTACAAGATCCATCCTATTGACCTACACATTATTCAAGACATGGATATGCAATGATACATACATTATTGCTACCAACTATTTCCGACGCAAATTCAAACCTCACTCATTCAGATTCGTAAGGAAGAAAGAAGTTAACAAATGGAGATCTAAACCAGCCCTGAAATCAGGGAAGAGAATCATCTCGGTTGACTGAACCCTCCAGCGGAAAGGCTAGCGGGTAGGGAACCCTCGCAACTATTTGCGCTGTCTTTGTCCGCTGTTAGAGTGATGACTATGTCGCCACCAACTCTAAAAGTGTCGAAGAAGTCGAAATGGCACCTCGTGGTTGCTTCTCCGTTAACAGTGACATTCGCCACATACGCAGGGACGCCAGCAGGAATGTTTTCCTGCACAGAGTTAGCGTCATAGTTAACTACGGTGACCGTAGTACTGGTGTTAAGGTAAGAGTTGTGAATGGTGTACTTGGGAATGAAGGGTGAGAGGATAAGGAATTCGGTCGTGGATGGGACTAAAAATTCGGCATTATTAGCTGTAAAAAGATGATCCTTAGGAGGTGCGACTAACCCGGATAGAGGCCCAGAAGATGGAACGTCAGTAGAGAGGCCATAGCTGCTTGGTCGTCGTTGCCCGGTAAACCGGCCGCGGCTGTAAGATCCTCAATCAGATGTTCGACGCAAGTATAAGAAGGACGTACTGATCCCGAAGTTTTGGAAAACAACTTTTCGCACTCGATCGACGGACTGAGCTGGTTTATCAGCATAATGGTAGCCGATGGGTGTCTGGAGCGAGAAGGGTCATATTCATGACGAGACACAATGATAGGTTAACAAACCTGGAACGACGGTTCATTGCCTGCGAGGTAGTAGCCGCCCTATAATGAGGTCGGTCATTCTAGTTCTTCTACTAATTCGACAAAATGGAATCTTACATCGAAGAAGTGATCAAGACGGCTTAGGAATGTTTCCTGTCACCCCATGTTATTAGTACGATGTGACTGCTTTTGAAAAAGGGGGGGAAGCTCACATTTCCGCCCATGAGACCAATTAAATAGGCAGTGTCATGGGGCACAAACCAACTGTACTCCCAGGAAGAGGATTCGTAGAAACCGTTGACGTTGTCCTGCTCCAATGAACACGACCGCGAACCCACGTTCTTCGGAGAACAATTGATAGGATCACTGTAAATGAAGGTTCCGTTCATTGCGCGCTTCTGCATGAATCCTGTGAAGCCATCGCTTGTGACGGTAGGGTCCCAAATGTTGCGGTAGAACTGGAATTAATGAGCTCCAGGATTTGAAACAAAGGGAAAGCTTATACTAGTGAGCGATTGTAATATTGTTCTTCTTCCTTGGAGTTTTCCAAAAGGAGTGCAACTTGACGTATAGCAAAATCTTCGAAGACGTACTAACAGAGGAAGTCAGTTGCCGATCAATAATGCTACTATGCCGTACAACTCACCTCGAGTGTTCTGCTTGCCTCCCTTGTTTGTCGACCAACACTAGTTGGGTCAAGAACGCCGAAAGGGACGTATCCGTACTGCCTTATACGACGTCAATATCCTGCTTCAAGTCGTTCCGATAGGACTTACTTGTATACATTTACTTGTCGGCCCTGGATATTCCATTCTGGGGGATTGAGATCACCATCTGCAAGCGTAGCTGCGAATAGCTCATTCAAATCGATCCCCAGGGCTTTAGCCTCCTTGTGGTAGCTCATGGCAAAGTGAGAGACGATGACATCGCCACTAGAGCCTGGAGGGGTCGAAGGTGTGAGCACTAAGGAAATTGCAAGACGTCGATAGACTGACCGCCTTGAGTGTATCCTGGGACATTATTTGTACGACATTCGGGCATCCATCCGTTCTTACGCCAACCGTCGATATAGGTATCTACGATTTGCGCGTATTCCACAGGTGAATGAAGGGCCATGAGAGGGTAAAACGTTCGGAACTAAGCAAGGCATCAAGACCTTCCGCCACCGCGAAAAGACGGGGACCTACAGTATCCCAGCTAAGATTTGACCATCAAAATGCAGTCAAAAAAGCAGCGGACTAGGCGCGGCTCACCTGCAGTACAAGGAATCGAAGTAGTAAGACGAAGTACCGGCAAACAAGCCCTGTCCTTCTCCTGTTGCATTGTTCTATGGATGAATTCAGAAAGGAAAAAAAAATAAGCTTAGAATTAAAGCGCACCGGAGTCAAAGAAGCTCGATAGAGAGAAGAGTACAGCATTTCAGTGATATTCGCCGGGGTGTTCGCAATGTCGATTTCAACCTTGCTCAACTTCTCGTTCCACAACGCCTTTGCTCGTGCAAGGATGTCATCAAAGGAAGATGAACCGATCTCGGATTCGGCGTTGGCGCACGCTTGCTCCGTAGATACGAACGACACGCCTACACGGAACTGTATCTTCTCTGGGTTGTTGGCAAACGAGAAAAATGCACCGGATTGATAGATAGCTCCGCCAATGAGGTTCACAGACAGATTGAGGTGGGTTTGACTGAGGCCTTTCGCATCCATACCGTAGCTAGGAAGGTTATGTCAGTATGGTATGGCTGTCGTATAAGATTGCACCCACTCATCCGCTCTCCAGATGCCATACTCGTCCAGCTCCTGTTGACCGCCGTGAAGTATGTCGTAGCAAGCAAACGCTTGATAGTTGAATCGTGAAGGACCAAAACTGTAAGAAGGTGTTCAGTGCTTTTGCGTGTCTGGAAGAGATATTCATAGTGACCTTGGGCCCCAATGTCCGCCAATCGTGATGCGCCCTTTCTTAGGATCAATATCCATAGACCCGCCCGCAAACGTTCCAGCATTATCGTTCGCTAGGTCAATAACAAAGTATGGCTTAGATCCAGACGGGAATGTGAACCTCTCTAATCCGGCCCGTCGGGTGGCTGTTGCTTCCATGGTGATGTTATTGTCCAATGTCAAAGCAAAATAACCGGGAGAGGCCTCTAAGAGACTATCAGTATCAGAGCTCAATAGATGCGTATACTGGATGTACTAACCATCGGTGTTAGGTAAACGCGACCGCAACCTTTTATCGAAGTGAGTTGTACAGGTCTGGTAACCACCGGGGCAGAGCAATGGCATGACTTCGAATAATCCATAGTCACCTAGCAACTGGTTAGTATCGACATGGAGTAAGATTCAAAGAATTATTCACCAGATGCACCAGTGCCGCTGTCGTGAAGAGGACTGAAGCCTTTAATCTGTTGGGTAACGTCCGTGATGTAGCCTGGAATTTACATAAGAGTTACGCGTATTTCACAGAGCGGCATGAAGGCTTACCAGCAGGCGCATAGCCTGTCATATCGGTTGTGATCTTGGCCTAGTTGAAAAAATTATGTCGGAAAGGAGGTGTATGAAAACGGTTCATTCATACCATTCCGAAGGGAATAGACGCTCCTGGACTAGAGGGAACGACTATCAGTTCCATTTACAACGTCTGATTACCCTTAATTTACCAAACGTCGCCTTCGTTATCTGAGTGTGTCTATGAGCATTTGACACACGCCATCGAGGGATCACATTACCTGTACCAATGAAAGGGTTCACGAAAGAGGCATAGTCGGGCTTCGATGAGGAGGCTCCATCAGCGATAGCCTTTGAAATTCTCGCTTGGACATCAGGCGACGGCTGCCCCCTGACCAAGACTAAGGAACATAAGCTGAGGGCGATAAGCAGCGCCATAAAAGCGTTGCCAGTCCAGTTAACACAGACAGGCTTTTAATGAAGCTGAAGCAGCATAGACACGATGGGGCACAAAAAAGGGTAAAGTAAATTGCGACCGCCTTGTGCGCCACACCAGTCGCAATTCGTGAGCGATCCAAAGGGCTTCTGCCGCTCGCCCTAGCAGCAGATTCGATTAATGGAACGCAGTCATCGCGTAGGGAGCCAGCATAGCAGCCAATAAACTGAAGAGGCTTCAGAAGGGATGCCCGGGTATGTGACCTATTTACTCTTCCATTTCGTTGTTCTGGGATGGTCCAAGCGCGCACGAGAATAAACAGCCGGCGAAAAAGAAGCAGCGCCAGCGGCTTCAGAGAGGTGGCATTAGATTTATTTTGAGATCTTGCCAGAATAATGTCCGATGGCCCACAGACGAAACCCAAAGAAATCCGCTCTGAGGATCAGAGATAGAGAAAGCTTTGCTGCGTTGACTTACAGGATGTCAGTTGTCCTAAAGAAGGAAAACCCTCTGCACCTGATGCCCTGCAGCACATGGAACGTGTTATAGTGCAGACCGCTTAGATGTCGTGTGACCAAGCTTAAGGCGAAGGTAACGGGCCGCGTTCTCGCGCTTGCTTTCCCCGATGGCCATGCAAATCAGATTTTAGATAAGGAACTGTGGCCAAAGCACCCAAAAATAGCATGACCACTGAGCTCTACCGCAGTGCCCGTTCATCTATGAGTCGCTGAACGAGCGCCGCAAGAAAAGCATCGAATTTTTCGGAGACGATCTCTTCTGGTTATACTCAGGCGGAGTCGCGAAGACAGTGCAACAGCATAGAATTCTAAACGGGGGAGCGCTCGCTTAGAACTTGCTGTCATAAATTGTCGAGTTTCGTGAAGCTTGTTGCAGCAAATCGCATGCCACATGATATTGCGATAGTTTAACTGCGTACTGTCCGAGTCGAATCGAGAGTTAACTTTGAAGTAGTCCCAGAAGTAAGTATCAGAGAACGAAGAATTGTTGATAGCCTAAATACAGCACAGAGAAAGGCGGCCTAAGATGTACGATCCACAGAGTTAGGGGGGCTGTAGAGACTGGCGGTAGACCAATAATGGGTAAGAGGCAGCGCCAGGGAGAGGGAGCTGGCCAAAATGGGTGACTCGGAATTTCCCGGTCAAGACCCGATCTTTTCTCACGCCCCTTAAACCATTACCAGTGACTGAGTGCTAGGCGGTCCTGCTATAATGGCAATGGTGCATCCCTCACGAATGGGACTCGTTCCAAGAGATCCTGAAACCTCCAAGAATGACCGTCGTCGAGGTCGCTCGCCTTCCCCTCGCCGCTCTCGTCGTAGTCCGGCACCCACACGAAGTCGAAGCCGGGACCACAAAGACAGAGGCTGGCATGAAGACAGGGCTCAAGGAAAAGAATTCAAATATCGTGACGATAGGAGAAGCAATGCTGAGCGAAGAGCCAGCCCAGAATACGATGACTACAGGCGACCAGAAGTGAATCGTGATACGCCATGGAGACAACCTGAAAATATGTACCCTACTCGTCGAGGTGGAGGAGATAGTGGATCCTATGGTGGTCCAAAAGCTGGAGGTGCCGATTTCATGGAGGGGTCAGTCTTCTCTAGTTCCCTGACTAGTTCTGGCTGATGAGTTTGTCGCAGTCGACGGTTGCAGAGGGAGAGCATGTCTGTCAATGTATGGCCACCGTCTCCGAAGGCACCTGCACGTTCACTGTAGGTCTTTGTAAAATCTAACAGCGTCTTATCTTATATACATGGATAGGTCGCCGAAACGCAAGAAGTCCACTAAAAAGTCAAAACGTGCAAGGTCACCCTCCTCGGAAGATTCGTCCTCGGAAGAAGAACGACGAAGGCGCGAGAGGAGAAAGAAAAAAGAGAGGGAAAAAGAGAAGAAAAAAGAGAGCAGACGACATCGTTCTCGTTCTCGCTCTCGACGGTCGAAGGAGCTCGAGGATGACGATGAAAAAGACCGCAAGCGGCATAGACGAAGAGAAATGGAGAGTAGGAGTCCGAGCGTAGAACAACGACGACGCAATGGAAGCCGTGGTCCAAGTCCCCGCCGAGACGCTTTTGATGAAGAGGAATGGGTCGTCAAATCCCCCGTCGTCCCTGCCAGTACCTCAACACCAAATGATGTTCGTGTTACACAGGCGGGAGATGGAGATTCCGACACAGAAGTAGGACCTCAGCCTATTGCAAAACCCAACTCGTCCAAAAAATTTGACGAGCGTTCCTACGGTGGTGCACTACTTCGGGGTGAAGGTAGCGCCATGGCTGCTTTTTTACAGGAGGGTGGTACAGACGCGCGTATTCCTCGTCGTGGTGAAATCGGTCTCACGTCCGATGAGATCGCCAAGTACGAGGATGTTGGCTATGTGATGAGCGGCAGTCGCCATCGACGCATGAATGCTGTTCGGATGCGGAAGGAAAATCAAGTCATCAGCGCCGAAGAAAAAAGAGGTATTCTCAAGTTGCAAAGGGAAGAAAGGGAGAGGCGGGAAACAATTTTGCGGGAGGAATTCAGCGAGCTTGTAGAGGAGCGGTTGAAGGGTCCAGATGCTCGGCCAACCAGACCCGCTTAACGTTTTGTTCTGTATGTGTGCCAGATTCTCTTAGTTTCATCAACGTTGCTCACCAATATTCAACGGTTATGCACGACATTATTCTTTACAAGTGATTCAATTTATGTCTCCGTGCACCTTTCTGAGATGCGAATACACCCCGCCTGATTGATCATCCTCCTTGAAAGTCTTCATACAAACCCAACAGATATGAATTCGGCACCGCGCGCAGGTCATATGGTTGCAGCCTCCGCTTTTCTCTATCACAGTCTTGCAGCTCGGGCATTCTTTGGCCCCATGTTCAGTCTTCCACCTTTGGAATGCTTCATATCCACCCTCCATATTCTCGCGATGTCCTTTGCATGTCAGTCCTTCATGACTCTGCACGTGACAAAAGGCACATATCTTGCCCCAGCATGACGGACAAACGAGGACTGTCCCTTCGTTCGCGGGCCGATATACGACGTGGCAATCAGGAGTTGGGCAATACTTGAATTCCTCAGGCCTTCCGTGGATGTGCGCCAGGAAGGCTACCTCGAGCAAATGTCTCTCTTGCTCGGGCGAAAGCAGTTTTCGTATGATTCCGACCTTGACGTATTCATTGCATGGGTGATCATCGACTTCCTTCACACAGCGAAGCGATGGGGAAGCGGAGTTGGTAGTGAGGAGCATATGTTGCAGGCACTCCTTGCAGTACGAATGCCCACAGTTGAGCGTGATCGGGTTCGTGACTTCGCACCAACAGACCGGACAAGCGTCATCCCCTGCCTGTTCATCATCACCATGGCCTAATGCTGCCAAAGACATTCGAACTTGATCTATGTCCACGCTCTTTTTGACTATCAACGTCCGCTTTGCGAGGTTGATAGTAAAGTTTCCCCGACCGAATTTCTCCCCCATAGTTTTGAAGTCTTTGAACAACTGACGTTGCATGGTGCTGTCGAGGGAGATAATATATGGAGCGGACTTCAATGCCTGGCATTTACTCCTTAAAGCATCGATCACCGAGTCCGCAGCAGTGCCATAAACGTGGATTTCCCGTTTCCTAGAGTCACACGAAATATGGGCGTCGCTGAACTGTTCCAAGTACCGTTTCCCTTCCTCGGTCGTGAAGAAGTCGTCCCACATAATTTTCCCATTTTCGTCCATCAACTTTTTGCCATCAAGCAGACACTCAACTTTATCCTTGAGCTGTCCGAGTGATTTGGGATCCCCACTGAAGAGTCTGGTACAAACGATGTCCAGGGTTTCCCCTGCCGCATTTCGATCATAAAATTTGAGCTTGCAGTTGGGATGGTACTCTTTCTCCTCCTCCAGCGACGGCTTGATGACGACAAATAATGGGTAGGGAATGTTGTATTTCACAGCATGAATGAGTTCCAAGCCACATGGGAGATCGATTGAGGAACGACTGCGGCTTTTTCTGCAGCTGCTCGACAGCCCTCGCCGCATCATCGGGACTGATGAACTGAGCGAAAGCAGTTATCTTTGACTTTTCCTTGTCCTCTGGTAGGACATCAAAACTGTCCAAAGTACCGAACTGCTTGAGCTGCTCCTCGACGTCCAAAATGGAACTTTGCCGGTCATATGCCGCCTCCTTCAACATGACAGACCTGCATTGGACCCCACAGAATTTCTGCAGATGAAAGTCTGTCGTGTTCATAGGAAGACCCTTGATCTCGACCGAGAAAGACGTCGTCTGATGTATGGATGGAATTTGGAATTTGGCCTCTAGCTTGTAGCCGTTGAATGTACTTCCATTCAGCCTCTCTGCGTGTCTCTTTGCATCGGCAATCCTTTTGTAATGTGCCCAACCTATCCGGCGAGGAGCGAACCATGCCACCTTGACCTTTGTGCTCCTCAAGGTCGCCTCTCCACTTTCCACCGCTTTCAGATCCATCTTCAGCTCCATGCCGGACCCCGCGAGTCCACGCACTGCGGCCGAAGCTTCCGCGACGGTGAAGAAAGTTGCACGCGCCGTAGCAACTTCCACATCCCTCGTAAGCGTTATGTTGCTTAGTTCACCGAACGGTTCGAGTAAGGCGATAAGCGTGCCTTGGGTCTGATCGTCAGGAGTGGTCGATATTACGACTGTTCGTGATTCGAAGGAAGTCGTGATACTCTGGATGGTCGCACCAGGACCGAATACTGCTTTACAATGGAAAAAGCTGCGCTGCATTTCTGATTCCATTGAGGGGTCTTTGTCGTCCAATTCTTCAGTGGGCTGGATATATCCTGTCAGCCATAAATAATAAATTTAAAGATCGGATACTCGCCTCATTAACAGCTTCATTCTCAACTTCGTGATCTTCTCGGACAGCTACATCCCCAGTGATCGTAGTCTCCTCCTTCGTAATGCTCGGACGAACCTCGATCGGGATTGGCGCGATGGTTCTTTTGGCTAGTACGATAGGCACTCGACGTTGATCAGTCAGATCATGTCTGGACGAGCACTTGGCCCCAAAACGACATTGTCCTAGTGCATAGAACTCGCATATCCGATTAAGCCCCTCTGGATGTGGGAACGGGCAGTCCTTGCTCTTCGCGCAATTTCCCTGAAGGAAAAACTTGCACGGCGCAAAGACGGATGGTACACTGGCGGGTTCGCCGCCTCTGACGATGGGCCGGGCATCCCACACTGGGGCCAACGTGGAGGAAAGTGCAGGCTTCTCCCTTGTTGCACATACCCCGAGCGAAATAGATACAAGGTGAGGATGGGGAAAAGGTTAGTTTGCTACTCGTCGCTGGTAATGGTCCTGCCCTTCTCATCTGATGAGAAAATCGACACGAATCTCCAAACCTGCAGTTGCCACCCAAGAAGTTTTGGCAGGCTTTTGGGTTAGGCTGCTCCGTCCTCGTATTGCGATAGAGGGCACTCATGATGGCTGGAACGAGGAAGCAGGCGCTAATGCATATCGATCCTCTGGCGTTACGCACACCCCGAAGCATACACGTTCCCGGCACGATTGCCGACATCGAGGCCTGATTATGCTCTGATATACTCACTCATGTGAACGTTGAAGGGTTCGCGATCAAGCCAATGTAATGTAATGTACCTCTTATGATTAGTCTGTCTACTCCACGAATACAAAAAATTATGAACCAGCCACCATCCTACTTAGTCGTTTCATTGACGTCTTGAGCCTCCCATCTTTCACCACGGGAGGGACGGGAGGCACAGGGGCCGCACGATTGCCCTTTTTCTTGATGCGTAACGGAGAGGTGGGCTTCATGTGTCCCGCGCTGGGCTTCGAAACCGGGGTAAATGTCTTCCGCATCGAGGATATCGTAGGTTTGCGCAAGGAAGGAGAACTAGGACGAGCGGGGCTTTGGGGCTTCGTAGCAAATGTGACCGACAAACGCCGTGGTGCTTTCTTGAGTACAGGCAGCAAAGATTTCTTAGGCGAGGGTGTCGTTGGGTATTTGGTTTCAATAGCACTGTTGTTGTTCGTATCGTCCACAAATGTGGTATCTGCTTCACCGCGGGTAGACGAAGAAGAGTTTGCGATATTAATGAGAGCTTGTATCTGGTGTGGTATCTTGGGACGTTGTTCCATCAAGATTGCCTCCGTCGTTAACGGGGTTGGCACGAGCTGGCGCACATGAAGTAAAAACGTCCATTTCTGAGGAACCGGAGGAGAAGTCGTGTGGGAAATCAGGTAGAGTGTACTGAAGTTTCTTAGTTGCATCGTTGCCAGGCTCGAATATTGCATCTGTCTGTCAGGGGGAACCGTCAACACAGACATACAACACGAATGCATAACACCTACCGGAGTGTGCTGAATGACCTCTGTTACCTTTCGTTTACCAAGCACCTTCTCTGATGGTTTTCCAGCTGGAACGCCTGGGCGATTCAGATCGCAGCTCGCCAACACGGGACGCACTTGCTTGTATGATGTGGTGAAACCGATTGAGAATTTCTCGCTAGAGTGACTAGCAATGAGGTCTTCCTTGAATTTCTGGCTTGCCAGGGGAGCTAAACTAGGTCCAGACGAAGACTGAGAGACGGAGGTATCCGAGGACGTCGAAGGCTCGGGACGCAAGGACGGGAGGCTAGCGAACACGTCAGATTCGTTCGCAGTCGCAGTCGCATTCGACAAATTCGGCTCCGAAGGCACCATCGCCTGACGCAAGACCTGACTGCGAATAGGAATAGTGCCGTCCCGTAACTTGGTCAGGAGATTGTCGACAGCATGCTGGCGATCCTGGCTAAGCGGTACATGGACAGCAGAGAGCATCGACACAGAGGGAGTAATGAGGTCTGCGTTGGATTCATCCTCCTTCGCCACCCCTTTCCAGAACTTCTTGACTGCCTGCAGCTCGCGGTTCTCCCGTCGGCATTGAAGTGTCATATTAAGAGCAGAGATGTACTGGTCGTTTGTGCGGGGGCCGATGACTGCAGGGATGATGCTCGACCAAGGGCTAGTGGGTTTGGATGCGGCATCCCGGATAGCTTCAACGACGGCCTTCGTCGTGTGGTTCGCCAGCCATCACCGCCTTGTACACTCGCGGAAACACAGGCTCCTCCGTCTGCAGACCCAGATCAATCAGGCTCTTCACCAGCTTCTCCATTTCAGCGCACTTTATCGCCTCACTTTTCAACATGTTCAATGCCTCCTTGGTGATGAGCCGCACATTCAGAGGATAGAGGCCGTTCAACATTCTCAAGAAATCCAAGCTGTTCTGCGAGAAGTTCTGTGTCGAACTTGAGGGCATTGTTCGCGGCTTTGACGTGCACATTTTCTGAGCTGAGCCGGGCGATTTCAGATTCCAGTTCAAGGATGCGCCGGTTGACTGCAGTGAGCTTTTGAGATGTCGGAATCGGTAATTTAGTCTGTGGATTAGTTGGCGCTTCCGAGGCAAGGAAGGACGTATCGAATGGAGTGGTGGGAATAAAGGCATCCAAGGCAGAAGGGCGAGTCGGCTCGCCGACGTTATTTAGTGAAAATGACCGTGTAACACCATCGACGGCTTGGACGGGCGAGTTGATAATGAACGTGTCTGACCTGGTTCGCCGATGAATTAGATGAGAGAATCGCCGAAGCAGAGAAAACCGCATTGGCCTGGTCAACGTCGTCCGAACGCAAGCTGAATGGAAAGGATAGTGGAAGAAATCCAAGACTTGGTGATGCGACATTTGTTTGGTTCACTCCTGTTTGAGACTTGTGGGTCCTTAGTAGTCCAAGTGTATCCATGTATTCAGGCTCCGCAAAGAAGTTAGTAATTATCTACAGAGTACATAGAACCCCGTCTTTCATGACACGTATTGCCGACTTATGCTGGCTTACGGCAAGCACGATGAAACAGTGCCAGATGCAATGAGATCCTAATGCAGGTCAGAACACTATTTCTGATCGGATATGACAGCAAACCGACCTCCACCGACTGCATCAAGGCGCTGACGCCATTTCTCTGTGAGGAACCGCTCCGGTACATGCGTCGCATAAAACACCAGTCCAGCTACGTAAGATACCAATGAAGGCACAACAGGCGCTGTCATGTCATAAGCAAAAGACGACAGGAAACATGTGGGCCCTTACATATAAAATCCATCATTTGACGCGGTGAATGTAACACGGCAAGTGCAGCCAATGGCGCAAGCGACGAAAATGCGAGGGACAAGAAGAAAGCTATGCGCCAACCCTATAAAACGCGTCAGGGAACGATTAATTGCGAGATGTAATGTAGCATACCCGATTCTCGTATCGATTAAACCAATCCATGAATGGAAACACATTTCCAGCTAACCCCGTAACAGCGCATAGGGACAGGAAAAATTGACCTAATTCCGGATGGCATTGGAAGCCATACCAGACGACAGTCCCCACACTTGCACTGATGAGCCTGGTCGTCAAAGTGAGCGGTACTCCACCGGTACACCGGAGAGAAAACGAACCAGCCAATTCCAACATAGTCCACTCTGGCACAGAACTCCATACTGCCGTGGTGAGCACAACCCGACATCACGTGCCATACCGAGCTGCAGAACAAACAGAGGAGAGCAAATGCCATGAAACATCGCTCGGGGGTGTCGATGATTTCAGTACTAAAGAATGGTATGGAGCTAACCAACCAAAGTAGGAAGGGAATTAAATGCGTATGTATGTTTACTAGAACAAACCCATGAGCACAGAGGAAAAAGATGCGAAACAAACGCACATGTTTCGTTATGAAATGCGAATAAAGACAAGACAAGAAGAGGCCATCTCTCTATAGGTATAAATCTAGGAGGCATCAACAAATGCTAAGATCCAAAAAAAAAAACAATACCCACCTATAACCTCGGGTAACGAATGGGTTATTACGCCATTTACGAGGAAGGTCAGAGTACTGGATGAGGTGAACACCGTCGAAAGAGTGTTTGATGGCTCTCGCAACTTCTACCACCTCCATTGCTGCCCGACCCACCAAATCCTCCCCATCCTTCATATGGGGAACCGAGGGTACGAGATCCGATGACAATATGGAATCAAGAAAGTCTGTAAGACGTGAGCTAAGCGCCGCCAAGCCGATATCGAAGCCAGACGGTAGCTCTTTTGATGAAAGGCGTAAGGTCAAGTCATGCAGATGCTCTAGAAGTGTAGGAAGATAATTGATGGGTCTATCGAAGTCTATGTCGTGAAAGCGGGCGCGAATATCCTCGAGCTTGGCACGCATGTCGGAAAGACTAAAGTCAGGCAGATGCACGTGCATGTCAGACATGTCGGGAAGATGTGAACGAATGCTCGGAACGTCGGGAAAGTGAGACGTAAGGTTGTCGACAGACAGCGCATGAATATCAGGCAGGTGGAACGATACATCTGCCCGAATTGAATCCAGTAGTTCCAGCGTGCTGCTGACCCACTGGTTGGCATCCTCCATGGCAACCTCTCCCTTCACCTTCCATGCCTCAAAATCTGGGGATTCCAGCTGCGACAACCTGGTTTCAAGCTCGGCCAGGTACGACAGGACAAGAAACCGCAGAGATGCCATAGCCTGGGTGGGCGAGTTGGGCGAGAGGTCCAACGCCTCCCACGGATATGGCAAAGGTCTGCAAGTCGGACTAAGACCAGCGTACGACGTTGACGGTCGCCGACGTCTTAGCTGCTTGTCATCGGTAGTGGAGTCCATGGATGACAAGAAAAGGTTGGGATGGGAGAAAAGACGAAGGGACGAAATGGACGCGCTGTACTCGTAGAAATGGATTAACCAAGCATGGTAGGACGAGACAAACCGCAAATTCCGGAACACCCTGGAGCGCACAAACTCCCACGGCACTATTTTCGGAACCTAGCGAGCCCCAAAATAAAAATCCCGTCATTGATCATCCCTGTGACACCTTCCTTTTTCGATGTCACGCTACCCAGTCTGCACCCGTCAAAAAAATTAAACCTTGTCAGCATTAGTCACTTTCGCTTCCTTTTCCTTGGACCTGCTTAACAATGGCAGAGTAATACCTGTGCATACTGATCCGTATAAGAGGTGGAGAGCTGTGCATCGCACCACTATCCTCTAAGCAAAATCTGGCTAAATGACTTTCGGGGCACCTCAGCTTATCATCGTCGGATTGGGAAACCTTCCGATGCCTCTTACTCGGCATAGGTATATTATCTGTCCAATGTCCACACGTTTGTCTGACTGTGGCACGTTTGTTAGCGTTGGCCAGCTCGTGGTAGACGCGCTTGCCAGGCGGCTGGGTATACATATGTCGTCCAACCGTCGCGGGATTTCAGGCCAAGGAAATGTTTTGCTTGCAGGAAGACCCGTGGTGTTGACGCTCTTCAAGTCGAGTACGTCTTGTTACCCTACATTCCAAGTATGTGACTGATCGCACTTGCAGAAAAACTGATGAATATATCGGGACCATCAATTGCCGAAGCATATCGTGCAACTGTATCCTCACCCTCATCCATGATTGTTATTTCAGATTCACTCTCACACAAACCACAAACACTCTCGGCGCGCCTTGGAGGCTCAGCCAATGGACACAACGGCCTTAAGAGCATCATGTCAGCTCTCGGTGGCGAATCTGGTTTCTGGCAGTTTCGAGCAGGAATCGGACGTGACGAATCCGATGCAGCCGATTATGTTCTGCGGAAGCTATCCTCAAGCGAACGGTCGTTCTGGGAGAACGAAGGCCTTGACAAAGTCTTGAAAGAAATTGAAAAGGTGGCTTCGCAGCAGAAATGATCTTGGTGAGTCCCTTTCTCGTGATCCCGACTTTGACGCTGAAAGGCATCCCGCAGCCTCAGATGACCTCACTCTGGTCCACCTTTGACGCACACGTTCGCATGTCACATAAATGTTACATGGCAACATCATGACTATCTGGCATGACGGACCTGGTAGATAACGAAATTACCTGCAGTATAAGACTGCAGAGATCTGATCTCCGCGTAGGAGAATATTATAGCTCTTTTCATAATTATGCGGTTAAAAATCCTGTGCAGGATCTTGAGGCAGTATAGACTGGAGTATGACGCTTCAAAGTCTTCCTGGCGAGCAAGGCAGCATGGAGGAGAATGATCTTGATTGGAAATCGCTCTCAAAGGACAAGAAAAAGGCGCCTGGCGTGTTCTAAAACATCAGTTCACAGCGTCCAAGTACTAAAATTCTCTGCAGAAAAATACCAAAAAGAGAACTGGAATCTCGAATCTCGCCTCCGGCCTCTATCCAATGTCAATCTGCCATTCAGTGGTTTGGTTCACAATAAAATTGATTCTCTCGCTGACTCAGATGACACAAGGGAATGGACAACTTCAAATTACCATTAGACGTAACTGCAAAGCGCGAAGCTACTATGACTTTGACAATCAAACACGGCCTTAGCATAGGATCAGGGCAACTTGCAAGGGCGCAGTGGTGAAACGAAGGGATTACTGCCTGACCAGTCCTGCGTTGAAATCACTGTTCCTTGTTAATCATCCCATCGATGAGATTGGTGTTGAAGCAACATTTAGCGCATACTCACCAGCAGTTACGACATTGAAGAGTGGGTTGACACGGTACAGAGGCAAAGGCGAAGGGACGCCGGGGGAACTTGGAGATGAAATTTTCAAGGAAGTTGATTATTGAGAACGGCGAAGAGGATGCCATCTGGAGACCATTTAAACTAAGGGCACAGGGCCACAAACGTGGTCACTAGTCACTAGCCGCGAGGACAGCGTCCAACCTTGAAGCTTGAAGTTTGAAGCTCGACACTGTGCCCTATGGCTGCTGATATCATTGATACGCCAATGGACTTTACAATACGCGTCTCCGATGCATGCTACTTCGGTACCTGAGGCGGCAACAAAGGCGGCACCAGCGTGATTTCTCATGATATCGTATTTTAGTACCCCATCCTCCGCTTGTTTTCCATACAAATACTACCAGGACATTTGCGGTCCCTCAGACTCCATCTGGCTTGTTGCTGCTGCAGTGCTTGCTGACGCAATATCACGAGCCCAAGTTATGGTGGCGTCGACCCCCGTAGGCACCAAGGACGTAACCACACGCAAAGATACTAGAAAACTATACCATTAAAGCACCGATAATACCTACTTACACCCACATTAGCTACTGGAGCTGGCCATGAGTAACTTCGCCTCCGCGTGGTATGATTGGTCAGCGACTGAAGACCCTTCGAAATTCGAATCAACTTCGACTTCGTGCTCTTTCGCTTCAGCGCCCATCGGAGTTGGTATTTTGCTCACATCAAGGCTTTATATATCACGTTTCCAACGACTTCCACTCATAATGCCTGTTTGCTAGACTAATGGTCCCTATTTGTTCATCTGACAGTCCACCTGCGCGGCTTGCACCAACGCCTCCTCTCCAATTTCCGAAACACTTGGCGCCGTGATTCGCCAAGTTGTTTAAAATTTACCCACATTGAGCTGCGGATCGAACTCGTGAATCATTGCAGCTGTAATGAAGGAAGAATTTTTGGTATAAGTATAACAGCTCAAGGGACTTCAAGGCAGTGCCCTATATATTCATCAGGCTCTTAAACGGATTTATTATCACCTCAGTCTGGGTATAAAAAGGAATACCAGTCTTCAGGGTGCCTCATTATGGCAAGACTTACTTTCCTACTCGGGCAACTCAGTGTCGTACTCTTTCTCTACGTGTCGTTCACCGGCGCCCACTATTGTCGGACGCTTCCCGGGGACCCAAGCTTTCCGTCTAATGGAAGAATGGAATAGTCTGAATTTTTCTGTCTCTGGCAGGCTTGTCAAAGCGGGCCCATCGGCTCAGTTTTGCAATATGCATGGCGGCTGCACTGACTCGGAGTGGACCAGCACGTCTTTTCGCGCCAATATGCCTGGAGCTATGAATCAGGTGCGGTAATTATCTACCTTCAAACTACCCCGCTGGGTGCTAAGCATTCTGACACTTTGGCAGGTCAATTGGGAGCAGGTCAATTTGTCGTTGTGTCAAAGGAACACTGTGATAGTACTAACTTTGTCTTTCTTCAGGATTACCAATCTATTCCTCCGTCTATATGCCTGAGGAATTCGACAAATTGTGGTCAGGGAAACGTTCCTCTATATGCTATTTTTGCAGAGTCTGTTGAAGACGTGCAGGTAATCGAATCACTTTTGTCGTTCAGGGTCCCCACACGAATTGATATCAATAAAGATCGGCATCGCTTTTTCAAGCATTCACAACCTCCGACTGGCGGTTAAGGCATCCGGCCATGATTATCTGGGACGCTCGACTGCCCGAAATTCGCTTCTTATTTCTACGCACAAGTTTCAAAATATCATCTTTGTCGAGAACTTTACTGTCAGCGAGCATAACGAAGGATCAGCTGTCACTGCTGGTAGTGGAGTTCCCTTGAACACTCTGTACCAGGCAGCCAAGGAACAAAGCAAGATTCTCGTTGGTGGTGTTACAGCGACTGTCGTCACGGTTGCAGCTGGCGGCTACATTCAAGGAGGTGGCCATTCAGCGCTCTCGCCACTGTTAGGCCTAGCTGCAGATAACGTCCTCGGTAAGCCCAAACCTTTCACTGTGGATTTGTAACCAACAAGAATGTCAGAGTTCGAAGTTGTGACTGCCGACTCAACATATCTGAAGGTGAACGAAAGAGAAAACGCCGATTGTCAGTGCACCGATTTTCTTTCAGCTTTACCGACTTTTAATCTTCCTACCAGTGTTCTGGGCATTACGAGGAGGCGGTGCAGGATCATGGGGTGTTGTCGTGTCAGCCACATTCCGTACATTCCCCACTTTCAATGCTACGATTTCACTCGTGTCAATGGTCGCTAACGACACTGTAGCGATTGGATCGCCCTTAGCGACGCACGCTAAGCATATCTTTGATTGGGATGATCTACACTCGGGCCAATATTTCTACGCTTACAAAAACACCACAGCGGATGCATACATGCTTGCTTTGGTTTCATATTTCCCTAGAATATCTTCGGGCGAAGCTAAAGCTGCCCTGAAGTCATTCCTAGATGATGCAGAGGAGTTCGGGACAGATCGTTGGGCAGCAATTTAACGAAGTTAACATAAACGACGGGGTAACAGCAGTTGACGATGGAGTTGGCTCGAACACTGTGTTGGGTTCAAGACTTATCCCAGCAAGTGCGTATCGCGATCATCCTGACATTTTCGGCAATGTGTATACTCAGCTTTTCGATGCTGGGGCTGCTGCGTGAGTTATCTTTCCAATATATGTTAGTAATGCCATTCTAAATACACCTTCTGATGAACATAGCGTCCTTGGTCACTTAGTTGCAGGAGGTAAGAACCGCGGTTATGTGAGACGTTTATTGCACTCACCTGACAGTTCTACATCACAGGGAAGGTATCAGAAAATGCATGCATTGACTCTGCTATTCATCCCACATGGCGAACAGCGAAGACACATGTACGAACATTTGTCTGACCTTGAAACCCGGTATAACCTTCTTCCAGATTGTCCTTGCTAATGGTTAGGAAGACTCCACGTCACTGTCAAATATTTCCTCTATTCAGAGCGCATTCAAGAACTCCCAGCTGCTTATCCTTGAACAGATCGCTGGATCATCTGGCGCCGCATACTCTAATGAGGCCGATTCTTTGTAAGAGGACTTCAAAACAACGTTCTTCGGACCCCATTATCCACGCCTCGAAGATATCAAAAGGAGGTATGATCCAAAGGACCTGTTTATTGTGGCAGCGGGAGTTGGTAGTGATAAGTGGGACAAAGACGGATTTTGCAGGGTAGACTAAAGCCAGCTCATTCATGTCGAGCCTCTATAATCTTCTCAGGTACTTTACAGTGTAAATATCACAGAATACTACCTTTCTCTTGGGTTTGCTGGCGATGAGATGCTATCTCCAAAAACTTTGGCTGAAAAATTCTGTGTCATGATACACAGGACTGAATTTCGTCCGTTGCAGCAGATACTCGGTGCAGAGCTGGGCACTTCAAAGTTCAAATTTTTCTGAGCTTCAAAACATCGATGATCGTTTCAGATAGTATCAACATCACATTATTAATTGTATCAAGTTATGGTTTTTATTTTCGGTAAACGTAGCAGGCGTTGCCCGTCATGTGGGCCCTACCAAGCTTTATTTAAGCACTCATGGATGGGTACCGTACGTGCAGGACAAGCGGCATCCTCCTTCCAGCAGAGTCCCTGTCGCCCGGCGCCGCGGCGGGCCCTTGTTACAGAAATGTCATAACGCACTATCATGACTTCGACATAACGAATCCGGTAGATAGAGACATTACTTACCTGCAGTATAAGGCTACCGTGATTTGAGAATCTGTCCCCACCTAGGAGGGTATTAACATGGTGATCCAGATAGTACTAGCTTTACATACATAACATGCTTCTAAGTCTAATTACACCTGCAATATGTGCATACTCCCAATATTACTATCATGGCCTCTCGTGCTTGCCAAAAAACCCCAGAGGGCAAGGCAAACAAGGAACCCACAGAACAATATCATCCGCATCTCCTCACCAGCAGACGAATTTTCGGTGATCAACCCAATGAAACCTTCCATACCCTGTTTCCTCTTTCCAGGAAAACCTGAAGGTCTGAGATCGCTGGTGTATTGCCGTGTGCGAATGGTATATCCCATCCCCCACGGCCATACCAGTCTTCGCCGCTCCCGCGCATGGAGACTCCGTGGGAGTCCATGTTGATCACAAGTAAGGTGGAACGATCCACGAGCAGTAGACTGTCCAGCGAACGGGAGAAGAGTAAAAGAGAATGGGAGTTGAAGGGGGTATGGAAGAGGAAGGAATGTCAATGTGAATGATTTGAGGCGGGGGTTTGACATAGCGATGCGTTCGGCACCGGTAGATAGGGTATCATCTCCTGGGTATCGAACAATAGCCAGGTCAAGACTACGAAGACGGAGGAATCCTTTAATGGCTTTAGAGAATGAATCTAGTTGAAAAGAAGGTTTTTGAGTGCATGTGAGTTGGAGATGTTCGAGGCGTGGGCAAGATGCTACGAGAGAGCGAAGAAGATTTCCGCTATCGTACATCGAGTGAAGATGGAAGGCAACTTTGAGGTTCAGCAGGGACGTCAGGTTGTGCAGAACCGAGGCAATCGCAACAGCGGTTATGTCTCTCGTATGCATGGGTTCTGTAAATGTGACGGATTGAATGGATGAATAATGGATATCTGGCAGGGCCTGGAGCTGTTGCATGGTTCCAGAGAATGATAGAAGCTTCAAGTTCGGAGCATCGAGAGTAGATAGATGGGCGGAATGGATGTTGTGTTTAGAAAGTTTCAGGCTCTGAAGGTCAGGATGCTCCTCGAGGAAACATATGAACGGACGCTTTCCCGCTGGTGTCGATGGCAGAGACCAGTCCAAGACTACGTCCCCGAGGGAAAGCTTCCGCAGCTTGGGCCAATGTCCCTCAAGAAGCCTATGCACGTCAACGGGGAACGGGGAAGAGCCTTCGATCTCTAGCTCCTCTAAGTCTGGACTCCATTTGATGAGCATATCCCAGAGTCTGCTTGCTAATGGATGTGCTTCTGGAAGGCTTATGGTGAGCAGACGACCGGATAAAATAACTGTGATTACTAACCGTCAATTATAAAACCATCCGCCCGGAATTCGTAGAAGGAACGTGTTAAAGTGAGGGAGAATCCATAAAGATGCTTAAAATCAAAAACCTGAAAAAGGATTAGTCATAGCTACAATGTGGCCAGCGCCCATACATACATGAGCATTGGTGTTTGGGAGGAAGGATCCTATTGACGTCTTGATGTACTTCAGTTGTGAACAACTATTCCGGTGTGAGCATCGGCGAGAAAATCAGGCGTTCAAAGGACATACCACATTCGCAAGGCAAACCACATATCATCATGGTACGGCAGCTCTTCGTCCTCCCAACAAAACGTCGTGAGCGCGTCCAGCCGTTGGCATGACACGGCATCACGAACCGCAGCGGAAATGAGGGCGCTGTCCTTGAAGCTGAATCCATAAAAGCCTTTCCTGCGGGGTCGCACGACGAGCTTGCGAACATGACGTGCAACGTCGGGCCGGCGACGGAGCATTGCAAGGGTAGCGACACATTGATCGACACTGTTCAAGACGACGTCTGTATAGAGCACCGACGACACATTTGCAAAAATTCGATTAGACTGAATAAACAGTGAGAAAACTGTCGCATGTCGAAATGAATACAGCACTTGCAGTCAAGCACAGGTTGAAGAGGTCAAGTCTACAGTCGAGATGGGAAGCGATTTCGAGCAAAAGGTCGCCCGGGGTAGAAGATAGATGGTCCAAAGTCATGCTAAAGGACTTGGGGAAAGAACGGACAATCATTGGAAGGATAGCGGTCAATTTAGAGAAAATGCTGGCAACAGCGGCCCATCACAATGATGACTTCTTTAATGTCATTTGCCGCTGTGATAGCGGACATCTTATCTGATAAGATCGTACTCACGTGATAATGGCGACATTAACAACCGGCATTTCAATTCGACGGCAGAACTTTAGCACGATACCTTCGCCGCTCATATCCGCTTCTTCTCTTCTCCGCGAATGTCGTTCCCGTACAACTCGTATCACAAGGCGCCGGATAGCTCGAATCTTGCTAACTGATACCCAGCGCCTAACGCTATACCACAATCTCCATCACGCTACCTGACACCACCGAATCAAATTTGTTGTTGATCTGTTCTCCGCCGGCGAATCCCTTATACATATCGGCCGATGAGGCCTTGGGGCCTCCTAGCCAAGTTGAGACCACACACCTGGATGGACATCTGGAATCATAGGTAACTCTTAGAAGCTGTTTGACTGGTTCTCGATTTGATAGTGCACCACTTCCGAGTGTGGCCGCACCGCCGCAGGGACTACAAAAATTTCAATCGATTGCTTCAGTACAACGTACGTAAGTCTGCTTGGGGTGTATCTGCACGCTTGTTGTACGCAATACAGCTCGGGAAAGGAGCGAATGCGGTTGACTCGAGTTCGAGCGAACCTAATATCTGAAAAGTACACACTTTTCTGCTTGAAAGCTTGGATTAAATTCGACTTTGGAATAGTAATTATTAGAGTTGCATTCTGATATAGTTCCTGACTCTAATATGTGACGACATATCCGTTTCCTCGACACCTCGCTGACTTTCCGAAGATACCTGTCACGAATGGACGCATTTTGTCTCTTCGTCTTTCTCCGTGCTTATTCCGTTGTCAACAAGTCTTCGAATATCAATGGTATCCCTTAAAGTATGCGCGTTGTCGTCACAAGAGACAAATCAATGCTAAAGTTAATCAATACCTCGAAACACATGTTCAATATCTGGCCACGGGTCTTCGCCCCATGCCTTGTAACGTTACTGCACCGCAGCAAAAATTTCTCATCAATGCGCCTCCCTACAATGTTCGCCGTTTTACCATTCAATTTCTTCCAATTAGACTTTGAAGTATAAAAGCCTACCGTCTCCTACTTTGGAGGCAACCTAGGTTGAAATGGTCGTCTTGATATGGACTCTCGCCTTTTTCAGTGTGCTGCTGACTCTGACTGTATCAGTACCAGATCGTCCAAGTCATTGCAAGCATCCAGCAATCAGAAAGGAATGGCGTGCATTGTCATCACAAGAAAGAATAGAATGGATAGCTGCAGTTAATGTAAGTGACTACGCTTCTCACCATCATCGTGACTTGACACGTCTTCAGTGTCTAGCAACCCTACCTCACGATGAATCTTTGACTCCTATGGTTAAGCCAAACGATATAGTTGGTGTCAATGCTTCTGGTTCATACTACGATGGTAATAGAATTTTCCTCTCGTTCTATGCTAGTAGCTTACTTCCAGGCAGACATTGTGTACGTGCACATGGATATGAATCACAGGGTATTTTCGTCTCAGTGTCCCGTATTTCAATGATTTTCATACTTATCACAGATTCATTTCACTGGTTTATTTTTACCGTGGCATCGATGGTATGTCCAAATGTACGAGAACGCCCTCAAAGACAAATGCGGTTACAAGGGAACCTCTCCCTACTGGAATTGGGCCTCCGGTAAGCACATTTCTTCCGCTCTATCGAGCGATTCGGATGTTCATAGGATCAACCAACAGATTCAAGTAACGTAAAAATGTCTACTATCTTTGATCCTGATCCAAAGGGCGGTCTTGGTGGATGGGGCCTTCCATCTCAGGATGTTCACGTTCAAGATGGCGGCTTCGGTGTCTACACTACCTTCCGGCTCTCGTATCCGTCTTACCATACTTTGCGCCGAAACTTTACGATACAACCATTCATAGGGCTACCACTGCAATTTTTCCCCGACCAAGAGCTCCTGGCCAATAGCAGTTTCACACCGGAAGTGGTCCATGATCTAGTATACGGACATGTGGGCGACTTCAAAGGCTTTCAAATGGGTTTCGAATCTTTCACGGTGAGCTGATTTCTTTCCCTCCCGGCGCTTAGAAGTTCTCAGAAGATGAAAGGGAGCACATGGGAGCGTACACTTGATCCTGGGCGGGTAGAAGCTTTATTTACCGACCATAATATCGGAACCTCACTTAACTTCCAGCGACCTCGGAGGCATCTGTCCATCAGATTCCATCGATTGTCAACCCGGTCCGACGTTTTCTGCGAATGGTATGTTTTTTTCGACTTCCTATTTCACAATCTTTTGATCGTGGATCGAAAAAAAGAACCGATATTTTGGTTACATCATGCGGTATACCAGGATCATCTTTCCGAGTCATCTAGTTGATCAGTGTGCCTAGATGGTCGACAAAGTTTGGTACGATTGGCAGAATGCGAATGAGCTCAATCAGCGAGCGTTTGAAGGCGGAAGCATTCAGATGATCGACAACATTACAGTGTATAAACAGTATCCCAACGGTGGTCCTCCAAACCTTCATGTGAGTCTTCCTCAATGTCTTCATCGTAGCATTCAACCCGCATGCATTCAGATGGATTCGGTCACCACTGGCGAAGGCTTGTTTGATGACTTTGTCATACGTGATGTTATCAGTACCACTGATGGAATTTTGTGCTATTCATACGAGTAACCTGGCTCTTGTATTTACTCTTGAATATAAATTCCAAGAGCTTTGAAATTTGGAGTAGCCGGTGCACCAGATCATCAAAGACGCATCTGGAGGCCCCGTAGTGCATGTCACATCTTCATACCGCAGAGACTAGAGCGGGACCAGGGCGCTGGCGGTGATCAAATCTTCAGGTCATCATATTGCGGGCCGTGTGCACCGCATTATGATGGGGTGACCCATTCATACTCTGTTCCTTGCCAGCTAACATCGATGAGCATTGACAAGCAACGAGAAAGCATGGATACCTCTACGAAAACCAAGCTTCTACCTCCCAAACCCGACCTCACCTTTACCAGACCTCCCAAGTCGAAGGTTGCTCTGTTTTTCTGGCGTTGGCGTATGTGGTTTGAATCCACCTTCGTGCTGTCAATGTTGGAACCTTGGGAAAAGATTATGCTCCTCACTATTTGGTTCATATGCTCTTCATTTGTCCTCTCGGCGCTCTTCAGATACATACGCCAAGATATTGGCAGGGTGCAGCAGCGCGTCGTGTATTATTTGCTTGGACAGGAAGGGGACAGAACAACCATATGGTACCGGTTTAATAAAGGTACTATTGGAGGGAACACCGAACTTTAGGTGTGACACAGCGGCCGCTTGATTTCTTGAAGTTAGACTGACAGGACAATTTAAGCTACTTATATACCATGCACACGCAACTTATTTTCATATCCAAATAGTTCGGACGGGATAATATATACAGTACGTATCTAGCACATGCATCTATTGTACAGGGATAGTGAAAGAGATTAGAGGTCCGTTAGAATTCCTCCGACGGACCGGTTGCGAAGTCATCACCCACACATGCCATCATTAATCACTGCCCCACATCTGGTGCACTGTACATGTCGGTCGAGTAAGCAGAGACCGATACCTAGAGGGAACCAGAACACCGCAGCGAGTATACCTGTGGGGAACCGTCAGATTGAGTTCAAGATGTGTATCAAAAGTGGTATACCAAGCAGTCCATACTTCGTATGAGGGACATGTGCGCCTGCTTGAAGACATATCATCTCAGGATGGTTGGGTGGTAAGAGCGAGGCAATCCGATCCCCCGAGGCGGGGTTGACATAGTTGTAAACGATGGGGTTTTGTGACCCTGTTTGGGAGACATAAGATGGTCCAGCCGTCATGTAGGGCGCTAAGGGTTGCATGGGGAGCTGGGGAGGGTTCTTTCTATCCTCAGGATTGTCATTCCCTACATTTGGCACGTCAGTATCAGTGATAATACAACAAAACCGACTCACCGTTCTGAACAGTGTCGTAAGAGGGAGGGTTATCTAGAGGCATAGTGTCATTAGACTATGAGAGGGACTGTTAGTACACACGGGCGAAGAGTATTTGTGTTGCGCACCATGTTGTCGTCGTGGAGAGAAGGAAAGGTCTCTTCAGTGCTCCGGATTTATATCACTGCCTGTGCTGACGATGACGACGGCCAGGCAGTGCTCGGCATCGCGGGTCGGAACTGCGCGCACGTGAAAGTGGCTGTGCAGCTTACGTGATACGTGATCGATTTTTTTGAGAGCTTTCTTTTCTCGCTTGTCCCTTTCCGTTTTTGATACTGATTTCTTCATCTTTGCACGTATCACCACCTTCAGCCATGCAGAACGGTACAGCAACCTCAGTTCAAGACGCAGTTCTCTTTGACATGACATCAAAAGACTAGTTGCGTATCTCGCGTTTGAAGGAAGGAACGCTCAGTGTAAGTCTGACCCTTTAACAGCTATGCCGATTCCTATGCTCACTTTGGTATGTGTTTCCTCGGTAATTCATAATCCTTGATATCTGATGAAATCCGCTAGGCATCCACGAAGAAATGCTGAAAGACTCTGTCCGGACAGGCTCCTACCGGGACGCCATAATAGACAATCGTCACCTCTTTGAAGGGAAGACTGTACTGGATGTTGGCTGTGGGACTGGAATTCTCAGTATGTTTGCTGCAAAAGCTGGTGCTAAGCATGTCGTTGGTGTAAGTCCCTGTTTTCCTTGCATTTTATCAACTATTGAGTGATTAATCCATAGATCGACATGTCCAACATCATTGATCAAGCCCAAAAAATCATCGAGGCGAATGGCTTCAAAGATAGTACGTCTTTCAGTCGTAAACTCATTCCGTTGCTCATCAAGCCCGATAGCCATCACCCTCGTCAAGGGAAAGCTTGAAGAAGCGTCCCTGCCCATTCAACAATTCGATATCATAATATCGGAATGGATGGGCTATTTTCTTCTCTATGAATCGATGCTCGACACGGTTCTTCTTGCTCGCGATAAGTATCTCAAACAGGATGGCCTTATATTCCCGGACAACGCGACCCTTTTCCTTGCCGCCATCGAGGACAAGGACTACAAGGACGAGAAGATCAATTGTGCGTGCGCGCATTGCAGTGTATTTTGCATCTCGGGGTTGAATGAAGTGTGACAGTCTGGGACAACGTCTATGGATTCGATTACTCGTGCATTAAAGATATCGCTTTGCGCGAACCGCTGGTAGATACGGTGGATGTAAAATCTGTGGTCACAAAACCTTGCTCGATCAAGGTTCGTCAGCCGTTCTGTTGTTGAGTTATTACTTCAGCTGACAAACCAACAGCACATTGATCTTCGCACCGCAAAGAAGGAGGATCTTACATTTGTCACCTCCTTCTCATTACCAGCCACCCGTAATGATTGTGCGCACTTTCGTCATATTTGTCGTCGTCACAATGTTTTAATGCCTAATTCCTCTAGATGTCCACGCATTCTTGGCCTGGTTTGACATCGTGTTCGACTGCACACATAAAAAGGTCAAGTTTTCTACAGGACCTCAGGCTCATTATACCCATTGGAAGTGAGTCTATTACGTGTTTCTTGGTGCAAGGCATGCATTAATGTCTTCCAGACAAACCGTTTTCTACACTCCGTCGACATTAACCGTGTCGCAGGGCGAATCGATCACCGGTACACTTTCCTGTGCCCCCAACGCTAGGAACAATCGCGACCTAGACATTAAAATAACCTACGAAACTCCCCGAGAACAAGAAACTGCCATCCATTACAAAATGTACGTCTTATCAATGCATTTCTTTCTCTCTTCTGGCCATTGGCGACTCTTCCCACTTGGGTTTGTCAGTGTGAATCAACGCTGATGGATTGCCAGGTCATGATTCACGCCATATCTCACTCATCTCGTTTGCACCATGCTTATACTTTGGCAGGTATTAATCGTGTCGCTGTGTTTTGTTTTATACATGTACTCTGGTGCTGCTATGATCTTGCGTTCGTACATCTATACTGTTGTATCTTGGATGTATACCTACCTACACATCCATGGTCGCGTTATGACCGCGACTGGTGATTTTGCAGTGGTCATTGGCGGTAAGCGTGTGCATATTTAATGTTTGTCCCGCATTCGAACTCGTATCAATCGGGGATCCGAGAATGATGACAACTGGCTCTTGTAGTATTTCTTATGAATGTGAAGGTAAATGTATGAAGACTGTTATTTATGTTCTTCTATCTCTTCCCTTCTATGTAAGAAGCATGATAGCATAAGTTTAAAAAGGTACATTGCCTGTTAAGCGCTGAACAAACTTGACCGAAACCTCTATCTATTTTTGCTACCTTCTTTAGCACAATTCTATCGTTCACCCGCTTCGGTGATTTCAGCGACTCCAATCATATCAGCTGTCGTGATTCGTGACCCACACAATGGAGCCCTTGAAAATATGATAAGTCAAGATAAGGCCTGCCTTGCGTTACCTGTTTATACAACTTACGAATTATAACTTCTGTAATATTGTCTCGGATAATGTTATGGCCCCACGATTGATCATCTTGCGCACAGGCGCCCCCTCCTGTCCCCACAGATAATATATAGCATGTCGTTTCATCTGCTCGATCTGCTGAGGCAAATATTTGAACAGCACCGTGAGGCAGAAGGTCACGCTAATAAAAACGATAAGGAGGACCATTTTCTCCCAAGGTTCCAGCACGGTAAACGCAAAGGTGGCTTCGAACCATATCCTCCAGCGCCAGAAGAAGAACGCGACTTTAGATTTCGGAGGGCGAGCAAAGGAGAAATCGGGCTTTGGTGGGGGCAGTCCTTGTTTTACTTTCATGTCGTGGGTTGTGGGTTTGGGAAGGGCCCCTCAGTGTTGTTTTTAAGTGCCTTTCGGAATAACAGTGATGCACAATATGAGTCCATGACCGGGAAAAATGCGGCAGCGGTCCCTTTGTCGTTCTCGCGTTGTCCGATTTTTGGACGGAGGCCCTGTCCTTTCTTGGAATTTGATTTGGTGATCTTTGCTGAGTCACCATGTCGCGTTCTCCCTTTAGTTTCAACCTTGACGCGGCGGTCGCGTCTCCTCCGTGGATACCCATGTTCCCTGTGCACGCTCTCCCCCCGGTAGAAGATGAGCCCTTGCTACAGGACGCATTGCCACCTGTATTTCCAGGTTTCTTCATCCCTCGACTCCCAGACAAGCCGCAGAATCCGATACTGGATACCTTGAAAAGGGAACATGACGATGACGCTGCAATAAAGACCCAGAACTTACCACCTGAAGTCGTTATCATGGCGGCAGATGTTAGTGCGCTCCGTTTGGAGTCGGAACATTTGAGTAATGATGATTCATTGTGGGCCAAAGCCTTGACCCAAGTTGCCGGTACGACGGTGCGTGTTCTCGATGCTTCCATGAAAGTACCTCATGGTCATCCTATTAGACTCGTATATTGTCTTGGGATAATTTGAGACCATTGCAGAGTAAACGAGTGGCACAAACAGGGTTTCTATCAGAGCAGGGTAGCACGACCTTTGCTTCAGTTCGGTATCAGTGCGTGGTTAGCCTCCTAGATTGGCAGCGTTCTGATTACGATTATCAGTGTGCAACCACGTCTCTATGACCCTGATACAGAGGTCTTACATGTCACAGCCGGTGTACTCTTGCGAAACCTCAAGATGACCGTCTGCGGAATCTCGTCGCAGCTACATATGTGGGATCCAGTTTCCGAAAGATTTGTTCAATCAGGCGTGAGCAACGGAAGAAGTGGTGTGATTATCGTCGACGGAAAAGATGAAAAGATTTGTAGCATGTGAGTGTCATCGGAGCATACCCTTTTTCTTTGTTGAGAATGCTCTTGTTTAGTATCTGTGCTTCTTTTCTACGCATTGGTACCTTATTGCGACGGCTTGAAACATTTCTCGTCGCGTTAAGATTAAGGTAAATTCTTCTACCAAGTCCCTTCACATACTTATACGTTGGGTAGATCCCCGAAGGAAGGGCCCACAATCCATGCATTCGCTCACACAATATCGAACGTCTTATCGTTCTTACGCGATTCCTTAGCTGAGCATCCATTGATTCAGGAGTTTGTGGAAAATGGCACACTTTCAAGTAAACTCTCCTTCTACACTTATTACGAAAATATCATGGCTGCGTTAGCGAGACTATGCAGAAGAGTGCGATTTTTTAATCCAATTAGCTATCAATTCTGATTCTGCTTTAGGATGAAGACATTGATCCTGCAGACTACATTGTGCTCGAATCACGGCCACAAGTTCTGCTTTCTCACATCTACGCCCACCTAAATATCTACATTGAACAGCAATGTCACAAAGATATCGTTGCTATTCTAGCCTATATTCTCACAAGTACATCTCCGGAATATTTTCTCCATGTTTCCCGTTCTGTTGGCTTTGGCAAGCACCGACCGCTGCCCCAGATATCACGCGTCATTGGTGACCGTTCTGATGAATACACCGGCGGAACGTTGGAGGACGCCGATGCCGCAAAACAATTAGATGGCCTGGAATCAGAATCTGCAGATTCTTTCCCCGCTTTCTTCACGGGATTATCCGATACCTTGCCGGCAGCTCGGAAATCATTGGAGCTACTCATGGCGGCGCAGCCCGATCATCCTATGCTCAAGGCGCACTCGGCTGAAGATGACATCCGGTGGTTTTGGTCTCCCTCTGAAATTGACGATGCCTTCAATGATCGTCCCGTTCGCCCTCCATCTGACAATGGAGACGTGTACAAACGAGATGATAACGAGCAGCCCTTCTCGCGTCCACCAGAACTTGCCCAGTTCGGTGTATTTGATCTTGAACCGGGTGCGCGCATTGATCAATCATTTCTTGGCAATACTTCCCCTACCACGTCGTCGACCACAAAATTGAAAACGTTCATCCACGGTTTTCCGGAGACATTGCCCCCGATAGCACCGACGCTCCCTCATCTCACCGCCCTTGTCCTCCGACCATTACTTGTTCATGCATCTAAACTGTCTGGAGAGCTTCTCTCCTTCTTTTTGCAGCCATCTACGCCTCTCAACATAAGAACGCACATGAAACTACTGCAATCCTATCTCCTGCTCGGTGCTCCTCAATTCAAATCTCGTCTGGCCGCGGCTCTGTTCTCAGATAATGAAAACTATGATGCTCAGGCTCGCAATCCAATGTCCCTACAGGCCTTTCGGATTCATCGTCACAATCGTAGTAGTCGTGTCGACCTGCAGAGCAGTGCTTGGGCCGTTGGTCTTGCTCCCAGCCTTTTGGATCGAGAAATGTGGCCGCCCGTTGGCGCCGACTTGAGCTTTTTCCTGCGAACTGTAATTGTAGATTCGTTCGAATCGATTGTTCAAGCCAACAAGTTGACAAGAGCGCAAAACACGCGACAGGGATTGCTGGAGGAAGTGGACAATAGACTGGGTTTCGCCATTCGTGATCTTCCTACTGGTCGGGGACGAGATAAGTGGCTTAATCCACTTTGTGCGTTTGTTTCACCGTGATATCTGGGTCGTAGCTGATTTGCTTTGTGTCTTAGCAATAGAGTGGGTTCAATATACAGGCCAAGCGGATTTGTTACTGACAAACAATGTAATAGGTCTCTGGACTTTCTTTACATGGAGTACAAGCCTCCTCGTCCTCTGCAAGTATTAATCACACCTGGAATTTTAGCGAAGTACCAGAGGATGTTTACATTTCTTCTTCGCTTGATGAGAGGTAAAATGGTCAGCCTCATCATAGTCAGATTAATAACTTTTCTGATTAGTTGAGCACGCGATTACCGCTGTGTTCCGCATGACACGATCACTTGATGCTCCTCTTTTCCCAACATTGGCAGCATCAAGAAAGAGATTACTACATCTTCGATTTATTTCACATTCCTTAGTGTCTACGTTATGTCAATACGTATGCGACACTGCGATTGGTGGCAATTTCGACTCATTCCTGGACCGGCTATCCCCCAATGCTCCAGCTTTCCTTCACAATGGGGAGCCTTCAGGCTTTTCGGATGTCTTTGCGTTAGCACGATCCCATTCAGCGTTGCTGGATGACATCCTGAGTGCTTGCCTTATGCGCTCAAGTCAGAGACAGGCTGGTGATTTGCTACGTAATTCCCTTGAACTGAATCCTGGAATTTTCCATTCTCGCTGGGCAACTGAGACGGAAGAGCTTAGAGGAATATCAAGCTGCTCCATTACTCGAGGACCTCAACACGAGACTTCGAAAGAAAATGTCAACTTTGGTAAGTATCTATTTTGAATTGATCGTGATAGCTGAACACGAATTGTCTATCAGACCAGCGTGGTGAAATCCATGGTTGATAGCAACATTTCCACTACCGAGCAGACTGCTCATCCCGAGGGTGATCGATATGTGCGCAACCCCCCCGGGGGAACACAGGCATTGGCGACTCTGCTACTCCGCCTGGATACGGTAGGAGACTGGTGGGCGTAAGAACATAACGGGAACCTGACCATCTCATTGGACGGACCCATTCCCATTACGCCCATACAGCTTCGTTATAGTATCCAAGTGACGCAAGGTTTCTGTGTATCCGTCCTCACCAACGTTTCTCTCCGCAAAGTCTCGGAAAACTTTGACCACAAGCTTCCAAACATCTTCATGTGGACGGATTCGGCACAGTTGAACCAACGCTGGCATCCAATGGCCGCTCACCTCGAATAGCCACCAGCGTCGCTCTGCTATTACAGAGACGAGGGTATCAAAAAAATCGGACTCGAAGACAAGGTTGAACTGGTTATTCAGTATAGCATGGGTAGAGTCATCCTGCTGTCCTTCGATAGACAGACGAGTGCTACTATCAATGAAAGCACACAATGTCCTCAGACTGTCAATTTGGAGCCGACGACTGTCCACCAATCCAACTTTGGTTGCTCGAAGTACAGCATTTATTCCATTGCCGACAGTAAACGCTTTCAAAACATCGACCGAACATCGATGCAACAAGATTTCTAGCAGTCTAACGGACCAACTAGTGATGTCGGTATGGGAAGTTATTTCCAACGTTCCAACCAAGGTCGTAACAAACAGAGGCCTCCTCGCATCGGGAACACGGAATGGTGGGTATAGCAATTTTAGCACATCGGCAAGCACGGAATCTGGAACGACCCCTACTCCAATTTTGCCATCAATAAAAAGTTGTGATAGACTGGACCTGGCGATTTCTCTTAATGGTTGTGGGAATCTTTCGGACTGAGCAACGACGGATGCAGCCAGGCGACATAATTCTTGCGACGTTATGTCCATCAGGGTATCCCGGACGCCGAATCGTTCTGGTGCTTCGACGAGCGCTGAGAGAGACTCGAGGGTGAGCTCGCAGTAATCGGCCCTCCGTCTGTCTTCATTTCTATAATCCGTCAAATTTACTGGGCCGCAAGTAAACACATAAAGGGCCAGTGCTGCCGCACTCCGAAGGTTAGAAGTAGGAAGGTCTCCAGTGAGACGCAGAATTCGCAGGAAAGTGGGGATCGCCCGGACTGTTGTCTCCTCGATGACGGCTGCAGGCATCTCCCAAAGAACCATGCATTCAATGATACTATCTAACAAACAACATTGAGTTGCTTGAGACAGTTGTAATTCGCCTGATGCGTATTTAGAGAGATACGCCAACAGTTCCCACTGCGACACCTGGGATTCAAAGGAGGAAAGCGCTACGGCACAAGATGCTATAGCAGCTGCATCAGGGTGCATTTTGGAGTCTTGAAGTAACCAGAGAGGCTCAATGATTTCCAAAGGCCACTGTTCAGGTGTTCCTCGGGTCAGTTGTATCCATGCTCTGCAATACAACTCTGCTCCCTCGGCATCGATCAGGTGCCATTGCAAATCCACAGTAGTGTCCTTGTGAAAGCAGTCTTGGAAACCTTGCTCCACAAGAGGTAATGCGCCTGCTTCATGGAGGATGTCCAGGGCAGAAAAATCCCGGGGCAATCCCGCAAGAGCTTGCAAAGCGGCAGAAACGACGTCAGTGTCGGCCGATTTAGAGAAGAGCCATACTAGGGCTGAAGCGTCCAAAATATCTTGGAGCACGGCATCGGAGGACTTTACGAGGTCATGGCTAGAAAATGTATGTTATTGGCTGGGTAAGCTGAATTTTCAGACATACGAACCTCGCACTACGGGCACCATCGTCGGGATTTTTCTTCGCACGTAAGAGGGTTTTAGCTTGCGGGGATGGATGTCTGGTGTTTCGCGATCCCGTGGCCAGACGAAGGTAATTGGTGACAGGGTGATAATACGGACAGTCATCGTATATCAAAGGGAGGCAGACGGAGGCGAGGTAGAAAATATAGGCAAAAGCGACTATTGCCCATGTGGCGATGGTAATCGCGAGGTCTGCAGTCCACATGAGAACAATCAAACCCGCGAAGAATAGCAGTAGTGCGATATGCAAGAGAAGGGGCAGCGCATCTATGATAGCAGGAACGTGCCATGCTTCCAGCTGCATGTACCGTGACTGCCGTTGACGCGAGCGATATTGGAGAGTACCAGAGACGTGCGGGACATATGCCTGCAGCCACTGTTTTGCGAGCATCGAAATGAGAGCGGTGGAAAGGCTGCATGCCAACGCCGCGAACCATAGCCCGTTGACCCAGTGGGTTGGCGGTGCGGAGGGCGTGTTGGGTAAGTTGGTGAGGGCCGTATTCCCAAATTGCAGCGAAAGTAGCTGAACAAGGAGGGCATTGGTGGTGTCGGACCCATTGGGGACCATCATCTGGTATGTTTGGATGATAAATGTTGTCTGCACGGCGGAGAATAGTCCAGTCTAGCACCACAGTCAATCGAGGGTAATACAGAGAAAAGGGAACACACACGAAAACTAGGAGAACGTCTATGCTTCTGTTCCAGCCCTCTGTCATCCGTGCGTCGGCTTTGCGCGCCTCGTCTGTATATATGCGCCAGATGCGCGCATTTTTTCCTAATTCTTCCCCCCGTTGGTCTCTGGGATAGATTTCGACGCCATCTTTAGTATGAATTGCTACCAAAAGAATGTTCATGAGGGCACGAACACATCGTGAGAGAACAAACATACTGTCCGTTTCAACCCTTTCAAACGAATGGTGTTTTTCGTGGGCTGGAGAGGCAAATCTCTGTGTACAGTCAGTCAAGGAGCAAAGGACGACGACGTTGGACGCACTGCCGTCGGTCCTCTACGACCTGTACTCGAGACACGGTCTTCTCCTCCATCTACATCAAGGGAAAATTGTCGACCAGGTCGGGCTCTAGACTGAGAGCGAGACTGTAGACTGTCAACTGGTTCCGTGTACACGAATCGCTGGCGGTATCGATTGAGCAGAGGAGTTGGTGCCCGTGGATGAACTGGCGTTATACCTGGACTGGAATTCGGACTTGGTCGACTAGGCATATCAGCATGCAGAGTGACTTGGAAATACGTCCTTACGTTTGCCCGGGAACAAAATGATGTTGATCATTGGTGATATCCAAACCGAATTGCAGAAATTTTTCAACGAATAAAACAAAACAATAGCCTACAGTAAATAATCATTATTCTTTAGATGCATCAGTAATCATAACGTCGACGATAGACGCGCAGATGCAATTCCCGCAATATTAGGAGTATCCGTTCTTCACGGAGGTGACCGACCTTCTCTCACCAGGGAAACGAGAACAATATGTATGTGGGTGACGGCGCAAACGATGACTCAATCTTCGGATATCTCTGCGGCCCGCCCACTGTCCCAAGGCCCACACAATTGATGTCGCCAATATCTTGTCGCCTTTCATTGACAAATCTTGAATAGTAAACGTGCACCAGTGCCAGGCGCTTGGTGGTAACCGGCGGAGATGCCTTGGATAAAATCTAAGGCGCTAGCATCAAAGATAGGGCGCCAACGTCAGGGGATATGCTTAGGTGCGTAGGAGCAGCTATGTCCGACGCCAAAGTTACATCTTACGCCTGTTCGGTAACGAGCGTTGAGTAGTAGCAAAACTAGTGATAGCTCCGTATCCGGCCCGCTCCCGCCAGTTCGTATAAGTAGATGATATTTCGGTCTCCGCCATCAACAGGCGCGGCGGCCACGTGCACGACGCGGTTCCTTCAACCTTCTAACTTACTACTAAACAACCGCTGCGACAACTTGACGATCTCTGCTCGAAATTTTTGATGCCGTTGCCCAGATTCAGATTTACCGTCAGCGCCCAGCTTTTGGTCGCCGTTTATATTTACCGCATCAACAGGTCTCTCATCGCTCAAATGATCCAGGTCCAATCTAATTTGATCATCTCCGAACTGCCAGCCAACAGCTCGATTGAGTGTCTGATGGTCTACCGGGTGTGGATCCTTGAGCTTGAGGACCCGGGCGCTCGAACAAGAAGTCTTGTGGAGGTTTCTGTCGTCTCATCATACTGCCGCGCTCTACCCTTGTAATGGCGGTGCTCAACGGATTCTTCTTTGCGGCTAAGCTCTTTCTGAGGGCAATTGAGTTTCTGGCTACCGTCCAAGATACGACAGATACACGCTTCAGGTTTGTAACAGTAACATAAATATGCAAGCACTGCCTAGTGCATGCTGTCATGTCGAGCCTGTTGTCAGTTCACTCTGGTACAACTTCGCAGCGTCCTTCATCTCGTCTATACATGTTCTTTCTCAGTTCAACCCCTTTTCTTCGATAACACCACGGTGATAGGGAATGGAACCGTAAATATCTTCGCTGAAACCGTATCAAATTCTTGACAGTTGGACCTGCACACATTCGTCGGTTTCTTCCCCTTAGTATCAGCACATTAGAACTCAGTCGAGCGTCCAAATATACGGTATCCGATCTGTGCACCGACCTGCTCCGAGGCCCCTCGCGGTGGCTCTGAGAGGGAAGTGACTGATGTACTTGTCCTCCATGTGGGGCCGCTTCTCTCCCTGTACTGTTCCTCATGCGGCACCGTTGCAAAGATATCTACGTGATCACCGAGAAATGGAAATGATTCATGTAACCTTTCCCTTAAACACATTTATGTTTGCCCTGATGAGATGCTACAGACTTTGTTAGATGGTCTTCTTTTTACAAAGAATGGTACTGAGGGAATGTGTGATATCATTGGATGGTATAATACTCTAATGGAGATTTTTCATAGTCCAATATTACGAATTATTGCAATAATATAGGTAGATGATGATGCAGATACGACGCCCATTACATTCCCGTTGCAGGAGAGGTAGAATTACGTCTACCTTTATCCAAGGTATCCTGTATGGCCTTCAAGGAGAAGTCCGCTTGGTCTACAGTACTGAGCGGACGATATCCGAGCTGGGGTGTCGGGGAAAAGACCGTGGATTGCACTGCTGAGGGTGGCTCACCAGCATTGTCTATGTATGGAGACGGATAGTGGTCATGACCAAGCCATGAAGGGTCGGATGTCGAAACGTCTTCATCACGCTCGTGATCTGCCGACACGCGAGGAGTCGAGGAGGATGACGCAGCGTATCCATCTGAACCACCTCCATGAGAAGCATCATCGTCACGGCGGTTGAGAGGGAGAAGTGGGGTCGAGGACGTCCCCATACTGTCTGTCTGCCGATGTGATCTGTTCCTGCCAACCGCTGGGCTGGGCACCAGGAATCCTTTCAGTTGTGATTGCGTCGTAGAGAAATCAGGTTCGGTCGACTTGTGAGGAGCGACGAAGAATTTAGGATCGTAAAAAGACGCCCGGGGTCTCTTGCTCGCGACGCGGCGCCGTTTTCGGATCGAGGAAAATAGGACGGAAGCCAGGCTGGCCGCAACCACTGTAAAGCTGTGTTAATTCTGAAAATAACACGAGACAAAAAAATCACGTACAGGCTCCTACCGCAATACCAATGATAGCGCCTACTCCAAGGCCTGAGCCCGAAGACATGGTGGAGGAAGACTCTGTTGCGGAGGCACTAGCAGTGGTGGAAGACGCGACAGTGCTACTAGACTGAGTAACCGTACTGCTCGCAACTGTGCTTGACCCACTTCCGCTCGTACTGGCACTGGCACCACTGCTTGAGCTGCTAGTACTTGAGTTGGAAGAGCTTGTACCGGTGGTGGTGGAGGTGGACGACGAGGACGATGACGAACTCGTAGTAGATGTTGAGGATGTCGTGGATGTCTGGATCGACGTCGACGTCGACGTCTGAGACGTGGTAGACGTAGTCGTACCATCCGATGTCGTTGTATCCTGTCGAGCACTGCGAAGATACATAAGCACATTAACAACGCCCACACGGCCGACTTACCCGAGAACTAAGGCCTGGGTGGCAGATGGTCCAGCGGCGAAAATGAGGGCCAGCGCCCAAAGAAAATGTAGGGGGACCATTGTGGATGATATCAAAAGCAAAAAGAATGAGGAAAGAGGCCCATGGGTGACCGGGAGGTCTTAAAGGCTGCGGGAGTTACGTGCTAACGGGTTATCATGGCTTTTTTTACTTAAAATGGTTTTCATAAAGCGGTGCGTCATTCCCAGCGCAGCACTATAGTGCATGAAATTAAGCTTGTCTGGATTTCTTTCGGCTGATCGTGGCACGGCCACAAACGCTACCCCATATAGGAATGCGATCCTGATATATTGAGGGCACACAGGCATGATCGCCATTGGTAGGTCAGTAAATCCCTTCAGAACTGCCAGGATATCAACACTTATTTGTGAAAAGGAGAGCACAGGGCACGTAAATCAGGGGGATTCATAAATGGAGGTCAATTGGATATTTCAGAAGCTTTCAAGGGTTTGAATAGATTCTGTCCCGGCACAGGTCGCAGTGCCACAAAATGATGTCCGAGGCAAGTGCAGAAGCAATTACGTATGTCCACGATACCCGCTGCGGTACAGGAAAGAGAAACAAACAACTAGGGGCTACACGAGATCATCGACATAGCGTCGGAGAGCTAAGATACATCGGAAATAACTACTTAGTATATAATGTCCAAAAATATTCAATAAATTAGAGTAGAAGATTTTCTCCGTCGGCCTCATGCCGACTCAAATCTCGATTACTCATCCCTGCTGCGAACATCATCACCAGACTCTGAAGCCGTTTGGCCCTCGGGTATAATATGATGTACAATGCGGCCATGACGACGCATGTTACTGCGAACGCTGAACGCACGGCCGCAGCCCTCTTCAGGGCAGATGTACGCTAGTGGAGCAAAATCATGAGAAACAGCGTCAAGGAAAAAGGTTGATCACTGACGTTTGTCCCCGGTGTGAGTGGTTAAGTGAATTTTGAGCCCGCTGGGACGGCTGAATCTCTTTCCGCAGTACTCGCACGCGTGCTTGTTAGTCGAGGAGGACGATTTAACGGATGCTTGATCGTATACTGGTCTCCTGTAAAGTGCGGGACTCGGAGTGCGGGAAAATTGAACCTCAGAGTAGGAAAATGCGCGACGATGGGTCGCAATGGGATCATATCTTCGTGCTTGCTGTTCGGAGGGATAATCGTAAGGCGATGGCGACCTCACTTTTCGCCAGCCACTGCCTGATGGGCTGTAATAATCAAGCTGTTGAGTGCGGCCTCCTGATGAGTATGAGCTGGCCTCATGTGCTCTATCCGTTTCGTATGTAGAAACATATGGGTGGGGGGGAGATCGTGTCTCCCTTGTCTGTAGATAATAGCTTTGCGTAGCAGTTCTGGAAGGATAATCCTAACAAGGTACGTGGCTTATCAGAACATTGTCGTGGCCTAAATAAATCATGAACGTACATGAGTGCCGGACTGGTTATATTGAGGCCATGTTTCTGGACGAGAACGTCTCTCAGCGTCTCTCAGAGGTGGTAATGTCAGCTCAGGGGGACCACGCCTTGGGACGCCATCTACAGACAGAGTAAGTCTCGTGTTGTTGTTTTTTTTGCTTCCCCGATAACAGACAAACTCACCAAAAATACGACCGATTGAGGGCAAAACGACAGGATGTTCATCGTCATTGGCATTATTTCCAGTGTATGTGGTGTGGTCGTAGTACATTATCGGAGAAGGGAAAGTCGAATTGAGTGGGTCCAACTCACATCTCTGTAAATATATATAGCTGTGAAATTGCGTTAACATCAAACGAGCACATGAAACAAAGTTGTCTACTAGGTATAGGATTCAAGATCCAGAAAGATCAAATCGTTGGCATGGGTAACCGGTCTGAATAGCTTCCTGAAGCGCAAACTCTGTCAAGCAGCACCGCGTTTTGAAATCTGTAGGAGTAACTTCACTGATGTTAGACCTAGATAACTCACTGAGGTGATTTTCACACGCTAGACACGTGCCCGACAGCTGGCGAGGTCCACGCGAGCGTATGTTGGGCAGTTGGGAAGTGTTGGTGTCCAGGAGAATTGTTTTGTCAAGATCAGAGCAACTGTTGCTGGCCATTAAAATGTTTTTTCCAGTTGTGTTGCATCAAACTGAAAAGTATCCTATGTATCAAACAGGTCTTTGTGGAATTCAACTGCAATTAGGTACTTGTTAATTGACTGGAAGCTCCGCCGCCGACCACGACGGAATCACTCTGAGTACTACTGGAGCAGATGTTCTGCATTATTTCAATACGGTTCCGTGATGTGATTGACTGCCATCACTGCCCATCACTAGTACTAGTCCTTTCGGAGCACGACACCATCTCCTTCAGGACTTTGCCGTAATGTGATTGTTCGTCACGACGAGCGTCAGAAACCCTTCCAAAATATCCGATGAGGATGACTAGGATGCCAATAATAATTGATATACTGGTGGTGTACCTAAATGATTACATGTGATTGTCTAAGTACTGTAAAGAAAGCAATGTAACATCATGGATGGTATAACGAGGAACTTATTCATTATTTACAATACTTCTAGCTCCGTGACATTGAAATTGAAGCGTTCCATAGACAGTTCTTGATTAACCTCTTGTTAGCATCAAAGGTCCTACCGGGGATTCGTCCATCACGATCATCCCGTTCCATCGAACTCACTCGGAGTATGGATGTTTTGGTGGACTAGTCGTATGTGCCGTAACATATTGCTTCGAATCCCGAATCTTCGCCGACATGAGTCCTCCGGACAGACAAAATCTGTAGAGAAGGGTCAGACAGAACATACCATTAGTTGTGCCAACACCAACCTTTGTCCCCTGTGTGAGAAATAACATGGATCTGGTGGTGAAACCATTCATCAAAATAGCCCATCAACGTTGCGTCGTGACGAACTCACCTTAAGAGCACTCGGACGACTGAATCCCTTTCCACAGTAGCTGCATTCGTACCTCGTCTTATTTGTGGAATCATCTGCGTACCCTTCACGAGAGCGCAACGTTGAGTCTCCTCCTTCGGCCCGACTACTATGTGACGATGAATCGTTGATCCGTGAGACTGGGTAGGCTGACTGGCTGTGGTGCATGGCCAGGGGAACCCCTTGTCCGGGAATAGCGTAGTGGGGATTGGTCGCTACCGGATCCACTTGGCCCCTGTAGTCCGAGCTTCCAGACGGATAGCTATCCGAAGGATAATTGCCGTATGAATTGCAGTATAATCCATTTCCCGCGGGTTTTGTTTCAGCTTGTGTAGGGTACGAGCTTCCATAGTAAGGTGCGCTTGGCACAGAGTGCACTGATGATCGGCTAACCGAGCCTGGATCGTAGTATGAAGAGCTCCCTGAGTTTGGAAGCGTGTAGGATTGGGGACCGCCGTGACTGTGAGCTGTACTAGAGTGCCTCCGAGACTGTGGACCGAGAGAAAAACAAGGAAGAAGTCAGTCATTATCGAATTTTAAGATAGCCAAGACGTGCCTGGGATTCGTTCGGTATGTGGGAAGCATGCGATCCATATCCGTTGCCAGCGATATACGGCCGTGACGCAGAGCTCTGAGGCTGACCTGGGGGCATATCTATATCCAAAATTCAGCGCGAGCGTATATCTTTGGGAAGCAAGACATACTGAATATCTGGGAAATCGGAGGCAAAGATACACTGTCCTTGGGGGGAGGGACACGGCGAGACATTTTAACGAGTAAGGCTTCAGAATGTGATCTATATAGCGGCACCGAGTTTAAAGCATGGGCTAAGAGAGTGACAAACAGGGATGCGACAGTGGACCACTAGACCGCGCAAGCCCTTTCATTTAAAGGAATGGTTGATAAGGTCGCCCAACGTAGTTGGCTCTCCGGTCCTGTACAGAAGTCAAGAAAACATCATTTTAATTATGGATCACCATGGCTGAAGTCGCTGGCTGATCAGAGGGAGAACGGCACTTGAGACGATGTGTAATTCCGTGAAACAGTGACAGCGCTAGAGGGATAGTACGTCCAAAGACATTAGTCCACGATTCATTCATAAGTTGAACGCTTGCTGCAGGGCAACCGCCCATAGATCACAGGAACACGATGAACAGATGTAACACGTACGAGACTGATTATACATCAAACTGATACTTCGCTCTCGTGAAGGGCGCGCACCGCTTTCCAAGTCGCCCTGATCAATGATCACAGCGACTATCGACGGTATACAATCAGGCTAAATTTGATTATGCATATACAAGGACACACCAAGATCGATGAAAGCATTAAGACGGAACGGAAATGGTATTAAACTGGAAGTACATGATATATCGTCAGCCCCAAGAAGGTACGTCAATACCAAACCACTTCGGCAGCAAGCGCCAAAACTCCGTCCTAGCCGCGTCAACTATAGAACTGAACTCTGACCTACAATATTCACAGGGACGAAAGCCGGTGTTCTGTCTGTCTTGAGTTGTCTGTATCAGCTCTGCATCCATGATGGCAAATAACGGGTCAGAACTACGATGACAAACGACACCATTGGCATCACGGAGGATCTCAAAGGTAATCGCCTCGAAGGCCGCTTGACATGTGCGTTGGTGTGTGGTGTCTAATTGTTGCCGATAGATGCATTCGGAAGCCGGCGCTCTTGCTTCCAGCTGATTGACGATGAAAGTAGATAGGAATCGAGATGCGTGTTCTCTTCCCTTCAGCAAGCTCACCAGGCAGTCACTCGATAGGCCGTGCACCGACGAGAATCCGATACCGGAGGTTCTGAAACCTTCGACGATAGAGCTTGGAGGAGAGCGAGAGAGATCGTAGAAAGCAGATGGCAAAATCTCATATGCGCTTATGTCGCAAGACAAGTTGATGACAAGACTACACTGGTTGTCAGCGATGATTGAGGCAGCATGGCAACGGAAACCAACATAGGGTGCGGATATTTCTCACGCGGCTCATATAGTCCTGCCAGATTTGTGGCATCCGCTTCGCGAGCGTCCCAGCCTTGAAGCGTTGTGGGCCAGGTCGCCGATAATCCTCGAAGCAAATCCTCTCGTAGATGACTGACTTGGTAATGCGTGCAAAGGCGGAGTAGCGACGAAACTTTCGAAAACGATTTGCTAGTATACTTGATATGAGATCTGCGGAGTTTGGTTAGAAGACCGTGCAGGACGCTATTGCAGTCATACTGACACTCCATCATACAGAGCGGACAAGAAGTGATACATCTCGTCTGGGCTATCGTTCAGGTGAAGCACCGGCCGGCCTTCTAGACGGGCTGACGAACAGGTAGAATCAAGAGCCCTGATAGCACAGTCCAAAGCGGGAGAATGTCGACAGAGCAATCCTTGATGAACGAGAAAATAGTATTGGCCGGCGAGGATAGCGATATTTCCATCGTTGAAGCAAAGACTAGGATGGCGGGAAGGAGTGAATTTTGTAGGGATGTGCTGGTTCACACTGAAGTCATTATCGGCAAACATGTTGGATATAGTAGGGTAGGTGGGTCGAAAAGAGCGTGGTTCGGAATCGCCTAGGTGAATAATATAGTAGCCTCTTGCACAGAATACTGGCGGAGCGATGTCGAGCGTCGGGGCCGTGGCAGACGACGACGGCGGACGCGACAGATAGTAACAAGAGACAAGTGGATCGTGAGAAAGACGCGTCCGGTTTTTTTTTTCAGAAAGGCTTTCGTCAGCGCACAACATCCATCTTCGCTTGCTCCGTCCCTTCTAGATTTATCTTTCTTACTTCAACCTTTTCATTGCTCACTATGGTCGAAGCAGTTCCCCAGCGCATTGTTCCAGGTGCTCCTCCTCCTCCACCACTGACAAAATCCCAGATCAAGAAGAAACGAAAGGCAAAGGCAAAGGCCAATGAATCTACCCAAGATTCTCCTGTCGGTACTCCGGATCCTGCCACTGTTGCTGAAAAGGAGGGAGAGAACATCGTCGTACAGAATGGCACAGTTGTGCAAGAGGCAACAGCTCAGGAGGAGGTGCCAGCTGCACCGGTCGAGGCTGAGGTCCCTCTCAGGACAAGCCCCATCGTAGAGCTCATCAATAAGCGTCTCAAAGCTACGAACAAAAAAATCGTACGCTCTTGTGTAATTCGAATAATGGAAGGATGTACTCACATACATATCGCAGTCACGGATATCATCATACGCTACAACGGACTCCGAAAAGCTGAACGATGACCAGAAGCGTACTTTGAAGACCCTCCCAACATTGGAGGCCATCCAGAAAGAACTGGCCGAAGTCAAGAAGGCGGTCGAGGTATTGTGTTTCTTCAATTTCTGTTCTTTTCATTTACAGGCGCTAAAAAGGTGCACGAATCTGAGCTGGCTGTGAAAATAGCGCAAAAAGAAGCAGAAGCCAAGAAATTACAGGAGATACGGGTCAAGGAGGCCATTGCTACGACTGAGGTACGAATGACAGCATTTACTATCAGCCTTCCTCAGACAGTACTTTTTTTTATAGCAAGAAATGATAGTAAAAACCTCCCAAATCCTGCTCTTCCTTCGTTTCCGGTCACTGCTGGCGTCTGGCGAGCTCCTTCCTCTACAACTGAGCCAGGAAGAGGTGAATCTGGTGTTCTCGGCTTGCGACGTTCTACTGGGAGAAGACGGAGAACCAAAGAATGTTATGGTGACTGGTCTGTTGACAGGTTCCGGTGAGTATGAAGGAACCCCTTGTACGTATATTACTCTCTTGGTAGAACTGTCGACTAAGGTTAACTTAGATTCACATTTGTTGGAGATCGCGAACAAAGGCCTACACCCCCGCCCACCGACACCTGCAACGGATGAAGCTGAGGTCAACGTTCCAGACCGTCCTGACACCCCAGCTTCTACGGCTACTGAACCTGCTCCCGTTTCTGGTATTCCTGGTCTACCAGTGACATCAAGCAGTTTCCATTTCATGCAGGCAAGTGAACTTGAATCGCCGTCTTTTGAAAATGGCGCAGAGTGGGTTGAACGGTCCGACGCCATCGAGCCTACTACCGAGGAGCCCATTCAGAGCGAGGCATCAGAGCCAATTGTGGCTAACGGGCACGCCGAGGTGCAGCATGAAGAACAGGTATGTGTTTCTATGCCTACCTTTAATTACCATTCTTATACGTCTTAGGAACCCGTTACTACTAGTGGGGCCATCGACTGGGCAGATGAGGAGGATGGTCTTCCTTCTATTGCTGGGCTACACGCCAAGTTCGGCACTTCTGGTTCCGCCACTCCTGTTGGTGGACCTGCTGAAGAGGCCCAGGCCCAGCCTCAAGTGAACGGGCACGTCGAGGAAGTTATCGCGCCTGTGCCAGTACAAGAAGATGATGGTTTCACTCAGGCCCGTGGCGTTCGTGGTGGTAGAGGTAGGGGAAACGGCCTCCGCGGGGGTGATCGTGGTGGATACAGAGGTAGCGGTTTCCGTGGTGGGGACCGGGGCTTCCGTGGGGGAGATCGTGGACGGGGCGGCTACAGAGGCGGTGAACGAGGGGGTGGTTCGTGTCTTTCGCATCGATGCGTTGCTCTGAGACTGACGGATTTGATAGGCGGTTACCGAGGCAGGAGCGATGGCGAGAATCGTGGTCGTGGCGGAAGGGGCCGAGGCCGAGGAGGTTAGTAAATCTGCGTGTCTCGATACCCTTACTCAGTAAATTACGTCCCCTCAAGGCTCTCAAGTAGCGGCAACATCCGCATGATGATCCCAACTAAAAGAACTCGCCGCCGAAGGTCAAAAATTTGCCCCCTTGTTCTTATCTACCCTTATGCTTCCAAAGGGTTTAGTGGTTGTGCTGCATATCTATTGTTGACAAGCTGTGTTTCTGCAACCTCGTAATTATATTTTTGGTCTACGCTCCATATTCAGGACCGTGTCAATCGTGAGATACTATGATGCTCGGTTTTCGAAAACAGCATGATTTGTATGTGTGAAACTCGATCTGAGAAGTTGTATTGTCAGGGTGATCAAGGGACCAGCTTCAAAGAAGGACTGCAGACAAAGATTTTAGAACCGGCCGTCTTATGTTCATGGCGACCCCCTTGCTTTTTTCGATGATAGCGCTGTGAATTTTATTTCCTTCTTCGTCGCTGAGATCCATCCAATAGAGCGTGTTTCATTGCCTTGATGAGGTTGTATTTTTAGGGGCAAGCTTTATTGTTTTGAGATGCAAGTCACCTTTTGCACCCATGAGGGATCATAAATTACGGACGTGCCACATCCGGTTCGTACCCAAGTAGAAAGCTACTCGTGATAGTAGATATAAAAATTTTCATATGTATCAATCTTCACTTCCTTATCTTCCATGTCACTCGCAAGCTCGCTTATTGGCTACTTGATCTAGAACTCGGACGCATAACCGATACGCTTCACAGATCGATGTCATGGGGAAAATTGAGAAGCCGCCCTTGAAACCCAACCAACCGTTAGATCACACGGCTTTCTGAATTACAGAGCAGCTTACCTTCCATGCCCCCTGCAACCATGAGGATTTGACCCGATACATGACCCGAAATCTTTGTTGAGGATATTACGACTATTTGTGTCGCTACATCTGCCGGCACTGCAACCTTCTTCAAAGGGGTCCTTGAAACGATCCATACGTTAGCGTTTTCTCCTCATAATGATACTATGAAACGCTCTACGTAGCCATCGCCTTGTATACCACATCTGGATCCTTGAGACTCTCTTCTGCCATGGGCGTCCTCGTCCACCCGGGGGCGACACAGTTGACCCGGGCTTTAGGTGCGATCTTGACAATCTCATTCTTAAGGGTCCTGGTGAGACCATACATCATCGCTAAACGCATTGTTCCGTCAAAATGCCATCGGTAAAATGAGAAGTTCACATTATTCAACACACCGCTCTTTGAGGCCGAGTAATCAGCATGGTTCGCCTCACCAAATTTGGCAGCCGAGGAACCTACAAATACCAAGGAGGCCTTGGCCTTTTCGGAGTTGGAGGCGTGCTCCAGCTGTTTCAGATAACCTCGTGCCACGAGAAACGTGGAGGTGAGGTTGGCGTCAAGAGTGGACCTCCACTGCTCGAGTGACATGTCTTTCAGAGGCATGTCTTTAGCAACGTATACCGCGTGGTTGATCACCACAACTTGTACTACGCCATAGGCTGCAGATGCATCATGATACAAATTTTCCACATCTTTCTCTGAAATCAGGTTCGCTTGGATTGCACTGACGCGCTCGGGACCGTAGCCGGAAAGAAGACCGACCAATGGTTCACGTTTCGTGTTGTAATGCGCTGTGACCCTGGCACCCTGCTCTGCAGCGTGTAAGGAGTTGTAAGTATAGACACAATTGTAAGAAGAGATTGTACATGCTCAGAAATTCAGAAGTAGTCTCGACACCAATGCCCCCGCTGGCCCCTGTACAGGTGATTGAGACGGCATTACATCCACTGTGCTTGTGAGCGCGCACCGGTTACGAGAACATGCACATCCTTTAGCTCGAGATCCATCGATTCAAGACGATAAGAGATCAGCGGTCGTGAGTCAGACAACTGCCGCCGGCTGCCTGAAATAGCTGCTCTCAACTGAAATTATCTCCTGATTTTACAACCAAGCTGTGAGAGTGGTGATGAAATAAATCTACGAGCGCCAGGTCAGTACTCATGACGATGAGCCTGAGAACGCCGGTGTAATCTCACACAAAAAACACTAAAACCTCAACTCTGCTCAGCAATAACCGCCTTCCTCCTCTCCGCTTTGGGTTTGTTTTCTCCTTCTCTAGTATGCTTGCGCCTGCGTTCATCCTTGACCCTCCGAGCGTCCAACATTGTTCTCTTGAGTTTCGAGGCTTGGTAAACAGGCTTCGGCAAGTGTCGCGTCCTGCAATAGCTCTCAGAAACCTAAATATCAAGAAAGCCAAACACCCACCTGGCAACCTTGCCCACCTCCTTGTCCATCTTCCATCGTTCTACAAGCTTCCCACGATATTCAATGGCTGCCCGTTCTCGAGCATTAACTATTCCAAGCTTCTCGGACGCATTCGCCTTCCAGACACGAAGGTTTCCGTCGTCTGAGCCGGAGACTACAAACCTAGCATCATTCGTGAAAATAGTCGACGATACTCGTCCCATGCGCTTCCCATGAAAGACATCCTCGCTGCTGCCTTTGTCTTTTTTCCATATCCTTACGGTCCGGTCCCACCCACCACTGACGAACTCTAACCCTGTCGGCGCCCACTCGCAGCTCATAACTGCAGCCACGTGGGCCTTGTATATTTGTGTTGGCGTTGATAAATGTCGAATGTCGAATGTGTATAAATTATGGTCTTCGGAAGCTAGCAGTAGCGTTGTTGGATGTGTTGGACACCATGAGAGAGCATTGGAGCTGAACTGCATCACGACCCGCCGCTCTGCTTTGCCGGTTCGAATGTCGTACAAGGTGAATGTCCGATCAGAGCCTATACTTGCCAGTACGCTCGGTTCGCTTTGGTTGAACCGCACTGAGGTTATTGTTTCGGTTGATGTAGGGAATGTTAGGTTAGATATTGCGGAAGTTCTGTATGACACCGGTCAAAACAAATTCAAGTCTACTATGATGCAGTATGGACCTACTTTGATTCGTCCCATATTTGAATGAGATTTGAGGCAGTAGCAAAGACTGCATCAGAACGATGATGATCTATCGAACTATGTCCATCGTCATGATGTAACCTCCAGATAGAATATGATATAAGACTAACTTGAATGCACTTTTCCCTGGAAATACCATCACGGGTTGATCCTGAGCATACATTTCGTAAAATTTCAAGACAGGAGGATCATGTATTGCTTACCGAGCCAGACCCCGTATCCCACATTTTAATATTACGATCCACTCCGCAACTGAGCAGCTTCGAGTCTTCCGTAAAACATAGCCCAGAAACTTTACCCTTATGAGCTTGTGGTAGTCGTAGCAGATGTGTTCTCATGGAGATGTTGTGAATAATTATTCCTGTGATGCACTTGGAGGCAGTTTCACAGACAAGAGAGTGAGAGCGTACCTCCATCCCAACTACCACTCGCTACTGTGCTGAGGTCGCCTGGTTTCCGCATCAGGACCTCCACCGCGTCAACATGGCCTTCAAGACTAGCAACAAAAGGTTTTGCAAACATCCTTTCCATTTTTGCGGCATTGAGTGCCCTGGTTCGTTCTCTAGCTCGAGAAAAGGGATGCATAAGAGGATCCAAATTACGGGATGTGGGTGTAGGATCCCCTGGTCGAGTGGGAAGATGCAGTGACGGTGCATGTTGTAATACAGATATTTTCTATAAGGGAATGAGTACATGTAGGCATAGCAGCGTTGCAAAAATTAACTTACAACCATGGTGGACCACAAAATCGATAATTGAAATTTAAAATTCGAGTGAAATTTCACTCACGTGGACAGACGTCATCATGTGTTGACAGCCTTGGCAATCAACAACAGCAAACTCGTTATCTCGGGATTCAGGCTCGGAAACGGTGACGTCAAGCTCGTCGAGTTTTTCCGGTCACCATGACTAGAAATGCGGATAATATTGATTATTCTCTGTATCTTGTAACAGGACGAGATCTACTTCCACATGGCATGGCATGTCCATCGACTTGAAGCAGGCATGCGGCTACTAATGATTCCTTCTACAGGACTACCTCTATTCGTTGGAACAGGTGAGTTCTACCGCCCCCATTCTACCTTTCATTGCATTAATCAGATCAATTACAGTCCTTAATTGGCGGTGTAACTGTCGTCCAAATAAGAGAAAAGACCGCAGATACAGCAGAGGTACTTCTAACCGGATGGCCTGCCAACTTATTCTGAATCCCTCAGTTCCTCTCCATTGCTATAGCCTCGAAGACTCTCTGTGACAAGTACAATGTGCCACTGTTTATCAATGACCGTATTGACATTGCATTGGCCGTCGGAGCACGAGGTGTTCACCTAGGCCAGACGGATATGCCGATAGACATCGCTCGCAAGCTTTTACCTCCAGAGACTATAATCGGGGTGTCATGTAACACCCTTGAGCACGTGGAACAAGCTGTTCGAAGTGGTGCAGACTATGTCGGTATTGGAGCCGTGTACGGGACACGGACCAAAAAGCTGACTAGTCCAAAAGTCGGGGTTCGAGGCGTTGGTCCATTGCTAGAAGCATTGAATAGTACAAAAGTGAAAGCTGTTGCAATTGGTGAATAGAATTATTTGGTGCGTAAAATTTGCTGATCAGAATCTCAGGTGGGATCAAACATTCCAACTTATTGCGAACTCTTCATGGATCGGTCTCCTCCACGGGACATTCTTTGGATGGTGTCGCCGTCGTTTCTGAAATCGTGGCCTCCCAAGATCCCAAAACTATCTCTGAAGAACTGAGGAGGATTCTTGACATTTTCAAGGATAATACAGCCTCCTTTAAGTGCACGTCCATTTTAAAACCGGACACCATCGTCGAAGAGGTCATCAAACTTATGGGCGCTGTGAAAGAATCAAACCCTCTGATACACCAGGTTTGCACGACAGACTCTGTATTATATATCACTCACCTTTATCGAAGATCACTAACACTGTAGTGTCCACGCAATCTGCCAACATCACTCTTGCGGTCGGAGCCAGTCCCATCATGGCTTTTGATGCTCAGGAAATGGAAGATATAGTGAAAGTGTGTGGTGCATGCTTGATTAACATCGGCACACTTACAAACGCAACACGAGATGGGATGCTTAAAGCTGGTATACATTCTATTACATTTCGAACGATGCACCTTACTCACAGAGATGCAAAGGAATCTATGCCAATAGAAACCACAGGCCGGTTGTCCTTGATCCAGTAGGAGTCGGTGCATCGGGTTTCAGGAAAGACTCTGTACAAGGTCAGCCAGCATATAACCCTATGTCTGTATCCACTGACGTCTCGAAGCGCTTTTAAATGCATGGCAACCTAGTGTTATCAAGGGAAATGCTGGGGAATTAGGCACTATTGCCGGGTCAGCCGAAGTCCTATCAAAAGGCGTAGACAGCGTTGGCCCTGGATTCAAAGATCCGATATCCTTCGTGCGGAATTTGGCACGGAAAGAACGTTCGCTTACGGCTTCTACAAAGTATCAGCGTTTATTTATGAAGTGTCTCTTGTAGGCTGCGTCGTCGTTCTCACGGGAACCATCGACTATATCTCGGATGGTTTCTACGTTATTGCGTTATCGAACGGAGATGAAATGCTAGGAAAAATAACAGGGTCGGGCTGTATCGTTGGCTCCTGTGTCGCTACATACTGCTCTGTTGCCAATTCTGGCTCGAGTTTGGTCAGCTCAGAGACGTTATGGGGGGCGATTGGAGGGTAAGCGATTGGTCTCTATGTTTCAAGTCGAAGGTCATTAACAGATAATATGGCAGGGTCCTGGTTCTGACCATTGCAGCGGAAGTAGCAGCAAAGAGAAAGGATGTCCAAGGGAGAGGGTCTTTTCTGCCAGCGCTAATAGACGAACTTGGAGCACTGACTCCTGATAAAATACGGGAGATCGCCAAGATCCAGGTGTATCCAGCGTAGATGATATAGTAGTAGTAGCAGTAGTAGTAAGTGAAATAACAACGTAGTAACTGCCAGTGAGCGTATGGGTGGTTCTCAGCGCAACCGGCGTTCGTCCCGAGTTACCGAGTTACCCTGAACGTGGCCTTTGGACTTAGAGAGACTACCTCCCATACCAACAGACAACTTCGTTGCACTATTCCATCCTTGTTCGATACAGATATTTCCCTTACGAAATCATTGAAACCAAGGATAACCACCATTGTGTAACTCCTGGTGCGCAAATCCACGTCACAACTCAAGTACTCTAGGATAATTCTCTATACCGAGCGTCATTTCCTTTGCTATGTATGGCTCGTAAATCGAAAACCAAACCAGATAACTGGAATAAATCCCTCCGTCGCCGTCCAGCGTCGCTCGACCACCTGTTGGACATTCCACAAGATAGCGTCCTTGCTTATGCGTCGTTGCCACCCACTCCCATTTCACCTTCTCCACCCTCATCTACGCCAGCGTCACCTACATCTACCGATTTCAATAAAATACCTTCACCGCCATTCTCACTTTGGGATTATCTACGGGAAGAGCTCCTGGCAACCGACTTTGATTCACACCAAGAGCTGAAATGGGAGCGTGTCAGCAATTTCCTCAATATTCCTGTGGCAATTGAGCAGGTGAGTTACGCCCGTTGACTAGCTTATATGATATTTACAGCTTGTAGATCATTGGGTTCGGATATCTGCTTTGCCTGGATTCGTTTTTATACACCTTCACCATCCTCCCAATTCGCTTTGCCATTGCTCTGTGGCGGTTGTTGTCCTTCAAGCGGCTTCCACCTTCGCAGAAAGCGGACTTGCTACGAGCGTTGCTGCTTGTGGTTACGATCCTCATCTGTATCCCATTGACGGACGCAAGCAAGATATATCACACCATACGTGGTCAGGATACGATCAAGTTGTATGTCATATTCAACGCGCTCGAGATGGCAGACCGTTTGTGTGCATCCATAGGCCAGGATATGCTCGACTGCCTCTTCTCCCGTTCCAGTCTAGCCCAGTTCTCCTTCCGTCCCATCATTTACTTCTTCCTTGCTACCCTTTACACCGTCTCCCATACATTCGTGATGTTGTACCAACTTCTCTCACTCAACGTCGCCATCAATGCATACGACCACACCCTCTTAACTCTCCTCGTTTCCAACCAGTTTGTTGAAATCAAAGCGTCCGTATTCAAAAAGTTTGAAAAGGACAATCTTTTCCAACTCACATGCGCAGACATTGTAGAGCGCTTCACACTCTCCCTCATGCTCTTGGCCGTAGCCTTTCGTAACCTCATCGATCTTACAGGAAGTGCAGGGCTTTTCGACGACGCACTTCTCCCACTTAGTTTTGGGTGGTCACAAGCCGGGGTTCTCTGGACGATAGGGTATCCCGTGCTGTTGGTTATGCTATCTGAATTCCTCGTGGACTCTCTCAAGCATGCTTTCATTACCAAGTTCAACCATATCCGACCGACAGTTTATGCTCGTTACATGGATGTCCTATGTCGGGACCTCGCCTGTGGCAGCGCTGTTGGGCGGAGGAAGCACACATACGTAGACCAATCTCCGCTAGTTGCGCGCCGTTTAGGGTTTGCCCCACTTCCCCTTGCTGTCCTCTCCATCCTTATTTGCGGACAGAATATTCGTGAGCTAGACCTGAAATGGAGCGCTATGGGGCTCCTGTTTTGGTTATGCTTCCTGGGTGTAAAGATCATACTAGGCGTGAACTTAGTTGGGTATGCGACATCAAGACAGGAAAGCATTGAAGCTGCAAAGCGGGCAGAGGATAAGGAAAACGATTTTGGGAGACCGGCGATTGGAGAAGGCAAGGAAGAGAGGGTGTATAACAGCGAGCTGAAAGGGATGCTGGATGATCCCAGAGACGATGTTGTGAGAGTCGCGGAGATGGGAGAGGGCACGCATCGCGGGAGACAGAGAGTTAAGTTGGAGGATCTTACAAGATTTACGATGGTCAAGAGGATTTGGTAGATGACAGGTTTGTCAGACAGTGCAGAATCCTCTATTTTCTATCACACGGCAGTGAAACCCGCCTCTTTCAGTTTCGTCACCAACTCGTCCACAGACTCAACCTTTCCGCCACCAACGCGTTTAGGAGGCTCCGCGACTTTGACAGTCTCGAGGCGAGGGGTCAAGTCTACACCTAGATCTTCGGCTTTTAGTTTCTCTACTGGCTTCTTCTTGGCCTTCATAATATTGGGTAGCGAGGCGTAACGCGGTTCTGTACGACTGTGTTAGAGTACGCAGGAGAGAATGAGACAAGGGTCTAACCATTCAGCCTACAGAACTGTTAGAAAGAGAGTACTTGCATTGTTGAGGAGACTGACCTTAAATCTGTCGTAATGACGAGGGGTAACCGACATTTCAGCTCTTCGGAACCGCCATCAATCTCGCGGAGGACCGTCGCCACCTTGCCTTCAGCGTCGATGTCGACCTTGCTTGCGTATGTCGCTTGGCCCCAGCCTAAAAGACCGGCTAACATCTGCCCGGTTTGTCCGGAATCGTCATCAATAGCCTGTTTCCCCAGAATGACTAGGTCAACGCCCCCTGCCTCTTTCTGCCTGTCGATGATGGCACGAAGAGCTTTCGCCACTCCGAGAGGTTCCGGTGATGGTGCAGACTCGGGAATCTCGACATGAATTGCGGAGTCAGCACCCATTGCAAGAGCGGTACGAAGAGTATCGATAGATTTGGGTGGGCCAATTGTCACCGCCTTTATGGATTTCACTGTTTCCTTCAGTCGGTCGCGTATCCGAATGGCCTCTTCAACCGCTAGCGCACACAAACTGTAAGTCCGTAGATCGATGGCTAGAGGCAGAAAACGACAAACCTATTTCGTCGAACGGATTCTGTATCGACAATAATAGTTATCTGAGCAATATTTCTCTCTCGCACTTTCAATAACACACCATGGAATGCTTCACATTCAAATCCACACCTGTCTGCTGAGCATTGACCCGGATTTTGACGGCATAGTCGACGGCACTGAAATCTGGAATCTTAGTGGTCGCGTCAGCTTATAAAGGAAAACATACCGCTTCACAGGAACGAGAATATTGAGCAAACGGACGGCAGAAGGACGCATAGTTGGAGTTGGCGGTAAGAAGGTAAGCCGTTTACCGGTAGACTAAAGAATAAAGGGTACATAAAAATAAGTAAATTAATGTATCGGAGTAACATTCCGAAGCCTGAGTCCGATCACAATCCGATTGAGCAGCTTGGCTCTTGAGCGCTCAGATCTGAGCGCTTGAGCTTGGACACCGACTAGAGCTTTATTCTACCCACCTATGTGCCCTTTCTGATCCATCGTCTTCAATATGAAACCCCCCGAATAATAACTCTGAGCATGAGTTAAATCAAGCGGTAATGTTCAGAAATATGTACGCGGGTGTCGGGCATTCGCTGCAAATCAATGGTAAGCAACCCGATGGTGTAATCATAGATATACAATGTAGCGCACAATTACAACCGCGTCCACGGCCCACCAGCGCGCTGAATAATTGTTTACTCGTTGAGTGCGCGCCGACTAGTATCCGTGGGGCCTGTATCCGTCACGGTCGCGTATGTCACGAGTTCCTTATTCGGCGCTTGCCGTGACAAGGTACATCTGCGTTTGAAATTCAACTACAACCTTCACGACGCGACGCACCGCGAACGCTAGTCTCTCTTCTCTACTCAGCTGCAGGACTCTGGGGACGACCAGCTACAGCTGCCTCGGAGTGACTGATCAATATGTATATCAAGACCTTGACCATCCAAGGGTTCAAATCATGTAATGTAATGCACTAGGGAAACAGCAGATTCTAATGTGGCTTTCAGACCGTGATCAAACGCAAATCGAACCGTTCTCCCCGGGGCATAATGTCGTTGTTGGAAGAAATGGTTCAGGGAAGAGCAATTTCTTTGCAGGTGTGTTGAGCTGCTTTTGCCACCGTAATCAATGTTCATCTTTGCAAAGCCATTCGTTTTGTGCTCTCTGATGCATATTCGTCCATGACACGCGAGGAACGCCAGAGCCTTATGCATGAAGGTATTTCGTCGACGACTACACTTTCGGCTTATGGTTCGTCTTCTCTCGTTTCCGTCCTGTTGGTCTTCTCAGCGTCGTGGCAGTTGAAATTATCTTCGATAACTCCGACAACCGATTCCCGACCGGTCATGATGAGGTTATTCTACGCAGAACTATTGGAGTGAAGAAGGATGAATACAGTCTGGACAAGAAGAGCGCGAGCAAAGCGGATGTTATGAATCTACTGGAGAGTGCGGGATTCAGTAAATCGAATCCATATTACATTGTTCCACAGGGTCGGGTGAGTAGCATCTTCATGGCCATAGAATGCATGCTAACCATGAATAGATTACTGCATTAACAAACGCGAAAGACCACGAGCGTCTCGCACTTTTGAAGGAAGTAGCCGGAACCAAGGTCTACGAGCAACGACGGACAGAGTCACTGAGAATCATGGCTGAGACAGACGCGAAGCGGTCGAAGATCAATGAGCTTTTGGAATACATTGAGTCACGCCTGGCGGAGCTTGAAGAAGAGAAGGAGGAACTGAAGGAGTTTCAAGACAAGGACAAGGAGCGGCGTTGCCTGGAATACGCGTTGTATCAGCGTGAGTTAGAGGAAGTTGGGGAGGCGCTGACAAATATCGAGGAAGAGCGGAAGAAAGAGGTTCACGGAGCCAACGTCAGACGAGAGAATTACAACGACAGGGAGAAAGAGATCCAGGTACGGCAGTCACTTGGTATCTTGTGTTTCTGCTACTCACGGTCATATTTAAAGGACATGGAGAAAGAACTGTCTGAGGTCAAACATTCGCTTCAATCACATTCTGCTCTCCGGAAAGAGGCACAAACAGAACTTACAGAACTAATCCGGAGCCGCACAGAGCTGACGTGTACAGTGGAAGATCTTCAAACGGCCGGAGCTCGTGCAGGCGGGAAAAGAGCAGAATTCGAAGCCGAGCTCGAGGATATCGCGACACAAATTAACGGCAAGGAACGGACGCTGCAAAAACTCTTGCCTGACTGGGAGTCTAGAAGGAGTGCAGAGACTAACGAAAAACGGCGGCTCGACGAGGCCAATGCAAGACTTTTAGCTCTTTTTGCCAAGCAGGGCCGTGTGACGAAATTCAAGAATAAAGCAGACCGGGATGGATATCTGAAGCAGCAGATTGCATCGATGCAGGCGTACCAGACAAGTCAGACCGAGGCCCTACAAGTTTCCAGAATGGAATTGGACACTGCTCGACGATCGCAAGTAGAGGTGGATGAGAAAATTGCCGCTGTCCACAGTAAAATCGAGGACGGTAGGCAGAAGGTGACAGAGATGGCAGACGAAATCAGGACATTGAAGGAACAGCAGAGTGAATTGACAGAGACGAGGAAAGATAAGTGGAGGGAAGATACCAAGCTGGAAAGTTTAGTGGGTCGTGCTGCGGACGAGCTAAGAACGGCGGAACGTCAACTGGCTGGCATGATGGACAAGGTATGTAATATCCTTCTCTGGAATGCAGGATTTTGACGTTCTATTTAGGATACCGGAACGGGACTTCGTGCTGTAGACAGGATCGCTGAACGCTACAGGCTTGAAGGTGTATACGGGCCCTTATACCGTCTTTTCGAGGTCACCGACACAAAGTTCAGTACCGCAGTGGAGCTTACGGCTGGAAACAGGTTGGAAATTCTTCTTTTCAGTTGATAACTACTCTAAAGTCTGGCCTAGTCTCTTCCACGTAGTGGTGGATAGCGATGAAACGGCATCCAAGGTTCTCGATGTCATGATCAAGGAAAAGACAGGCCGGGTAACATTCATGCCCCTCAATCGACTCAAACCCAAAAATCCAACTTTGCCGCATACTCCAGAGGCTATTCCTCTTCTTGAAAAGCTGCGATACAAACCTGAACACGAGACTGCGTTCCAACAGGTCTTTGGAAAGACGTGTGTCTGCCGAGATCTGACTATTGCAGCGGCCTATGTCAAGAGTCATAATATCAACACTATCACTCTTGATGGAGACAAAGTCGACCGAAAAGGAGCTCTTACTGGTGGTTTCCACGACATTCGCCGTTCAAGGATTGATGCTATTAAGAGTGTCACACAATGGCGGGTCAAGCATGACGAGGATAGCCGGAAGTCCAAGGCCATCAAGACGGAGATATTGGAACTCGACCAGAGGATCACGCAAGTGACGGGAAGAATTACCGTGCTGAATGCGCAGCAGATGCAAGTCAGGGAATCCAGGGAACGACTCACACAAGAAGGCATATCGTTGACAAGGGAGAAGGAGCGGCTGAAGGAACGAGTCGCAAAGCTGGAGACTGATATCGATGAGCTGGAAACAGAGCTCAATGGTATGGACGCCAAATTCGAAGGACTAAAGAGCGAATTGAAGACTCCTCTCATGGCTGGACTGACGGCCGAGGAGGAGGGACTGATTGAAAGCCTTGGGCGAGAAGTCGAGAAGCGGAGAAGAGATCTAGTAGAGCTGACCAAACAGAAGAATGCGGTAGGTGCTATTTCCGATGAAAGGCTGTCAGTGGCTGATCCTTCTCCGTATAGCTGGAAAGCAAGAAGAATATCATCGAGATCGAGTTGAATGAAAGATTATATCGTCGCCGTGACGAGCTACGGTCCAAGATAGAATCTATTCAAGATTCCGACGGTGGTGAAACGACAGCTGCCGATGACCTCGAAATGCGGAAGCGCGAGCTCAACAGCTTAAATGTGTCCATTCAGAGCTTGACCAGGCGCACGCAAACCATGGAGAGGGAGAGCGATGAGTTTATGAACCGAATACAGGAATTGCAGCGATCGCTAGAAAAGGTCCAAGCCCAGCAGACTGAGGATAGTCGGAACATTTCGAGGCAGCAGAAAAATACTGAACGCTACATCGCCAAGCGGCAGATGTTGGCTAATCGCAAGGATGAGTGTAGTCGCAATATCCGCGATCTAGGTGTTCTTCCCGAGGAGGCTTTCGAGAAGTATACGAGTGAAAAACTGGATCGAGTAGGCGTCTATATTATCTTAGTCCGCAGAGAACTCATGCCCGTTTCCTTAGCTCGTCAAGAAGCTCCATACAGTCAACGAAGGTCTCAAGAAATTCGCACATGTCAACAAGAAGGCGTTCGAACAGTATAGCAATTTCACGAGACAAAGGGACCAGCTGTTAGAGCGAAGAGAAGATTTAGATAAGTCTGCCCAGTCCATCGAAGAACTAGTCGAAGTTCTGGATCAGAGAAAGGATGAAGCGATCGAAAGGACATTCAAGCAAGTAGCTCTCAACTTCGAGGAGGTATTCTCCAAGTTGGTTCCTGCTGGAAGGGGTCGGTTGATTATTCAGAGGCGAATGGATCAGGTGTGTTGATTCCCGTTGGTCTGAAATGTAGTCTGACGCGAACGGCTGTCCAGGACGAGGAGGCTGACGAAGACGCGGAGGAGACACAGCAGAGCACTATTGATAATTATACCGGGGTATCAATAAAGGTATGCATGTCTAATCTACATGTGCTAGCTGGCTAAACACGATGTCAGGTTTCCTTCAACTCCCAAGTAGATGAAGGTTTGCGGATACAGCAATTATCTGGAGGTCAAAAGTCGTTGGTTGCACTCGCCACCGGTCCGTTCTTCGTCCATGTCCTAAAACTATCACTGACCAATGGTCCCTCTTAGTGTTTGCCATCCAGAAATGTGATCCTGCTCCGTTTTATCTCTTCGATGAGGTACGAGTATAGTACGAATTACCTGCAACTTCTTATCAATATTCTTATAGATTGATGCCAATTTGGATGCTCAGTATCGTACTGCCGTTGCTTGTAAGTTATCAAGCTTCTTACTTGTAGAAAGTGGTTTGCTAACAAGATAATATTTAGCAATGATCCAATCGTTATCCGACAGTGCCCAATTTATTACGACGACCTTCCGTCCAGAGATGCTGGTGACGGCGGACAAGTTTTACGGAGTCTTGTTCAATAACCAGAAAGTGTCCTCTATTCGAGCTATCAAGCGTGAAGAGGCGCAGGAGTTCGTTGACCAGGTCAGTAGCAATTATAAAGGCCGTCTCCTTTCTGACCATTCCTTTACTTTTGTAGGAGGCACAAGCTCAGTGAGGGACTGTCTTTTTTCGATTTTTAGTGCTTTTCATTATCACGTATCTCCTTGTTGTCTGTAATTGGTAGTGTATTTTAACATCTCTCTGCTGTGAAATTTATTTAGACAAGCGGATCGAGTTCTTCTGAGTCCCAGATATCCAGCGGGATAACAAAGGATAACAAAGGATAACCAAATATCTCCGATCACCAGATCTATTATTACATTTCACTCTTGACTTGATCTTAGCTGACATGTCGCCAGCGAAGGCCAGTGAGCTAATTACTTGGAAACTTCCGGAGAACCCTTCCATGAGTACATTTCGTATCTTCGCAGTGGGACCTTAGGTACTCCAGCGCACGCGGTGATAGTCGGCAACAATTGGTTTTCCGATCTACCTCCTTGCAACCATCCGCCGCTCTCCGCCCCTGTAATACCTTTTCGGCGCCTATCCACGCTCTCTCCAGGGCGGCTATCACGGGTACAAATCAATCTATCAGTCACAATGAATTCATCACGCCAAGGCTCATTCCGGAAAATGCTCTTTCATGCGCCTCCTTCTTCGTGTTGTTGCGATAGGTGCCTCTGTGCTCATTCTGAGTACTCTTTACCTATATCTCAGCCATCGACCATCCTATGAATTATACACCGACCTGACCAATTCAGAAATCCAGCACTCCTTACATGTATTTGCCTCCTCAACGAAGCGCTACGTGTTTTTTCAGCAGCTTCAAGGCGCCGGATTCAACAATCAAGCCCAGGAAATACTCCTTTTCCATCACCTTGCGCTCTTGACGGATAGGGTTTATGTTTATCAGCCCTTTTTCTGGCGCCCACGCAATGAGCCCCTCCCATTATCGGCGTTCCTGTTGGGTCCCACTGAAGGGTCCCTTTCTGCAGCCGTTTATGATACTGTCTGTCCCACGGAACAGGTCACCCACGTAACTATCGAGGCCCCTCATGATGAGCTCTGGCAGACCGCTCTAGATGTCCTTTCCTCAAAGGATAGATGCATCACTGTGGATAATTGGGTGTTGACCTGGAGGTACGTGCCACTTTCGGTCGACCTGAGATTGGTCCCTTTCTGATATCGTGTCTAGTTTCCTCGAATCAGCATCGGTAGCAGGCATCTTCCCCTCCTTTTCTGTCTACCTTTCCACTCAATTCGTATGGTCTCTTCCCATACAGCACCTTGCGGCTAGGACGCACGCTGCTCTAAATCTACGCTCCCCATCGTACTCAGTGGCGGATCCTTATCTGGCACTCCACCTTCGTCGCGGTGACTTCTCATCGCATTGTCTTTACCTTGAAGAATCACAGAAGAATTTCACAACGTGGGCAACCCTACCCAGTCTCAACATTCTCCCACCAGCCCTGGATGTCCATAATTCTTCGTCCATTATGGAGCATTGTTATCCGACTCTTCTACGAGTGATAGATGCTATACGCATAGGCCTGGAGCGGGCGCCGCACGTGCGCGCCTTACATATACTACATGATGCTAAATGGGATCACCCCCTTGTATATACGCATATGTGGAAGATCGAAAATACTGTCAAAACATGGGGATGGGTGGACAGGGTTACCCACAGTGGAATGATACCAGCCGGCTGGGGGGAGGCCGATTTCACTATCGGAGTTGATATGGAGGTTGCGAGCAAAGCCGCGTTTTTCATTGGTGTCGGATATTCAAGTTTGACGAGTCAGGTGGTAGCATTGAGGCTTGCAGGAGGACAAGGTGAGGGTAGCATGTTGCTGATATAATAACTGTTTTCTTTCTATCTGGATACCACATTTATTATGAACGATACCACATCCTATAGTACTTTGTATCATCTTGTGTAAATTTTATTTTCGTAGTGGAAAAAAGCATCGACGGACTCCAATCCAGTTTTAACGCAGAAACCCTATCTGCCGATAGATGGGAGCGAGGGGCTGGAAGAGGTACATAGAACTTTTTGATGCAATTCCGAAATTCATCATTGGTACACGATGCAGTTCAACGTTAGTCACGGTTAACGAGCAAGACAAGCAAGTGTCTTTCGTACAATTTATTTAAATAAGATGAGCGAGCCGAACTTTAACGAAGTCCTCCTTCTTTGTCGATTACTAGTGATCTGCTCTGATGCGACGATAGAGGTACACCAAAACTTTTCTGTCTATTCTCTTGGCTTCAAGACACATTCCATTCCGCGAAGTCTTAAAGCCGTGATACTTAATCCTAGTCGAGCGAGTCACTCCTCCAGGCCCTACCCTCGGGAGTTCTTTCGCCGCAATGTTCTCAACTGGTTTTCGCAGTTTCGGCTCATTTACTGCCCCAAAACTTCAAGTCAACCGTTCGCGTTTTACCTAGCCGCGTCCATCTTCATCATCATCTTTGCGCCGCTTTCGGGGCTCTGCGATGCGGCTTAGAATGATGATGGGAAAATCGCATACCGGTATCTGTTTCACTGATAATGATGATATCTTTGTTGGCCGTCCTTCGCTCTTCGACGGTGAGTCGGAGGCTAAATGAAAATCAATCAGAAATTTCAAAGGACAAGAAACTCTCTCATATTGACCAACAGAAGGTTCAAACAGTACAGCCATCTTCTGAGGATTCGCGCATCGTAACTCCGGGGTTTCACGGAAATTTACAGTACCGTTGTTATCTAGATCCCATACAGATGTATCAGTCCCTCTCGATAATCCTTTGGGTGATGTATCAACTGAGCAGTATGAGTGTCAATTAACTTCAGTAAGCAATTTTCCGGGTGATTGTTCTTGATATTCTCCTCTTCATTGCATATCAGGATGGTGTGGTTGAAGAATTCTTTTGGACATACCGAGGACTGCGGCGTTGGCGCGATTAAGCATCGCAATACCACGCTCATTTGTCTTCTTCATTCCATCTGGCACCACGGTTAACACATTTCCTCCTCTCAGCGTGAAACTGTCGGGGAACACCTCCTGACGAAAGCGGACGTTCCGAGGTAAACCAGCGACGAACTTTCGGCAAAGGCAGGAGCACTTTCTTCATCATGATGTCTCTGCAGAAAGGAATTGTTGATGTCTGGTCCCGCTTTTAGCTCGGGTGGACTAGCCTGCACCCCAGTCATATAGGAGGGAAGTTTGAAGCACTGAGATAACCGGTCATCACTGCAGTGTACGAACTTGACGGTCAAGGTGATTGGTAGTGAAGTAAGATGAGAGAAAACGCTGAACAAGGTGAACTTGAGGTGAACGATGAACGTAACACTAAGGATGGACTGGTAGTGGAATTGAATTTGCGCCTGGTGCACGTGAGATTCGCATGACCAAGTTACCACCCGGCTCCGGTCCGGCGGTCCGACTACACGGGGCAGAATTTTTTTGTCAGTGACTGTCATCATCATGCCTCGAGCGACGACAGATCGTTTTTCAAGGGCACACCAGCCATCATCAAAGGCTTCAAAAGATAAAAGTCATGCAGAATCCTCCTCGTCTGCTGTCCGCAACCCCATCTTCAATACAGAACGATTCGGCCAGCACATCTTGAAAAATCCAGCTATTGCTCAAAAGTCTGCCTACGTTATCTTCCTTTAGAAGGCACACTTACCGATGCGTCTCATTAGGATTGTCGATACTGTGAACTTATACTGATTTTGCTCCTTTCCCCATGAATTGACGATCCTTAAGGCCAATCTTAGACCTACAGACAAAGTACTGGAAGTCGGTCCAGGTACTGGTAATCTGACAATGCGAATACTGGAAAAGGCCAAGCTCGTCACTGCAGTAGAGATGGATCCACGGATGGCGGCTGAACTGACCAAACGAGTTCAGGGAAAGTACGCTCCGCGTTTATTCACTTGAGGGTGCCGGGCTTACCAAAAAGTAGACCTGAACAGCGGAAACTAGAAGTCATCATTGGTGACTTTGTCAAAGCGGACCTGCCCTATTTTGACGTCTGCATATCCAACACCCCGTATCAAATATCTTCACCACTCATCTTTCGCTTACTCTCACATCGCCCTCTCCCCCGAGTATGCGTCTTGATGTTCCAGCGCGAATTCGCGCTACGACTTCTGGCACGACCTGGTAGTAACCTCTGGTCAAGATTGTCTGCAAATGTTCAGCTGTTCGCCAAAGTAGACCATGTCATGGCCGTTGGAAAGAACAACTTCCGACCAGCGCCTATGGTGGAAAGTAGTGTCATCCGTATGGTGCCATTGGATCCGCCTCCTCCTGTGAAGTTTGAAGAATACGATGGTCTAGGAAGGATCATTTTCAGTCGGAGGAATAAGACTATACATGGAAACTTCATGGCGAAGGGTGTTATCGATATGCTAGAGAAAAACTGGCGGACGTGGTGTTCAGAGACCAATCGGGTATGTATACGTTTCCTGTGGCGTCCAATGTGTATGTCTTCAACTTTCGAATCGTATAGATCATTGAGGACAATGTCGACATGAAAGCCAAGATTGAAGGCGTGCTCGAGGAGACTGGAAATACGGAAAATCGGGCCGCCAAAATGGACGTAGACGATCTACTGAAGTAGGTGTTATTTATCTGTTCATTTACTCCTACTCACCTTTCATATCAGACTGCTCTCTGCTTTTCATGACATTGGTATTCATTTTGCGTGATTTATCTATTGATTGTGTTCGTACCGTATCCTATATTATCTTAACATGTATTCTTTCTATGCTAGCTGCTTTTGGAAAGGCTTTACTACGCGTTATCGTAAGAGATCTCTACACTTTCCTGTTGTTCCTTCTCCCTTCGTTCTGGGATTTATTTGCAAGGAGTTCTTTCGCAGTCTTTTTCGGGGTCCTGACGCGAGAGCGTACTATCGTACATGTGACCTATAAACTCGACAGAAGGGCGAGACTGGACATTCTCCGACGCATTCTGAACTAGGCTGACGTACCGCAGAACGGTCTCAGTTCATGCATCATGAGTACTCCCGGGCACAAATTTTGGATAAATTGCATGCAAATACCGGGGTTCAATGTACAATTATCCCTCCTTCGGGTCGGATATAAGTCAATGGTGGTTACCACTCCGCTTCTAGTACTATTACATTTAAGCATTTCAACGCGCTACATCCCGGACGGCCATCTAGAAGCAAACGACGAACCTAGACGACGGTTCAGGCCGGAGTGTCGCAGGATGACAGATGCGATGTCCTTTGCGACCGACTTTTGCTAGCCAATGTCACAGGTTTCATTGGAACACATCTGTTGTTCTGGAAGGATCCTGGGCCTTGTGGCCAGAAGAGTTTCCTCAATTGACGCCATCAGTGATAATGTAGTTTTGTTGGGACAGATGTGCAATTATCGCTACCTTTATTGAAAGGGACTAGGTCAACCCTGGTTAGGACCAAGGTATCGAACTGGTTTGGTGTTTATCACTTTTGATAATAGATTATTGGGGAGGAAGCTGGTATCGGTATAGTTAAATTTCGAAAAGTTTTTATAATGGCTGCGAAACTAGCCCCTATTTTGTATGACGTCGTACAAGACGGGCCGGTCTGTATCAGTGCTAACGTTTATCTCAACCACCACACCACACACACCACCATATACTCATGCCAAAATTTCTTACGCAGGAGCAGGTTGAGAAGGCATCTACTTCCTGTTATATCATCATGTCCTTGTTCTGATCTCCGTAACTTCTCATCACAGTTTTACAGTGACGGGTAGGCCCCATCGGCTAGTGCAAGTTGATGGAACTTAAGCAGTTACTGGGATTTCGCTGCGTAGCTATCTAGTCATTCCTGGATTCCTCGCAAACGATGAAACTGGAGCACTCCTGGCTAGATCTAAGAAATACCTGGATGACTTTTCCATCGAAGACCATCCAATGGTGAGATATTCGCTGCTTATTGCTGTCTCAGGCTGACGAGCCTTACATTGAGACTAAATTCACGACTGGGGACCATGACCACGTCGGTGACGACTACTTCCTTGACTCTGGAGATAAGATGTGAGAATGATCTCATTGCCGTCTCGTGACAGAGATTGACGGTCCTCCACAGACGATATTTCCTGGAGGAAGGTGCGGTTGATAAGGACGGAAAGCTCAACAGGGATAAGACGAAGGCCGTAAATAAGATAGGCCATGGTTAGTCCTCCATTGACTTGCTTTCTTCGCGTCAATCAGTCTTTGTATCAGGTCTACATGAACTGGACTCACTCTTCCGCAAGGTGACACTGGAAAACGATAAGGTCAAGGCCATTGTTCACGATCTAAAGTATCATCGTGATCCTGTTGGTATGTGATTACTCGCTCTACTTCTATTTCCCGAACTTATCTGTCTATCGCTCAGCGCTTCAGTCTATGGTCATCATGAAGCAGCCCCAAATTGGAGGAGAAGGTTGCTTGTACCTTGAAGTCTGTCGTTTTACTGACAATATTATTCAACAGTTGGAGAACATAATGATTCGTGCGTGCGTTTGTGTCATATGAAGATATTTATCACTCAATGTGACCTGGAGTAGGACGTTCTTGGTGAGTCCGTTGCCGTTAATGTTGAGTATCAGATTAATAACAGAGGTAGTACACAAACCCGCCTTCCGCTGTGGGCTTTTGGATTGCATTAGAGAAATGTACACCACACAACGGTGCCTTGTCATTCTTACCTGGTTCGCACTGTACGGCGCCTATAACTAAGCGATTTGTGCGACTGCCCCAAGGAGGGACTGGCTTCGAAACCCTTCCTGTCACTGCAGACTCCATGACCCCACCACAGGGCGAATATGTCCTAGAGACATGTGAACCAGGCATGTTGCTTCCCCTCATCTATCACTGACACCTTTTCATTTATTGAATGACGTGGTTAGGCGACCTCGTGCTTATCCACGGTTCCGTTCTCCACAAGTCGGAACGTAACACTAGTCTAAACACGCGGTTCGCGTATACGTTTCACATGATAGAATCGCTTCCATATGCCGAGTACGATTCGAAGAACTGGTTGCAGCCCACTGAAGCGATGCCTTTTCCTCATGTTTTGGACAAGCCTAATGTGATTTCTGTGGCATAGAAGGTCATGGTGCTGTCGTAAATATTGTTTCTGTATCAAAGCTATTGTACTACTGCTACGTGTGACCGACACGTCCTTCCAGGGAGACAGCAAGGTAAGTCATATGCCAAACAGAGGGAGAAGACCTTCCCCTTGACAAACTTGTGGAAATTGAAGTTGTGACTCGAGCGGGAAACCTGACCCTTGACGGCCATGTCTCACACCTCGAATTCAAGTAGCGCCTGCTGCTTCCCATCATCATGGGCGCTGATGTCCCTCTCAATAGCCGCTCCCTGTGGTCGACGTTCCTTCTGGCGAGCGCAGTTATAGTGCTCCTTCGTCGATTAACACAAAAGCCTCGACGTCTATTCAAGGTACCCAAAGCTGACGAGCGAGTCTTGATTCTTGGAGCATCGGCAGGCATTGGTCGAGAGATAGCACGGCAGTACTCTTCACGGGGAGCTAAAGTATGCGTCGTAGGGCGGAGGGAACATTTACTTGCTGAGCTCGTCAACGAGTGCAAGGGACTGGGCCAGAACGTATTGGCATTGACTGGGGATGTGGCAAGTGCGGATGACATGATTCGTGTCCGTTCAGCCCTGGAATCTGGTTCGTGTTCAATGATTACCCACGTATCTTCAGCCACTAATTGCGCATTCACCAGAATGGAATGGACTGGACACGGTCATCCTATCTGCCGGTGTATCTGCCCTTCAGCCTATCATGTCTGTCGCCGGCATCGAGAATCAAGAGAATGCTACTACACTTCGTGACATCGACAGCGAAGGCGTCAACAGGGTTGTTTCAATTACTGAAGCGGCCATTCGAGGTAACTATGTTGGTCCAATGGTCGTCGCAGTTACTTTCGTGCGTTTCTTCCCACTTACGACACAGCCCTGTGTTCATACTAACGCGTCGTTGTTCCAGATCCCCCTGCTTACTCGTACCTCCAAAGCACCATCCATTCTCCAGATCTCTTCTCTCGGTGCTGTCGTCCCAGCCGCGACAAGGGCTTTGTATGGATCCACCAAAGCTGCTTCCCTCGTTCTCTATCAAGCCCTCGCAAGCGAGCATCCATCCATCTCTTTCTCTTTTGTCCTTCCCGCCACCGTCGAAGGTTCATTTCGTGCTTCGGCTGTTGACCAAGGCATAGTTCGCGAAGCAGATCCGAATAAGGGTGGGTTGAAGCTCAGCCATGTAGCAAGGCGGTGTATAACCGCAGTGGATAACGCCGAGAAGATCGTATTCATGCCTGGCTGGATGAGAATCGCCCACTGGCTTTATTGGCTGCGGCCGGCTTTGATAGAGCCGATGACGAGGGCAAAATACCACTTCCATCCAAAGATTTGACTGTACGACAATATAGGCAGAGTATGCATTTATCTGACTGGAAAGGACTTCTTTCACCATGGGCTTGCGGGTATATTCGACTTCAGCATGAAAATAAAATAATTATTGTTTGTGCGGATGCCTACTGCATTTGCTCTAGTGTTATAGATGGTACATAAACAAGTTCCTCTTCGAAGACGATGCCGTTCCAGGGCTAATAATCTGAGAGAAAGACGAAAACAAACAAAAAAACCGTTAGATAGGGAGAAAATAATACTGCCAATGAAAGCAAGCGTATTAACTCTCTTCAAACAGGAAGAGGGGGTCAGAGTGGTGTGATAACGAGAGATGAGAGGAGAATGAAAAGAGAGTGATCCGCGGGAGGCGCCAGTAATACACGAGAGGAAACAGACAGTGGAAATGAGAGTCGACATGATGAGGGTCCCCGTAAAGGAGGACATGAAATTGAAGGAGTAATGCGATGAGATGCAACAGTCAACTTGATGTACATTTTACCCGGAGAGAATGAGAGACCGCCGGATGCGGAAATAGTGTCGAGATGATATAATATTATGCCCAGGGATTAGATGAGAAGGAGTGACGCGAAGGAAAAGAGACAGAGCCGGATAAAGTATCATGTCACGAATAGCGTAACCTGACCGCCCGGTCGGTACTGTTCAAATGCCATCTGAACATCCTCTGTAGATCCCAGCGAAACCATATCGCCATCTTCATCCTTGTACTTGACACGAAGGGGCCCATCATCTCTGCGAGGCCCGCACAGCCGGATTTTCCGTCCGACCTTCTCAACCAATGCGTCGTATTCCGTCGCCCGTGGAACCTGAATGACAAATATATCTTCGTGGAAATGCACTTTGACTTTGACGGGATGAGGGAATGGGGCGTGGCCCGCTCCGTTCACAGAATCGAAGGTTTGTGACCGCGAGGCGCGTAAGCCGACGCCACCACCCAGTGACGACTCACTAGAACCAAAAGGTGTGATGGGGGAAGAGGAGTTGGGAGAGTAGTCTGAGCTACCAGTCGAGTCGCTCGAACCACTACCTCGCTTCTGACTAATGCTGCTAAGAGAATTGGACGAATGTACCCACTGCGCCGTCGGCACTGGTGGGGGTGGGCCTGGCTTGGGAATATACGCACTCGGTTGACTGGCACTGCGAGACCTGTTCATGAGTGGCGGCGGCTGGGTACTGATGGGGGCAGGCGTCTTCGGGATACCAGTGCGATATTCACCGCTCTCATCGTACCCGGATCTAAGTTTGGTTGAGCTGAACTGGCTTCGGAGAGGAGGCCGTGTGCGGACTCCGGATCCAAAGCCCGCATCAGATGCATATGATCCACTACTGTTGTTGGAGATATTCGAATTGAGCCGGGACGCTATGGGACGCAGAGCGCTGGTAGGTGTCGGTGCCCCTTGCCATTGCTGCATCCGTTCTGTTGTTTCCGTTTGAGCACGAGGCCGATCATAGGGTGCTGGGTGAGGATCACGTTCTGGTGGCATACTAGATGCGATACCACGTCGACCGCCAATCGGCGTCCCGCGCCCGGAATGCCCTGAGGGGATATTGGTTGGCGGGTAGTCTTCCAAATCATCCTCGTCAACTTCCAATTCAAACCCATCATGCGGAGGATATCCATGAGGTCCTGTGCCATAGCCTGAGGGGTAACTGGACTGCTCGCTGTACACACTATCGCCCCTTCCCCGACTGTTAGTACCGTGAGCACTATTCGGTACTTGTGCGGGATAACCGGGTAACGGGGGAAAGGAGGGATAATTGCGGTTGGTACTAGCGCTGGCCAAAGCCTTTGCCATGCTGCGCTCTGATGCTCGACGCTGTGCTGCATTGGTAATCAATCGGTTGATGACGGATTCCCACTGTCGCATTTGGTCTTCACGGCGGCATCGCAGAGTGAAATATTCAAGGTCATCGTCTCCCTTCCACCATACGGCGAGCGGGTACTGCTGTGTACCAGAGGAAGCTATAAAAAGATGCTTGTCAGGGCGTGGCGAATGATAGACAGTAGTGGAGACGAACTTGAGATTCGAGATGAAGTTGGGACAGCTTTAGTAACGTTACCCAAAAAAATACGCCCTTTGAGGAGTAGCGGCGTGTTTTTCTTCTGCGGTTGGCCGAATCCGCCGGGCAAGACGAGAGGGGGAGGAGCCGCTTGCTTCTTGAGGATTGAATTGCTCTTTCCCATCTTTTTCCCATTAACCGGTGGCGGGACAGCTTCTTTGCAGCATAGGATAATCTTCTCGAAAAGGAAGACGTGGTACTCCCGGTCGATGTCTGATTTCGTGACGATGAAGATGTCGTTGAGTAGCAAACGGCCGAAGTTCTCCAAATGATGACCCTTCCAATCATCTACGCGACTTTGAAGATTTTTGACGGTCTGTTCGTTCTCAGCGTGCCGTTGTGCTTCGTTGATTTTGTCTGTGATGCGTTTGGCGGCTGCTGAACCGGCTTTCAAGTCTTCGTAGTGAGGATATGATGCGGGGTCGGCTGCTTTGATAAGGGACTGATAACGACCATGAGTAAAAGACACCGGTATGGCATGTGCCAATATACGACTCACATCAAGGAGGAGAGGATACTTGCAGATTCGTTGAATTGGCTTTATTAGGAAGGCAGGCAATTCGCCTTTGGCGGCGATCAAGTGATTGAGGGGCTGTTAACAAATTTTGATATTAGCATCGGTGCTTGCCGCGTCGGTCGACCGCCATGCGTTGGCTTGACAACACATGGCAGAGCGCACTAGACGATAACGAAAGTAAAACGGTACTTACAGTTAGATTGTTTTCATAGGCGAGCATGAGCTCCGATGCATACGTGTAGTTAGCACAGTAAGGTTCATAGACAATGAATTCTTCTTCCTATTGTTCCGAATTGGATGAAGAAAGCTCAGTCATGACAATGGAAAATATGACAGGCAGACTCACGCTCTCGACCCAATGTTGGCCCCACCGCTGGTCATGCCACGGAAGTTCAGCAGTGCCCTCTAATCGAATGAGAAATCGTCTCTGGAAATTGAGTAGTTTGTTGAGGTTAGGAAAGAGTAGGTGGATGGTATCTTGATCAATGATGTTGCTTTGAGACAAGGCGGTGGAATATTGCTTTATGCAAGGTCAAAAGAGGAACCCACAAATAAGAATGATACGTACCTGCATGATCTCTAAATCCTGCACATATTTCCGCTCCGTCTCCACCATCTCCCGTATGATGTTACTTCTGGCACCGTCTTGGGTGGTTGCAGGAGGATTTGGGGCATTCGGGTCTGTAGATATGAACTCAGAGGAGTCTTGAGTGGACATATAAGGGGGTGACGGGGGAGGGTCCTCAAAGGCGCTGTCGGGCAGCTGGTTGACGATCGCAATGACGGCTTTGATGACCTTTGAAAGGGTATATTAGTACATGCAGAGACGCTCATGGCAGTGGCGCACCTTAACGAGGCCATCAGTGGACTCGCGATTCCACAAATCTGTGACGGTGAAGAGTTCACAGCCAGGTAACTTCTTCTGGGCATCACCAGCACGCATGATAAAGAGCGCAATGGCCCTCTTCTTTGCACGGTCCGGGTTCACCTCGTACTGCGTCTCATCGAACTTGGAGTTGTTTATCTTCTCAAAGTCACTTGGGAGTTGATCGAATATATAGCATAGGGGAATGCCTAGGGAGAAGAGGTCCCATAGTTGTGTTACAGGGTCGGTAGAATGTCGTGAATCTTGGGAAACGACGAGGTTGAAGTAGCGTGAAAAGCCACGGATCTGTAATAGACGAGAGCGCAATCGAACGCATTCCTGGTAGAGAGAGGTGATGGCGGCTTGGTTGAGGAGAGTGTTATTTGCAACTGGGGTGTCAATTTGGAGGCCCGCGGTCGATACTATGGATTTTTTGCGGCCTGCGACGGAAGCCATGGTGTCGAACGAGCGGAGGAGGAGGAGGAGGAACGACGAGCAGGAGGATGTCGATCTTGGCCGGAGAGTGAGAATGGATTAGCACGGTGAGAGCAACGGCGTACTGTTTGGCCTTGCTTGTGTATCGCTATGTCCAGGAAAGGAAATCCGTTTCGAAAATTCGAAGCCGGTTTGTTTTGAGTTCTCTTTTCTGCGGGAATCTCATTGAGATCTTCGAATCCTTGTGTCATCGCCGGATGCCTTCAGCCCTGTCTCCCCCTCGGCTCCGTTATACTTCCCTCTTGCAATATCTTCAGAAAATGTGTTTTCGTGTTACTGTTACAATCAGCACTGGTTGGAAACGCCTTGTTCAACAGCCGTCTATCCCCAATTTTATCCAGTGTATGTACAGATCTGTCTCGTCTCTAGAGTGTCCGATCTGTCCTTTTACCGGCCTGGTGATCACATATTTCCCAAGTGCTTGGCTCATATGGAAATGACCCTTCACCTGTTGATGGACCAATCCAGTTCCCTTTTGATGTTTGATCAGCATGTTCGAGTCAATCATATGTCGTTCTTGTGGAGCGTCTTCATGAGGCCATGTAATTGTGTTTCCCTTGACATCAACCGGCAACCCACTTTTAGCCTCAATGGTGTAGACTATCAAGTTCAAAAGCGGTCGACTGTTACCAGTACCGGTCCAAAGTTATTGTGGAACAACGGATCCTCGTCGCCTCTTGGCGTAAATTCTCGTAAAATGCAGACAAACGACCGCCGGATTAAACTTGTTCTTGCCATCAATATGCCGCTGGGTAAAATGTACTGCGCTGCTAGTGCTATCACTTGACACTGCGCTATCATTTACTATCAATGCATACGCTCAAATTTGTATCAAAGTGCGGAAGATGGTCATTCAAATATTCACCGTCCGATAATTGCCTGTTATCGTCATATGGACACGATTTTTGCCGTGGCGAGGGGGTCCGCTCGTCAAGGAACATGTCATCGGGGCGGGCGAGATCACAATAGAACGGCTTTCGAAACTGACTCGTCGGATTTTACACCCGGTGGTCGAGGTACGACAAGGCACAGCTAAGTCACCGCGACACATCCTCGGTGGTCTGGGCCAGGACGTATGTGCTGCTCGATATTATCCAGTTGCATTCAGTATGATCCGGATTTAATAAATGTCGCGTTTGATTTGTATGTCAAACCTCGGACGTTCAGACGAAGTACTTTTGACTTTGAATGTGTTGGGAAATTCGGAGCCGGGCAACGGCAAGATATTCAGGAAAAGCGGAATCCGGCTGGTTACTGCATTGTTCGTCATATTTAGAGTTTTCAAACATGCGCTAAGGAAGCGCCCCCGTGAGACGCGCCTGGGGCCTTTATATTCAAATTCTGTACAAGGGTGATTTTCACAAGGTCCTGAAATTACATGATAGTTGGAACTCTTGGATTGATTTGTACGAGAAGCCGTTATCTTAGCGGAAGGTTAACACAAGAACCAATCCTCAGAAGGACTTCGGGAAGAAAACGTGAGAATGCGAAGGAGCGCGAGCCTCCCAAAGGTTTTTGCATCCGTGGATGCGCCTGGACGCGCTCGACATTTCCGTAAGACTTGGGAACCGTAAAGACATAATTGATAAATATGTCGAATTGACAGGTCGGATGTCTTGAACCATATGCATAGTCACCAGTCACTGGTCATGGATCCATTGTAGAAAGCAGAGTCAGTGTAGAGTCTTCAGCCCTGTTTCAAAAATGCAGAACATGGACGTACTTAGAATGGTAACGACTCGGCAGCTTTCGGCACTATGACCTCTTTAACTCCGCATCATCGGAGTTTCAATGCTTATGCCGGGGTCCTGCAGGGCTTCCAGCAGAAACCAGCAAGACCCCATGGCACCTGCTCGTTCTTCGACGCGTCGTGGTCATATACAACCTCATGCCCTCGACGCCGGTTCCAGTGGAAATCATGATCTCTTCATTGACCCAATGCTCGGGACACCGTTAGCGGTGTATATCGAGAAGGACGTACACGACAGGGAGGCACTGGTCAATCTAATCACGGTAAGTTTCGCGTCGAAGTGCAAATTCCTTGGAAGGAACAAAGGGAGAACGATTCAGCCACTACGAACGGTTTCTCATGTCTTCTCTGTAGAATAATGGCGGTTCAGTCGCCCCGGGCTACAGTGGTGTCACTTACATTCTTGGTTGGTGGCATTATTGATTGTAAGGAAATGATACTAAGGTCTTTATAACCTCAGTCGATCCTTTGAAGGCATCTGGTCAGAATCTATATAGGCAGTACGTTGGAAAGAAAGGAAAGATTGTCCTTGACTCGAGGTGGATTCATGAATGTATCAAGGCAGGCGAACTCCAAGCCTTTCATACCAACTGGGCGGGCTGCAAAGTGACGGGAAATGAAATGTAAGTAGTATTTTTCTGGCAGCCCATTCTGTCCGTCTCATACGCCCTTGCAAGAGTCCCACCCGTGATTGAAATGCAAGCAGGACCTTCGTCGATACCCCAACCTCCATCCCAGTCCCAGCCCCAACCTCCACCTCAAGCTAAGAAGCGGAATGGTACGCGCCAGCAGAACATACCCCAGATAGACCAAAGTGCACGCCAAATTGTGCCACCCCAGCCATTGCATCCTCAAGCCTTGCAGCCACCTGCAATTCCTACCGTAGAATCTCTTGTTCACGCTCAGCAGCATTTCCAGTACCCTATGTATATGCCACCCCCTCGTACTATGCATGCACCACCGCAGACATGGCAAGCCACCACCGGCATTGCGCCGCAACAGACACATATTGCGCCCCCGCCTCCGCCTCCACAGCAACCTCACCATGTACTTCGACCTCCAGATACGTGGGACTATGAGCCTCCTGATCCAGATACAAGCGCAACGCCGTATGATTTCCGGTATAGGGATGAACAGTCGTGGGTTCCTCCCACCCATAATCCTTACTATGAGACGCCTGTAAGCTTTCTGGTTTCACCTGTGTCTGTTTCTCAGTGCTTTAATGTAGTATGAGAATACCTATGAGCCGCCGCCACAAAACTCCTATCTTGAAGAACCTCCTGCCTCATCCTCGAACCCTCCACCGCCCCCACCGCCCCCACCAGCGCCACCAGCGCCACCTATCGCACCTCCTGTTGCACCACCGGCACCAGTTGAAGATGAAAATGAAAGGTCAAGAGGCCGGAAGCGTACCCGGACCCAGGTTGGTTCTTCTCAGATATTTAGTGGTCTTGACCAACTGATGGTGTACAGTCTGTTCCAGGGCAACCGACTTCTGCTCTGGTCCCAAATCGGAACCCTCCAGCCCGGTCGCCGAGCCCCCCCAGTCGTGTCATTAAGAGCACTTACGGCGGCAACTTGTTCACAGCTGAAGACGTCCAGTACCTCAAGAAGTATATCGATTACTGCCAAGAGGAAGGGCTAGTTCTAAGGTCAGCCATTCTAATGCAAGGCTTACAATAATTTACCCGTAACATAGCCTGCGTGAGATATGCCTACGAATCGCCGTCAAGGTACCTTTCCGTTTGTACCTTCGTTTTCTTAAACTGATCTTCGATTTCATTAAGGCCCCTCATCACACGTACGTACTCGCGGTGATAGGTGGGACTTTCTGCTGAAACGCCTACAATAGGTTTTACTCCTGGCGCCGGTACTGCAACAAACATCAGATTCGTTTGGGCGGTTACATGATGAACGCTGATCGGTCACAATCGCCTCACCGTGACGAAGGCGAGGATGATGAAGATCCAACAGTTCGTTCTGGTGCTGGTCTCGGTACGATTTCAGCAGCCCAGCAGCGCGTCCAAGGCGATAATCTGCCGAGAACGCGTTCGCCGACGCCGCCTAGAGCGCTATACAGAAGTACTACCGGAAAGGGTGTTGCATTTACCGTCGATGACATTGCTTTTTTAATCCGTTTTATGGAATATCGCAAGTTCGTGACTTCCATTTATCTTGTACACCGACATGAAACCGACTTTTTCATAGGTCACAGGACAGACTTGATATGGTCGCATTTTGGAAGGAAGTAGCAGCGAGAGTGCGTCCGGTGTTTCTTCTTCGTTGGCTTGATTACTTATCAGGATGTTACCTTTCAGGCTCCTCATCATTCACGAGCATCATGGATGAAGTTTTGGCGTCGGCATAAGCATGAATTAAATCGTACAGATGCTGATGAGCCGCTACCTCAACCCCCCGATAAGAAGATGAGGTATAGTCGCGAGGACGACATATTGCTTGCTAGATATTTCTTCAATAAGCCGGAGGGGACATCGGATCAGATTTTTCAGGCCTTTGGTCGGATGGTACGTATTTGCTCTCTGATCCGGTTCAGCTGAAACTGACACGTATAATAGTATTCTCATCATCCTTGGAAAGGCTGGCAAGAGCATCATCGAATTCATAAAGTCAAGATTGATCATTTTATTCAGCAGTTAGTTAATGGGGAGGAGATTGGGCCTGAAGGCCCTGGTTAAGTTTATGGTTGTTCGAATCCTCATTTATTCATTATTGTATCGCATTGAGCGACTCATCGCCTTCAAGTTAGTAATGACTTACAATTGATAATTGCAACCTTACATTCATGCGAGAAGATGATGTGGTTGCGAGAACTTTCTACTATTGCGTGATTCTATGTAAAACTTTGACTATTGTACTCTAATGACTACTACTTGACGAGTCCAAGGCGTTAGCAACAGGCACTCGTATGGTAGTACAATCGCATCTATAGAGCATCGGGAGAAAGATCACCGAGAGTGTGTAGGTCGAAACCACTCATCATACTAAATGCCGATTTTGCATCGTCACCAAACTCAGAACGAGAATCAATCGTTTCCTGTAAGATCGTTAGCCTCGAGCCAAACTCGATAAAAACGACCAGACGTACATCAAAGTAGTGGTGCGCAAGGCTGCGGGGGGCTAATTTGAAAGGTAAGTTAGGTTACTGAACACAATGAGAAAGAACCCACTTTTAGGAGTTTTCGGAAGTCGGCAGGTAACGCCACTCTGAAGAATATGGTATGCTACCAACCCAGACCTGTTTCAGAGTTTGAGAACGGGGATGAGAAATGTTAATCTGTCGAAATAAGGACATACCACCCAGTCTGATGTGAGGCACCAAGACCCTTTCCAGAGTCAGCATGGAAGAACTAATGGCAGCGTTAAAAAGTTTATATGTTTAATAACAACGGCTCACCTCATAGAACCAAACATAGTCGCGGAAATGGGGGTCATGATCTAGTTTAGGATTGCCCCCATTCGTGGCCCGTCGACCCTGCATATCGCGCCCAAATATGTGGATGATGCGATGCTGAATTTCCTCGGCTACTCCGGCGAGGTTCATATAATCACCGCTTCCGGTAGGGCATTCGACCTAATGAATATGTTGAATACATATTTTTGAAAAAGAGTTAGCTACTCACTTGGAGGTCGTCCCCATAGTATTGATAAAATCGCTGCAAGCTTTCGATCAAAAGGAAATTGGTAGCTAGCCCTGTTAAGAAGGATGGGCAGTATGTAGGCGACCTTAATAAAGAAGCTTACATATTGGTCCTCTCCAGTTAGAATTACCTCCAAACATGCCGGATAATGAGTCTCCAGGCCAGTAATTAACTTCGTAACGCTGTCCGTTGACATCCATTCCCCAGGGTTGTTCTTTGTGTAACTTCGAGAGACTAGAAGGCGTTAGGCACGAATCGGCATATGAGCATGAGCATACTTACGATCGAATTCCATGTTCACTTAAGAACTCATCTTCATCAAGCATCTTCTCCAGAATTTTGATAAGGCGCTCCTTGCTTGCTAATGCCAGTAACCTGCGCTCGTCCTTGCCGCGAACTGGCCGCATAGTCAGGTCGTTATCCTTGACCGCGACCTTTAAAAGAGCTCACCCTTCATGTTTGCCATGTTACGAGCGGAAACCTCAGGCCTGTTGTCAATGAACCACTCGACACGCTTTTTGAACCCCGGGAATCTGTTCAAAGTCGAAGGCTCTAGGACTAATGTCCCGTAGAGAGGGATAAGACCGACGAGGCTGCGAACAGGTAATTGCATGGAGTTGCCGGGTCCGAACTGTATTGCGTCGTAGTACATGCCGTCGTCTTCGTTCCAGAGACTCTGCTCATCCTCCCCTTCCTTGTAAGTCATGGCGTCGGCGATAAAGATAAAATGCTATAAAATATTGAATACAAGTTCATCAAGCCATATTTTGATTTACTGACTTCGAAAAATTTGGAAGCGATATCTTCGTAGACCGGGTTGTGCTTAGCAAGTTCCAACGCCATATTAAGCCTAGGTGTGGCGTTCAGTATACAAAAAGAATCCGAAACGTAGTCATGACAGACATGTTCAAACAGTAGAAGGCCATCCAAGCGGTTCCGTCGGCCTGGCGAAGGACACCCCCGGTGGGAAGGGGTTCAGAACGATTGAAGGCACCGATATTATCCAGACCGAGGAAACCACCCTCAAAGACATTGTTTCCGCCTTGGTCCTTTCGGTTTACCCACCTAATCAATGTCAGCCCGAGGTGAAGACGACAACAATGATAGGGCATCTACCAAGTGAAGTTTAAGAGTAATTTTTGGAATACGCGCTCCAAGAATGGTATATCTTCATTACCATGAAGCTTGCGTTCGATTTTGAAGACTCGGAAAGTAGCCCTGAACTCACGTAAGCGTTTGTAAAACCATTGTGACGCGGATATGGTATATACCAAGCATGGACTGGTGGGTTGACGTCTGAAAAGTTCCATTCGTAGGCGGGGATCTGACCATCGGGCTTCATGTACCACTCTCGTGTGAGCAAGTCAAGTTGCTTTTTTGCGAACGCAGGATCTACCACCGCCAAAGGAATGCAGTGAAATGCAGTATCCCAGGCAGCAAAGAATGGATACTCCCATCTACGAAAGGCGCATCAACGATAGACAAATACCAACGAATCAAGACATACTTGTCCGGCATGGAAAGGATATCAGCTACGTGCATATGGCGCCATTCCTTTATAACATCGTTAAGTTAGAACAGCAGAGGCAGAGTATAAAACTTACTTTGTTTCTGATCCACTTGCGTTCAGGAGGGGGAGCAGGCTGAGCGGGATCGCCCTGAATCCAATCTTTCTGAATAAATTGGTAGAACTGCTTCGTCCATAGCATCCCACCCAGCGCCTGTCGCATAATTTGTTTGAGGTCGTCGCTAGTAGGACCAAAGACAAAAGAGTTGTAGAACTCGTCTGCTTCTTGGCGGCGGGCCTCAACCGTGTCGTCGAAAAGACCTTCATCGAATAAACTGGGGTCCTTTCTAGGAGAGAGCGGAGTCATCTTTAATCGCACTACAGCGCAGCCACCCTCTCCCGGTACATCTCTAAAGACGTAGTGAGCTGCAGATTTCGTTCCCGTCTTTTCTGGGTTCACGAATGAGGGTCCTTGGGGGAAAGGTGTACATGGACCCTCCTCACGTTCGCCCTTACTTGCGGGACGGGAACCAGCGGAGGAAGCAGTTCTGGGGCGGGTACGAGGTGCAAAGAAGGACTCTTCAGAATCGGAATCAGAATCAGAAGTAGGGGGGCGATGAGAAGGGATAACATGGTCATGGAAAGCGTCTTTAACATATGGAGTTTCGTTCTGACCACCATAGAGCCGGCTATAATTAGTGTTGTTCTCGGTGAAAAGGAGTTCAGGCTCGACCGCGTCTTCCGGGTCTCCTTCAAAGTCGCCTGATGGTCCGACAGGAGGAGGAGAAGGAAGACAGTACAAGTGAGTCTTTGGAAATTCGGGATGTTTGGCAGTGATGCATTGGATGTCATTGCGAACCGACCCCGAGAGAGAGGGCATCGCAGGTTTTTCTTGGTGCCACGACCAGGTATTTGGGAACCAGAATTGGGGCACAATGTGAAGAGTAGCGGGATCAGGTCCTCTATTATAGCTGGTGATGCGAACATAGACGTTATCTGGATCATCTTCATCTTTGGCATACTGAAGAATTAGAAAATTGATGACAGGGATGCAAGTATAAGAATAAAACACCAACCTCTACGAAGATATCCCAGTATCGGTCTTCGTCAAAAGCATCGGTATCTAGGATTTCGTATTCGGAAACGTCGCGGCTGCGATTCTGGTTCTCGGTGACCAATTCTTCGTACGGGTAAGCTCGCTGAGGGTACTTGTAGAGAAACTTCATGTATGAGTGAGTGGGAGTAGAGTCGAGGTAATAGTAAAGTTCTTTGACATCTTCGCCGTGATTTCCTTGATGACCAGTGACACCAAACATCCGTTCCTTCAGAATGGGGTCCTCGCCGTTCCAGAAGGAGAGGGCGAAGCAAAGGCGCTGATGGTTGTCGGATAAGCCAGCGATACCATCTTCACCCCACCTGTATGCACGCGAACGAGCATGCTCATGGGGAAAATGACTCCAGGCGTCACCATTTCCAGAGTAATCTTCGCGAACAGTGGCCTAAAATAGCGCATATATCCACCTTGAGTGACATAACAGTCGACATGAAGCTAGAGAACTCACCCATTGCCTATCGCTTAGGTACGGACCCCAGCGTTTCCAGTGGCGCTCCTTGTTGGCGTCTTGAAGAAGGCGATATCGTTCTGTACCTCTGTATTCAGCACCGAGCTTAGATGCCAGCCGTTCGCGATACGATGCTTGTTCAGCATCTTCGCCGTTCTTCGGAGTGGGCTCGGGGGCCTTGAAGAGCTTAGGTGGGGGTTGGGAAGGAGATGACATAGGTTTTGGAATGTTAATCGTCAAACCAGGCTCCCGCTCTAAGGACTGTTGGACAGCCTCGCTGGAGCCGCCTCGAAAGAGCTTCTCCTGCACCTTTTTTATGCTATCGGATGCCATGATGGTCGTTACTGGAGGCTGTCGGTTGAGTTACAGAAAATGGTCGTGGAGGCAAAAGGAAACAAGCAATTGCCCCGCGACGCGTTACATCATGATTTGGCGCGGAACTCTTATCGGCCGCCACGCACCAAAAATGACGTCATAAACATAAACATTATTTATCTATTTAACTAACTTCCAAAATTGAAGATCGATTGTGATAGAAAGCGTACAAAATGCAAGGTGTGATGGCAAGCGAATGAACTAGGATGCAAAATATAAGACAAATCCCTGGTCCGATGCCAATGGTATAGTAAGTAATATATAGAGTATACGCCACAGTCACAAAGCATATACTAGGCGCGTGGAGTAGCAGGTGTCGTCGAAAGCAGGGATGAATAAAGAACAGACAAGGTCGTGCGCGGGGTTTTGAATTTCACGCGTGAATTCTACTATCGTGGAATCCACAAATATGGAAACGAAACATATGATGAAGTGTCACCCACCGTTACCGCCTCTAATGTGATGAAGGCGTGGTTCCAGTCCATCCACCATCAGCATCAGCGGCCATGAGTACACTCTGTGTCCAATCCTCCTTGTCTTCGTCATCTAGAAGGCCTAGATGATTGGAAGACGCGTTCGATAAAAAGGAAGTCTTGGACTCAGACCGGTTTCTTAAGGTGCGTCTTGGCCGAAGATGTGAAGGGCGTTGTTGTTCTGGCGACGATATTGGTAGGGTGGCGCTCGACAACGAACGGTAATGATCAGCGATGGGTGTTACGCCCGAGCGGACCGTGAGGGGCGGGGATTCATCCGGCAAATCAGTACCAGTGGCCTCCTCACCTATGCTGCCAGGCGAGTCTTGTGATTCCGGTGATTGGAGAGAAGGTGACTCCTCCAGTCCAAGATCACGTCGGAGTACTGAGCTTTCAATAGCAGTATCAAGAACATGAGGAAGCATCTGCGTGCTGGATTGAGGTGCAGTAACGGCGGAGGTCGGCGTGGAAATAGACGAATCAGATACAGGTGATGGATGCTGTAGATATGGAGAGGAGATATAAGGCCTCCCTATAGAAGACGATAGCGGAGACGCAGAACGCTTAGAGAAAAGGAGATTTAACGAAGGCCTCTTCATCCCGTGTCGTCGAGGAGAACCGGGGAGGGAATTAGGGGGAGAAGAGGTGAGGCTAGGAAGAGATAGCAGAGGAACTGATCTTCGAGCTGAAAGTGGACTTGAAGGTTCACTTCCGCCAGAAATGGGAAATTGAACGGGACCGCTGATGCGACGACTGATGACAGACAAGGGAGACTTGGGTAGACCCAAGTCCGAACAATCCGCAATGACGGGAGGCATGATCTCTTCTTCCTTCGCGTAAGGATCGGTCCGAACTGGAAGATCAGTTAATGATTGCTGAGCAGACGAACTCGATGGTGTAGCCAACGATTCTGCGGACGAAGACAAAGGCGGAGGGGACAGGCTGTTATGTGACGGCGAATGACTCTCGTTGGAGGTCGACCCATAGGACATTATGGACCTAGAATCGGACGATGCACCCGTAGAGCGTGGAGAAACAGGTCTCAGGCGGGACGAATACTCTGTCCCACTAAAGACACCGGCTGGGATATGCTGCCTTGGCCCCATCGGTCTTAACCTAGCAACGGTAGGGGTTTTACCATCGGCAGAAGAACGGGGACTTTCCATGACCTGGTCAAGCTTGCCTGGAGAAGGTGGGGGCGATGTCTTCGTCTCCGACCCATCGTGTGCATCAGAATATTCTTCATCTGAAGAATCCTCTGCCTCGAGCTCAAGTGCAATGGTGCTATTTGCGGCATCAGACGCACTAATGTCCAGGACAATGCTCTCACGTTTGATATCAATGACGGGCGACTCCAAAAGAGGTCCCTCCCATAGGTCCTCCGCCTCGCAAAGAACTTTAAGCAACGGAGGATTCATGCTCAGACTGGGGCAAAACACGAGAAGCAAGTTGCTGATAGGCATCTTTGTCGATTTGCTCTCCCGCGCCGTCGCCTTGATGAGTTCGATAACAGTACGAATGAGATCTTTGTTTTCGTAAGGAAGTTTTGATATCAACGACTTGAGGGTATTTGTGACTGAACGGGAGGGCGGAGGCATGCCACTGAAGCTTGGCATTGCAAGCGTTGACAACGAGGGAGCTTTACGCAGTACAAGCCCGTTCCGAGGACCCGACGGGAGAGTTGGACCACCTTTCCCGCCTAAACGTCTGATGGATTCTTGGGAATTTGGATCACCTTCTTGGCTTATAGCAGCTTCGAATTGCGGAAGCAACGAATAGGTCAGGATTGGCTCGGGTACTACGAGAAGAAGTTTTATGAGGCCTAGAAAAAGCTATATGCGAAACACACGTACGCTCACGCAAAAACGCTTTAAATATGGACGCGACGGCATGAGGATCCAATTCCGCAGGTGAACACTCTCTCATATCAAAATCGGTCCCTGGTTTGGAGTGTGAGCAGAAGTTTAAGTTTAGAATGACCAGTCGCACGAACCTGTATCAAACTCAGCACGCAGTTTTGCGATATGCAATGCTCTTCCGGGGACACTAGTGTATATGAATGGAGTCAGCATGAGCCTATCTATCAAATTCCGAATCGCCTACCGAAACAGCCCCTCCTCTTGTATGCCCCACAGCAATAGATGTTGTGCACACCGTACCACAATCGCAGGTACCATTCGACCCTCGAGTGGTTCCAGATGGCCCTTAGCCACGTTTCCTGAGCGCATGTTACCCTTCACCGATTCCAAGTCCGCGGCGCTGAACGAGACACCAACACCAACAGCTGTATCCCTCGTCGCAGCTCGCAGATCTCTCCCGAAAACGACACCGCTGATAGCTCCAGTACCTCCACTTTTCGTACGCATAGGTCCACGAACTTTCTTGCCAAGAAACGGACCAGCCGGCGCGTCGGAATCTGATAATGAAGAGATCGTTGTTGTTGAATGGATACTCCATGACCCGGAAGGTGCATCAGGTGTTCTCCGAGCTTTCTTTCCGTAGCGGTTAGACATAACCCCAGATTGATTGGACGCGATGCGTGCCAAATTATGATCTGAATATGACGAAGGACCAGTGCTTGACGAAGACGATGAATAGCCGGAATTACTTGAACCTGAAGACAAGCCACCCCAAGCGCGATTGATCTTTTCCACAGCGCGTTTGGCGAGACCAAACCCACCGGTCATACTGATGGTAGGTTGCCGTGACGATGGGGGCGGCGGTGGCGTAGGTGGATTACGAGGGAAGGAGAACGGAGGGGTGGGCAAGCTGCGCTGTGATGGATTAGCGTTGGTCGTTGCCGTCCAAGCTGCCAGCCGCCCGCGAATATGGTTCCCGGTTGATTGCAGGCCGGGGCTTGATGGAGAAATGATACCATTTGCTGCGGTTCTGGTAAGTGTAGGCGTCTCTTGCGATGCAGAAGGCGATAATCGCGGATGGACGTCCTCGACTGGTCGTGGCGGAGGCTTCGACTCGGATAGTGTTGCTGCAGCAGAAGCTGCTGATGGCGGAATATAGATCTTGGCAAAGTTCGATCCCAAATTGAGTGACATCGAACGACGATTATGAGTTCTGACAGAGGATGATGGGGACGGCTTAGGGTGAATCGGCGGCAGGTTTTCGTCCACGGACTCGCATGATGAGTCTTCCTCCGGAGTAGCGTAATCGGCGTCGGTGAGGAGGGCGCTCAGTCTCTTGTTGACTGGAGGAACGATGGTATAGATGGACTGAAGGGACTCTGCAACCGACACAGGGCGCGGTGTCCGATTGCCTATGGTAGTGCCTGGACGAATGGTGTGGTGGCTCATGGTAGAGTCACTTTTCCGCCACGTCTCCTTCAGATCTCCCTTGTCACTGCTCTTCTCCTTCTCAGCATCATACTTCTCAGCAGCCTCCAATTCCCTCTGTTGAGCTTCTAGCCGTTCACGTTCCCGCTCTCTCTGTTCTTCCCCTATACGCATAAAATTAACCGCCGAAGATATACCCGGGCTGACTGTGATTATGGAGCCTCTCTGATCCACATTCCCCATGGGCGAAGGTGACACCAGTTTCAATCCTTGCATTCCGGGCGGCTTTGGCGGTGGAGGGGGGGGAACTGGGGATAACTGAGTAACGGGAGGCGGAGTACGTGAGTTCTTCCTAGCGCCATTAAAAACATGAGTCGCCAGCTGCAAGGACAGCTTAGCCGGCCTGTATCCTGGAGTCGGTGGTGCAGTCGCCTCGACGGGAGTAACTGGCGTCCTTGGGGTTGAAGACACAGGAGTGGTGACATCGGAGTCGGTGTAGTAATCCCTCTCCTTTCCCTTATTACTGCCGTAAAAAAGCTTGGAGGTGTCCTCGGACTTGTTCTTGCGTCTGCCGCCAAACGCGCGCTTTAAGCGATGCCCTGTCGCGACTGCAGCAGCGATGCCCTTCGAAGCTGGCTGGGACGACGAGGAACTTGGCTGGGACGGAGAAGGGGACCGACTGATATTCTGACCCATGAAAACAGCCAGCGAGGATGAGCGGGGACGAGGAGGAGCAAAGGCCAGGTTGCGGACATGAGGATGTTTTGGTGCAAGAGCCGAGTGATCCGAAGAATGAATGTCTGACTGGCTGGAGTCCTGGGGCAGCATGTCTGAGGCTGCGGATGAAGAAAAAGAAGATGAGAGAGAGGTAGATGGGGACGAAAGGGGAGAGCAAGTGACAGGCCAGCCTGTATGCGCAGGCCGATTGGCCTCGACAGACATGATATATGCGCAGCTGGACAAAGACGAGCTGGTGCGCTTGCCGTTAGATTAGGGTATTCTGCAGAAAAAGAAAAGGCGTCAATATCGCAAGCGCGAGGACCAGAGATTGAATAAAAGGCAGTGATATGGAGCCAGATCCTCTATGCCCTGCTGACGACAAATTGCCTGGCGACGGCGATAATGGACTCACAGTATGTATTCATGCACGCTGCTGTCGACGACGATGAAGAGAGGGGGTTGGAGATGGCATGTGGGTAGGGCCCGTGGTGGAAGGAACAAAACTCACGCGCCGGACGACGGCGTTACGGTCCAGTATCTTGCCCCTTTTCGGCAGTCTTCCATTGGGCAGCCCATATGTTACCCTAGTCTTGTACTCTGCTCAGCTTCTGATACAACTGATAGATCTGATACGACATTATTGTCTTGTGCCTACGACACGCTATCCCAGCTAGCACGTTCCAAGCAGGCCATGTTCGCAAATAAATCCGTCGACCCTCTCCAACTTGAAAAATTGTAAATGTATATGTACGCAATAATGAACGCGATCAACGAGCGAAGAACCGGGCCAGAAGCATCAAGGTGCCACCGAGAAGAGCCTCACCTCCATCATCACACGATGTCAGTTCATCATTCACGATGTATTTAGAGCAATCATCTCCAAATCATATGTGAAAAAACGAGGTTGCGATGCTGGAGGCCTTCGCATCCATCAGCAATGATTCATGAGTTAATTTGTACAAAGACCGACCGTCGTACAACGCTGACCCTTGGTCTCTTTCCAGTGATGAGGAACGCGTCAAGAATGCAGGAACTGTCATAAGCACCCCTTGATTTATGTGCGATTTGCTCAGTCAACGGCATCGCGCGACGCAATACGTCAAACAGGCATTTACGTTGATCTATTATTATGGCCACTCCAATTGCTCGCAGCAAATATCCGGGAGCAACATGAGCGACCGCAAGTGTGAGAGAGAAAATGTACAACATCGTCGCAGGCGGATCCGAATGAACGGCGTTAAGAGCGAGCCGAGATGAATAAAACATGCTTACCGAAGAGGCTAACTACTGTGGATCGGCGTGGTAGGACAAGTCTCAGGTGAGGCAAGATCGGAAGTGAAGGGCTGTGAAGGGAAACCACCTTCCGACTCTAGACAGATGTCAGTTCGAGATACTCGAGCAGTATCATCAGCAGCTGACATAGTTCCGACCTCATGACATGAAGTTGAAGGGCCCGTGAACAAGTTTACTTTGAAAGATGTAAAATCTCGGAGATGGCGATGGGGCTTAGCGTAGCAAAAAAAGACTGCATGGTAACAGCCTCAGGATTCATGCTGCTGTGATCATGCTTGAACGGTAATCGCATGAGGACCCATCCATAGTTGTGCTAGAAGCAGGAGCAAGAGGATGGATGCAAGTGACGAGCCGATTGACCTTGAAGACATAAAGCTGCATTGTTACTAAATTCGGTAGAAATGCAGTTGATATAACAAAGTCCTACGAAAAGGGCCCGTCAGTGATGCGAATGCTGCATATGGCAGTGATGCTAACCAGAAACTTCGCACTGATGTTCCAGCCGATGGCATAGCAACAGCGAGATCACAAGATGACGAGACCAGATCTAACCTCACCGAAAGCAAAGGTTCCGGTCATCGATGTTGTTCCGCTTTCGGCATTAGGTTGAGGTTGCTCTCCGTTCAACATGCGGAATCAGACCACAACATGAGCCATTAACTTGCAATAGTTATCGCTTCGATGCTAGAGGGCTCGAACTCACCTCTCGGACTTAGAGCTTCTCGACTTAGATATATCACACAAGGATCCGCCCTCGACAGTCCCTCTATTCATGTTCCCATATAGCAATGTTCTGAGATAATAACCGGCCCGCCTCCTGTACAGCATGAAGATATCCAACTTGGTCTGTGGGCGGCGGTAGATGCGATTGGCGAGCGAAAAACAGCTTGTGCAAGATCACGGTGCCACCGGAAGTGGACGCTTTACGGACCCACTAAGAATTCCTTCACCTGGTGTCGTGTCAATTCAATGGCTACGCAGTGAGAAAAAAAGGCTGACCAATTCGTACGTGAAGAACGAGGTTGCGATACTGGGAGCTACTTTCACTGCGATGCTCATTAGCCATGTTACCGATACTGTACCATGGGACTCACGAAGATTTGGCCAAAGACCACGGTATAGTCCTCGGACACCTTCTGTCCTGAAAATTCCAGTAAGCGCATCAAAAGCACCTGTATACGCTATTCCCAGTCCTGATGACCTCATTCCCGTCACCTGCATCTTACGACGTAGCACATCAAAGGGATACGTCAATGTTTGCGATATCGACCCTGGTATATATATCAGTCCACAGCGCCGTTTATGACTACATATCCGACTTACCAGCCAATGCACCACACGCCAACTTCCTCGAAACACTGGTCTTCCCCGGCGGAGTAATGACACCTCGGAAGAACTCGTACGCCGCGAAGTTTATTCCCACGTATGGTGCGACGCCCACCGCTGTTGCAATTAATCCTCTGTAGAGCCCTCGAATGCCGCCCTCTTCCCGGATTATCTTCAAAGTCATGCCCCAGATTGTCAACTCTGAGGCTGTATAGTTTGAACCGCTCGCAGACGTGTGGTAAGCGGTCGAGAGTGTGTGTTTCAATGGCGAAGTCGATATAGTCGAAGACGCCAAAGAGGTATTGGATTTAGACTGCAGAGAAACCGGTATTGACGCTGTAGCGATTGATAGGCGCGCGCGAACCAAGTCTAAGGGGTATGTCGAACCTGCGAAGCATTGATTAGTATGACATGATGCAGTACGGCTGCCCATCATGCGGGCAGAGCTCAAAACAAATATGTAAAGTGGTATGCTCCCCCTTCATTGCCCTCGGCGACAAGAAAATGGACAAGTAAGACAAGACCTTTTGAAAGCTCGCTCCCCGGCCAAAGGGACATAGAAAAACATATTAACACTCACATACAGATGTAATACCGGCCAAAGCGCCAGCTGCCAGCCGCTTGGGAGTGTCGAGCTCCCTGTTCCCATGACTAGTGAACAACTGCAGAGTGACGTCAAGACCCTGAACACGGAATGTTTGCCTCTACTCGCCTTCTTCAACTGTTCATAAGTCGTAAACTGTACGGCACTGAAGACGGGTATGAGCAAGGCACAGAGAGGAAAAGGCGAGTCGGACTTGCCTGTATGGCACAATTCTTAAACAGTTGATGCCATTGCCCCTCATGTATCCTCTAAATCCCTCCTCCTGCCACATGCGAACAAGGCTCCTCCATACGCCTTTATACTGTTGCTCTGACGACCTTGGTTGCACCTGCCTAAATCAAAATCAAGGCAATGCCCACAGCGCGAAATGGCGAGACATACTGGATGATCTTCAGCCTCTCTAGAGGACTCACGACCGTCCTCGAGGCTGCACCAGCACAACCCCCCGCTAAAACGCTCGTTACAGAACGTATGATTGGCTATGAAAAGACACTCACCGATAAAATAGGATGTTACTTCTGGCGTAAAGAATGATAGTGTCGGCACCTTTACGGGCTGTATGGCTTCTGTGGTTTGAGTCGCGTCGCGCGTCATGATGAAAATAATGTCTACGAGTGTGAAGGCATGAAACTGAGAGGAGAGGAACAACGTCAGCAGCTGCTGCCTGAGACGAGGCGCTGCGGGGTAAAGGGGAGGAGCGGAAAGCGTATAGCTCCGAAAAAGGGGGTGGCTCTATTTTGTGATCTGACATAATCCGCCACTTGAGGCGGGCTCTCATTGGCAGGATCAGGTATCCTCCGCCGTTCAATAAATTCGGTGTTAATGCGCTCAGGCCAATTCGCTCGGGTAAGTTCATGCACGATACATAGATTGATGACTTGTTACATTAGGACATTTTGATATACACCGAATCACTTGTTACAATGCCTAGAATCATCGAGAACACTGAAAGTAATACATTAGTTAGTTCACTAACTTAAAATAGGAAACATGTTTTCCGTCTCGGACAACACGCGATATGTACTGTTCTCTGCGAGTGATTTTGCGGAAGCCCGTTAGAAATGTTTGAATTACAAGAACATATTTAGATCTTTGTCAGAGTGTCAGATAGGACACTGTTTGAGCTGCAAGAATAAAACGAACCTACGCAAGCATTCGAGTGTCTATTTATATGTTCGGGACCGGTGACTTTTCTGAAGTATATATATGGTACCTATCAGCGTTATCCGAATGAAACGTCATGAATGGTTCAATGTTCGATCTGGAAGGCAAGAATGGTGGGCTGTTTGTAGTAGGATGACTGGATGCTGTACGCCGATTTCTTAGGAAGAGATACAGCGCAATACACAAGAAGACAATCGTGACCGATACAGAAATAGCGATTCCGACGACGGCACCTGTAGGCATGCTGAAAACTAGATTTAAAAACATCTTTCTACTAGAATGTATTTTATTCACCTGGATGATTTCGTTGAAGCTCTGGATCAAAAGACTCAGCAAATGTACAAGGAGGAGCATACAACGGACCCACGAAGATTGTGGATAAGACGTAGTATAGACATTGGAGAAATCAACAACAAGTTCCTGATCGTCATCGGAAGGCTGCATCATCATTTTCAACACATGCTAGCCAGAACCCAATCCAGTCGGCGTGATATAGCAGAACCTGAGGTACGAAACTTTTCCTGATAGCGGTAGAATTTACGGACGGACCGCCATCCAATTGAGCTGAAAACGTTGCATAACCTGGACCAACGGGTCCATACAGCGAAACCCCCTCCCCCTGTGCGCGGAGTGTTAGAAAGAAGAACGTTTGAACAATTGGATGTTCTCTCACAGAAAAACTGTACGTCAAAACAGATCCAGATTCGACAGATGAACTACCCACGAAGCCTTTTAGAGGGTTTCATGACGAAATTGAGACACTGCGACTTACTGTCCAGTGCTTCCAAAATAGAAATCCGAGTGCTCAGGACTCGAGGACCAAGCTGATGGTGGCGAATATATGAATGAAGGATCTCTATCCTGCACAGTGTTAACCACCAGGCTTTCGTTAACGCTCCCGATATTAGTCTGCCATGCAATCTTGTGACAGGTGATAAGTGATTTGATGCGGAGGGAGGAAGGTCAGAACTCACAAAGTCAATATCAAGGAATAGATGGTCGTCTGCACCCTTATTCGTCAATACTAGTTCATGAAAGCCTTGCTCCAGCGTGATTGACGAGAATAATAGGGCTTGATATATCCCTGTGTCATTACGACCGGTCTCAGGCGGGAAATGTCGTTCCATCGAGGGTGACTTGGTATGAGCCATGATTGCTGCGCTTAGCACCGTATACGTTCACGGCAGTCCCATTGAAGCGGAAAGTAGCAGATGCGCCGGTGACGTTTGTGAGCATCATCGAGTTATCAGAATATCTATTCGAAACTACGAGGGATAGTTGTATTAGAGACAACATATACTCGCTTGTCCAAGCGATTGTCATTGCTGCTTCCTGCATGCCAGTTTGAATCATAGGAAATCAACGGCGAGTAATCTTGGATAGTCGCAGTGAACGATGGCATTGTAGAGTTTTGGAACCCGGATACAAAATGCGAGTATCACAAGGCCAAGGTATCTCCCAAGCAGGAAATAAGCAGGGGTGACAGGATAATGGGATGCGAGAGGGATGTAGACATCATGGAAGTTGGCGTTTTAAGAGTCTCCCGACGGTGATACAACGAACATCAAGGGAAAGATCGAACCCATCAGAGATACAATGATTTTGTCGCATCGATACCGTCTCGAGCGACCACCTGATGACGTAGACTTGTAACAAATTGAATGACCGTAGTGCCTCTTTGTCGATCCAAGAGTCCACTGCTCACCGGGGGGTCCAAGTTGATTCAAATGAGATGTGTCGTCGTAGATTGGACAACCCGAATAGAGGAAAATTAACATGGTATCTAGTGAGTAGGCGGAAAGAGGAACTGAGGTGGAAGTTGGGTTGAAGGCTGCTGACATCGCCATTTCGATCGGGTCGGAGGCAAGATCGACTCCGAACGGCCCGACCGGGCTCCCACGGCTGAGTGCGGGCTGTTGTCGCTGCTTCAGGCTTCAGGCTTTAAGTTCCAAGTTACTCATCTGGTTTGTTCGTCTCAGCTACTGTGCTCTTTGGAATTTGGAAGTTTGTCTGATATCGTACTTACCGACAGTCTCACCCTTTGGTTCTCTGAACTGACGTTAATCTCCAAATTGAAAAGCTGCGACAATCGTGCCTATCACCCGACGCAAAATACCTGTATTAAGCTGGCCCTTCTAGATGCTCTTCCGGCCAGTTGAGTACCCCACGTCCCTTGAACTTGTCTAAATCCTTGGAAAATACAAACTTAGAGCCCCCCTCTGTCCCAAGGCAATAAGATCCTGCCAGTGGATGAATCAATGGCCCACTGGTCTTGAGATGATTACACGTGAATGCCACCTCATCTGCCGTCTTGTGTTTACTAACGCAACGTGCTTAACCTTTGCTATGTGTCTGTCTATCCTTTGCCCGAGATTTATGGTACATCAAGGAGGCATGTAGCAACTCTCCAGAAGATCCCTTGTTCTGCTCGAGCATATTTCCTTTGTTGGAATAGCCGAGTTGAAATATGGACCCTAGGTGCACCAAAGACAATGGTAAGCCACCAATCAAGAATATTATGCTCATTTCTACATTGATTGTCTTCACACTTGTTGCGGCATTCCATCTTTTGTCCTCCGCTAGCGATCAAAAACGGCTGTTTCGGGGTGTACGTCCTGATACCCTGAATACCTCAGCACTTAAAAGCACTTTACCGGTCGGTTTCCCCTTCCCACTCTGCTGTTCTGACCTTTCAGCGCCCATTTTCACGGTTAAAGTTTTTACCCTCCTTCCGTGCTGCTACTGCCCTAGTTCTTCTGCCACCTACATGCCATGGACCGTCTCCGTCGTGTTTTCAAGAAGTACGTCTACTTATATTTTTCTGCCACCTTTGAGTAAACTGATGATTTCTAGTTCCTTTTCGTCTGCGGCGAAACAAAATGTTGCATCCACCAATGCAAAGTCAACGACGAAGAAGAATTTGAAGCACACTAAATCCATGCCTATCCGCCGCTCCCTCGAATACCCACCAGACTACCCAACCTCTCCCCCTCCCAAGAACATAATCCAGTCGGCTAAAACATATACCTCACGATTCGCGACCCGCAACAAGCCAGCGGCCTCTCAGCCGCTACCCAGGAACGTGAACGCGGACCTCCAGGAAGACGAGGATTATGGCAACGTTCTTGACACCCACTCTGGAGTGACTGTGACCACACGCGAGGTCCTTGAGGCTTTCCCGATGCCTCCGGATACTCTACCTCCGAAGGCCCAAGCTTTGCATGGTCGGGGGAACGAAGAGCGTCGACAGCACCACACAGGATATAATTTGACTATGCATGGGAACGCGTCTATGCCAGCAATATATCATCATGGCTCGATCCGCCATAAGCACGTCCCCCCTTCTGCCGCGAATGCCAACACTGGGTCGCACCGCGGACGTTCACGTTTCTCTAAGCCGCTCCCCCCTAGTCCAGGTGACTGGGAGAAGCACTTAAATTCACCATCCATGACCTCCGTGCACTCCAGCAACCAGCACTCCTCGTCTCGTCGTCGTCAGGAGTCTACAACGCCGTATCGTTCTCGATCTCGCGCAGGTCCTCGCAGCCACCAGACAGTCCAAGAACACAGCCAGTACATGACAGAACAAGGAATGGCTTCCTATCCTGGCATCGAGAATGTTGCAGTTGTCCGTCAAGGCCATCCTGTATACCAGCGCGAGTCTAGTCACCGCAAGTCTCATCGAGTGGAGATCTTCTTTACTCCTGGCGACGAACCGGTTCCGGTCGACAGTGTTGCCCAGATTACAAGGGAAGTCGACGACTACATCGTGTCTCAAAACCTGGCGCGCAAATATTATGGGGAAGCTTCCTAAAAATGTCTTGTATTCGAATCTCAGCCTCGTTGGGTTCGCTCCGAATTATTTTCTGCCTGTCTTTCAAACGATCTTTAGTTGTTATCACCGTTGACGGTGTCTTACCATCTCATTACTACGTAGTCAACGCATTTTCTTCATCTCTCATCTATCAGCTTCTGTCGTTACGTTTGTCGGTATCTCTTGTATGTCACTGTAGTCTTATGTCTTTGTAGCAGCTAGAAGAAACAATGTAGTGTATTTTGTCAATAATCGAATGACTGCCGAAAGTCGCATAAGTCATCTATCACTTCTCAACGTACCTCCATCGGGCCTTCAAGTTCCATATTGTACGCTCAATGAGGGAAGAACTTTCAGCAACATGGGAGGAAGTCTACTTAGTGAGCGTGCTTTCATTGACTTCGACGTCCGTCTGTTCTTCAGTTGTGGTACCCGTTTATTTGCCTGTGCTCTCCAACAATGTGCGAGTCATAAGAATTATTCTTGCAGGGAAGACTGTTAATATAACATGAACATGAAAGAACAAATCGAAAGACTAATACATCTGTAACAAAGTGACATCTATGCGAATACAATGAATCTATCCGTGGTATAGTATTATGAGATGATAAGTTTGTATAAAATCAACATGCAATGCGTGATAAGACAGCAGAAGAACGCGAAAATAGCCTCATTGACTTAACCATCTATGTTCCTTCACCTCCTGAATTGTCGCACGAGTCTTCGGATCTGGGTCCAAACACTTTCGTAGCAGGTCCCATCCCACCCGAGACAACTTAGGATATTCATCCAGGACAATTCGGCCTTTGATCGCATCCTTCACGGTAGGGAATGGTGACATACCATGGAGTAGATATGATAAAAGTACCCCAAGTGTCCACACTTCTGCCGGGGCGGCCTGATATGGTTTCTTGAGAAGTATCTCGGCGGCAGCGTATGCGGTTGTGCCATAGAAGAACGTGTAATATGGTCGGGGTTGTGTCGGATCGACGGCGATCGCACTTCCGAAGTCAATGAGTTTTACCTGAAACACTATGAGCGGATTATATGATAGGAAACTATGGGATGGCTTACACGCAAATTCTTGTCAATAGTAATGTTCTCATCTTTGATATCGCGGTGGGATATACCATGGCTATCAAGATAATGCACAGCATCAACAACTTGGGCGAAAATGTAGCGTGCTTGCTCTTCAGATAGGCGTTTGTGCTCCGATTGCTCAATGCATTCGAAGAGGTCATGTGAAGGTCGTCGGCTATACTGAAGATTGGGCTGGGGGTTCTTTTTCCACATCTTCAAAGGGTCTGGTAGATATGATGTGAATTGGTGATAAGGGGATGCTATGGGAGGGGAGGGCGCTGGTTCGGAGTTGAAAGAGTCGGCAGAGACAGACGGTGTAAGAGATGGAGGGGTGAGAGATGGGGTGGAGATGACGGAGGACTTCGCGCGTTTCGTTCGTGTTGCTTTCGGCCAGGGAGACCCGTGAAGTTCTTGTACCTACAGGTGTAGCCATTAGTGATGAAGAATCAAGGTCATTGACCAACGCACCAGATAAAAGTACAAAGGATCTTGAAATAGGTCCAAACCCTTGGCAATATTATCGTGATCCATATAGTCCAACAAGAACACTTCCGTAGGTAGCCGACCGTACCTATCGTCCTGTACCCACGCGTAATCCGGCACCTTGTCCTTTATGATGAACTTGACGGCGACTTCGTAACCTTCCCAACGGTGTCTAGCTGTCATGACAAAACCATATCCGCCTGCACCTAGCTCATCCTCCAACTGGAATGTTCTGACGAAATCCACGTCCAACTGGTGATCCGATGGGAAGTGTGAGGAGTAGCGATCGGCATCCTGACTGAGAGACGACTTGACGATGTCATGACGTGAACGCCCGGGCGAGGATGAGAGGCATTCATGGTATGTGGGCAAAGGCGACGAAGAGTTGATAGCCGCTGTTGAGGAGCCAAAGCTAAGTGACAGTCCGTCTGAAGAGAGGGGTAACCGAGAGATATCCAAGGGCGATGAGGGAGAATGAGGGTACATATTGAGAGAATCGTCTGTAGTCTTGTCGGGACTGCGATCCACAGAATCAATAGGACGCTCGCGTCGTATTTCGTGGTCCTCAAGCTGGGGAGGATTGAAGTTGAAGAGATGGTCAGGCTCGCTAAGAAAAGGCGTTTGCACGGTGTCGCTCTCTGAGGGCGACAAGTATCCAGGACTTGAGGGCGAGAGGGCCGAACAGGCGAGTTCTGGTATTGGAGTCGAGGAGCACATATTGGGGTACTAAAGCGAGAGACGATTATATACGGCTGTCGAAGCGTTGAACCGGCCAAAGCAAAGAATCGACAATTAGCGACATGCGCGTGCCCGCCGTAAAGCCAAGATCCAGTATCGCACAAGGACAAAGAAAGAAAAAACAAGCCTCGCTGCGACCTCGCACCTGAAAGGAAGAACACAAGGTTGTCGTTCCCGAGAAACACAATTATAGACAATCACGTGCAACTGCTCCATACAAAAATAAGATACCGTAAACATGACATTCATTCATTCGAAAATAAAAGTACAGTCAAACAAAAAGCTACATATTTCAGTCCTATCATACAATAACTCTTCTGGTGATGAGTATAGGCCCTCCCAACCTAGTCGCCCTAGGGGATGGGCTAGCGACGGTCGGGGCGGGAAGGACGTGGAATGGTGCCTAAGTGTCTTGATGAGCCAACGAACAAGGATGCAATGGAATATGTTTTCAATACGTACGCACCCCTATGTGGTCCAAGAACTTGTTGATGTTATCCTCCTTGGATGTAACTCCCGGTGAAACCGGGGAAGCCTTGTCCAATTCATATACTTTCATGAGCTGCTGGACGTCCTTCCCTGACATTGCGAGACAAGCGTCGATGTTGGTAGGGAATAACGGCGGTGGCGACGTCCCGTGAGGGGGCATCAGCGGCCGTAATTTTTCCCTACGAGTCAACGTCGCGTTTATTCGTCGCGCCTCCCTGATGAACAAGTATTGATAAGAGTGAATTTTACTTCGTTTCAATCAGACTCACGAGTTATGGAGATGGATCTTGACCTCTGCCATTTGGCGCGCGTGTTCATTTGTTTGATTGCAGAGACTTTGAGGAATCTGTTTCTCCAACTGAACAGATCGACGGTATCAGAATGGACACAAAGTAGCGGCGAATATCAACGCACCTCTTGCTTGACTCTCTTCTCAATCGTTTCTGCCACAGAATTGTGGACCTCTTTAGTCACATACTCCCTGAGGCGACCTTCCAGCCGCTTCTTCACTCTGTTTTCAAGCTCTTCGCATACGTCAGCCAGCTCCGCATTATGGTCGGCTATCTGCTTTGCCAAATGAGATTTCAATGTTGCGATCTATCGAAGCAGTCAGAAAATCAACGCCGAAAACCGGCTTGTTGAAAACCCACCTCCTCTCCGGCTTTGATGATGGGTCCGAGGCTGGCCGACCTTACTGTATGAGTTTCTATGTTCTCATACATACCCTTCAGTTGCTGGTTCACCTCCCTCAGACCACGCATGAGCTGAGCAACAGCCTCAATATTGGGAGGAATGGCAGCTTTCTTGCTGCCAGTCTTTCCTATAGCAGACAACGGATCTGCACCATTCGGGAGGGCGGTGGCTGAGGCGAGAACAGAAAATCCTGACACGGCCGTCTGAGCGGCCGTGGGGGTAGCTGAAGATTGCGACTGGTTCGAGGTTGCACTAGTAGGTGTAAGGGGAGGGATGTCGATTGACGGTCGAAGGGGCTTGTCTTTACCGGCCATATTTGCGACGATACGTACTATGGTGGGGAGTGCTTTGACGACGGCGAGAAAGAGAAATTAAGGAGGGGAGATTCGTGGGGTACAAACAGAAATTGCCACGCAGATATAAAGTTGTGTCGCAGCACAGAAGTGCTCGCTGCACAGCTCTTGAAGAGGTAGTCTGTGAATCCGCAGGTTAAATAGGCTGTAGGATCCCGGATGGAGCTCCGCGTGATAAGCACACGAGGTGAACGCGTGTTGATGGCAGACTGTGCCGAATGCAACGTTGGGCACCTGGTATAGATTTGAATCAACTGGATGTCGAATAAGCGGCCTGGCCTTGAATTAAGCGCTGGAAGAATCTCCTTTTGAAGTGTACATGGTGCCATTTTTGTACCTCGGTTGAACGTTGAAGAACTTCTTTGGGCGCCTACTTAACATTTCGGATGATGTGCGGCGAAGTAAGCGTAATCAAGAAACACGTTCTCATAGATGAGTCTTTATTATAAGCGCGAAGGTAATAGGTGTAATGGTGAGTTGAGGCTACCTGATTCATGACACAGAAATATATTCGGTCCTTCACGGTTCATAGAAGACCGTCCTCGAGCCAGCTGCCAGGCAGAAAGGATGTCCTTTCATGAGAAGAGCGGCGATTGGTTCCGGTGGGTATTCTGGGACCCAGTCAAAGGACGCTTGAATTATAAGGGCAAAAAACGGTCGCACCTCAAAGCGTGATCAGTGCTTTCAAAGCAGCCACAACATCTCCCTGATGTTGAACCAAGACTTTCTCAGCCTGTGCTCGTGTCAACTCGAATTCATTGACCTATAAGTACCAGGTCAACGGATAGCGCAATCTGTAAGACCTTTCGACGCACAATGATATCGATGTCGTCCTTTTTTATCGCCGTAACAGATGAGTCTTTGACAGGTTTGACAGGGCCTTTCTCCAGAATTCCCCCAGGTCGAAACGCCTCGTCCATTTTACCCTTCGAGTAGGAGAAGCCGTCGACGTACTGTTAGTTGCGTGAGAGACGTCTCGCTGGGGGGAGAAAAATCAGGACAGACGTTCATGATAACTTCGGGCTCAGGGCGTCCGTTCGTGCGAGACATGGCGGTGATTGGCAAGGTCGCTTTTGGCCGGTGTTACAAAAATGTTCCGAATCTCTGATCCTTGTGTAGCTGTACATTCTGCTCAAGTTCAATTCAAGGCCGGTGCTTCTGTTGTGATATAATTGCTGTATTGATAAACTAAGCTATTAGGACTAAATTCAGGCCAGTCGTTTCTTCCACAATGCAGCCATTTTATCAATACCAGACCGCCTTGAGAGTAAAAAGTCCTGTCACACAGTTCAAAGTAGCTCTTAAAACGATGAAGATAACATACCCAGATTCCCCTGGGGAAAAACGTCGACAGAAACCAGACCTTGCTTGCCATCGTCCCTTTCCAAAGCCACTTTGACGGGTGGGGCGGGATAAGCTCCTTGACAACCTTGCGTGCATAGACATCATTGGGCATGCCAATCCTCTGCGAATTGCCTTGGTGATCGCGGAAGTCCGAGTTAATTGGAAGGTATATCGAATTTGGGGGAAGATCTCGCTTGTTGAGTGTAAGCCGACTGAGCACACCGCCCGTAACGACCACAACGACTTTGACACTACATTCTAATGATCAATCCATCCGATATACGTAGCGTATCGCTTACTTGAATGGGCTGAGTTCTATACGAAGTGTGTCGCTATACGATTGCAAGGCAGCCTTGGACGAATTGTAAGACGCTAGAGATGCACCTCGGTCAGTAAATTGACGGTAAGGAAAAACGCCTGGCTCACACCCGAACGTATAGGGCATTATAGCTGCGATGGACCCGATGTTCACAATCGTCCCCTTTGCTTGGATCAATAGACTGGCGAATGCTTGGACCATACGCATCGCTGCGAAGAGATTGGTCTCAAACGTCTGCTGCACCATAGCAAAATCCAGGTCAAGAGCAGGCATCGCGTACGCAAAACCTGCATTGTTCACGAGAATGTCGAGAGACCCGCCAGTACGTTCAGAAATATCCGTTCTGATGTCCTGAATGTCGGAGGGCGACGTTACGTCTAAAGCAAAAACCTCGATACCAAGTTCGGCGAGGTCGACGAGATGATCTTTGGAACGCGCAGTGGCAAATACGCGAAAACCTGATATAGAATAGGTAAAATTTTCTGTCCACATGTAACTTTTAATATACTGCACACCTTTGGAAAGGAACTCTCTCGCCAGGGAGTTCCCTATACCGCCAGGCCTACAACTGAGAAAAAAACAGAATAAATGACACGGCTAATGCCACAAGACAGAGCAGCTTACCCGGTTATCAGGACGGTTCTGCGGTTATCTGTCATGAAGGATGGGGAGGAACTTTTTGGTTCTGTTTGATATCCCTGAGAAGGACTGCATAAGTAACACTCGTTGTGTTGGGAATAGACGGCGGCACGCACAAAGAACGTGACGTATATGGCTCGAGCGAATGTATTCGTCGACAGATACGTAGTGGTGGTGGTACGAAGCCAAGAAACGGTAGTGATCGATACGAAAATCAAAATCAGGTGAAACAAAAAAGCACTTGCTGTCGGCTCCGCGGCTGTGAAACTATACACGACATGGTCCGCTATAGAGGCGGCCGTGGCGTACGGTACAATGACTAGCTATGAAATCTATATACCGTACTGCCCAACACATTTACAGGTGATGAGCTCGCCGTGTCTCTGGCAGTAGATCACAAGCAATGCGAGAGGTTCAAGAGACAAGCTAAGCATCTGCACGGCGCAGGGATGTCCATATCATCTGCATCGGGGACAACCTCCAAATGCTTATGTAAGTTCAGCTTGTTCACGGATTTACCTAAGTCCCTTGATTGAAATGTCTACCTACCTTCTACCTATGTCCTTTCTTTCGTGCCATATCTTATTGAGTTTACTATTGTTTGCCTGAGCTTGTAAAAGCGTAGTCGACCAATGATTACTGTTTTACTGTTTTACCTCGTGCCACGAGATAGTAGCGGCACCGGATAACTCTTGGCTTATCCCACTGGACCGCCGTAGCTGGTTTCATTATATGACTGCGACTTTTGGACATCCCCCACTGCGCCCCCAACATGTGCCGGAACTCGAACTGTCTCGTGGCCTGGCTTTGTTCGATTTACTCTTCGCTTGGTTGGCTGGCGCTTTATTCAACGTCTGTACCACGCAAAGATCCTCCTCTGAAATACTTTGTTCGAGTTCGGTGCTGTGCGCAAAGATGCTGCTTGTAGTAGCACCTCAACGTCTACTTCATTCTTTCACGTGTGGGTGAACCTTCCCCCGTGTTTGAGCTGTCTGATCGTCATGATCATACTGAGAAGGTGTAAAGGAGCTGCTCATGAAGTCGAAATAGAATTTCTTCGCTATACCACACTACTATGGATGTATCTTATGTGCTTGATTTCTGAATGTTTCCCGTGCTCTGACGAATACGTTCATCAGACTTTGAGTACCCAAAATCCTGTGCTTGTCCTGTGTTGAAGTTTTACTAGGTTTTGTCTCCGTCTCAGCATCATATGAAACTTTAGAAGTCGAAATGGCTCCGTGGAACGATCACGATCACCTGCAAAGGCCTCAGCGGAGGTATATAAGGTTCCGGGAATGCACCATCTAGTAGACGGTCTTCTCTGTACACAATGAAGGGATTCACCATCGCATCATCTCTCTCCTCCTTTACATCCTCCTTTTTCCCAACCTCTACTCGCCCTACTTCGCCTTCTGCCAACGACCAATCAATCAAAGGCCATGGAATTGTTCTTCCAGAATCCCGCCGTTTTCGCCGCCGACACACCGACCCCTTGCCTACCAATGTCGCTCTGCCTTGCAAGAGGTCTATCAAGCAAGTCTTATGTGGAGCTTCCTTCCATTTCTCCCTCCAGAACGACACGCACGCCTTCTCCGACGCCTGCAAGGTCCAGCAAGAGGTTTTGGACCCGTGAAACTACTTCCAAGGAACCTATCTTCCATGTCCACGAATCCAGATGTCTACAGGAGATCTCGGATTGCCTGTATGTTGCATTCGAGGAAGACACAGCCTGTTTTGGTGGCCTTCGTAGCAAAGCAGAAGAGTTAACGACGCCCAATGGCGACAGATTCACGCACATTGTCAGGATCACACCGCGCGTCTGTCCCGCTCCCGCATTCGATCACTTTTATGATGAGAACACTAGCACAAGCGTACTGGACCTGTCCCTTCTACCTCGTGTGCACCCTTCGTACCTCACCGAGATGCAGCGCATATGTTCAGAAATGGACATATTCATGAACGGGGGACTGCTTTCCGAACCCGGTCCAACTAGGGCAGAGTCAGACGATAGCGTTTCCGGGCTGACCGTCAAGCAGTTTGCTGCTGCGAGAGACTTCATTTTTTCGGCGTTATATCATTCAAAACGCAGTTGTCTTAGTAGCAACAGTGCTCATCACTGTTCCACGAGATTGCCGAGCAGATGCGATTTCGGTCGCAATGGTTTATCTTGGATATGCTACCGGATCTGGAGTCCGAGAAATCCTCAGGGCTTTCGACGTCGATGAGAACGTCAATTTTGTCTGGAGAAGCGTTGTGTCTACGCGCGGACTTGCGGCAGTGAAGGAAGCAGTTGCAAAACGATGACCGAGATGGATGAGATTGTACCCTCTGTTATACTATCTCGGGTATTTACGAAACGATACAGGTACACGACTCGCTAGCGTTCGAATGAATAAATCATATCAATTGCATATTCTACAAGTGCTCAGAAATTAGGAACTAAATGTCATTCTTTTCATGCGTGCAGCTGGTTCAGTCTATATCTTGCATCTCCTCCGCCAGTTGCGTTTCCACGAGTTGCGTCTCCTGTCCATCATCTAGTAGGTCTTGCTGCAGTTGGTCTGGATCTACAAGTGTTGCTTCAGACTCTGGTATTGCATCTGACATAGCAACATCCGTGGATTGGGAAGCCGATATTTCATCGCCAGGCTTCTTTTTAGCACGAACTTTCTTCTCGCCTGGTTTAACGCCTGGCACAAGACCAAACAAGGTTGTTTGCCGAGATCCTTCCTTCTTGTCCTTCCCCTGTATCTTCGCGACAGGTCCTGTAAACTATTGAGCGGAGTTTTCGCAGAAAAGCCATAAGATACTCGCGTTTTTTGCCAGGATCCGACTCGGCAGCATCAACTTTATCAAAAAAGCTCTCACTCTTCTGTATGACTTTGTTGGTGTCATTTTTCCGCGCGAAAGGATTTCGCCCGTTTTCTGTAGTCTTGCGAGCAAATGGATTTGATTCTATCAGGTCCACATGTTTAGAGACTTGATCATAATCTCAAAACGGACTTACTTTGCTTCGGTGGTGGCATCAGAGCATTGGGTGACTCTCCTAAAGGATTGCGTTTACGCTTGCCGTCCAGAGTGATATCTTCCTCGGAAGTAGTGGTCTCTTCCCATGTTTTGGGAGTGGACACCGGGGCTACAGATGAATATCGCGTCTTTTCGACTGTAGGAGCAGCTCGAGAAAGCCCAGGCCTGTGTATTGAAGGCGGTGGTCCAAAGTCTTGGAACGCTTTAGGGCGGTCAAACGGTTCCCCAGTATCAGCTAAGCGCCGAGGAGGAGGGTCTGTTTTGTTCCACCGTCGCCGTTTTGAGCGAGCGAGGTCCATGCGGTCTTCGCTCTCCTCGTGTATCTGCTTCAGCCTTAGCACCTTCTCTTTGAACCCGACCATGTGGTAGAAATCCGCAACCCTGACAGCTAAGTCAAAGGAGTTAACATGGTGAAGTAACTTCGTTAGTTCGATCGCCCTGGGGATATTGTCCGCTTTACAGGCGCCTTGAATGAGCTGAAGGAATTCTTTATCGATGGCCCGCTCCTTTGCAATGATATCCTCGGTAGTAAGCTCCTCATCGAGAACGTCGACCGCCATATCGTGGAGCAATATCTCACGTTCGACCCTGAAATACGTTGAACATTAAAATGAGGTAACCACACGAGGTAGGCGGTGTGACGTACTGTTCCTCGAGAGCATTATCATTGCGGAACGGCATTCGCATGGGGAGCTCTTGGATAAGCGGTCTTGGAAAGCCAGGATACTCTTGTCTTCCCTGCGGCGGCAGATCTGTCAGATCTACAGATCTCGTACAGTAAGAAAGCGTGCCTTAAGGATCAAGCACATGAACGTGCTTCCTGAAATCCCGACAGGCCAGTAGGATTCGTCCTTTCCCTCTCTCCTTTCGAGAAGATTTGTGTCCATTACACGAACCCAGGAACCATGATGCGGGATTCGATATTTTGTAAGAATGTGTACTTGTCCCGATGAATCATAAACAGCAGGAGCCTAGGCGGCGCCGAGATTAACAGATGTCGAATGGGATGAGAGTGGAAACGCGTACCCCTTGGTCGGTGATTCCGATCCACTTGAGTGTGTGGTTCTTTGGAATGGGAAGAACGTCTCGCTGTCGGACACTGTAATCATCGAAGTTGATGAGTTTATAAGACAGATTTTGAGACCCTAGACGGGATTTGAGAACAAGGTGAGTTAGAAACTTCCTCGGGACTGACCATCAATTGTTGCTGCGCCAGCACGATGAACGACGAACACCCATTCAGTCCCCGCAACCATGGATACAAAATCAGCGCCCAGACCGATAATCCGTCGCTCCCTTCCAGTGCCACTCAGGAACGTCAAGTCTCCCTGGCTAGTGGCTATAACAACGGTTCCAAAGCCATTCAGATCTTCCTCAGAGCCCTGACGAAGGCTGGTGGCTGGGGGGATACCGCCGACGGCAACGCCGAGAACGCGAGTATGACCCTTCAAATCATAGGACCAATCACTTTGAGAGGACCACGAACTATATGGCTTGAATGTCACTTTGGCTCTGTGGTTATCTTCGGGTTGGCAAGCAAACAGGGCTCCTTGTTCACCTAAATAACAATGAGGTTTTGAAAGGATGATGTGTATGCATGATCCTACCAAGGTAGCCTAGATCATACTTCAGACTGTCGGTAAAATGTTGGCCCCTTCTTGTTGAGCGGTCGAAAAATTCGATGTTTACGATATTGTGAATATCCTGGTCAGTGACTTCAATGACTCCGATTGTGTTGTAGGCTATAAAGATTCAGAAACCGGAAGACAATTAAAAATATTGAAATCACCTAGATATCTTTTCTTGTTTTGCATTGGTGTTGATCCTGGTTGGAAAGGCGGCTGGGCCTCCGTAATGCTCACTGTCAACAGACTCCCATTGAAACTTGAATTGATAAGGAGGAAGCATGTCGACTTACCCATTTCCTTGACCATGTAACCATTGTTTTTTAGAGGTCCTTCGGTGGTTGGCATGTACTTTGAGTCGTTTGGCTCCTCCCAACTCGTCACGTCGTTAGCTTCATCGTCGTCACTAAGATCAGCATCACCAGTATCTAAGGCGTCCTCGATTCTTTTATCTTCATCGAATAACGACGTCGTAGGCTCTTTAACTGGATCTATCGTGGCACTTTTTGTAGAGGTGATTAGCTTTATGGGATCGGGAAACAGTGACGGAATAGCGTCGATCCACCGGACAAGTTGGCCACTTGTATCTGTCCAGGCAATGATATTTTGCTTGGGCGAGAACGCAAGTTGAGTAATAATAGCATTTGAATTTGTGGGTTGTCTGCGTAGGGAATCAGTCGGCGACTACGTCCTAGTCGAACATACTTACTTCGTCACTATGCGACATGTTGTAGTGGACCAGACATAAACTGCTGATGTTGCTGCCGAAGCAAGGTAGGCGCCGTTAGCAGACATAGCTATAGCGGTAGTCGGACCGGTAACGTCACTATCAGAAAAGGTCGCTATCTTTGTTCCTTCAGAACGCGAGACAGCGACAACGTCTAAACAACAGTTCAGTTAAATAAAAAAGGGGAGGCTAGATCAAGTCAAAACCCACCATGAATGCGTGAGATAGTGAAAAAATATTCGCCGGATGTATGCCAAATGGCAGAGCAATCATGTGAGAAATCAGAAGATCTATAATAGCATAAACTCAGGCTTAGAAGAATGTGTCCACGGCGAAACTCACTCTGTATCTCTGACAGCAGGAATAATACCATCTATCTGCTTCTCAATCTTGGGCTCCTGCTCCGACATATCCCATATGATAATTTTACCATCGCAGCCGCAAGTTGCCTATACAGTAACTATGAGAAAACATATGGATACATGAGTAGCGTACGCGAAACATACCAATACAGGTAGCGTAGGGTGCCAGGTCACCCGTCGCACTCCGCTCTTGTGACCTTCTAAGATGTTGACTTTCGCACGATCTTCCATGTCTACAACCTTGACGGATAATTCGCTACTGAATGTGAGTTAGTGGGATGGAACCAGGAAGGTTACGCACTCAGAACCAACAGCAAGCTTTCTCCCCTTGGTATCAATGGCCAAGCATCGTATTGGCACTCCATTGGCAGAAGCGGCATAACCGTCACATTCGGTGGCATTCTTGGGGTATCGTCGAACTTGTGTGTCTTCACTCCCTGAAAGCCAGCAGTCCGCCTGGGGAAGTGGTGAGAAGGTAATGACAGCAAGAGTCGTAGTCACATACACAGGCGGTGATGCAGGTGACAGGTAGATCAGCGTCAGATGCTGTTTCTGGCTCCTGCTCGGCACCTTCATCCATTCTCCATAGTCTTACTATGCAGTCCTGGCCACCTGTAAAAGCGCGTCTGCAACGCGTTGTTTGTCAGGTTTTCAAAGATACATGAAGAACAGCGCAACTGACACTCCATCCTTTGAGAATGCAAGGCTAGTCGTTCCTGGGCCGTGGGCAGGGTTAGAAATGACTTTGGACATGATGGTGGGCCACGAAACACGGTTAGTCACACGCAGCAGTTTGGTGACTGCGTGACCGGAGAGTGATGCAGGGATGCAGGACGGCCCGGTCAAATAACGACACGTCGACAAACATATTGTTTCCTGCCAATTGATTTCCTGCTTCAACGCTTTAGTTTGACAAATATTTCCCTGTAGTAGTATGGCTTCGCTAGATGTAAATGCATATGCTATTAGGTGATATTTATCTGTCTCGTACGTGCGGATCGAATATTCCCGTTCGATGGTCATATTACTTACTGGATATCGATTATGTAAGTTTAGCTTATCGAGTCAGTAGATACACATTTTTGTCAACTTGACTCTTACCAAAATGACACATAAAACAAGCGATGCAACCTCGAAAATGACCAGTTTCCAAGCATTTCAAACCGAAATCGAAGACATACACAATCGCGAATTGGCTAAACGGCGAGTTCAGGGATCAATGGTCATGGCAAAGGAGAAGGAGAAGGGGAGCAAAGACCCACCATGGCCTAAAGCGAAAGCGAAAGCCGACGAACACAGAAGGGTCGTCGTCTTGGGCGAGTCTCTGGTGAAGGAGAAGGAGAAGGCGAACAAAGACCCTCCGTCCAAAGCGAAAGCGAAAGCGACAGTCGACGAAAGCAGAAAGGTCACCATCTTGGGAGAGCCTCTGGCAAAGGAGAAAGAAGTTCTTCCGTCAAAAGGGAAAGAGCCAGGGAAAGCCGACGAACATAGAAAGGTTATCGTCTTGGGCGAGTCTCCGGTCAAGGAGAAAGAAGACCTTCTGTCGAAAGGGGAAGGGAAAGCTGTCGAGCACGCTGGCGGCACCGGATTATCTGAGATAGAAGAGAACATACTGGTAAACGCGATGTTCTGTTTATTTGACCGGTTCTGACAATAGCACTAGAATCTATTATGGTCTCAATTGTACAATGACTACGAGATAGCGCGGGACATGATTGCTGCATTGATTACTCAAAATCATGGTGAATATGTTCTACGAATTGGATCACAACCGCCCCATGCGTTACTGTTCTCCGGAGAGCTTACAGACTCGTCGAATGGATGGACAGGGACCGAGAAGACTTCACAAGACTTGGACACGTTGCGACAAAAGATTACCGATGCTGTGGAAGAGATTGGCGGTAAGGTAAAGGGGTCACTAACCAATCGCACCGTAGGCAGCTACTCACTCACCTGAAAGGTTTCTGTGCTTTGCGAAGTTAAGATCGGACATCCGCGAATATCGCTCCTCTTACGGCTACCTCCTCTAAGTGTTTCTCTCACTCCGGAAGTTCGATGTGCCGTGGTAGGAAATGTGGACAGCGGGAAATCCACTACCCTGGGTGTACTGACGCGTGGTACGCATTTTGAATCTGCTATAAAATGTCTGTTCTTGCTTGAGCTTTTTATTAGGAGCATTGGACGATGGGAGAGGTCGGGCGCGGGTAGCACTCTTTCGGCACAAACACGAAATTGAAACGGGTCGGACGTCCAGCGTAGGAATGGAGATCCTTGGTTTTGGTCCTTCGGGCGACCCAATCCTACCTAGCACCGCAAATTCCTCCGACCCAGATGTTATCAGAAGAGAGAAGCTGGGTTGGGAAGAGATTTCTATACAGGCTGCAAAAATTGTCTCCTTCATTGGTGAGCTATACTCTCCCCTGCTAGTCCCCACATTGATCACGTTCTATAGATCTTGCGGGTCATGAGCGATATCTCAAAACCACTCTTTATGGACTAACGTCTGGCGCACCTTCCTGCGTCATATTAATTGTCGGTGCTAATGCGGGTTTGATTGGAATGTCCAAAGAGCATTTGTCCATTGCACTGGCGTTGAGTGTACCGGTCGTCGTTTGTATTACCAAGGTCAATTATTGTCACCTAACTACGGCATTTTATTCAAACCATCAATGACAGATTGATATGACACCACCACATGTGGCTGCAGAGACCGTCAAGCAAGTTGTCAAAATATTAAGGAGTCCGGGGTGTCGGTGAGTGATACTTCTTCTATGACTAACTGTATCTTAAGCATTCTAGCAAAATACCCGTCTTCGTGAAGTCCGTTGAGACATCCGTTGAAATTGCGACTTCTTTCGGGAAAGACAAGTAAGAACCGTGTATCGCATAATCACTTGCCTTGATTTTGCTTCTAGGCTGTGCCCTATATTTCAAGTGTCGAATGTCACCGGAGAAGGCCTTGACTATATACGCACATTTCTGAACCTACTTCCTTCTAGTGAGGCGGACACGGAGAAATTTGCCCCGGATCAGCCTTTAGAGGTGAGTAGGGGGTCCATGTCCACTACATAATTAACAATGTCTAGTTCTCTGTCACCGACGTGTGGTCAGTGCCATATGTGGGCACAGTCGTGAATGGGATTGTGAACAGCGGTAGTACTAAGACCGGTGACGCAGTGTTGTTGGGGCCAGATGCTAACGGGAATTATCTGAGCACTGTCATCAAGAGTATGCAGAGGAAAAGGTACGAGTTGCATTCTATCTACGGTTGGCGGACCATTCTCGGCGCAAGACATCTTCGACAACCGAGTTCAGCGACTTTGTAGGCTACCTCAAGCGGAACCAGTGGCACCATGCGGTATCCATTCTTGCTATATCCTGGGAGGCGTCTTGCTCAAACTTAGTGGTGCAGAGGTATATCCTTAGGGACTACCTGGAAGGTGCCCCTTCCACTTGCTTCCCTACACCCCACGGAGCGCGAACTGCACTTCGGATCCTGGTTTCCGCTTGAGGCACGCCTTACATACTTCGTCAACTCTGCGTATTATTGTGAGACCATATACGATTGTGGCTTCTAGAAGGCTTTGGCGGACAAGTCAACATATTCTCCGAATGTGCATCCACTCCTGGCTGTTGTCTGTTTGGGGCCAATTATGGCGGGCACAAAATGCTTAAATGCAGACCAAACGAATTATCATCTGGGATTTCGAACAGCAAATACGTCGGCAACCAAACCTGCATGCTGACTGAAAGTGCTTGGTTTCAACTCCCAGATTATGGTTCATCTGTTCACGTGCACATCATGCTTGGCCCCAAACAGTGTTGAGCCATCTCCTTCGTCCTTGTCTTAAGCGGAGAACCGGTCCGCCAGCAGTGACAGTATCCTGCGAAAACAGTGCTAACAGATGGCATCAGAGCACCGGTGACAACGGCTGATGCAGGCCAGTGTGTCGCTTTTGCCCTGAAGCGGGTACGAAAAGCGGCTGTCCGAAAGGGGATGGTTTTGGTGAGCAAATCGGAGTCACCTCCCCGTGGTAAGGAACGGCGAAACTATGCAGCTGTGTGAAATGCTGACTGGTGCATCTCATAGCTATACGGCAATTCGAGGGACAAGTCCTCATTCTATAGTGCGGTGATTCAACGTTTTCTGTTAGTGGCTGTAGATTAACAGTCAACCCCCCAGTCATAACACCACGCTGCAAAGAAACTATCAGGTGAGTGTGAGCTGAATGGTAACGGTTTTGATGATTTGATAGACTTCTTACAGGCCATGCTCCACTGTGGCGTATGTCTCGACCTCGTATTTGCAGTCTCCATCAAAAGCTGATGCATTCCCTAGGCCGTGAGGCAAACAGTGAAAATCATCGGAATGGATCATCCTCAAGGAGTTCTTCGAACGGGGGACCGTGCTACAGTGCAGTTTGAATTCATCTCGCACCCCGAATTCGTGAAGGAGGGAATGAAACTTCTATTCCGGGAGGGCAAAACCAAGGTATGATTCCTTTGCTTGGTTTGGAAGAGGCGCTTATTGTTGTGCAGGGTCTCGGGGTCATAACACGGTTATTGTAGCGCGCAGGTCCATCTCAGCTAAGTTCTATTTCGTTTATGGATATGTAGATGTTGTATTACTCATTTATGACGGACACTGTTGTTGTATTTTGTTCGGGTGCTGTCATGTAGATGACCGTCGTGTATTTTTTGTTTTGCTACATCCCTAGCCGGCGACAAGAAAGGATATGTTGCCAAGAAATTGTAAAATTTGAAATTTGGTCCAAATATGATCTGATCAGCCGTGATTTTCTATGATCGAATTGAAACTGGCGGTAAGAACCGACCGTAATCACCGAAATTCAGAGCTCTCATCCTTTGGACGCTTCCGACGGAACGACGAGAACCGTAATTGACGGCGATATTCATTCTGATGACCCTACTGGACGGCAACATTGGACGGAATTTACCAGAACACGACTGTTGAGGTGGCATTGCCAGATTGATGCCTTCCGCTCGCGTGGACTGTGCCGTTTATAGATATTGGCATCATTCTCGCCTTCGCTTCCTTTACCTCTTTTGCTTCACGTCGTGTTTAACGTCGTCCCTGGCGCTGGTCTGTCTCCTACGGCCGTCATCGTCTACTTTCACCGCTTCACGTCTGGTTCTCGCTGTTCGACCTCTGCGCTATGTCCTCCCCGAGCCCGAGGTTATCGCGGAGTGCAAGTTCCAGCAAATGGTCTGAGCTCGTACGCCTTTCTTGCCGATAAAACGTTTTTCATCTCTGAGTCCTTTCCGCCAGTCAAACTTCGACACTCCATACCCTTCGTATAGTGCAAGCCAAGAGCTATTTTCGATCTCTAAAAAAGTTGGTATTGACAGCGACAAAAATCTTGGAAACCATCTGATCTATCCTCTAGTTTTCTCTCTCTCCCGACCCTCAACAATGGGGATCCGACCTCTCGCCAGACTTGATAGAGCCAGACGATGACATTCACTCGCCAAAGGAACGCTCGGACGAGGTAGAAATCGGTGGGCATGTTATCTCAATACGTGGAGTAACAAACCTCGGTTGCCTCATCATGTTATGTGCTGGCATCTTGGCTTTGTTGTATGTTTTACAAACTATCTATCACTGATGGTCGTCCACATGAAATTCACCGATCTTTCCAGTATTGGATATCCAGTGGCATCGTATGTTACCTCTCGAGGTCTTTCTAATCAAGGTGGTTTCAATTTGGGTGGTTTAAATGCCAGCGGACAAGTGCGGCTTCTTTTCATCATCGAGCCACTTCACCTCCTCACCTTCGGCCGCATAGGTTCCGGATATTCCTGGAAACTTTGGACTCATAGACCTAGACACGCCCCGAGAGGCATATACGGTCTCATCTTGGAATGATCCCTCTCGAAATCTGCAGCTCGTATTTTCAGACGAATTCAATACTGATGGTCGAACTTTCTATCCTGGAGATGATCCGTATTGGGAAGCCGCGGATCTCCATTATTGGGTTTGTTTCTCAATTTCAAGATCAATCGTATCTAATGAAAAAATATTCATATTCAGGGTACTAACAACATGGAATGGTATGATCCAGCAGCGATCACAACTAAGGATGGGTCCCTAGTTATCACACTATCTCAGAAGGAGACCCACGATCTGCATTACCAAGGCGGTGAGTGAGTCTGGACTCTGTTCTGCTAATCCAATTCTCATCCTTACTGATATGCAGGTATGGTCTCGACCTGGTAAAAAATGGAGCCTCGTACTGTTATAACGTCAACTAACTCTTTTATAGGAACAAATTCTGCTTCACAGGAGGGTATATCGAGACTTCAGTCCTGTTACCCGGCACCACTAACGTCCTCGGCCTCTGGCCTGCTGTCTGGACCATGGGGAACCTCGGACGCGCAGGATATGGTGCATCCCTCGAAGGTACATGGCCTTATACATACGGTAAGGTGGTGATGGCCTCTATCCCCCAACCTAGCTGATATCGTGCCCAAGACTCGTGTGATGTTGGTACTGTCGCCAATCAGACCATCAATAATGAACCTGTAGCGGCAACAGTTGACGGGGACGCAGGGAAAGGCGGCGTTCTTTCATATCTGCCGGGACAAAGACTATCTCGGTGTACATGTCCAGGAGAAAGCCACCCTGGCCCAACTCATCCTGATGGTACCTTCGTCGGTCGTTCTGCGCCTGAGATCGATGTATTCGAGGCCCAGGTAGGTTCCGGCATTATCTTGCTCTTACGTCTCTGATCTTTGGCAGATTAATGAACACACGCTGATAGCGCAGGTATCCCAGTCCGGACAATGGGCGGTAAGTCGAACACTTTCTTAGCATGAGGAACCATCACGTCTCATAATTCATGCAGCCGTTCAATCACGCGTATGTCTGGCAAAATACGTCGGACAATTTTTATGTCCGAGATCCATCGATATCACAATTGAACACCTTCACGGGTAATGTGGAACAACAAGCGACGTCGGTCGTGACCAACACGGATACTGAATGTTACGAGAAAACGGGTGGTTGCTTTTCGATATATGGATTTGAGGTGATTTTCAAAGCATATCATTTAGGACGTCGATTCTGACAGTGAATTCTCTACAGTATAAGCCAGGTTTGCCTCGTTACTGTGTTAACTGTGAACTTTTGCGCTGACAAGGACTATTCCGTGGCGGTCAGGATACAATGACGGGGTGAGCGTCGCTCCTAATCCTTAGGTCATGCTTCTTACCTCTCAACTCCCTTAGTACATAATGTGGATATCAAGCAATCAGATTGCATGGTCTATCAAAGCCGCTGGTATGGGACCCGACTCGTCTGTCGAGATATCGGAACGTCCTGTGCCAACGGAACCCATGGTATACTTGCCCGTCCAATGTTCGGCGTGTTGACGTTAACAACAACCATAGTATATCATCGCGAACCTGGGGATGTCTACGAATTTTGGGCCTGTCGACATTGAACACCTCGGCTTCCCAGTTCACATGACAATTGACTACATACGTGTATATCAGGTGGGTAGTATTCTCATTGACAATACCTGGACACTAATGTTTTCCACAGCCTACTGATAGTATTAACATTGGCTGCGATCCCCCAGACTTTCCTACACAGGCGTATATCAACGAGTGAGCTTAACCTAATTTTTTGTTCTACACGATGACCAGTCTGACTGCCTCACAGATACATTGAAGCGTACATGAATCCTAACTTGACGACATGGGTTGACGACTATCAGAAACCTTTTCCCAAGAACTCGCTCCTTGGCGAATGTTAATCGCTACTCACGGATTTTAAAAAAATCTTTTCCCTGGTGGAAAAGACTGACTTTTTCGGACACATACCGTATGCATCTTGAAAGCTAGCTCTTATCCTCATCAACTACTTTATACACCCCCAGCATCCTACAACGCTTCTTGGCATTGAACGCTTTATAACCTCATAGTAATACTCACCTTCGCATTTGTTACCTGTTATTATCGCATTGCTCTCTTTCTCTGAAGGGCGTAGATAGGGTTTTGATGACTACACGGATCCTTGTCCTTCGGTGTATCTGTACCACCCTGTATCATTAGTTTACAACAAGGCTTACGCACAAATATCCTTCTATGGAAGTAGTTTATACTTTGACTGAAGGCGTCGTGTAAGATTCGGTCGAAGGGCGGCTGCATCGATGGCTTATCACAGCTCTCATATTTTCAAAGATGATTTCTTTCTGTGCGAGAGTAATGATCAAGTCGTCATGCTTCTGCTCATAACCGGATCGCCGCTCAAGAATCAATATCTTAGCGTCGATAGATAGCCGTATATCGCGAAACGGAGAATCCTCAGACGTTGCCATCGGCAGGAAAAAGCTGGGAATTAGTTGGGCAATAACGGTGTAGAGCTCGTAGCTGGTCCAAAATTTAACTCTTTTACTAGAAACTCAAGGTGGCTTAACAGAATGAGCGAGAAGTAACGTAGCCCCTTCTAGACATCGATATCTAACCAGAGATCCTAGATAGATTTTAGCTTGCAGATCCACCAGCCTTATGATCGTATGCTATGGGTAACGATGACATTGGCTTTAAGGCATTAGAGACGCTACTACAGAGTCTACACCGAGATCCTTGGAATGTTTCGGTGAGCAGAAAGATGAAATTGGTGCGGCGTATCGCTTACCTGCGGGGCAAAAGGCCATTCGTGGAATGCCTGGACCACAGCCTGCCACTGCTCAGTGGTAAGTGAGTAGATCTTAGAGTCCGGGTCAATATACACAGGATTCTCAGGATTACAGAGTATTTTCGCTAGCGTCCCAGCACCAGGTCCCAGCATTCTGATTTTTTAATGGGTAAATGGTAGGAGAGAATGACGAACGAGCCGCTTACAGCAGCGCTTTTTTGAAGGGTGTTGCCTTCTGTACAAACATCCGACGTAAACAGTAGTCCCATTTGTCTAGCGTCTCAGGAAATATAAGCTAGGAAGAGATAGTTGAGAATGGCAGAACAGTGATAATGTGTAGGACGACGTACAACGTCTGCGCGAGGTACTACATTTATGACCTGAAAAGGCATCCCCAATCTCCTCCCTTTGACCATTTTTCTCTTTTCCCGCAGTTCCCCGACCTTGGTCATTACGGCCTCAGATGGTGCCGGATGAAAATGCTGTTCAAGCGGTTGTGTTTCCGAGAAAGGCAATGCCTCTTCGCATTTCGCCGTTGCTTCAGCTATAACGCTGAGTTTACATCTGAACCTATTTCCTAGCGGTCCGGATGCGCGCTTTTCACTAAGTTTCAGTAAAGTATCTCAAAAACCACCAAAGAACTTGCCTGCCATACATATTCACTCATGACATGGCTCATAGGTACCCGACCAAACTTGAACAGCCATTGCCGGTCAGGAATGGTGCGAAATTGCTGAGCAATGAATTGTTCTCCCGATATAGTGGCTCTGAGATGGGAGATGTAATGTAGATTAGGATGTACTGAAGAACCCGTTAGTCATTCGTCAACTGCTTGGACAAATGAACTTACCACCAGCATCCCAGGGTATTGTCTCGACGTCCTTTAACAGTCCCATTTCTTCTACAGTATCGTATGTAGACCATGACACTGCGGGAAGATCGAGAACTTTGACTCTACTGTCGATCGCTTCTAATGACTTCACGTTTGTAAGGACCGCATCTCAAAGCAGTGAGAGTAGCATACTCTGAGATACTGCAGATAGTTATCGTGCGTTTCAAGCACAATGAGCTTTTTGATCCGTTCTTTAGGTAACGCTAGTAATGCTCTTGTCAACTGGCCTGGTCCTACACGACAGTCTGTCAGCATCATATGGACGTCCATGCTGAAGAATCGCACCTGGATACGCCTCAATAATAACTTTATCTTTTGACCCTTCTGGCACAAACGCATTCGCGATCTTTTTGGCAGTTTCTGGATTTGCAACAGATATACGATGGGCGAGTGTTGAATTGGATGGAAAACAGCTGCGCCATCGTAGAAAGTCCGGAAGATCGGTGAAGTTTTCTGGTTTCTCAATTGTGACTTTCTTGATGCGATAGTATCGGCGTGGTGCCCAAGAGTACAGTGCAGGGATTTGGCGTCGGCATGGCGGAAAGAGAGGCATGCACGGTCACGCGTGACGAGAAACTATTTCAAGTTCCAAAATAGGCTCCCTGTATTCCCGCGATTTTTACCCCAGGTGCCACGTGAAGAGTCGGAATCACAGGAGCCAATCAGAGTCGTCGCAATTCCTTCCTCCAACGCTGACTACAATGTCTCTGGCTCTGAAGACAGCAGGTTTGCTGGAATTTACTACTCATTTTTGCCTGAGTTCATCTTCTATATCTTCTGCAGCTACTGCCGCTGGACGACGAGCGGCGGGCCTTTCCGGTGCGTCTACGAACCTCTTACACGTCAAACAGAATATTCATTGAATTGCAGCACACCGGTGGCTACATACAACACGATCTACCTTGCAAGCGGAACCGTCGTCGTCGTCTCAGCCCTCTATTCCCTCTTTTTCGCTATCCGCGACCCAGCCAATGGTGGAGTTGGCGCACAGAGATTCCAACCAGTTCAGTCTTGAGCACCCACAGAACAAATCAGGTGCGTCCTGGCAGCCATTTTTCGCGGATGTTTTGACATCTCTCATACGGTTTGTTCAGAGTATCTCCTGTCTACTGTGGACAAGATTGCGAATTGGGCGCGACAAAGCTCGCTCTGGCCTGTAACTTTCGGTGAGTGTATGCTGCAGGGTTGAAGGGCGTCCTAATAGTTCTGCCCAGGACTTGCGTGTTGTGCAGTGGAGATGATGCACATGGCTGCTGCACGGTATGATCAGGACAGACTGGGTATCATCTTCCGAGCCAGCCCTCGTCAGAGTGAAGTTATGATTGTCGCCGGTACGCTGACGAACAAAATGGCACCTGCATTGCGGAAAGTGTATGACCAAATGCCTGAACCTCGTATGTCATGTACTGTATATGCGGGTGTTATCGGGTTATTCATCGTTGCTCTAGGATGGGTTGTGTCAATGGGCTCATGCGCCAACGGAGGTGGATATTACCACTATTCCTACTCGGTTGTTCGTGGGTGTGATCGTACGTACTGCCATCATTTGCGCGTTAGTCGTGAGTAACGCCTTACGATCCGAATTCACAGGTATCGTTCCGGTTGATATATATGTACCCGGATGTCCCCCGACAGCAGAGGCGCTCCTATACGGAATGCTGCAACTACAACGCAAGATGAGACGCAGCAGGAAAGCAGTTCTCTGGTAGGTTACAAGGAAGAATACAATAGTGGAAACTAATGAGTCGGTTGACAGGTACCGCAAATAACTCTTTTGAAAGACTGATGGTTACAGTCGTATCAGTGATTCAGAATACTTAGCGTGTAGAAAGAGTATTTTTGCGAACTATTTCAATTGCCATCCAGCTGGCGGCGCTTAAGACAATATGTACAAAAGTTACCGCAAAAGATGTGAAGTAAGAAAATCACTTTGATGTCCCCGTCTGGTAAAAGATCCGGGTCGGGGCTAAGCGAGCTCAGATCAGTCCTAGCCAAAGGCTGACAGCTTGAACTGGGACTTGGTTCGCCCTTGCCAACAAAATCTCTTCTTCTCCTCTTATCACGGCAGTATACCTTCTCTCCCTCGAGCAGCAGCCTGAAATCCCTTCAGCTTGTTGTCACCGGCGACGCCAGCCCTTTTTTCGGTTTTTCAGCACCGCTTTATTTCCAATACATACCTTTCACCTTCCCCGTTACCTCTAGCCTGCAAATTTATCCGTCCTGTCTCTGGACGATGGCTGCCACAGTCTACCCTTCACGAACCGACACAAGCCCAAATGTACATTCGTTGTACCCGCGAGCCCTAATTGCCGACCTCGACTTCGGCGACAACCGATACCCCTCAGCGGCCACTGCACCCCGGTCAAACCCTGTCGTCGTTGGTTCCGGAGACAAGTCCACAAGGGATTCGAATGTGCAAAGAGAAGGCAGTCGAGGGAATGACGAACCAATGGCCGCGAGTTCCACTCCGGTGGGACGGACAGCAGATACTTTTGATCAGCACCTTTCACAGTCGCGAGGGCCGTCCCGTGCAGAAGCCTCCGACTTTGCATCGACAAAATCGTCGCCGGAGCCTTCCCAAGAGCCTCCACGGAGCCAAGTATCGTATGCTCTACCGCAAGGAGCTTCTCGCCGAGTGGTTGAACGGTACAGCTTGGACGACAACATACAACGTGCCTCTTCCAGAGCACCAGAAGATACCCTGCAGCCCCCCGTGGATGCCTCGCCTCAAAGAAGAGGTGCCTTGCCCAGGTTGCCGTCACAGGAGCCCATAGCAGGTCCAATTCCTTCTACCCCCCGCCATCCTGCTTTGCCCGTTTCCGCCGTTGTTGCCGGTCCTAGCTATACTGCCGCAATGCCTCCTGCCATTACTATCCCATTATCTGCATCTCCTGGTTATGCGCCTCCTGTATCCCAGCGTCTTCGAGTGTATGCCCAACAGCCGACTTTCATTAATCAAAGCACGACTCCCAATCCCGTGAATCCGGTCTACTCACCCACGCCCCCTCCGCCTCGACAAGAAGAAGTCTGTGTAGAATGTGCCATGCGTGACCAGGACATGGCCGACGTCGACGTAACATCTCCTGGCATGTGGGAGCGGGAGAGTGATGTCTTGTATGAGGAGCTAAAACGCAGAGAGGAGGAGGAGGAAGTCACAGGAATCATCAATGTTGATGAACCTCCAAGGCCAAGAGCAAAAGGCGGCCGCTTGACTGAGCAGAATGTCAAGATATGGCTCAGCGTGGTGTGTTTGTTCATTCTCCATATTGTACGGCTGCTTAAATGTATCTTATAGACGGCACGAGAAGCGACGTCTCGGAACCAAACTCTCAATACCTATGTCACTGCACAGAGGAAACTGCTGGAGGAAGAAGCTCTAGCACATGTGCGTGCAATGCAGGAGGCGAAACAACTTGATAACAGGATGCGAGATGCCTACTCCCAATTACGACGCTCTGCATACGATATGGGCAACAGTGCAGCGCCAACCGACGACACAGGTGGGGTCCGTATCAAGCCTCCTCGATCTCCTTCAGTGCCTACAAACCCGCTGCATGATCGCGCACATTCTCGTGAAATAACCCTTTTGGAGAATGGCATGATTGTCGAACACGTGGATGTCCGCAAAGAGGAACGCGAGGCTCGAGAGCGCCGCCGCAGGGAGGAGAGACGGGCTCGAAAGTCTTCTCGAAGCTCTTTCGTCGATGCTCACTCAATAATGTCTTCCCCGAGTCTTCCCACCGACAGTGGCATTGGTCTCAAGCCCTCAACGCGCTATTCCCAAGGTAGTCCAGGTCGACCCATGAGTGTCTTGACTGCACCCCTGGATCGTCCAGAGCTTCCGCGTGCTCAGTCTCAGGCCTCGTTTTCAGATGTGCACAGCTTAAGCTCCACTTCACCGCGACGTTCTCGCTTTTTTGGATTTCCTAACTTCCGGGAAGGATGGAACAGCCGTGATAGTTTAGCAGTATCCGGGATGTCAGGTAGTATGATTGATATGCAGTAAGTCTTTCTCATCAGCATTCAGGAACATCTTCATTACTGATGTTCATCTTCAAGCGTGGCGCTACAACGAGAAGATGCGGCTAATCGATATGTATCCTCCCCTGTTGATCTTAACACTCCGCGTCGGAGTCAGTTGTGGAACGGTGCAGACTTGGAACCTTTAGAGCCCACTCTGTCACGCCAATCTCGACAGTCAGAGAGCAAGAGTCAGAAGAAGAAGGGGCTTGCCAAAATCTGGCGCATGGTGACGAGGGGATCCAAGCATGACGGCATTGCCAACGAGAAAAGGCAGCTACAGTCCAATGGCAGAACCGAAGACGATTACCCCTTGGCACCACCACCGCCCCTTACCTACCTTATGAGTCGTGAAGGACGTCATGCTTCTACGCCTTCTCTCACTTCTTCCCCGCCAAAACTTTCTGCCGGTGTTTCCCCTCCCACAGCTCCCTCAAGCCTTCTACCATCTCCCGCCTCGTCACGTTCCGTCCAAGATGCAGATACTGCAGTTATACGCAAGTTAAGCGGTAACTATGATGACATCGACGAAAAGAGCTTGTCGAGAAATGTGCATATGATGACTTCAGATCCCGACATACGCAAACGTGTTGCGTCCTCGTCTCCTGTTCCCACCCTTCCCAACAACTATATCAATCTCCCTGTTCCCTCTACTAGCCTGACCCGCGAAAAATCTCTCCCACCACTTCCCGGAGAAGCGCGACGCCGATCTAATAATGCTCCAACATCGTCAGACAGGCCTCAAACTGTATACACATTCGACACCCGAAGACCACCTCCCGGAGCTGGACCGACTCATGACTTCCTTCCACCTCAAGCGCCCTTCCGTAACCCCGAAGCTCGACGGCAGTCCTTCAGTGGTCTCACGTCACGTCCAAATCTAGATGGATTATCGGATCGGGCACGGAACCAGACAATGGCTGGCTATGGCCAGCGTCAATCAATGGGTCCCACATATGATGAATTCGGTGGTTCGAGGGGCTCCTTGCGCCTTGATTATGCTGCAACGGCAGGCAATAGGAACAGCGTACCTCAACCGACAAAGCGAAAGTCCAGATTCGGGCTATCATCATTGCTCGGCAAGAAGCAGCCAGAACGGAATCTGATGCAGGAAAACGTTGCCCAACAGTTCCCTTCGTTCCGGCAGTCGGCTGGGTCTGATGCGTTGGACGAGGTCACAACCAACGGAGGCTATGCCACTTCTGCGTCGCGGCATAGCGCGTTCAGTGGGGTTGGAGGACCAAGGATATCCATCACTTCTCGAAAAGCATTAGAGGAGCTCGTAGCACAGGACACGGATTTCGTGGCATACCGCTATCCCTCTAATGATCAGCATTTAGATTTGGCGCGATAGCCAGAGTATCAAGTCGTCTATCACGTTTTTGTTGTATAATTTAACTACTCGACATTCTTTTGGATTCCTTTTTTGCTTCCGCACTCACCGAAATACCCCGGCGGCTATTGTGCTGCACTCACTCATTCACCTGTTCTGTTTTCTTAGCGATCATTTGGACTGGCATCATATCACACTACTTATCGACTTATTGTAAAATTGCTACTATAACAATACTGAAGTCGTCTCCGGCCCGAGTGGTCCGAATCCAACTTTAACACCTTACCATGAAAGGTCTTAAGCCTAGGTTACGTGGCTTGAAGGAATACGTTCTCGCCTGTTGGTATGCCTACGCTTAGGGTACCATCATTTCTACGCCTTTCCTAATCTGTGTGCTTCAGAATACGCGAACGCTTCAATCCTTGAATCCGGCGCCCTTTCTCAGCATTTCCATCAACTCCCCAATTTTTTCTTTGTGATCCGCTGGAAATGGTGGGATTGGCGTCAATTTATGTTCTTTACCTCTGGCCAGCACGAATCTTGGCTTAGCAAATGCCTCTATGCTCTCCAGCGGATTTCCATCGACCGCAACTACATCTGCGGCGAATCCTGGGAGGAGCTTGCCCGTAACTTCCGATAAACTACAGGCTTCTGCCGCCACATCAGTGCATGCAGCCAACAGCTCGCGGGGTGTGTATCCTGCATCTGCCAGAGCCGTAAGTCCATCGGCATAACGCTCGAAGGGACAGTTTCCGATCCCGTTGTCAGTTCCCATGATGATCTTAGCGTTGAGCGCTCGTAATGAAGCCAGATTTGCCACAATGGCAGCGCGGTGGTCCCATGGACAGAAATAGTATTCCCCGGCAAGGCAGGCGGTATTCATCGCTAGAGGCAGTCAGTGGTCGTACTCGTGACATTACGCTAGTTCTCACTGGGGCAAACGTATACACCTTTATCCACGATGAGCTGGGCAACTCCTTTATCAAACTCTGTGCCAGTCCTCGTACTCCAACTGCAATGTTCGATGCTATCGAATCCGGCGACGACCGCCCTGCGTATACCCTCTGCACCCATGGCATGCGTAGTTACTCTCACACCATTGGCATGAGCAGTGTCAGCGGTGGCCTTGAGCTCCTCCACTGAGTAACGCGCCTCAGACGGATGCGAGCCAGCAGTCATGAAACCTCCTGTGCTCATTACCTTGATGACTTCGGCGCCTTCGTCCAAACGTCTTTGTGTCATTTTCGTGACTCCTTCCACTCCCTCAGCTTCTCCACCCATCGCATTGCAGTGTCCGCCAAATACCGTAATCGGAGCATTTGCGCACATCAGCCGCGGACCCATAATCTCTCCTCGGTCAATCTGCCCCTTCAACTCCATAACACCCATGCCATGGCTTCCAAGATCACGGGCTGTGGTTACCCCTGCGTCTAGCAGCCGGAGTGCGTTCCTCTCCATCAGTTCCTTGGCTTCTCTTTCCTTGGTTTGTGTATCAGAAAGCTCGGCGCGGCTAGAATTCATCTCCATCCGCATGGGGTCAAATGACACATGTACATGACAGTCGAAGAATCCTGGGGCAAGAGTAACTGCGTCCAAGTCAGTCAACATAGTCATGGGTGTGAGAAGAGGCACGATAGTCGTCCACCAGGGACCGGAGGCTACGATTTTGTCGCCTAAAATCAGTATGCCGCCGTCAGGTATTGGGTCGGCTGAGCTGGATGTGACGAGGAGTGCGGCGCGGTATGCTTTGTTCTGCGTGTTGATGTTCATGGATATCTTTTAGTGCGTTCAACGAAGAAGCATCACACTTTCAGCACTTATCTAACCATCCCCACGACACGAGCTCTGATCCGCAGCCGAGAGAACACAATCATCTAATTGGATCAAAGGCTGGCGAATATTTTCACTTTTTCTTTACATTCGTCTCACAATCTCGATCAGATGCAGACTCGCTGCAAGGCCTGCTACCGGCTAAGTTCGAACTTTTCCAACTTTTCGCATATCTTCCGAGTATATTTAATTAATACAGTACTGACCGGTTGCTAGCCGCCTTCCCGTGGCACCATCCAGCTCTGATCCGTTTGTTGAATGTGGTCGGTGCCTTTAAGTAGGAAAAGCCGGGGCGTCCGAAGCGGTCACTAGAGAAATCCAGTTGCCCTTGTAACATTCAATCATGAACAGCGACGTCAGTATCATCTCCAGTGCAATCAAGGATAAGGATGCTGTTGGAATTGATGTCAAGCTGTTAGCACCTTGCCAGCCATTCCAGAATCCAAGAGGGAGGCTGCCAATGACACGGTAGCTGCTGCTAGTATGCACTCTCTTGTGCCTATTGTACCATTCAACGTCTTTGTAGAACAATACACCGAAGAGGATTACAACAGCCTCGTACGAAAGATAGACTTCGTTCTCTTGCCGCTGATGTGGGTCCTGTATGGGCTCCAGCAAGCTGACAAGACTGAGATTTCCACGCAAGCAACGTGAGTTTTTCGTGTTTCTCCGTGACCTTCCCTTGAAATGAAACATTCAACACAGGTTCAATATGCGGGCGGACCTTGGTGTTGAAGGTCAGGACTATGCTCTGCTTACTACTATTTTCTATCTATTATATCTTGTCTTCGAGGCTCCGGTGAACTATGTCATGCAGCGCATCAACATGGGCGTAAAATGCTAGCTGTACTTATGTTCTTCTAGGACGTTATCGTCCTCTGTACCGGATTTGTCACGACGTGGACAAAGATGATGGTGCTTAGAGCTCTTCAGGGTAGGGTGGTCTTCAAATTCGATTTCCTTATGCCGACACAACTTTAGGCGCTCTGGAAAATGTTATATCGCCTGCCTTTCTTCTTCAAATTGGTGCGTAAGGCATTTTTGCCTTCAACACGGCGGCGCGTGCCAAAGCTGACGGGTTTTTGGTTAGGCGCGTAGTATCGTACCAACAAACACACCCTGCGAAGTATATTGGCGTGGGAGCCACCTAACCTGTTTCCGAGATTTGCCTGGCTTGACTCTGGGTTTTAAATCTTGCAAGGCACTTCCTTGGTCTTGGCGATCACTTGGATACGACTTTATACTCCTTGTATGGTCCTTTCGGTCCTTTTTTTCGTTATGAGAACTTTCACACGTGTGAACATGACTTCCCGCTAGCGTCTTTCGCATTACAATGACAACTTTGAACGCATCCCTGACAACGATCAGATGGAGTCAAGGCACATGCATGCTCGCATTAGCCGTTCCGTTATTTCTTCGGAATATCTAAAAGATCCCACAATCCGTATATAAGGCCTCCCAGGTCCCCCCAAGGTTTCTCATCTTCAACTCCGAGCCTTTGTTGACGTCTTGACGGCGGTTCACTTCCTTCTTCCCTCTTTCTTTACCTTCAGGCTTCTTCCTTCTTACCCTCCTTTGCAGCTAGCCTGCTTTCTGTCTTTCACGTTCTCATTCCATCCAATTCCGTCCTCCCTTTTGTGAAAGCTGTTGGTTCGACATGGTCCAAGTCACTTTCGTCGTTGCTCTTATTTCTCTTTGCTTTGGTCTTGTTCAATCCGCACCCGTGGCACTAAAGCCTCGCGCGTTCGAGCTTCTTGAGTAGGCTTTTTCGCTGCTGAAAGCAATGACATGCTGACACCTCGTCGGGCAGCTACGCTGATTTCCAAATCTCTGATGGAGTTGGTGGCCAAGCCGCCGCAGAGGCCAATGCCGTCTTTGTTGGTAAGTTCCCACGTTCCTATTCGTTGACGAAAGGCGGGTCTGACCCTTCATACTTCCCCAGATCCCTTCGATAACGTCGATTTAGCCACCGTTGATAGTCAAACTTTGGTCTGTACCATCTCTCTGCTGCGAGTGCCAAAGGAGACTTATCACTCAAACAGGATGATATGCAAACGATGAGGGAAGCCGCCTGAATCTGCCGAAACCGCAGACTTCAATCCAGGCCATTGCTGCGGCTAGTGGAGCTGCAGGTAATTGTACTTGTCGTCGGTCATTTGAATAGCTCACTGAGGTTGTTATCTTAGCTGATGCTCTACAAGTCGGGAAGATCAAGAACAAGGTCTTGAAGTTGACAGGCGAAGTTCAGGTTCTCAACATCAAGGTCAGGTTTTGGCCCTTACGGCGTTACTGGAAGCTCACACCATGCCATGCAGATCGCTCAAGCTCAAGCTTCAGGTGATGATACCTCGGATTTGGAGGACTCACTAGCTGAAGAACAGTAAGTAGTGGGTGTTTTGTTCAAAGAATGAGACTAACCATATCTCAGGACGAAACTTAATACCAACATTGCCACAGATGTAAAGAACGCCGGCAAGACTTCACAATCAGCTGTCTAAACTAAGGAAGTGGTTGTCCAGTACTTTTCATTGTTCCTGTACACAGGGCTGGAATAAAGGCTCGATTTGTAGACTCGTCTGTAAGATCCTGAACGTTTGGATCCTGATGTTTCTTGTTTCTTGGTGGTGGGTTATGAGATTGTTGTGGTTAAGGAGATATGCCTTCGGCCGCCATTCTAATCAGAAATATTCTAGTGTCTGCCGGAACAAGGAAGCCTCTCGATCCTCTGAACACTACTACATGTGCAGATGTCATCCCAGATAAAAATTCCCAACGGGTGATGCTTTGTGGTCCTAAATCCAGTACATTATAAGTGGGAGAGAAACTGGGCACGAACGCAACAACATTGATGCCTGGAGGATGTGTCAGTTGGCTTAAAGGTAGTATGTTCATAGATTAGTGGATCCTTACCATTGGGGGCTGTTGTGGTGAACACTAACGGTGTTCAATGCTCTCGGCCAATTGAAGATACAGTGCAATGGCTAGGCAAACTTTCTCTCGGAGGGATTATCTGAAAACCAGATCGATTTTCTATGCGGTGTGTATAGAGTTCATATGCGTACAGCGGGTTCGCCAACGTTTACCCAGGATTGTAGGTCGCTGGAATGCCGACACGGAAGATTGGTACCAACGTTCAGTTGTACTTGAAAAGGGACCCAGAATGCTTGAATCAAGCAGAGTAGAAAGCAGTGTTCGTTCGTGGTGAAGCTTTACAATTAGGACGTACAAAGGCATGGAACTTATATGTAGACGCCTTCTCAAGCACTGTGACATCAAATCACCAGCAAATTATTGGTTCTTTATCTCTATACTCCTCTATTAGCCACCAAGTCAAGGTGAGAAAGCGGCGTAGATGTACAAACCAGGGGGGAAAAGGTAGTTACTACAGAGTTAGGAAGGATAGAATCCATTTGACTAGGAACGAACTTGTGGAATCGAGACGCAGGATCGCAGTAAAAGGGAGGTTTCGACAATCGGACGTGATTGCCAGCGCGTGTAGCCGAGGCGATATTTGACTCCTCACTGTATGTCGAGCTGGAGTGTCTCCGAAGGTAGGGTAAATTTCTTGTCGTGAGGGACGGTCAGTATCATTTTACGTGTCACTGCGATGGTGTCGCGGCAATATTCTTAAAAATCATCCCAAGCGCTCTTGTCATACAACTCACTAGATCCACATAGTACCTAATAATGATTAAAAAGTAATAAGCATCAGAAGCAATCCAAAAGAGCTGTCCTTAATCCAGCGTCTCAGTCCCTGCATCCGTAACGTCCGTCACTAAACCATGCAGGTTCTCTTTAATGTGCCGAATCCGCTCTTCCATGTCATCCAGTTTCCTCGTCATCGAGATAATCTCATCCCCGAGCTTCGTCGGATCGAAATGTCCATCCGTTACCGCAACGACAGCACCTTTCCCCGCCGACAACTCGTCCCATAATGCAGTAACCACACCGTGAATCCACTTCTCTCGCTCTTCCGTCGTCTGCAGCACCTTCCGTCTCCCAGATTCGGCTTTGTATCCCATCCGTGCCAGCGTCCATATGTTACTTATAACAAGAAGCACGATGACGAATATCAGTATGGTCGTAGAGGACGATTGGTCCCAAGCGTCCCCGATGAGCTCCAGAGCGCCTTTGGTACTCTGTTTAGCTACAGACGCCGCACCCTCAAAGGTGTCCCAGGCCCATTGTAGACCACGGCGATTACGTTCACGTTCACGCTGTTTGCGGCCTTCTTCTGATGTAGGTTCAAGCGTGGGTTGCTTGACATCCGCAGCGGTAACAGGCTCAACGAGCGCCAAGGCAGCTGGATCCACACCTTCAGGCACAAACTCGGATTGGTGTTCTTGAATATAGGAACGCATAGCTTTCTCCAAATCAGCATGGTACACCTTCTGGCCGTCAATAGCCGACCTCTCGATGATTCCTATATGTGTTTCATAAAAAAAGTGAAAGGGGAACGGTGACAGAAACTCTCACCCTTAATGAAACTCCTTCCAGTCCACTCAACCTGGGTAGTCACGATCACTTTGGTAGACATGGCACTCGCCCACATGATGCAAGTCCTCGTCTTCACTGAAAAGACACCACCGCTGGGAACGTCTGGCGTCCGTGTCGTGGTGACGGTGACAACATAATCATCAAAGTCACAATGTTCAGTCTCGTCGTGAATTTCGCACTTTGTCTGTTTCGGTCCAACACTGTTGTTTAGCGGCTTGATGTACGACATGTTTCGCCCAAGGAGTTTAGAGCCAGGCTCGATTGGTGCCCAATCTGATACTTGTATATCTGTCGACCTGTTAGCATGGTCCAGATAATATCAAAGAGAATGACGCGCCTATCAGCTTCTGATTGACAACCAAGAACTCCTTCATGAACCCACTCGCGAACATAAGATTGTATATCCGTTCGGGAGTGCCTGGTATGATCATCTCCAAAGCCTTCTCGGAATAATGTGTCCCGTCCTTGCCGCACTGGCATTCCGTCACCTTCCTCTTGACGGTCCCAACTTGCTTACCGACGATGACGGCATCACCATTGACGCCGCCGCCGATAATAGTTCCTTCAATAATCTGATCAACGGCTTGTTCCACAGACCCTGAACCGAGACTTTGCGTGTCTTCAGGCCGAGCAAGGCGCCAGATATTGTAGATGACATCAAACGTCGTGTCTCTGGATAAAAAGGAAGCAAAGTTATACTTGGCTTGACGCGTCGTGATTTGGATGGCGTTGGGTATCACAAAAGCAGTCATCTTCTTCTCCAAGGCGATGATTTCGTAAATAGGTATAGAAAGCTGCCAAAAACGTTACATTACAACTGTCAAGGGAAAGACGCCCGGAATGACTTACATCTGTGATCCATCCAAAGATGTTGGCATGAAAACAAATATGGTTTTCTGATATGTACAGTCTTCCTTGAATCAGAATCTCTCGTTGTAGTGCGCAGCCGTAATCTGGTAAGACCTTAGTTGGGCGGACACGCACAACAAAGCTCTATGACGCACCTTCGATCAAGTAGTCTCCCTCTGGTATGGCTGAGAACAATTCATGAAAATCGGCATTCCTTCTACTACTGGCCACTGCGAAGCCAGTGACGGGTATGTCGGAAGAGCCCAAGTCCAGGTCCATCAACGGGTCCATTTCATCAGAATCGCCTTCGTCTTCATCTGAGGTCTCATCTTCCAGTCCTGAGTAATAGTCGGGTCCTCCACCAGCCTGGTCATCGGGATACTCAGAATTTATGTCGCTGTGAACCGACATCGACTTGCGCCTTGGTGATGCTGTAGATGATCGCTTTGATTTAGGCGAAAAGTCGGTCGATCCTGCCCTGGCATGTGAGGAGGTAGAACCTGTGCGGTTCAGGTAGGGTGGCGAGGGCAGAGAAGGTTTCCTTTGGGCAGGAGGGCTGAGCTGGACCTGTTGGGGTGCTGAGAGAACCGGGTTGGCCATTGCCAAACCAGACGCAGCGATGGCGCTCGCGAGACCTGTTGGTTTTGAAGAGGGGCGTTTCCATGACCGGCTTGCCGGCTTCTTCTGATTCTGGGCATTTTGTGGTGTGATCACGGAGTTAACCGAGGTGGCGTCAGTGTCTCGAGACGCTGCAAGGAACGTCTTTCCATTCGTTACTGGTTGTCCCACATTTTCTCGTGAACCTGCCGGAATTTCAGGCATCGTTATCGACGTAGGTGACTCCACAATGGCCGGTTTTGAAGAATCGTCGGCATTTTGACCGGTAGTATTGTTTCCAAGACTGAGGTTCGGTGTCGTGGCAGCTCGGGAATGGGCAGTGGATATGGGTGGTGGTGGAGGTACGTTTCTCAGGGATTTGTTGGATGATTTACGATGCATCTCGGGGGTAAATGGAGCAGCCAATGTCCCGCCAGCAGGCAAAGGCGGTGTCGTGGAGGTGGTATCTTTCGTAAAGGCAGCCGTGAAAGCCTCACGAAGGCTGGATTTTGAAGATGAGGCCGTATTTGGACGTGAAGGGAGTCGTGATTGGGAAGCGGGGGCTGTCTTTGACGATGAAGTCGCGGGATCAGCAACAGTCGGGAGTACGGGCAGTGCAGATGGGAGTTTTGAAGGCGATGAAGGTGTTCGACGACGGGCGCTATTGTTTGCAATGCTCTCACTACCATCCATGCCATTGCTACCATTTGCAATGCCATTTTCCTTCTCTCTGCGTGCATCGCCCGTCGTCGTCGAGCTCGGCGACGGTGGTACGACCATGACACTTGGATTGACGTCCTGCAGCGACCCATTAGGCTGACCGGTATTTATTCTCGAGGCCTGGCCGTTTGTTTGTTTTTTGGCTGGGGAACTGTACGAAAGCGTGCTCCCGGACGGGGACGCGGTTGAACTGATAGCAGATGAAGTTCGGCTGCGAGGAGCGGGAGAAAGGGACTGGTGGGAGTCGAAAGAGCGATCACGACTATGCGTGGAAGTGGGCGACTTGACAAGCTTGGAGAAAAAGTTGGGCGCCATTGCGATTACCTGAATCCAATGGCGACGATGAAGGACGACAACTCCCGGGATCCTATGTCCTAATTATCAGTCACACCGTTACCGTGACATCATACACCTCGATTCCGCAATTTTTGGTTAGGTGGTGTCGTAAGTATTTCCGATAGTACTCATACAGGTTCATACTAGGTCAGGCGAATCCCCAGAAACCTTAGCCCTTCTGAGTACTTATAGCAAACCCATCGCAATCAGTCCACCAAGTGCAAAGAAAGTTCAGCAATCTTCATCACTTCGCCAAAAGGGCTCTCGTTCGTGCATAGCAATTACCCAACGAACTGCTCCACTTCGCTTCCTTATACCCGGGAGATTGGTCAAGTGACAAAGAACCCTTCGTACGAATCCTTATCCGCCTACATTCTGGATTTCATGTACGGAGGTCCTTGACAGTGGAGATGCTAGTATGTGGTCAACACCATACCGCCGGATGGGCTTGTTCGAGACAGGGCATTAGTGACCGAAAATTGCGGAGAAATTCGAAGTACTGGAGCAGACTATCAGTGATTTTCCAGCTGAGTAGATGATATATAATGCACCTCGTCAAACGCGTTGACGTACCCAGAGGTTGTTCCAGTTCAACTTCCCAGCTCCTAGATATGTGCCATAAACTGATGCCACAAATCTGAACCATCCTAAATGTACAGTGTCTGCATCAAATACCAAACCCCACCCTCCCTGACCTTTGAGCAAGCTCCATCCGACACGAACAATGTCCATATTTGCTTCATGAAAGCAATAGTTATTGCCGCAAGAGACGCGTACATATTACCACCAGGGATCTGCACTGTTGCTAAAGAACCAAGGGTTATCAAAGACCCTGTAGCGATACGGCCCATTCGCACCACAGCAATGCATCCCGAACAACACGGTTTCGCCACAAAACTACCGAGGGCGAATGAATCAGTATGTGCGCCACACGCCCCCACCCGAGTCCCGTCTGATTCGAACCTTGCAAGCCACTGGTAGAAGAATCCAAGCTCATTCCAAAGAACTTAAGTTCAGATGGAACCGTGTCCGACTGGACCCTTCAACGTTTTCATATGCGCTTCTGTTCTATGCTTTGCGAATGTCGAGAAGTTCATACGACGGCTCGCCACTGACACTTGAGGCGTCGTTCGAATTCGTCACGGAAGCCCAAGAATTGTGTAGCTGCTTTTCCACAGGTCGAAGCGTCGCCCGTTTATCCTCGTGTGCTAGTGTCTTTTAAATTCTCAATCACATAGATCATTTCCTCTCATACCTGTACCGAAGTTGTGTCCGCGATAGCGATTCACCTTCCATGCATAATATCCCAGGGTAAGTTCAAAAATCCTGCCCTACTGCATACAGCGCTGTTCTGGCTCCACCTATGAATTAGCATCAACAGTGGTACTGGCGAAATCTTTTTAGGCACCTGAACTCTCCGTGCTACACATGATTCCTATTTGACAGTACGCCTGGATCTGTACCATATTTCGGTCTTCCAGAAATTCCCTCAGAGTATGTAGAAGCCTTATCCGCCGGTAGCATGTTACCGTAAAGGCGATTTCATAACGATTTTCATCTCGTTTCAATTGATAGAGTTTCGCAAGGGTTCGCAGCATATTTTACCGGCGTCTATCCAGTGCAGTATCGTGATGTTACGGGATTATGTGACAACCTGCCGGACGTATGAGCTTGGTACACGTAGACGTTCAAAGAAACAGGCACGCCTTACTGTAATCATGCAGCAATGATTATGCATTTTGCCAATCATCCTAGCGAGGCCTACGTATCGTTCGTGTGTCCCTCCAACCCTAGAATGCTATGTACCGGGGCGTTTGATGAAATGGGTGGCCACAGCACTGGCAAGTGCTGCATGCTAATGACGCTTAAAGTCGGTTTTACGGTATGTGGGTGTCAGAACCCAAGCATCCCCGGCAATTTCCGCACCTGGTTTCGCGCAGACCACGATTCAGACCCAAGGTTCTCTCAAGCCTCAAAGGCTGTCTTGAATACCGGTATGTCTTTCTTTTCTATGCCAACGCGTTTGTTCTTGACTTTTCATCTTGTCCAGTATATAGCACGATGACGATGTCTCTTATAATAAGTAGCTGACCCTTGTACTCTGGCAGTACAGACGCTTTAGCCATGTTCGACAATCTCGACTGCACCAGACATTCATGAACAGAACATACTAGCCTCCTTTGCGTACCTTCTCCTCAAGATCTCACATCCAAAACACTTACATCCAGGGCTCTATTGCGACGCACCATATTTATCTCCATTCCCCCTGGGCATATTCGCGTCCAATTCCACACGCACACAGTTATGCCGTAGCCAGCAGGCCCCTGCATTCAAGCCGACATTCGCCTCTCCGACTCGGGTGAGTGATCTTGAAGTGCAAACCGTCAAGGACATGTTCGGCTTGTATAGTAAGTAAAGCTTATTTATTTTCTTCTCGGCTGAATGCAATGCAGGAGCACGGAGAGTTATGTACGAGCACCGAGTCAATCATTTCTTTTCGTGACGTGCTGGAATTTCTCCAATCCAAGAGGTCACCGGTTGGGAAAAGTCTATTTGTTCTGTATTTGTATATGACTGACTGAGTTGGGCAGAACCATACGTCTCTGACTCTGTATGAATGCAACGTGAAATTCGATGTGCCGTTCTATCATCTCTCCGAGCCTTGAAGATGCTCATAACTGTCTTCGCCATCTTATGCGATCTCGCTGTATCTATAGCTAGCCGGTCAGTCGCATTCGGGAAGCCTCAAAGAAATAGCGGAATCCGGTAATAACCTATATGAAAGCAATGTTTGGAGCAACGTGTAACGCGTTTTAGAATGTCAGAGGGCTAACGTCAATGGCTCCTCCCATTTTAGCCACCTAATCCGGTAGCATAGGACAAACTCATGGGGATATTCCCACGGCCCTGCCTACCAGGTACCCGCGAACACCTGCGAATATATCTGTGGCAATTAGCACATCGCAACCCTTTGTCAAATCAGGCGCGCTTCGAGTCTGGTAAAATTTAAGCGAGCGCGGTTGCATTTCAGGACGTCTATTCGCGTTGCCGGATTTCCCACCAGGACTGAACAGCGAAATACTCGGAAACTCTATGCAAGCCCACGGAAATGGCAATTCTATTCAATGTATGGAATTCCGATGGAGGCAAAGCGCACCGTCGCTCTCTCCGGGCCGTGGGCTGGATTATCAGAAGAGGGGAAGGTCGAGGACAGAGAAACAGGACAAATGGAGAATGCTATGCCTAGGGTCAATACATTCCCTCCATTTAAGCCTCTTGGCACTAACCGACCTCCATTCTATCTAGGCACCAAGTAATCAGCTGTAATCACATCAATTGATTCTCCAGGCCGTCGACATGCTACGGATCACCACCGAACAAGCACCGAGAGCAAGGTTTGGGTTGTGAATGGTGAAATGGCAATGCTCCGTGACTACTTAATCTGCGATAGCACGACACTTTCAAGGGTCACATTTCATGTATGCGGACTTGTGCATAGCCGTATTTTCGAACCTCTACTACATCGTCTCTAGTGCTGACATCGTTGTTGTCAGCACCAACACCCGTACGTTCTGATCTCAGATACTTATCTTCTTTCTCTCAGGGTTTATAATTCACGAGCAGGTACTCTTTAGCACCCACCAAATACTCCATGGCAGTTCCTACACACCCCCACTCTCGCGTCGTCGGGTTCCATCCTCGAGGATGGGCGCTCAACGACGACGTCGTTCTCTACATCGTACAGCTCATGTGCGCTGGCTCGGGACCATGGACTCCGTTTGGCCCTTCGACAAAAGATGTCCGCATGTTAGCCGCATCGTCTCGTCATCTCAGAAGGATATGCCTTCCCCACGTGTACTGCCGCTATCAGTGGGTGTGGAATAGCGTAACACCCAGAAGATCGGCATTCATGCCCTCAACACTATGGACCTACGTAACGTCAGCGCAGCACCTCCTCACTTTCTCCTCATCTCACACTTACCCAGGTCCTTCGAACTCGACATCCAAAAGTTCTTCGGGGGCCACTCCGACCTGGTCATAGACGAGACTCTCCAATTCCCCAGGGCCCTGCCAGACAAGATCGCTGCCGCCTTTCCCTTGATGAAGAACCTGCGAACTGTGTGCTTGTCCGAATTCACAGTCTGCGGACCCTGGCGAGAGCTGCTGGAATCCGTATTCCTCGCACCGGCTCTCCAGTCTCTACAGATACGTAATTCCCCGTGGCAGACCTACGCAGAGATCTTTGACACACACGACATCGCAACCCCTTCTTTGCGAGAATTCGTCTACCACGCCCCGTTCGCGTTTAGAAAAACACAGCAGGACAATGCCCGGCGTGGGATGGCCCAGCGTGCGGCGGAACTTTCTATCCTGCGCCCCCTGATCCACAGCTTCCGGGCCTCGCTCGAGACGCTCGAGCTGCCTGCAGAGCTATTTTTTGACGTGTTCGATGGCGAGTTCCCCGTGCTCCGGGAGCTTCGGGTCGAGGGATATGGGCCTTCTGATTCGCAGTGGGTCCGGCTGCTCAGGCTCGCGCCACGCTTACGGGTACTGAATGTGCGTTTGGTCCCGGGAGACATTGTGTGTGTCGCAGACGGGATGGCTGAAGCGTTTGATGTGATCGACAGGCTACACTCCATCAGCCTTTCCAATCCTTCGCCGCGCGACTTGATCTTCCGCTTACTGCCGTCGACCTTGACGGACCTGGCTCTGACGGCCTATCCAGACCACACGACCACCGCCGATCTCGCGAGGTGCTCTCTTCCCAAGGACATCGTATCCTGTCCAGACCTGCTCTGCATCCTCAAGAGCCTTTCTGTGCCACATCTCAGATCCCTCGCCATCTCGTACAAGTGGGATCGCCACCGATCTCAAGAACAAGTGCTACGCTACATCGCTCGCGCGTTCCCAGGGCTGGACGTGCTAGAGCTGAATCAATACCACACACCCGCCAATATGCAGAAGACGTGTATAGTGAGCCACATCAGAACATGAGCGACCGTAGCAACTGACCAAGGCGCCTTGATAGAAACAGATCAAGGAAAGCTTCTCTTGCCTCTCTCGACTGAGATCTCTGCGCTTGAATCTCGGGTACATGCAGACGGGGCAATGGCTCTGCGACTCGGCTCTGCAATTTGACGCGCATACCGCGTGGGACGTGGGGACGTGGATCACGTCGCTGTGTGATGTCTCTTTTCTGGTTATGAAAGCACCGCTGGCGCCCTTTGACCGCCCGTATGGATGGGTGTGGACGTGGAGGACGTACGTGGTGCGCAGTCGTAAAAATTGAAGGGGCCACTAATCTGTTGGCGTTAATTATTAAGGGTCTAGTTCTATTCATATGATGTATATAAAGAAGCATTGATATATCATTAAACAAAATTCTCGACTTTTGACAGGGAGAAGTTGACTAGGGCGGCGGACGTGGAATAGGAAGAGTCGCAGTAAACCTTCGAGTACGTAAAGGTCGCTAACCAAGCTTAGTCTTTACTTGGTTGCTATCCCTCCCGGTGCCAAGAAACTAATGCTTATGCCAGACAAAAGGTCCACATGGCGTATTTTTTAAGCAAGCTTTCCAAGTACGGCGGCGATAGGACGAAAGGTCACATTTATCACGTGAATATCATGTGATGCGGTCAGTGAAGCGGTCCTATCTTATTAGCCTGGCGAGCCGGCTTTATAGATACTCGCAGTACTCGTAACTGTGGATAGTGCGCAGCAGTGATACGAAGGCCGAACTGCCCGTGAGCAAGATCTAGTAAGCAACGCCCACCCTTATATCTACCAGCTTAGCTCATGATCGAATCCTACATCAGTAATCCTGACACAGTAGCAACCTTTCCGCACGAGGCAAAAAACCTAGCACGTCCTCACAATTTATATAGCCAGTTTTTCATGCGACGCAATACTGTGGATAAAGTCAAACTGGCGAACAGTTATTCAAGAAGGGTTTCGATAGAATGGGGTAGCTTCCTCTTTAGCTCGCGACAGTGCTAGGTCCTGCGTGAATCAGAACGAGGATTGCTCTCCTAGCAGTAGGTTGGCTGGACTGAATCGGGAGATGCGGAATTCAACATTGAACCTTCCAGACGAGTGTCTCGGGTCCGTCTGACTCCTCCGATCCGCCATAAAACCTACTCAACCCACCGATCCATGTCCTCCTCCAGCGCATTCAACCAAACTCCGCAATACATAACGTCCATCAAGCTATACGTGGGCGACACGCTCGAGCTGGCCAAGGACGACCCGATTTGGCAGCGTCGGGGTGCTCATTGAGCGTATCGACGCGTGGACGGGACTCGGGAGCCTGGTCTCGAAGGGCACAGTACTAGACGACTACAAACGCACTTTGCGGCGAATCAGCGAGGCAAGGGGCTGTACGTGTACAGGATCTACGACGATGGGGTGCTGTGTGCCGAGAGATGAACGCGTGAGCCGAGTGGTCATACCCGTGGGAATGCTGAGCGCGTGATGATGTCACCGGTATACGCAGTTGTGGCAGTGTGCTTAGTACTACTATAAATTCATGTCCACCAACTACGAACCTCTGCCCACTTCAGACGACGACAATCTAAACGCCCAAAAGGCCCAGCTCAAAAAGAAGAAACTGCAACGGGTCCTGCTCGTGCTCACCAGCATCTTTGTTGTCATCACCTGGTTTGCCTGGAATCGGACGCCTACAATGACCAAGGGCAAATACAACGTTGGCTAGTACGTCTTTTCTTTTATCTTTGATTGCCGCCTAACCCGGTGCAGTTTTGTGAACTGGGGCATATATGCGCGGAAATACTCACCGTCTGCGATCCCGACGTCTGACCTGACGCACCTGCTGTACGCGTTTGCCAACATCTCCCCCGACACCGGCACTGTCTCGCTCTCGGACCAATGGGCCGACGAGCAGATCCACTATGAAGGCGACTCCTGGAACGACCCCGACGCAAACTCCAAGTCCGCCTTTCACTCTCCCTCAAGTATATGCTAACATCCCTTGCAGCCTCTACGGAAACTTCAAAGCCCTGCACCTCATCAAGAAAGCCAACCGCCACCTCAAGCTCCTGCTCAGCATCGGCGGGTGGACATACAGCCCCAGCATGCACCCCGTCGTCGTCGACCCCGCCAAGCGTGCCCAGTTCGTCCGCAGCAGCCTCCAGCTCCTCGAGGACTACGGTCTCGACGGCCTCGACGTCGACTACGAGTACCCCCAAAATGACGCCCACGCCGTCGGCTACGTCCACCTCCTCCGCGAGCTGCGCGCCGCCCTCGACGCCCACGCTCACGGCCGCGGCGGGTACCGCTTCCTCCTCTCCATCGCTGCGCCCTGCGGCCAGGACAACTACCGCAAGCTCCATGTGAGGGAGATGGACGCGTCTCTCGACCTCTGGAACCTGATGGCGTATGACTTTGCGGGTTCCTGGGACTCGGTCGCGGGCCACCAGGCGAACCTGTACGGTCCCCCGATCAGTGCGTCTCAGGCCGTGGACTATTACCGCTCCATGGGCGTCCATCCGAGCAAAATGGTGCTCGGCATCCCGTTGTATGGCCGGTCTTTCATGGCCACCGACGGGCCTGGCGCAAAGTACAGCGGGGTTGGCGAGGGCAGCTGGGAACGCGGTGTGTATGATTACCGCGCGTTGCCGTTGCCCGGGAGCTACGTCATGCGCGATGAGCACAAAAAGGCGAGCTGGGCGTACGACTACCAGACGCAGTGAGATGGTCAGTTTTGACTCGGAAGAGGTTGCTCAGTGGAAGGGCCAGTATATCCGGCAGCAGGGCTTGGCGGGTGCGATGTACTGGGAACTTAGCGGCGACAAGGGCGGCGACGGTTCTCAGAGAGGCGAAGGTGGCAAAGGCAAGGATGTCCAGCCTGGTCACAGTCTGGTTGCTGTTGTCAAGCATGCGATGGGTGGCCTTGAGATGAACGAGCACAACTGGTTGCAGTATAATCGTAGCAAGTTTCCGAATATGAGGAACGGCATGTAGTATAAACGCAATAATCTACTCGTCTGGTACCTCGAGCTCGCCCTCGTTGATGGCGTCAATAACATCGTGAGGCGGCTTGCCGTCCACTGTGCACCCCACTGACTGTGCAGTGCCCAGAATCTCCTTTACACACCCCGACAGCTCCTTGGCGAGAGATTTCGACTTCATCGTCCGTGCAATATCAACAATCTCGTCAAATGCTATGTTGCCCGAGTGCTTGATGTTTTTCTCCTTCTTTCGGTCACGGGGTGGCTCTACACAGCGATGAGAACAGCAGACTGGACACAGAGTGCGACGTACCCTTGAGAGCCTTGATGACGAGGGAAGAGGCGGAAGGAACGACAGAGACGGCGGCTTGCCGATTCTGGATGGTGAGTTGGACGGTTACACGGAGACCCTTCCATGCGCCCGTCGCTTTGGCGATATCTTCACCGACCTTTTTCGGTGACTGGAGGCGAGTCAGAGAGATCTACAAGAGGCCATAAGATACGCACTAGACCCAGAGGACCGATTTTTGGTGCAAGAGCAGACGAAGCACCGACTTCACCACCCGTGGCCCGGAGGTAGATGATCTTGACTTCACTGGGGTCCTACAGCCGACATCAGCGAGCATCAACGAGCCAGCTTTGAGCTACACACGAATTTGGGAGCCATGGCGAATACTTGCTAATTGACGCCATACCCCGGCACCGTCCCACCCACAAAAATAAAGTTCAATCTCCGCTTGGGAACTGTACAGCTACTCCCCGCACGACGGGCCGCGGGCCGGTTCCGCAAGGTTAAATCGACGACATGGGTCGATGAAAGTCGAGCTTCCCGCTGCGTTTGAAGATGCGCCGATCAGCGACCTCGTCGTGCTCATAGGTGAGCCCGCCGTCCCGCCCCGCGCCCGCACTGACCCCCTGGCAGCGGACATGCTCGACCGCCTGATGTCGCACAACGACCGCATCGCGCTGAGCCCGCAGGCGCTCACGCGCTTCCACTCCCGCTCCGCGCCCGCCATCTCCGTCGTCGACTACCTCCGGCGCATCACCCGCTTCATCAACGTCGAGCGCTCCTGCCTCCTCGTCTCCCTCTTCTACATCGACGCCATCTGCGCGCGCCACCCCCTCTTCACCCTCTCCTCCCTCACCTGCCACCGCTTCCTCATCACCGCCATCGCCGTCGCCAGCAAGTGCCTCTGCGACACCTTCTGCACCAACGCCCTCTACGCCAAGGTCGGCGGCATCAGCGTCACGGAGCTCAACATCCTCGAGCGCGAGTTTCTGCAGATGATCGATTGGAGGCTGATGGTGAGTCCCGCTCAGTGCGGATCGGTGGATCGCTGATGTGATGTGAGGCAGTGCACGCGCGAGATCCTCTCAGAGTATTACACGAACCTTGTGAGGACGAACGCTTCGGGAAAGTACGCTATCGTGGACGACCACGATGGCGCCCCTGTGCCCATCCAGCCCCCCAAACCACCCGTGCCTCCGCAGGACATCGCACAGCGTCCCACCATCGAGCAAAATATGGCTTTTGCGGCTCATCAGAGAGGCGAGGGGTAGCTCTAGACACCCTAATTTATTCATTCATTTTAAACAAGAATGTAAGAATATAAGGAGGGAATTTATGTTGTTTATTGGATGTTCTTTTTGGTTTTGGGAGGGTCGTAGGTGGATAGTGAACCGTATTCCACTGTAACGCCGATGGTGAAACGGTTATCATGCTTGCCTTCCAAGCAAGCGGTAGGGGTTCGACTCCCCTTCGGCGTATAATCATGTCTCACATCTTAACTTTTTGCTCCCTCCAACTGTAACATTAGTTAATTAGTTCAGGCCGGGGTTGCGCACGAGTTCAGTTGCCCAATATTCAGCACCACTGAACAAGGAACATTCCATTGTATCACTGTCGATCCTGTTTGGTCCTCTGAGAGAAGAACTAATTTACTTGAACCGGTACGATACACATGTGGCTCGCGATGATCATGGTACCAAAACTTACTTCTTGGAAGCACCTCGATAAAGAATATGAAAAGGTTATGTATTGATCATATGGCCGCCCTCCCTCACTTGAACTCGACACTTTTACGTCCCACTCTCGGATCCTGCGATACGGAAACTGCGGATCCAGGTCCAGTCTCCCCAAAATAATCTCCTGCGGGCCCACACGACAATCGCACATGAACGCCACACCAGATCCCGTCCTCCGCTCTTAGCAACCGGTCTCATTAGAAGCACACACCAACACATCCCCTCCAATCGCAACACTCCTAGCATTAAATATCCCTTACTAGTACCTCGTAATAATTGCACAAAAGATGATGAAAAAGTATACTCTTGATGTCAACGACTTTTGCAACAACAAAAAATTGAAATGTAAACGGAAGAAAAAGATCAGTGATGTGTGTGTGTGTACGCGTAGAACATGGCGTCTAAGAAAACAAAAGTCCTGTGTTGTTTGTCGGGTTATGATACACAAGGGGCGGGGTGGAGAAGAAAACCGTGACGCGCGTCCACGCACGCACCGACTATGCATATTACACAAAACCACCCCCGCCGCCTACCGTCTCAGCGCACTCAGCATCTTCGCCAGTGCATTGATCTGCCCCCGCTGCACCTTCTTCGGATTCCCGTCTTCGTCCCCAGAGCCGTCGCCCAGGCCCAGAGACGTCGTGCTCGTCGTCGCATCCCGCCGTCGGTCCTCAGAGATCGTGTCCAGGTGCACGTCTTTCGTTTTCCGAGACCGCTGCTTTCGCGCCGGGGGCGAACCAAACAGATCTCCTTCCGGTCCAGGATACTGTCCACGCGGCAACTGGTCCAGTTCCCAGGGCACGCCATCCATGACTGTGCGAATCTTGGTTAGCTTCGCTCAACAAGCAGACAATACACTCACTCTTGACGTTCTTGGGAACACCTTGGGGAAGATAAGTAGACGAACTCGAAGACAGAGGCGGCTGGCCCTTGCCCGTCCTCCAGCTCGTCGCGGACACACTCGTCGCAGTCGTAGACACACTCCTCACGCTTGCATTGCTATACCTCGTAAACGCACTCGTCGAAGTACCCGCACTCGAACTCGTCGTGCTCATCGAATTGCGCCAGTTACCAGACGTGATCGAACTTGAGCTCGACGCCAAAGGCCGTCCGCTACGGGAACTGTTCGGAGAGACGCCCCGGTTCGAGCGCCCACCAGCCGTATCGTGCACCCAGCGTTCGATGCTCGGATTCGGAGATATGCCCTGGTGATGCGACAGAGCTGGTGGGTTCGGACTCCTGCTCGGTTGCGAACCATGCGGCGACCGCGATCCACGCCCACGGCGGCCCCTGCCCCATGGTTCATCCGTTACCGACGTCGAATGAACGACAGGCGCGTCCAGACTCATGATCAACGACGTCACGTTGCTCGCCGTGGCCGACATTGGCGCTACACTCACGTCCATAGATTTCAACGACGGTGCTGACGGCTCTTCTAGTGGTGACATTCGCCCATTCGCTGCGGCGGACGCCAGGTTCGTTGAACTTGCTTTCCCAAAGCTCAACTTCCACTTGGATGGCTTCTTGACAGGTACATGCAGTGATGTCGTCGACGTCGACACATGCACGCTGTTGGGTGGAGGCGGTACAGTTGGCGACGGCGGTTGAGGTGTTGCAGCAATAGGTCTATGTTTCGACAGTAAGGGAGTGGGTAATGCATACATCGAGACGGGCTCGTACGGGGTACTGCGCGAGCGACGACTCGACGTATCAGAGGTCTTGGACTTGTGAGACGAGGTCACAGACGGCGCTTTTGAGGCTTTGCTGATCTCTCTTGCCAGAGACTGAGATGCGACTGCGAGCGTCGCCAACGTATCGTCTTGCGCACTGGCCGACGTGGGTGTCGCCGCAGTCGCTCCCTTACCCTTTCGAGCCCCACGCTTCCGCCTCTTGTTCGTTGACGTCGAGCGTGATGTCATCAAAATACCTTGGGCACTGACTTGTTCTGTTTCTTCCTGTTCTTCGACTTCTTGATCGATGACTGTCGATAACTCGGAAGCTTCCGGTCTCTCATATGCAGGCTCAAGTGACGGAGCGCGTGAGAGCGACCGGATGGGTATGGCAGGTGTCCGTATGGACGATGGGGCATTGGAGGCCTGCCTAGACGACGGGCGATGTGATGGTGGTACAGAGGAGGAAATGGGGTGCCCCTGGGTAGAGCTAATGGAGACACCACGTTGGTGGGACGGCGTGGCTGGGGTCGCAAGAAGGTCTGGAAGATCTTTTGCCCATAATCCGAAATCAGCAGCTGAGATCCGTTTTGAATCGTCACCGGAATCATCAAGAACGTTGAAAACTCGGTTGGCGAGTGTCTCTGCAACTGGGCGCGTCATACCCGTGAACCGTTGCATAAAGAAGTTGACCGGAGATTGTCGGAAAATGTCAAAAGAATTACAGGCCCCTTGGGAGGTATCTGTCCAGGGGTTATAATGATACAACCTACAAAACTCGGTTAAACGCTGAAATTCTTGGACAAATTACACTGGCGTACATGTTGATGAGCACGATGCCTAACGACCAAACATCAGCAGCTCGGGGGCGATATGTAGGGGCTACATTATTTCTGCATTCTAAGAATGATGTTTGAATCAAAGATCAGTTAGTGGATCAAAAAATCGTTTCGCCGACGCACCATAACTCATGTAAGGCGCACTGCCGCAATCCATGTCCGACGATTCGACATCAGTGGTTGACAGGCCAAAATCAGTAAGCTTGACGATGACTTTGCGTTCCTGTTGGCCATCGCTTGTCGGAGCCCAACCATCGGTGACGATAAAGTTTTCTGGCTTGATATCGCGGTGGTAGACTTGCTGCGCATGGCAGGCAGCTACAGCATCACACATCTGGGAGAACATAGATGATATGAGCCGAAGGCGCGTTCGGGAAAGGAGTTGAGAAGGATGCAGGTTGGAAAGTAGACTAGGAGTTGGGGGTGTTCGTGACGACGTGGAGGAAGGATCAGTACAGGTTGGGGAGTCGACTTCATAATGATCGCGAGCTTGTTCGAGAAAATAAAATAGGTCTTCACCGGGGACATACTCCAGGAGAAGTAGGAGAAAAGAAGAAGTTTCAAAAGTGCGATAGAGGGTGACAATGTTGGGATGCGAAACGAGGGACTGGTGGATGGTAGCCTAGAAAGATATGTTGAACAAATTGGTGGGCGTTGAAAGAAAAATGTGACATACCTCTGACATCTGTGCTGCTAGCGCCTCCTCGTCGAGGTTCGCTTTAGATAAGCACTTGATGGCAAATTCGCGCCCATAGACAGTTGACGGGTTCCGCGGGGCGGACAAATCATCAATGTCCATCGCACCGACGGTCGTGGGATGGCCATCCTCAGAGGGCGGAGGACGATAAAGGACTTCTCGCACTAGATAAACGACTGCGTAACTGCCAGCGCCGAGACGGCGAACGACTTCGAACTCTTGGGCAGGCTCCTCGACATTGGGAGAGTCTGGAGGCCCAGAAGGGTTGGCACCGATAGAGACAAGCCGAACAACTTGACCCTGAAGCATGGCGCCTACACCGACGGCATCGCCCGGGAAAAGGACGTCGCCGATGGTGGAAGAAGGACGAGAGCTGGCTGGGGATTTTGAAGAGGCAGAACGGGGAACGGGGACAGCGATAGAAGCCTGCCGGGACGAGATATGCAGGTTCCGGGGCAGCTTTGGGGAAGCGGTGGGAGGAGAAGGGGCAGGATTAGGTCGAGAAGAGAAGAAATTAGGAAAAGGAGGAGGTTGACCAGTAAATTGAGGCGTCACAAACGCATCTTTGTAGACACGTTTGGTGGTCAAGGGACGGGGTTCATTACGGGTATTGTCACCATTGGAGCTGGCGAAGTGGTGATGGTCTGTGGCGACTGAACGTTTGACCTTGGGCGACGAAAGCGGACGAAGAACAGGATACTGCAACATGAGACTGAAGAGAACTTGAATCTCTAGGGAATCTCAATCAAGAGATGGCGAAAAGGCGAATCGCTTGCAATCCGTTCAGACGAGACCGGCTAATGTCTGAGCAAGTCAAGGCTGCAGAACATGCAGAAGATAAGGGCGACGTCGTCTGGGCTCCAGCAAGACCGTCAACGGGGGGTGAACGACGTCCCGTCGCCGTCGTGCGGTGGGAGTAATGACCTGAGAGTGAACCTGGCGGGGCTTGAATTAGTGCTGTGCAATAGGCGAGTCGGACAGTACGAAATAGTGAAAGGCAGCTCGTAGGCTGGACAGCGGCCGCAACGACGAGCACGACGAAAAGAAAGAGAGTGGCAGAGAAATTAATACGTACGGGCAGAAGAGAGACGATGAGGGAGTAGAAGAAAGAGGAAAGGTGCAGATGGACCAGATGCTATGTGACCACATGGACGGGCGGCTTCTAAGCATGCAGCCACATGTGCCCATATGTTACTCAACGATCGTACGGTACGGTGCCAAGGGTAGATTCAATACAAACATCTCTACATGTCCTTTAGTATTTCTTCCCATTTCTCTGTATACCCCCCCTGCAGCATTATCGCACTGGCCTTTTTCCCTTTCCCGTGCTGCAGCAGCCATTTCGCCCATTCCATGCTGGCTGTTTCCCCATCTTTTCTTCGCCAGACTTGGTATACTTCTTCCAGCATCTCTTCCTTCCCAGCCTGCGCCTCGAGCCTAAATACTTCTCCCCATATTTTGCCTGTCGTGAGATAAGCAGCGTCCATATGGCGAACTCTGTCCCACTCCGAGCGTTTCGTCTGCTGATCCGAACTCTGCCCGCTTTTCGGCACTGTTCGGTCCTTATACAGTACCGTCACATACCTCATCAGTATCATCTCGTGCACGGCAAGTATGCCCATGCCCATGCTCTCCTTAGCTAGGCCCTGTAATGTACCTCAGTCAATATCGGGCGACATATGGCAACTTCCATGCAATCACTACTTACCTCGTGAAGCTCAGCCAGGTGCTCCATACTGATCGCACCACTGTTCTCAAGTCCCCACTGCCACACCGACGCAATTTCTTCTTCCGATCCTGCCACTGATCGTCGTGCTTCCTCCCACGCTTTCTCAACTGTTTCCCTGCTTCCGTGCTGCTTCTCTGCCGCCAGCCGTTCTAGCCACACGCTGGCCGCCTGTGGACACCGGGATGTGTACTTTCGTGCCTTTTCAACAACTCTGGATCCCCCGGCGCCGTGGCCTAAAACTCTAATATGAACTGATAAGAGCGATGGAGATTTCCTGTGTCCGCTGATTACTCTTTCCAGGGACCTGATAAGATACAATTTCTGAGATTCAACGTTAGCACCGTCACGAGAACTCTTGAACCCGAGTGAAACATACCAAATTCTCATCAATCGCCGCCTTGCACCATTGTTCAATAAAATTGCCGTATACTTCGAGCACCCCTTCTTCCCCGCCATCAGTTGCGCCCATCAACATCTCGTTCGCTTTACGTATTCCTTCCACCAGCTCGCAGCCTGCCATGTCGGATCGTAAGAATCTGCTGGCAAGTAATTTCATACTGCGTGGGTGCTCATGCAATCTCTGCCGTAATAAATCATCTAGGTGTGCTAGAAGTGACTCCCGCAGGCTTGGTTGAACCGGATACTGCGATATCACGTCGTTTAATGATTCGAATAGTTCGATTTTGGGTAACGCTTCAATGGTGTTTTAGCACAACCGGCAGAATAAACGGAAATTATGTACTCACCTCCAACTGCATTAGAGATAACAGATTTCACAATTGCCCCCTTCATGATCTCTTTCCGTGCTTCTTCTCCTTCGTCTTTCTCCGCATCTTCGTCGACCTCAATTGGAATAACATCATCCTGACCTCGAAACCCTTCGATCATCAGGGCCCTGTCTCGTTCATCTGCCGTTTCGTCATCTTCTTCGATACCAAGCACGTCCCATCGCCTCCGCAGGCTCTCAATGAACCCCAATTCCATTTTCACATACTCTCGCCACATGTCAATGCTATCGCCATTTAGCCGTATCCCCCGTTGGAGTAGCGCACGAGCTGCAGACGGAGAGAGGTGCGAAAGCTCGTGGGACGCTGCAAGGATATACAAGGCAGGGGTATTGGGATGCAATTGTAGAGCCCTACGCCTAGTCAGGACTCGTAAACACGATGTAATACAGAAGACATACCTAGCAGTTACGCGACCGACAAGCGTCTTCGCTCCTTCCCGTCTGGCAAGCTCGATGTATTGTATCCATAAACCCACGTCAGACCTGAATCTTTTGACAGCGCGTTCTAATATGTGAAGCTGCCGTCGGACGAGAGCATAGTCAGATATTGTAGCCGGTGAACGGGGCAGATCTATCAGACTAGGTCATGAATCACCACCGTGCGACTGCCTGGTTACTCACTAAGTCGTTCGGCCCGCTTTCTTCTCAGTTGTTCGAGGCCCATTTCATAGGCAGCATACCGCAGGAAATCTGCCTTTTTAGCGACTCGTCGCACCAATGCGGTCTCAAACGCGGTGCGTTTTTTTACTATGAGTTTCGTCTCTTTCTGTAACAGAGCAAAGCTATATCGTTGAAAAATGCTTCTTGCTATAGAGTGCGCTTCGATGGCGTAGGTGTACTTACGATAGTGAACAAATTTTTTTCGATGAGATCTTTGAGCTCCCCGAGCATCTACATAAAAAAGTTGTCTTCAAGATAATTTCATTTTTAAGAGAACATATAAAATACCTGCTCCTGCTGGAACTGGACCCTCTCCATGTTAGCAGGTAATGTGATTTAGCGAGGAACAGTGGGTAGACGGAAAAGTACGTGAAAGTGTCAGAAAGAGGCAATGGGCGTTCGGATCAAGGTTATCAGCTGAGCCAATTGGCGTTTCCAAATTCCAAGTTGAACACCTGCCACCACCATCATCGTCCATGCCACCACCGAAAAGCCATCGGGTGCATTCTACGAGCAATCTGCGCTCACACTCACGCTCTTCTTCGTCGACTAGGCTAGCAGGAAATCTGCAGATATCCCAGAAGGAATTTGTTCAGCCCAAAGGGCTTGAAAAAGCGAAGAAACTCAATCATGAGGTGTGTATCTTTAATTCTGTCGCATCCATCACTTTTCTAATCACTTTTCTTATCCGATAGCATGCTAGGACCACCCCACCTCTTCCACGTACAAACAGCGCAGTCCGAGTCGAAGCAAGAGATCGGGAGCACCAAACGGTACCTCCATCGAAACGTCAGCCTCCTTCGACAACGGCCACCACGAACAAGGCCAATGGGTCCAAGCTGAAAGGTGGTTTCACAATCAGTGTTGATTCCGAGGACGACGACGACGCATGGGTGTCCAGTGAAGCTGATACGTCCACTGAATCAGTGAACTTGACCCGTGAATCGGACCCAGATAGCGATACCGAAGATGCTTCTACTCCCGTTGCCCGTGAATCTTCCATGCCACGCCTAACGAAACGGACACCGTCGACACAGAGCGCTGCTGCTAAGCGAGCTGGGTCAGAAACAGGCTTGTCCAGGATAAACACCGCAAGGCCTGCGGATGCCAACGGGTCAAGCAAGGGCGTTGCTCAAAAGAATGGGGCGCCTCGGTTGGAGCGAACTGGGTCACAGCGTCGGGTTCCGCAGATTTTCAAGGCCCCTCCAACGCCCGTCACCTCTCCTCCGCCTGCATCTACGGAGCCCAATCATCATGATTCACGTCCGGACGGGCCTTCCACACAGCCTCAGTCTCAACTTCTTACACCTCCTGAACCAGCGCCGAAAATCAATGGCAATATCCTTGCTAAGATGCAGCCACCGCCCACTTTCTCATCCAACCAGAGGGGCAATCACTCAGAGCCACCGTATCACACGAACGCAATTTCCAATTCCCCGTATCAGTTTGTCAGCCCAGACGAGATAGCCAGGCAGAATCAAACACTCAGACACGTCACTTCACCGGCCAGCGACACGGAGGCCAGAATAATGCCTCATCACTTCCAGAAAATCAACGGCTCACCGATTTTACACCGCGGCCCGCCTCCCGGATACCTACAGCAAAGGAACGATAGACAACCTCGTTATCTTGACGACTGTCGCTTAATGGATCCTCCAGCAGCCGCTCGCTTTGCCGAGGCTATCGCAGCCCAGGATCAGGATCCCGCCGAGCTCGCTGCTCTTCTGTCTAAACCTAGCTCACCCAATGTGTTGGAGAGTAGGTTATATCCTCCCCCACGCAAGAGTCCTGGGGATGCTTCGAGATCAACAGCCGTTAGAGCAGTCTCAGATCAAACCGACAATTCTTCTGGCAATCGTCGGCATAGTTCAGCCATTGTCCCAAGTGAATCTGCCAGCGGCTCGATGTCTCCCCGTTCAAAGCACCATTCCCGGCCCTCCTCCGTTTATTCTGTTTCTAGCAAACATCTACGGCCTCATCCTTTGATACGAGGTCAATCCCATGGCCCGTCGGGTATACAGCCCAAACCGACGCCATTGGCGCCTTTGACTACGGTCATGTCCGATTCATCTTCTCAGCTCTCCAGCTCTGTCCCCAATGATAGCAGCATGAACTCCCTTAGTGATAGGCATGTACCAACCTCTCCAGTGTCTTCATTGACCGCCCCTCCTTCTCCTAATGCACCTCTGGCGACCCAATCGCCATTCCGTCGGTCATCGGTGTCTTCAGCCCGAAGTGTATCCACTCTACCCGTCACGACATCCGTTAAAGAGGCGCGAATGAAGCCCGACAGGCATCGAACACTGTCCACCATCTCTTCCTCGTCCTCCATAGCCGCCCTTTCCTCTTTGGTCCATCTTCCTGTCACCACATCTCATCGGATATCACTCTTCCCTCCTGTTGATGAAGATGTTGGGAAGATTCATCCTCTTCTTCCTCCGCCTTATGCGGAGAATCATCTCCAGTTTTTAGCCCACCGATCCCCATTAAGGGCATCCTACGATCGGGTGATACGAGCTAAGGCAGTAGCAACAGCAGGACGCTAGCTGCGGTATTCTTAACCTCTTGCATTTTGATCCCCCCCCTCGCGCGTTACCTCTCTATCTTACTGGACACTTTACAGTATTGTACTTCCACGCAATTTCCCGGTTCTTTCTTTATCGTGTATTGCATAAATATTATTGCAGCTATGGCAGAACACACTATTGCTATGTTTAGTTAAGTATTTCAGTCACGGACCCACAATAGTCAGAGTATGTCATTTCATTGGGGCTCTCGAAGACCACTCACGTCGAACCGGATGCACTCGCCCAAATACGCCCCGGCAGACCGAAAGTCCCACCACGCCGACATACTTCTTCCAATAGCTCCACTTTAATATCTACTCCCATTGCACCATTGACTTCAACGCAGATTCCTCTAGGTTTCGACTCGTCGTAAGTGATGTTGATTCCCACTGAACCAGATATGGGTGGGCGCTCGGGGGCCACCATGAAAATTCTTGGCCGTTGGTCATTAACGACACTCATACCATCCATATTCTCCGCATTAAACCTGCTCTGGAGGAGAAAAACGTTGACAGGAATTTTGTGTGGCACATTTGTACCGCTAAGAACGGCTAGTAGGTCTTCTTCGGTAGGTTCAGTGTCGTCCGATAATACATCGGTTTCGGAAGGAAGGCCTTCTGCCGTCCATTTGCAACCTAACAAGATTTCGTTCAGCCAGCATTGCTCTCGAACGATCTACAAACAGATGTGAGCACATAATAATGCAGATCGCGCCGTGGTTATTACCTCTAGGACACCCCAGGCTTCCTTCATACTATGAACAGGTACCCGCTCTAACACAAAGCCAGGTTCTTCTGGCGCAGTTAGCCGCAATTGTAAGGGTGGATGAGTTGAAGATGGGGATCGCTGAGAAAAATGACTGAGAAGGAAAACACATCTACATGTTCCCCACACGTACGTAGATAGCAGTATAACGCTCTGGTGACACTGGACTTGATGGGTCGGCACCGGAAGGGTTGAACTTCACGTAGTCAGAACGAATCCTGGTGAGAAGATATGAAAAACCTACTAAAAGATCCACCCAACTGCCGGTACCAAATGACATTATGTTGTCGAGTTGGTCTATACTGCTCAGAGGGTTGACAACAAGCTCTATCTCCCGCATCCTCGACTGGCTCATTACGACCCCAGGGCGCGAGCCGCCCTGAGTGAAATCAAGGATCCAAGAAGGCTTCGAAGACGGTTCACCATCTAGGTCCAAAGGAGAATCGAATGTCTGTGGGAATAAATGCTCCAATTCTATGCCACCTGGTACCAGGGGGAAAATAGGTCGTGCATTTAATGCGGGCATGGATACGGCGGCAGATGAGTGGAAATCTGGTTCAGGAGAGAGCGTGAGTGTGGCTATGGTGACACCAGTCTGAGGTCGAGATGACAGAAATGTTCGTATTCGGGACAAGGGGATGTCAAGCTGCGGTAGATGTGGTACGGGATCCGCAACGATGTCGTCTGATGATTGACGAAGGAGCCGCAAATACGAGGCCGGAGAAAGATGGATCAAGAATGATATGCAGGGAGACATCAGATAAGGAAGCGGCAATGCATGGGCACGGAGTAAGAAAATGTCAAGGGGTGCAGTACGTTGCAACGATCTAGATACAGGAGTCAAGAGAGGTAAAGACGCTAGTAGAGCAACACTTACGAAGAAACTGCTTGTGCCTCTGCCTTTGCAAAGTCCTCCAAGACATGACAGAGTTGATCCACATCAACGAACCACCTGATACCCCCGTCGTCTTTTCTGTTCGCGAGCCTATCCAACATAACCAGGTAACGGAGATGACTGTTAACGACCGTGCCTAGCCTCGCCGCCTCCAGAGGATTCACGTCAGCCTCAGACATTTGTACGGCATCGCAAAAGGCAGACATGCTCGTCGCCAGAAACGCGTCCAAGGATGCTGAACCCGCAGTGTCGAAATTGGCATAAGATGTCTTAACATTCATAACCTTGATAGAAGGGAGAGGGTTTGACCGATTCACAGAGAATTCGACGTCTACCACCAAGACCTTCCCGCCCAAGACCAAGCTGACGGTTCCCTCACCGATTTCGTCCTTGAACGTCTCCATGCCCACAGAGGTCCCCCATGCCTCAAACCGTGAAATGCACCAGTCTACCAAGGCAGCCCGGTCCAAGGGTATATCTTCGCCGTACTTGACACCCGTTCTTTTTTTCAGCGCATCAACAATTTGGTGGACATTGAGGTCTGACTGATCAATTGGTCAGTGATCGAACGAAGTAAAACTAAGGACCGACCAGGTGGAGAGAATGGGACGTATTCGCATGCTCTTTCAGCCGTGAGATGAGCTTCGGTTCCGTGAAATTTGCTGAGCTGTAAAGATTCAGCGAGTTGGATAGCTGAGTTGTAGCTTGGATTATGTCTTGCAGGACATTACCCGAGGACCCGGCAGAAGACGCAAATTGATGTGTCGCATGAGAAACAGAGTCTCGGCTTTGGATGTTCTGAATCGTGGAGAGTAATGTCTGTGGCAGACTTCCTAACGTAGAGTGATTCATGGAGGCAGGAGGGAAGGTCGCCGGCGTTCAACGCGCTCACGTGCTCGAGCCGGCTTCAGTTTAACTTTTCATTGAAGACAGTATGAGAATCAGCACATCATGCATTTCTGTATATATACACAAGAGTCCAAATGCTCCTGCCAATGAGTTGTACAGAATTGGGTGTTGTTAATATAGTCCAAACATAGCCACTGCTAGCGAGAAAATAATCATCAGTCACTACCAGAGACAAAGAAGTGATGAAGTTACTAACCACAACTAATTTTCGGAGACATCCTAATTGCGAGCATCCTTGGCTTCATACTGAGGAAGGATTAGCACAGGGAGCCCGTCTAAATCGGACCAATTTGTACGGAATCGACGGTTAGGATTGTGGTCAATTTTCCTGAAAAGACGTATCTCCATTCCTATGGGCTTCCCGGCAGTAGTCATCCTGTCCGGCATTAGAATATCGAAATCGGAATATTTTTTGAAGGAGAGTTCCTTGACATCAGCATGGGAGAAGAACGTCTTGCTGGACATTTCGATGGATTCGTATGGTAGTGTCAGGATCTCGCGTTCGATGCGACCATAGGAACGTTTAGCTACGAGACTGGATCAACGCAAAGGTATGTCGCATCAGAAGATGGTGACATATCGTCACTTTTGTACATTCCCTGCGAGAGTATATCAGAAATCGTTTCTATCTATCAAATTTGACAGACTTACCAAAGTTCCCGTAGGCCACTTGAAGTTATAAGGGCCTTCCCAAGGTTCAGGAAGGGAACTCTCCCACTCCTTTTTCGCAGTATCTTTTGCCTTGCGAAGAGTGGTCTGAAGATCAGCTTCTCTCTTCTCCTCTTCGGTCATTTCTGATCGACGTTTCTTGGGCGACATTTTCACCGGAGGACTGAAGCTGGGATAAGAACTATATGCATCGAAAACGTCGCTGAGGGGGCATTGTACTGCTTTGTCGCTGGTTTAGAGGGCTATGAGTGTGATGGGAAGTGGCACAAATAATTGTAGCACTGGAGAACCTGGAAGTTGATATTTAATGGGAACGAGGACACGAGTGGCAGTACTCGTACCTACGAGAGCGCACCAAGTACTTGCTATGCAAGAGAAGAACGTTTAGACGCGGTTGGTGCGCCAGGTATTAAATATACGAAACTGAATGGTCCAAGCACACTTTCCCCCGTCACAACAAAGAATATATATAGAACAATGAGGCCTAGCCGTGTCTCACACAGATATCTGTAATTAGAAGCTATTGTCGTGAGATTTCGAACTTTACATGCATATCGCGACGATCTACCTGACAGCCAGTTGCCGTTGATCTTCTTGTGCGGATTTGCTTATCTTCTGCTTCGTTTCCGAGGAGTTGCCCTAGCTTTTTTAAGTCTGGATACGCCATCGTCAGTGTCACGTCGTGTCTGCAATACTTAGATACTTTCATTATATGCTGCTTACCGTGTGCTCAGTTGATTCTAGCTCACCAGCTTCAAGTCAAACACCTCTTGGCCTGAAAAGTGCCACTTTAGCACGCGACATTACGATTGGCCGTTAAATTTGAGTCTCTTGACTGCAAGGGTTAGCACGAACGGTTTGGACGCTCTTGAACTTCCAAAGAGATGAGGCCTTGGTGATCCAACGGCCATCGTGCATAGATCTGGGCAACGAAGAACAAATTACAAGCAAGCGGGCCAATGCATCGAGGTCGGGCCCCACTGTATTTCTCGAAAAATAGAGACATCAGCGTTTCATCGAGGCTGCAAGTTGTATTCGAGTATTTGGTTTCCTGTGGCGAAGGCGCGTCGTCGACATGACGTCACGTGTATCGGCCTCAGTATCCCTCTCACATTCAACACCCAGCCTGCATCCATAGCTAAAAAATGGTATGCACGATACATTCATCGCAGATGATCTCAGTTTATACTTGCTCTAGGCTCCCAGAGGCCTCTCAGCTGAAGATAAACGCGTCAAATTGCTTGAAATCTTCCATGAAACTGTAAGCCAGGCTATTCCACGATCAGCGACAACCCGGTACTCAGAGGTGGCGTTCGTTACATAGAAAGACTTCTATCAGGTCAATTTGATTTCAATATTTGTCGGAGCATCTTGAAGACGACGATCTCTTAGTTAAAAGAGCTCGAGAAGCTCGGTCCCAAAATGAAGGGAATAGGTTTTTCATCCGCGCTTAGTTCTTGTTAGTGTCCTTGACAATTGGCCTCTAGTTTCACAGTCTGTAAAGGAAGTTCTTCAGTCACTCGTTGATGATGAGCTAGTACAAGGCGATAAAATCGGCTCTTCCAATTGTGCGTTAGTGATAAATCGTTATCTTCAATGTTATTCATCTCCGTTTGCAGTTTTCTGGAGCTTCCCATCCCAGCAAGGCGCACTGGTAGCTCTCAGCCTCTCCTAAACCGTGTATGTCGCCTAACACCACACTCTTAGATTCAAGGGCGACTCAAGGCAGCTAACGAACAGCGCACAGCAAATCAGGCCCAGTTAGACGAGATCAAGGTCGCCATTCAAACCGAAAAGGATTTGCGTATAGAATCCGTGAGAGAAAACACCCAGAACGATATGCATCATTGATTATACGTATCACAGGAATCCCGCACGAAATCTTTGGAGAAGCTAGTGCTCTTGAAGAAGGAACTATGCAAGCTGGATGACGAACTCAGTGCATATGGCGCATGCGATCCTGTGAAACTGGAAGAAACCAAGCGAGGTATTACTTTGGCAAAGGAAGCCGCTATTCGTTGGACCGGTACGGATTATTGTTAGTCCTTCTTCTGAGTATTTGACATTTACCCATGAGGTTAGACAATTACAGTGTTCTTATGTCTTATTTTCTTCGGCAGTCCCTTGTGGAATCTAGTGAGATTCGACGGTATCTTGGCGTAGATGATGAGTATGAGGATATATGCTAGCTTTTATTGGACTTTCCTTGCTAGGCTCCATCTGTGCTTTATCCGTTGCTACGTAACATCTTTTCGGCGCTCTAGTATCATAAGTTGCTTCGCATTAAAGTGTACAATCGTAAAGCCTAGTTAACAGTAGGTTAGCAACCAATTCAGCGTCGCAATGTGTGCTTAGGTTTGTCCTCGACTCGTCACTTGTCCGGTCCATTTGGCCAGACTACATCGAGCGCTGATCGAACGCACTTGACGGAGTAGCATGGAAGTCGATAAAGACGCCCTTGTGCCCAGAGTCCCTGGACGACCTTCATTTAGAATGCCTCTGTGGGCTAGCTGTCCATTCAGAGCATCTGATCTATTGAGATCGCAAAGATGGTCGAACCTGGGTCGAAAGTCAAGAAACATTAAGACCGTGTTCAGTATAAGTCTGATACGGTTACGTCCCAGAAGATGTCCAGGGGCAGATGAGGTATCTGTTTACATCGGACTTGAAAGTTAGCGCTCAAAGACAAAGCCTAGCCTAGTTCTTTAAAAACACATAGCATATACTCCGGTCTGAAGAAAATAAATGTCGTCTAATAACGTTATCACCTGGCTGCCAAGCAGTGAAGAATGTCTGGACTCACCATTACTGCCTAAAATTTGCGGTCCTTTCAAATCTTGGCACAGAGGCATTCGCTGGCATTCTGCGCAGCGGCAGGCTAATTCACAGGCCGCGTGAGCAGGCTCTTGTTCTCTTCGGTAGATTTAGCCCACGGTGTGACCAGCTACCGTCAAGACTTTTGAATGTGTAGCACGATAGGCGGACAAAACCTAAGACAGACAGATACAGCTACTATATCTCCTAGATTCTGAACAAGAATCATGCTGAGTCAAACCGAGCAGCAGCGATCATCATCATAAAGGGATGATTCCTTCGGTAGGCGGTGTTCTATGTATACTTCGTGCTTCGTCATGGTGAGCGGAACTGGTAGGAAATGGAAGAACAAGTGAATCGCAAGTACAAGCGATGTTCCTCTTTCGACCGCCTCGTGCTATTGCCGATCCTCGCGTGGTCTAGGTATAATCAGATCAGCGACAGCCTGAAATATCATTGGAAAACATGCGACTTCGTACCTACTTTTCATCATAGAAAGTAACGGACACATGACACGGTGACGGCGGTTGCGAATGCGATGTCGACTCATATCCAACCCGCTAACTGCGGAAAACTTTGCAGAAAGGGAAAGACACGCCATGGAGCCAGATGCAGAAACGACTTGTAGCATCCCACAAGAGACCCACGGTTGTGCGTGGCCCGCCAAATGGACTAAAAATGACGACATAGCTTCGGTTGTTCAATACGTTGTTTCAGTTTAAAGTACGAACAACCCCCGCTGAATGCGTCGGATCCAGGGTCGATAGGACTGGAGAGTTTGATGAGGTCCAGTGCATTTCTAGCCTCGATAAGAAGGTAAGTTCCAGAAGAACCAAAGAAGTAAAAAGTATGACTAAACTATAAAAGGATCAGCAAGCCTGACCACGATCACTTTCTGATATTCGTTTGTGTATTGCGCCTTGCTTGAGCGCTTGAGCACTGACCGGGACCGTCACAGTGGTGTGGAATCAATGTGAACAAACTCTCACCTCGCCATGCACCTGTATACATTTAGCTCCGAGGCACTCACAAGGCACCAAATTTAAACGTCCAGTGATCCTGCACGGAGATCAGAATTGTGTTATGTTTAATTTTTTTCCGCCAGAGAAGACACACGCATGCGGGACACAGCAACGTAAAGCAAAGGGAAATTTTATCTGGAAAACGCAACTACGGCGGTCAAGAACAGGAGAAAGTAAATGTTGAGCTCTGAGTATTGTCCGGCCGAGATGACACGAGTCAAATATCATGACCCGTTTTGCGGACAGAGCCATAAGGTTGTTAAAGCCGGCTTAGCGCCAAACCGGAAGATATGGGAGTGGTTGAGTGTCTTCTCGCTAAAGATAGTATGTTGGATGGGTCATCGGGTGAAAAAATACAAAAGAACGAGGTCATGGATTGATACGGCGGCCAACGCCAGACGCACGAATTGTGCCTGGACGGAGATATACTTCGTATGTGGCAAAAAATAGACCATGTTGAACACTGATAGAGAGCTAAAAAAGTAAAACATACGATTTTTTGCTTGGCTAGCTTCCGGAGAAAAGGCAGGAAGGAAAGAGGAAACCGTATGAGAAGATGAGACATGGATGAATTTCACGCTGATAGAGATAGTGGCAGCCAGCGACAGGTGATACATAGAAACGTGTAATGATACCGGGATATGCTAAGAAATGTGTGAACGAGGGGATAGAAATAGAAGAAATAAAGCGTAGGGTACCGCAGAAGAGGCGTCAACTGATCACGGCAACACGTGCAACTTGTTGACCTGAAAAAGGCCGACGGCGACTATTACGCTGAACCGTCCGACGTTTGTTTGTCCCGAACGGTAATCAGCCTCAGTACCGTCATCCACTGCCAGCTTCTTTTTCTCCACCATCATGTCGCTCAGTCCTTCAGCGTCTGTGTCGAATGGCTCAGAATCCGCCTCGAAGCGTCGTAGGACGAGTGAAATCGCTCGCTCGCCACAGGATGCAGGTCAGGCTGTGCACATCCCAAAGAGAGGCGCACGGGCGTGCACGGCATGCAGGAAAGGGAAGAACAGGTGTGAAGGCGAGGTATGTGCTTTTGAACTAGCCCCCGTCCCGCTCACTGGACCGTCTGTCCGTCCCGGCCCGGGTTTTGCAGGCTCCTTGTCGCAGGTGCCAGTTAAGCGGTACCCCATGCATATTCGAGAAGCCAGTACGTTCTCTCACCGCTGTCGCTTGCTATGCTGCTGAGCCACAGTCCAGGAGAAGAAAAACAACCAGCCTATCGCGGGCGCTAGTGTGGAGTATGTCTCATCCCATTTTTTCAGTGTTTTTCTCACGCAGGATCCAGGAGAGTCTCTCGCCTCGAAGGGCAATACCTTGTGCGTCTATTTCATGCTGTCAAAAGTCTTTTGCCCACAGAAATATCCATCAGGTCATGCAAAGCCATATGATTGGGATGCAGTCTTCTCTTGATCGCATTCTCGCCCTCGTTCAGAACCAAGCCCAAGGGAGCGGCAGCATGCCCCCGCCCAGCTCAATCTTCCCATCGGCTGGAAATGGCGCATTGTCCCCTTCTGGACGGAATGGGTTTGAATCTGGTTCAGGTTCCAGCGATCGAGGCCGTTTCCCTCCTTTGCCCGGGTTTGCGCCACCAGTAAGTTTTACCACAGCTCCCCACAACTTTCCTGATCAGCAATCTATAGCCTCATAAATATGCTACGTATGGGATTGTTCCGAGCACTGCTCCATCGTCTGAGGATGAGTCCGAGGATACGTTGCCACGGTCCACCTTGAATGCCCCCATCGAAGCATTGCAAGGCTTAGCGAACGCTGCTGCCGAGGCTGCGGCTGCGCCATCTGCGTCCCCCCCAAGGTAAATACCGCCTACGAACCTTCCAACAGAATATCGTTAATTGTTTCCATAGAGTCAAGAAGCGAAAGAGGGCTGAACCCATTCCTAGAAATGCGTTCCCCCACGTTGTTGAAAAGGTAGGCACGCTGTTTTCTAGATCCGGAGCAATCAACCGAAGTCTATGACAGGGCCTCGTCGCGGACTCGGAAGCGCGAGAGTTGTACAATATGTGAATTCTTCCAGTATGCTACATTTAGCGGTCTGTAGGCCTCATCTCTCCAATTAGATTTTTCGCTGGTTGTCACCTGTTCATTCCTCTCTTCGATCCAACGTACGATACATACGAAAGCTTAATGGAGCGCACGCCTTGGACGTTCGACGCCATTTTAGCCATCGCCGGCAAGATTCGGAGCGGGAACGGCCCACTCAGTCCGACCTTCTTCAAATGTCTAGAGGAAGCTCAAGGGATTGCCCGTTCATCTCTATTCGGCCCTGTGGTCCGCAAGGAGGCGGTGCAAGGTCTGCACATCACCGGATCGTCGCCGCATTGAGTTCTGAACTCTTTATAGGAATGCTTCTGTTAGCTGCGTGGAGCACTAATGGTTGGCTTCCAAGTGGACATGCTATGCGCATGGCGCTTGATCTTGGATTGCATCGTGCTTTAGAAAAATTAGCTGATGATACCGGCAAACAGAGAACCCAAGAAGAAGAAAGAGACCTAGGTGTGTTCACGAACTGCTGTTGAGACCGGCCCGCTGACATGAAGTTTGATGTAGTGGTATCAGCTCGCATCTGGTTATGTCTATATTGGTTCGATCATCAGTGAGTATCGTCTGGTACCGCCCGTAACATTCTCATCCTGTTCTAGGATGAGCTTGGGGACCGGCCGCCCTATTGTTCTACGCGATGAGAATTCTATCCGTCACTGTCGTCTTCTTCTTTCCCACCCAATGGCGTCTCCCACAGATGTCAGATTGATTTCCCAGGTCGAGTTGATTATCCAGAAAAGTAAGTTCCCGCTGTCATGCATGTCACGGACCACCTTTGATATATCAATTTGCCTAAGCACAAATATATGAAACGCTAGCTTCCTTGAACGGACAAGTCAATCATAATACTTTGGCTTTCATCCGACGAGCGAACGTGGCTTTGGACAAATGGTGGCAGGACTGCGATGACCTTCATCGTATGTTCTTCTTTCTGTCCCTGAGTGTTACGCGCAATTGACATCTCATCAAAGGTCAAACAATGGATGAGAACTCTCTTCTTCGAAAAATTTTATTGGGCGAATTACAGTATGCTAAGTTATGGCTGGTCTGTGTTGCCTTACGTGGCGTAGCTTGGGACAAAATGCCCTTCGAGCAACGAGAGTTGGCCTTCCAGGCTAAAGATGCCGCGTTCCGTTGTTTATCCGTATTTTTAACTTCGTCTGAATACCGGTGCGAGCTTTCAGACTGACATCTACGTCCTGGAGATTAACAAACCCCGATATTTAGTGCTGCCCTCCGGTATGCGGTTCACGATAGTCTCGTGACTGCTGCGTTCTCGGGTCTTTTCCTCCTCAAGATGGCGAGTCTGTTTCCTGCCGAACTGGATTTGGGGGCAATCACGACCCAAGTTGAGCAGTTGGCTCAGCTTCTATCTGATGTCGCTGCCGAGAGGTACGTCTTCCTTTTCTTGGCACCTCTGGCCATCGGAAAACATAATCCACAGGTATGCTCTTACGCTGCGGATCATGCTAGCCAACCTCCGTCGTAAAGTTGGTCTTGGAAGTGGTATCAACACTCCGGCACCGACAATGCCTCCTCCGGGCTTTGCTGATATGATTATATCACCCACTTTCGTTGACCCGGCTATGCCTCCACCATTCACAATGGAGGAGCTGGGCTTTGTTTGGCCAAGTGATAGAGGGATCGTCAGTCCTTCTGCTATTCCAGTTTGGCTTCAAGAACAAGTAAGTCATCTTATCGTCGTACTTGCTAGGTGGTATTAATACACCATGTAGAGTCTCACCGATCTGGGTCTCCCCGTCAACGGTTCTGATGGCATTTTCTTGCAGATGCATGGAACCAACGGCTGGACAGCGGATTTTGCGCCTGGCCCAGAGGCCTGGTAAACAACGTAAATCTAATATACCCCTTGTTTTGGTTCCATGTCTTCTTGTAAACAGTGTCTGTAGCATCATCGTAACTATTTCAGTGATAATTTTTCATCTGTACTTCAGGCGATTCGTGTACAACAGTCGTCATCGTATTGAAAACAACGATCATCAGCGATCCGTGGTTAACGTTGCAGTGAAATTAATTACTCGTCTTCTTCACTCTCATCTTCCTGTTCCTGCAAAAACTAAAATTTGTGTTAGATACTCTGCGATATCCAGGCCTAGGGTGACTGACTTTGACAAGTGCCTCAGTACTCTTCAGGAAGTGCTGACGACCTTGGGGCTTTGAGCCCTTTTGGTGCCAGTATACAATAGCTTGGTCTGAAATACAATCCTTGTTATACAGAACCTATAGCAGAACTCATGAGCGGTATACTGTGCGACTAAAATTGCGCAAACCTTGAGAATTTGTGGAAATGCCTTGATGATGCGCGTATCTTCATAACAATATACTTGTACAACATTTATGAGAGCAACTTCTGTCTTCGGTCCGTCACAAAATGGCTCTAGAATTGGTGCGAATTTCTGGTTAATGACGTTAGTGGTAAGTTAAGGTTGGATATGTCTGAAAGCCTACTCCAACTTCACGCAGAGCGAGACCTTCAATTTGATCTGGCCGTGCGCTCCAGTCAACTGAGGCCATAAGACCCTGCCAGATGCATTGAATAAGCTCCGTGTCAGGAATAGGTGTCGCTTCCTGGCGGCTCTTGATAGCCGCAATGATCTGCAAATCGACAATTAGTATGCAGCTAGAAATTGAAGTCGTAATTAAGCGTGCCTGTTCAGGGGTCTCTTCGCGTTCACAAAGCTCTTGAAGATCCTTGACAATGCCTTCCTTGACCACGGCATACTGCTTCTTAGCGTACCATTCCGCGACCTGAGGAAGCCCGCTTTTCTTGAAATGCTCTTCGAGATTCTTGCCTTCGCGTTTGTTAGGGCGGGAAAAAGGCGAGTAGATCCTTGATGCCGCCGCGCTTGAGTGCCGCCGACAGATGTTCCATGGATTGGTCGACCAGGAAGGAACGGAAGATCAACGTGATGACGTCGATGGATACATCTATGATATGTTAGGTAAGAAGTTCGAAAAAAGAAGCACTAGTGCCAACTCACCATTCTTGAGTAGATGATCCTTGGTCAAACTCTGTAAACAGGAGGCACTAGCCAAGCCCTGAGAAAACAACAGGCCAATTGCTATCGAAAGCTTGTCCTTCTGGGCTGCTGACCACCGGTGTATGTATTGCAAGATTGTGGGAAGCGCAGATTCTTCCAATGGTTTCTGCAGATACTTGTATCTGCCGATGCACAATGAGGGAATTATGTCATAGTCATAGAGAAACGATACCCACCTTCTGATGAGTTTGTTTAAAACTTCAATGTATTTACGAATATCCTCTACCTCGGCCGGTTCCTTGGCGTTGAAGATGGTAAACGGGGACACAGGAGCGCCATCATCAACATAGCTGCCTCCCGGCTGGATGAGACCTCCGACGAGAATGATTTCAAAAAGTGCATCGGCATATTTGAGAAATTCGAGGGTGGAGCCTGCTTGAACTAGTTTGGTAGTAAATGAGTCGAAATCGCCTTCGGGGACAGTTTCCAAATGTCTATAGAGCTGGTCTCTGAAGACTAGACAAAGTCCGGTGAGGGTATATACCTGGAAAAAGAGAAAATCAACGAACCCGCTGGTTCGTGCTTTGCGTGAGCCTTTACGGCGCCTTTCCTAGCTTTGATTCGAACACCCTGCAACGAAGGCTTTGAAGCGGCTGATTGCTGAGACATCCACAGGTTTTCAAGTCAAATCGAAACGAGTGGACAAGGCAAGCCTGGTTGTGTGCAAGTGTAACACAAGAAAAGGAAAGTGCTCGTAAGATCAATCCGATCTTCAGTGATCTGCCTTTTCGGGACATCGCTACAAGGCCTTTGCCAAACATGAGCAAAGGTAGAGGCTGTACTCAGGCGTACAGCCCTCTGACTGTCCACCGAACTCGGAACCTTGCAGCAGCACGACTACGTGGACTGTGCGTGGACGGGGTGTGCAGCCAACAGCTATATCTACCTAGGTATCCAATCGATAATCACCGTGTGAGTTATTATATTGATCCAGCGTTCATCAGACTGTTGAATACAGTCCTTATTATTAGATATATCTCGTCCTTTCCCTGAAATTTACATTGGCAGACTACTTACATGTTTCTTATAATCCTACTTACTCATCGGTAACACCTTGTGTTTCATGCGTTATGACGCGTTCTCTCTAAGCACCTAGTTAACCTGTCCTTGGCGCCCATCACAAACAGCAGATCCCTTCTAAGACCGCACTGCCTCGGTGTGTAGGATCGCGATATCTGGCGCCAGTGACAATCATCGCACCACTATATAAACTCCTGCCGTCTTATCCATCTCCCACCATTTACACAAGTTTTACGATCCAAGTAAGCCTACTTTCGCTTGCCCTAGGCTTCTTTCTCTGACACGATAGTTCGTAGACCTTCCTTACGATGCATAAGAGGTGCGTAGGCACAGCGTCATATGTGGGGTTCCCTCATGCTTTATATTCTAGGCACAGCAGAAACGCACGGTCAGAACCTATGACGATTGCAAAAGGTTCAAATACCCACGGGGTAGGCGCAGTTGACGTCGTACTTTGTACCTATCATGATCTTGTTCTGTTAGATCCTTAATCAACGGCCTTCAAGAGATGAATACTACCAGACCGGTGTGTACGAAACCCAAGGCTCCCGGCCCACGATGGAGGATACACACGCCTTCATCGTTGACTTCGATTCGATCAAAGGCCAAGGATACTTTGGTGTATTTGACGGTCACGGAAACAAACACGTAGCAGAGTGGTGTGGCCATTACTTTCATCAGGTGTGTTTCTATCCGTTTCTTTTACAAGTTTTTAAAACAATCGGCTAGATGCTCTTGGGCGCGATACATGATCATCCATCCCTTGCTCCCGAGAAAGTTCTCCATAAGGCTTTTAGGAGAGTGGATGACACACTGAAAAAGTATTCCGTACAATCTGAACAAGTGGCCGAATCGGGATCTACAGCAGTGGTCGCTTTTCTACGCATGGAAGACGAAGACGGTACACAGGCCTCGTTTACTTCTTCGCCCGTACTCGGGAATGCAAGTACATCGACCCCTTCGTCATCTACATCGCGGTCCTCCGGGCAACGAATACCACCAGAAAACGCCAAACGGGTCTTGTACTGTGCCAATGCTGGTGACGCGCGCGCGGTTCTATGTCGGAATGGAACTGCGATACGATTGACCCAGGATCACAAAGTGACTGATCCATCCGAGGGGTCCCGCATAAGGCAAGCTGGGGGTGTCATCATGCGAGGCCGTGTATTTGGCACATTGGCTGTTTCACGGAGCCTGGGCAATCACATCTCATACGACGGTATCCGGATGAAACAGTACGTGATTTCAACGCCGTACACATCTCGGACGGAGTTGACGGACGAGGATGAGTTTTGTATTATTGCATGTGACGGGGTAAGTGCTAATATTTCTCGGGACATGGGCACTGATTAAAGCACTAACAGCTTTGGGATGTAATTACAGATCAAGATGCAGTCAACCTCGTGCGGCGTATCAAGGACGCTCAGTATGCGAGCAAGATTCTCGTTAACCACGCGCTTTGTAATGACGTCCAGCCGACTCGGGACAATGTCACAATCATGGTTGTGCGGTTGAAAGATTTTGTACCCAAGTGATCGCGCACGTTTCCATAACATATGCTGTTGTTTTGTTTATATGTCTAGGTTCTTTATTGTATCGACAGCATTCATGTACCTCACTGTAGTTGTGTATTTGATTAGATGTATTGTAGGAAGATCAGGGAGTTAGGCCTGTGTTCATTTTGATTTTTGGAGTAAATTAACGTGGTTACAAGAAAGATGTTCCGATAAGAAATGGAAGCGGTGCGTGAGTAATTTTCAGACTGTAGTGGCAAAGTGAAGAATCATTGAAGCGCTCGAAAACCTTGTGAACAAAAGGACGAGAGAATAATAACAGGGAACGAACGGTCAAGGCACGATTGTTTGCCAGAATATATTACCTTTTCTGCAATTGCCACATGGCTGAATTGAATCTCTCTTTGCAACGCCCACCCCGTCGACTTCAGGTAGCCTACCGAGTGCCATTCTCCGTTCTACGTCCTTGTACGTTCGCAATTGTCTTCTTACCTTGCGGAGCCGGCATCACGAACCCGAAGCTCCCTGACATAACCATCTTTCGTCATCGCCGTGACAGTCAACGACTCGGTTCTCTGGTGAGTATAATAATCCGATATCAGGCGCGGTTTCCGTCGCCCTTGTCGTTCCTGGTCCCTGCTCACCTCATTGCTCAGATATATTCGCGTTTTCCTAATATCGCCTTCATTCTATCATGCGGTTCACAGAGTCTCCCAATGCTCGCTCCAAATCTATATCGATTGCTGAATTCGACACACATGGCGTACGTTCTGTCGCTCTCCTGGATGTCGGCGAGTCTGATTCAGTGTCTAGGTTCTCAACCGCCACGCCACCAAGAATACCTCCTACCAGGTTGGCCTTTCTGAAGATAAAGGCAACCGGAGAACTATGGAAGACTCTCACTCTTTCGTCACCGATTTTGACAACGTTCGCGGTCAAGGTTTCTTTGCGGTGTTCGACGGACATGCAGGGAAACATGCCGCCGAGTGGTGCGGCACTCATTTCCATGAGGTAGGCTTTCTGCGAAAATCCTGCGGTTCGGGTTGCTCACAGCATCGCCTCACGCAGTCTCTACTCCGATGCTTACGCGCATGTCCCGATCTTCCAATCCCCGACATTCTCAATGAAACCTTCCATGACGTTGACAGGAATCTTTCCCGTATGTGTGAAGAATCGGACGGCAAGATTCACTCTGGCTGCACTGCTGTAACCGCTTTCCTACGCGTTGAGGATGCTGATGGCAAGCAATCCTTCCTGGATCAAGCAACACCGCCCTCGAAGCCTATATCGCCTCTTGCCGAGACCCCTTCACCCGTTGACGGGTACGAGAGCAGTAGCGGCGAGAGCGGTGGAGATGCCACTGCCGATGACAGCAAGGATCCCAAGCGGCGGAAAAAAGCGAAAAAGCTGGGTGCTAAGCGACTCAGAAACGCTATCAAAAGCCTCGGTAGTGGCTCGTCCCTCTCTCCCAAAGCTTCTCCATCGGTATCCCGGAAACAATCCGTTGAAGTCGTACAACTCCAAGTCACGACGCAAACTCCTCCCCCAGAAGCAAGACGCGTGTTTTATACAGCTAATGCGGGTGATGCTCGCGGCGTTCTATGTCGTAATGGTAATGCTATCCGCCTCACTTATGACCACAAAGGGTCGGATAAACAAGAAGCGAAGCGTATTATGGATGCTGGTGGCTTTGTGATGAGTGGAAGAGTGAACGGCGTTTTGGCCGTGACGCGCAGTTTGGGCGATTCCTCGATGAAGGAATTCGTCGTCGGTGCTCCTTATACGACTGAAACAGAGCTTTGCGATGATGATGAATTCGTAATTCTAGCCTGTGACGGCGTAAGCACTTTTTCAGCCCCGTCAGATATCCATCTACTGACCGTGATGACCAACCCTTAGCTCTGGGATGTCGCCAGTGACCAAGTTGCCGTGGATCTCATCCGAGAGATTGATGATGCTCAACTCGCAAGCCAGAAGCTTCTCAAATACGCACTCTCTCATCACTCGTCAGACAATGTCACAGTGCTCGTTGTTCGATTCAAGAATGTATCCCCAAAAACTGCATGAAGACACTGAACGGTTGTTGCTGGTAGAACTTATTTTTTTCTTCTTTATTCTTCTGGGCTCCTGCAATTACAATGTTTCATAATAGCAACGTATCTGTACACTACACCATACACTACGGTCGAACTGGTCTCTTACATATCATGGACGTGTTGTACTCTCTGGCTTCCGGGTACGAAGGCGAATGTTACAACTAAATGGCCGTGAATGGGACTCTAGTCATCTGATCCGCGCTGCTCTCTCCTTGGATCACAAATCACATCTACTAGTCTGCCAAGGCGTCGGGCTTTCTATGTGAGGAGGTTTCATATCCGAGTAGGGTGGGTCATGCTCTTTTACCTGAGGACAGGAACATAATTTTACCCGTCCGGATGCTCATGGGTATTGCCGTACGCTCTCAATGAACTCTAAGTAATGCACCCGCTAGGAAACTTGTTGACAAACTAAAGTGTTTTCTGCCTGCCAACAGCTCCGGTAGGCAGGTTGGCTCGAGTCTGGTAACAGACAACTGTTTCAAAGAGAGGCTGTCGAAATGCCCAGAAAATTTCCCGCCTCTGAGGAGACCATGAAGGTCTTGAACCGAGGAGGAATATCTGACGGGCACCCGCTGCACCCGTAGCGACTTAGCCTTCTGATGGTTGTTGAGGCACGTACTTAGATTTGGCTCTTACGGTACATATGGTATTAGCTCGCGGTAAATCCTCAGGCATACTGAAGATACTATCCAATTAGCCTGGCGAGCCGGCTTTATAGATCTCGCAGTACTTGTAACTGTAGATACTATCCAATGAGAGATAAGGTATGGGTCACATGCTCTGACAAGATCTGACAACTATTGAACTGAAATAGTCAGGGTCGACGCATTCTTCATTCACGGATTCCATGAGTCGCCCAGAAAGAAAGAAAAAAGCCCTTAGGCCCAACTGTCTCTTTGGTGTTAATTCGGCTTTCCAGCATCACGGCGAAGAGTATACCTAGAGCTGCATACACCAGAAACGCCGGCTTGGCCCATTCTTGGCTCGCCACTGCTGATTCATTTCTTAGTCCAAGAAATATCGCGTATAGAGCGACTTGAGTCGCTTACAAGACACGCTGTGCGTCCTCATTTCCAGGAGGGGGTAGTGAAAGCTAAATAAGTATTCCCAGATCCAAGATCTTTCTGTCGGCACCGACCATAACCAGGGATTCGACTGCATGCTTCGACGGCATATTTAGACTTGGTCTTGGGTGAACTCGGCCACCACCGGACCCCTTCAGGGTACCTTGAAAGTCAGGGCCGCTGCTAGCTTCTTCCATTCCTCCTTCACGTACAAGGTACGCTTCAAGGACGGCGCCCCCCCATCACTGGTTACCAACTTTGCTAGCTGCAGGTTGATGCGGGCGGCGTCTTCGCAGTAGAAAGTTTAGGCAAACGGGTATGCGACAACTCCGCTGCTTTAAACTGTCACTTAATAACTTACTCCCAGTCTTGTTTCGTGATTTTTTGAGAACAAAAAGGCTTGGACATCGTTATCTACTCTCTGACTATTTATAGCAGATTACAGCACCAGAAACATATCGGTACTAGGATCGTTACTGCCTGTGTTTGCATCCCTCCACAGTATAGCTGAGTCGCATACCTCAGTAGTCTTAATCACGCCTCATACACATCTCTAGTACCAATATCAAAGCATACAAGCATCCCATTTCTTTGGAGTTGCGACTTTTTGAAACAAGCACCGCATTCAAAGCTTGGCGTGCTCTGATAAAAAATTTCACTCGCGGCCAAGATCACAGACAAGGGAGCAAGCGTAATCTGGTACAAAGATGAACAGTAACCCCGCAAAAATTCCCTTGTGTCGAAGGGTACAAGATTACGCCGAACCAAATCAGTGAATAAAACTGGGATACATATCAAAGTTGACTTTTTGAGGCCAGTCAGTGAGCTTATTCCCGAGAATTTTGCGTGTCCCTGCTCTTTATTTCGTATGTTATACTTCAAGGCCTTTCTGGTGTTGATTGAACTGTGGCGATGCACTCATTGCACCCTCTGGCGGACACACGTGCTGGCGGCTTCATCGAACATTGACAACCATCTAGCTTGACTCAACCCTATCATGCCCGTCTATCCTCCCCGAATCTATTCAGCGTCAAAATTCCACTGTGAGCGGCGCTGATTCTCAGGCACTTCAAACCAAGTTGACTGCGGTTTCTCGGTGTCCAACTTATTCACTCGGCTCCTTCACACAAACTCTTTTTACCAAACGATTTGTGTTGCCCCGCGGACAACTCCGACAACGATTTTATAGCGCTACTTCCCTTCAAGTATATATGGTAATTATGACAGGCGGCTGTGCGTATAGCGCGCCGCGTAGGTATGCATGTTGATATTAACCTTACGCAGTTCAGGACTACGACAAAAATGTGCAATGCTAAAGCTGGGATTCATTTCGGTCTCTTCTTGATATCCAGGACTCTAATCGAACTCAATCTGTGGTCTATCTGAAGCTCTTTGGGTCAAGGCTGGTTTCTTAGTCTCCCGCGCTTCCTTGCAAGGGCGGGAGAAACACGGCAACCTATGTCACGCCACATATCTTGGCCGCCACAGTAAATCTTGGCAGTGTTGTCGATCGTCGATGAAGAGGAGAACTGATCGAGATAAACTGGCTCCGTGGTTTTCGAAATTTGAGTGAAAACCCCGCCTTGGCGGTGTGATCGTTCTCCACTTGAAGACTTCCTTTGCCAAGTCTCGTAACTTTGGTATATATATCTTACTTTTGACGTTCAGTCTTTCTCGAGTATCAATTCCCCCTCTAGGATGTTTGGACGGACGCTCTCCCTCTCAGCTCCCACACGCTCTACTTCCCCGGAGCCTACGTTAACAAACAGAAGGCGCCGCCATTATATAACCGCCTCTTCTCTTGCAGATCTATGGCGCGCAGATGTTGACAGCCGTTTGTCTTACTTTCAGATGAACGCTTATTATTTCATGGCTGGATACATGTCAGTCGCCTAAGCATCTCGATAACTCGGTTGCTAACCGCTTCATATTGATAGGAACACTATCTCCTTCTCAGCTGTGTTTGTGTGGTGTGGCTTCCAGTCCGGTAACACCACGCAACTTGCTATCGCAATGGCAAGATTATGGGAACAGGAGGCAAGACAGTTTCTCCTCGCAGATAGGCAAGCCCTGGCTTCGCTTCTCAGCTTTGTGGGCGGAGCCTTGATCGCGCGGTTAGGAGAGCGCATCGGCCCGACGTCAAGAGGCTGGTTGTGGTTGGGTACAATGTGTCAAGCCTTGTTCACGATGGCAGCTGCTATCAGCAGTTGGAAGAGTGGACAAGGATATCCAGGAATTTCTGATGACCGGTTTGTGTTACCCTTGGTATACAATGCAATGACTTATCTTTGGGATGTAACAGCTATATCAGAGGCCCCGCTTGGAGCGACGCTCTATCTTTTCTGTGTCTCATGTTCATGTCTTGCAGTATGGGCATGCAAGGTCTAATGAGTCTACGCCTTCAAACGCCCTCTGCAGCTACCCGTAAGTTTTTCTATGAACTCGTGTTCGATATAACTGACGGAGTCGATAGTCCCGCTCACTACTACTTGGTGTGAGCTCATGGGGGTAGGAGCGTTGTTCAACCTCAATCGACTGGATTATGCCCGTGATCAGAAAGTTCTTGGTATATTCAGCGTAATGCTCGGTATGTTGCTCCAGCCTTCGAGTCACGTATGTATAAATTCTGATTACGCTCAAGGTGCCGCTGCTGGCCGTGGCTCAATCTTTAAACTCGGCTCCCCAGGAGCGCTTGGCATAGCTGTTGGCATCAGAGTGCTGATTGCATTCAGCTGGATATTCGTTCCGAGCTCTGAACCGCCAATAGTAGTGATGGATGAGGAAAAGGCAACCATCGATGGGCCGTCGCCGGAAAGCAATCGCAGCAGTATCGTCGTTATTCCACGCAGCTCTACGGACGTGTAGTCATACCTGTGGACCAACTGAGCCAACGCCAACGCCATCGATATACCTTCCACAGAGTGTTCTATTTCTATATCAAAGAAGCGGGCCGTGTACTAACTTTAGAAGCGAGGACGCCACACTTGTATGTAAATTAGGTTCCTGTACTAGGATATGACAATACCCTTAGATAGAATGTATTCTTTGCATTTCTGAGTCCCGGATACTGAGTTGAGTGATCTGACATCGTGAAGGAGGTTCTCCTTGGTGCGCAACAGATCTTGGCATCAGCGATCTGAGATCCTGAATGACGTAGTAGCATCGGTGGTGTACACGCTGCCAACGCCCTTTAGGTGGATACACCAGCACACTTGTACTCTTACGACGAACGACGACGAGCAACGACTTTGGCGATGTCTGAATGGCCCGACAAGAATCAATGGGGTGCAGGCGGCCAGCATCCGCCATCTACAGCTCCATACGGAAATACAAATCCACCATACCCCGGTCCAACTCCCGGTTACGCTCCAGCCTACCAGCCACAGCAGCAAGCATTTGTCCAGGATGTCAAGGATCCATACGAAGGCGATAGATTCAAGCCAAAGAAGAGAGTCAATGACCCCATTTTCTTGGTTCTCTTTATTCTCCAGGTACGTATTTATCCCGCTATTGTCCAACCCCTCCGACTTGAATTCTCTGGCAGTTCATTGGATTCGCAGCAGTTTCCGGAATTGCTCTTCAGTCATGGGTCGCGGAAGGCGGCTTGGGAGGCGGCTTAGGCAAGGGCGGCGTCAGCTCTGGTTCAAATTTTACGCTTAATTGGCATGATACTTTTACTTCGAGGAAACAAGGTGCTCATTGTATTATAACAGGAGTACAGTATATCTCCTCCTTCTTGTCACGGGAGCGGCACTATTACTTTCGACGGCCTATCTCCTCCTGACTAGGGCCTTTACCAAGACAATCATGCATATCACGCTTATCTTGAGTATCGCTCTTAGCATGTACAGATCTGTTTCTTTTTATTCAAGGACTTCACTAACAAATATATTAGAGGCATCGCTGTTTACTACTGGATTACAAAGTATTGGTGTAAGCATCGTACTTGTTCCCTTATTGGTAACTCATGCAATTTTTTGTAGCCGGTGCCATCATTTTTACAGTCATCGCGCTCCTTTCTGTCCTGTCCTACTGGGGCTTTCGCTCACGCATTCCTCTCGCATCTCTACTCCTGCAAGTCGTGATGGACGTGGCGAAGCACCACAAGAGCGTGTACGCTGTCGCATTCTCCGCATTGATTCTTCAGGCTGCATTGGCCGTCTGGTACACATTCACCGTTATCGCGACATATGCCAAATGGACTCCGGGTGGTCCATCTTGTCCTTCATCGACATGCTCTGGAAGCAAAGTTGCTGGACTTGTCTTTTATGAAACCTTTTCTTTCCTATGGACGTCGCAAGTCATCGGTAATGTTTCTCTAGCTACTCTGGCAGGTGGTCCCTTTGGATCTTGGTATTACTTTGGTCCAAGACAGTTGGGAGAAATGGTAAGAGTTTGTTTAACTCGCTCATCCGTAGCTCATATCAGCGTAGCCAAAACATCCAACCTTGTCTGCTTTTGCGCGCGCATCGACATTATCGTTGGGGTCCATCGCCTTTGGATCTTTGATCGTCACAATCTTGGAGCTCATTAGGTTGATTTTGAACGCTGTCCGAAATAACGCCAGTCAGGATGGACATCGTAAGTCATCTGGCGTCCTTCCTCCTCATACGCTCATCTCCCATCGTAAAGCGGTCGAGGCGTGTTTAGCTTGTTGTGCAGCTTGTTGTATTGGATGCATTGAAAACCTTGTTGAATACTTTAACAGGTATGTGCCTTGATGAAGCTTCACTATGAATAATACTAACTGGTGCTTCGAGATATGCGTACATTGAAATATGTAAAACAACCTTCTCTCTTTGACTTTCCACCACTCATGTCAGTGATAAACAGCTCTCTACGGCAAATCATACATTACCGCTGCAAAGGATACATGGAGGTTGTTCAAAGACCGCGGGATTGACGCTCTCGTCAACGATTCTTTGGTCGGAATGAGTGAGATCTTTCGTTTATGTTTATTAAGAATGACCCAATAGATACATACCTTGCAGCTCTGACATGGGGCGCTTATGCCGTCGGACTACTGTCAACTCTCTTTGCATACTTGTATATCCGAAGTAAGCCTAGATTTGTAACCCCTTCCAGCGATACTAAAGCACGACCGTTTAGTCACGGCGCCTTCTTACAACACCGACGGGCAGTATACCGCACCAATATTACTTTTCTCCTTCTTAATCGGTGTTCAATGCTGTGAGCATTTATCGATTTTACCGAGGACGTAACTTTTGACATCTTTCAGCGCTCACGCTCTCGTCTGCAATTGAAGCCGGGGTTTCAACAATGTGGGTGCCGCTGATAATATTCAATAGGGTCGGACTGATTATCTGCAGTTTCGTCGGCCTCGGTGAGGACCCGCAAGTGCTAGCTATCAGGGCGCCAGAGTTGTTCGGAGTAAGCATTAATTCATTCGTCGTGGCCCGAATCCAATGCTTACTGATTTAGCTTATTGCCTCGACTTATCCACATGTCACGAGAGGTATTCCGGCGGTATAGATCTTTGCACGACGTTTGGCATGGACTCGAGTTTTGTCTTCATTTTTTGATTTGTTCACACATGACTTGTGGTGCTTAATTATCACCAAAACGATATTATCTATCATACTAGTATATCCACGAATACCTACCTTCGTACCCGAGATTCAGAATATATATATATCTATCTGTACTTCCTTTCACTAGAAATGGAAGTTTGAGGTGGAAACGAGAGGAACAGGGTGAGCATAATACGCAGGATCCCGTATGAAGTCGCATGCACTGCATGGAAAATCCTATATTTTAGCTTATAATATTTAATTCTATAATCATTTATTTTTTCCAACTTCTATGCTAAAATATAAAAAGATTATTTTCAATATTTTGAGTTTAAAGACTGAGTATTTACAGAAGTCTAATTGGTGAGGGTTTCTCTCTTTATGGTTGCGCATTCGATCCTCACACCTCCAGCAGGTGTCGGCCGCCACAGTGCGCAGTAATTCCACAGCTAGGATGTGTGGTCTCAGCCTCCCCAGCGGGAGTGTTAGCCGTCTCATCCGTTCTCTTCGCCGTGTCTATCTTCATCGGACTATAAGTACCTTGGTGGTCTCAGCCCGAGCCTTTGCCGCTCTCGCTGAACCACCAGGTACGTCTCCACATTTTCTTTAGTTAGTTTATCTAACGGACTCGCCAGAGCGTCTTACTTTGCTCTCTCGGTTCAATAAACATAGTTTATTCATCGTCTAAAGACTCATACACACCAGACTATGTCAACCATTTCCAATGCCTCCACTCAACCCACCAACAGTGCTCCCAGCACTGGCCCTTCGACTCAGCCAACCACCGTTGCAGGAACCAGTGGAACCACCCTCGATCATGAAGGTTCCCCTGCTGCATCGGGTGGGCCTCAGTCACAGATCGCAACCCAGTGCGACGCTATTATCGAGACTTACCGATCGGGTACCAATCCTTCGAAAGCAGACGTCCTCGCCAAAGTCATGCGAGCCCTCACGGACTTCTTCGCCACCCGGCCCGGTAACGACAAGGATTTTGACACCGCCTTGCGAGTCTACGTCGAGATGCTTGACAGTTACGAGAATGAGCAACTGAATTCTCCACCAAGAGGGGGAACGACAGTTGCAAAATCGTGCTGGGAATGAAGCGGCCGAGGGAAGAGATATTGGGGACAGAGCCGACGGGCCCCCAGAAGAAGAGGAAGGAAGAGACAGAGGTGGAGGGGACGAGGATGAAGATGCCGACCTATCAGAGCCCGAGGAGGAACCTGAGTATGAGGATGATGACACAGATGGGCCAGGGTCCCTTAAAGCGACCCAGGATCGACGAATCTCAATTTCCGTGGCAGCCATGTGCGCCTCATCAGTCGGGCACTACTCGATCCCGAGCTGTTCAAGACTCTCGAACTCATTGAAAACTATACTCTCGATCTCAAAGCTGCCCAGAGAAGTCTCGTCAACTCCTCAGAATGTCCCAAGTTCCCCGAAGAGCAATGGCTCACCTTGCTTGCAGGGAAAGCCATTAACCTCGATGCAGTCTTCGCTGCCGACCACTCCACATCCATCAATGAAATTCAAACTCACTGAACTATCTGAGGGAATTGCTCTCAGGCTCTCGGAAAGCTTCTCCAACCCTGTGGAGTCGAAACGAGTCATCAGCAATGCGGACTGAATGGACAACCACTTGGTACACATACAGCCAAGCCGTCATCCTTGCTTTCCCACATCGTGAAAGGGAACTCGCCCTCTATCAACGGTATATGTCCTCCCTTTTCCACACCACTGCCATCCCACTCTACGGTCGAGTCTTCGTCTTGGATTGAGCCATCAGAAACCGTGTCGGGAGGTGTCGAAACATCCTTTTGTCTGACACCTGAAAAGTTCCGTGACCTTGAACGATCGCACATCTCACCAGTTGGTATGGCCTTCCAAGAGTTTGAAGATAAACGGTGATGAGCCTAGACTTCCATGGCAACAGGCAAAACCAAACTCTCGATGAGTATGGAAATAAATGTGGAAACACGGTTATCAAGGCAAAAGGGTGCGAGTTAGGGTTCGATGCACCTCCAGTGCAATTATCAATTCCTCTAGATGCAAGAATACACTGCGACTTTTCAGTCAAGCAAGTAGTACCACTTGGTATTCAAGTACTAGTAAGCCTGGCTGTAAGCCAGTAAGGATCTCGATAACAAGAAGGATCGGAAGCAGGTATGACGTGAATACCACGAATCCGTGAAGGAGAGACCAGAAAACAGTGTAAATACGTTAATACTGGAACGGGGACTGGAAATGAGTCGACTAAGCAGTTGTTAATTAGTCGAGGATGAACGGAAATATCGAGAAAATGTGTTGTTGTGGCCAGGCGACGGTGAAAGATGGTGTGGAAGGCGGTGCCGGAGGCTATAGAGTCGAAGGAAAACGTGAATAAACATGAAGCTTGTGTTGCTATACTGGTACGGCAATGCTGAGACGATGTCGAACTGGCGCTGATGCTAAATGATCCTATCTGATGTCAAACTAACCTATAAGTCCTCACTGGGACTTTCCTATACTGATCCTATACAAAACTTGCTAAACTGGTCCTATACTGGCGAAACTGATCCTAAGTCTGCTCGGAGACTACCCAAGTGGGTGACAATGACGATGGCGAAAGAGAAAACAGTGTAAAAACTCCAATGATGTGAAAGTGAAACTGGCTGGCTGGTAAAAGAAAACATTGTACGAGGTATGGCGCAGGCGATCACGTATTGGCACAATAGAGTCAGTGTACCAATAGTGTTAAGAGCGAAGAGACTAGCGTGAGACGCCGCTTCACAGTTAAAACCATGTGGAATAACTCTGGTGAGTTTGAGGTTTGACGTGCAATCGAGAGTAGGCTGAGCAAAACGGTGTATTGCCGGAGAACGGTGAATAAACGTTGTTTTACTGGTGATAGACTGGCGCGTAACAATTGACAGTAGATCGTGGTCAACTGAAGGCAATAGAATCGATGTATAACTGTAAACTGGTGGTAAACTCCCCTTTTTCTACGTTTTCTAGCTAGTTTTATACTACAAGTACGGATTTATAAATAGTATCTTTATACAAGACTTAGTAAGGCTGTAATGCTGTAGCTTAGTCAATCCTCGAATAAACGTATGGTTTTACTTCTTCTAAAGTAACAGCGACTCCTCTGCGTTGCCGTGTCTGGACTGGAAATCATATGGACTGAGTGGCCGATGAACGGATCGGTAGGTGCTGTTTAGCTGCGGACTGGTAGGGTATGGCATCGTTACTGAGGTGCGTGGATGGAATTATGACTTTGGGAGGCCTTGGCAAGGTAACAGCCTTAGTAAACACGGTTACTTGGGGCCGTAGTCGCTTGATATCTTTGATGGATGAGTGGATACGTCATTCACGTCATCTTTAATTGAACGACGGGGAAGCGCAGTCATTAGGGTGCTTCTTTTGATGCGCTAATTCCGTTTTTGGGTTGCTATCAATCAAATGTGCCTTGCCGTGATGGAATACGGAAATTATGATGCATAGCTAGATGGGACAGATATAAAGACGTGCGAGGAACTGTTGCCATAGGTCGAAATTGGTATTGCCAGTGTGCGCAATGACTGGTTTACTGAGAGGCCGTTGGTTGGATGGTAATGTTAATTAGAAGGGAAAATCCTGCAAATTCTGAGCATACAGAGCCTGGAGGCTCATCAACAGGTTGACCAGAAGTCAGGGAGAAGAGCCACAGACAGTGGCCGCAGTCTTGAAGCCTGCCGGCATTGGAATGCAGGTGTATGCCCATCCAGCAGTGGCAAATGTCGATACAAGCATGTTTGCTCCCGGTGCAAGGGAGGACACGCTGTCTCCGCTTGCCCGCGCAAAGATTGAGAGAGAGAAGAGAACTCTGGAGGGTAGGGGGAGATTTGAGGGGGAAAGGTTAGGAGTGGAGGAGTGGGAAGGAGATGGAGACACGTTTGCGCCGAAATACAAGTGTGGGTTTGTGTTTTCGTCATCGGGGGTTGTTAGTAGCATGTGCTGCTGGCTGTATGGAGTTCGAGTTGCCGGTGCCATGTCCGCCGGCTACAGAGTTGGGAAATGAGGCTGCCCTTCGAATGATCGCGGACCATGCTCACCTGTTTACGATCACCACTCCGATTGAAATAGACGTATTCAAAGACTGCCTCATGACTCACCCAAATCAAGTTTTCGTCCAATCGGTCATCACCGCTCTCAAAGAGGGTTTCTGGCCTTGGGCTGATACTGTTCAGAACTCAGAATTTCCGGTGACTTGGGACAACAGACGGATGCAACCTCATTCGGAAATGGAACAAGCTTTCATCAGTGGTTACTGTGACGAAGAAATCGCAGCAGGATGTTTCTCGCCACCCTTTGGGTCTGAATTATTGCCGGGTATGTACAGTACCCCAGTTCACGCTGTACCCAAGCCCCACAGCGACAATTTCTGGATGGTATCCAATATGTCCGCGGGCACGTATGTGCCCAATCGCATGATTCTTCATTCCAACATCGCAGGCTCTCGATTAGATGGCCTGCACATGCTGTTTTCCGCTATACTGAAATACCGATGAGGGTCCCACACTAATTCGCACAAGAACCTTGTGGTTTTTAAATCCGATGTATCGAAGGCGTATCGACTCTGTCCTATGCACCCACTTTGGCAATTGAAACAGGTGGTGACGACTGGGTACCTCACCAGCGAGCAGGAAGCTGCTGGCAACATGGAGGTACTTGTCAGGACGGTCGACCGCAACAACAACTTCGGTGGTCGAGGATCAGGGACATGTCTGGTACAGCGTGAATGGGCTGGTCACATGGATAGCCATTATCTCGAAGGCATCGAAGATTTGGGCTGCTATGTGGACGATGATTTCAGCTTTGGTGAAGATGACGATCTTCTGTACTACGAACCTTATGAGAAGTCTTACCCATCCAAGCAAACTCGGTTGCTGCAGCTGTGGGACCAGTCTTGGCATTCCACACAGCAAGTCTAAGCAGTTGTTCAGGTCGTCAACTTCGTGATAATTGGATTCGATGTCGACCCCAATGCAATGACAGCTACGATGCCCGCCGATTCGAAGTCTGATCTCATCTTGGCATTGCGCCACTTCGCATCATCCAATCAGTCGAAACTTACAAGAGTTCCAACAAATCGCAGGCTGGTCCAACTGGTCATTCAACGTCTATCCATTACTGAAGCTGGGACTGAGCAACGTCTATGCGAAAATGAAAGGGAAGACCAACCCATTTGCAGGAATCGCGCTGAACAACGGGGTGAGGGACAATTTGCGGTGGTTAGCAGATCACATTGACACATCCACCGGGGTTTGTTGCTTTGATTCATTAGATTGGGATCCCATCATTGATGCCACCATTACGATACTCTGCGACGCGTGTCTTGACGGGATGGGGTTCTGGGTTCCCAAGATTGCCTGCGGATTCGTCTGCCCGACACTGAATGTACCGGATGACGACGAAGTCATATTTTTCTTCGAAGCACTATGCATCTGCGCTGCTAGTACACTGGATAGCGAACACGTTGTCCCCTGAACTTTGTAAACGTGCCACCATTTGGACAGACAACTCCAACACAGTTGATATATTCAACTCGCTGCGCGCCTCTCCGCATTACAACCCTATTCTGAAATCCACAGTCGACGTCATGATCGCCTACGACATCGACCTCCGAGTTCTACACATTCCTGGCTCGGAAAACGTGGTCGCAGACGCTTTGTCACGTTCCATGTTTTCTAAAGCTCAGGAGTTCGTCCCACAGACTCATCATTTTACCCTTCAAACCCCCTCACGACGTGCTGGGGGCTTCAAGATGTTGATTAAACTTTCTCCAGGGTCCTGACAGAAGGTTCGTGAGCCCTGGACCCTGGAGAAACTGTATCATGAGCGGTGTCTAGCACTAGGTTCCGCAATTGACCCCGCAACTATAGGACCTTATACTTCCGGCCTTAATTCCTACATTACATTCTGCAAGCTACACGAGTTTCCCGTCAAACCCACCCCCGACACCATGAGCTACTTTGTGGTGTTCATGTGCTCCCATGTCAAGCCCGACACCGTTTCTTCATACTTATCCAGGATTTGTAACCGACTCGAACCATTCTTCCCCGACATCCACCAAATTCGCAACTCCCCCTTGGTTAGTCGCACTCTAGCTGGATGCAGAAGACTGTGAGGCTCGGCTGTCAACAGAAAGTCCCCGCTCTCATGCGACGATATCCGTCTCGCCATTTCGAAGCTACGTGACTCCTCATCATATGACAATGCTCTATTCCTTGCAATGCTAGTCACCGGGTTCAACGGCCTCATGCGCCTCGGCGAACTCAGTATGCCGGACACAAAGAAACATCGAAATTGGAGGAAAGTCACTTGTCGAGTGAGTGTCGAATGGCTACCAGAAGGATATGCATTCTTCTTGCCAGCCCACAAAGCCGACACCGCCTTCGAAGGCAACAAGGTCATCATCCCAATTGACGACGATCCCGATTTTAACCCCCTCCCCGTCTTCTGATGCTACATGGCTTTACGAGATGCTTGCCACATAGTCCACCTGGCACTCTGGATTACATCCTCAGGTTCGATACCAGCCCGATCTTGGTTTATGAAAAGGTTGCGACAGATCTTTCCCCAGAGCAGCATCGCCAGTCAATCAATGTGAGCGGGAGGCGCCACCGACCTTGCAGAGCAAGGAGTCTTGCCTCACCTCATTCAGGCCCAAGGGAGATGGTCTTCAAAAGCTTTCCAGATCTACATCTGAAAAAATCCTGTCCTACTCCAAGCGTTGATCGGAACAAGATCCCATCTCGACAACCATCCTCCACGAGCACGCCCATCATCCTCTTATCCATTACCCAAGTAGCGATCACACATGCGTCGCCCTGGGTAAACAATTGGACTTAGGCCCCTGAAAGGGGGTACTTTTTCAGGTAAACTCGTGATTACCAGATGACACTCATCGACCAATTAGATTCCAATATTGTTGATTATTGAAACAATATTGGAAATCTCCCAAATATCCTAAATATATTTCAAACATTAGTTCCATATTTTAGAGTATTATATTGAAAAAAATAAATAATTATAAAATCTAATATTTTAAGCTAAAATATTGGATTCTTCATGCAGTGATGTGTAAATTGTGTGGTACCTAGTTAATGTTCGGCTAGTTTAATAATCGTATCGGAAATGGTTGCGAAGTCCCCAGCAGTCTGAAATATGCGAGTATTAGAAAATCAACTTACTCGTTCTCATAATCTGTCACATCTGATTCTGCAGCCAACCGTCCTAAGCGCTCCTGTTCCTCAAGAGATAATCCCTTGACAAGAGCAGCTTTATCACGTTGATGATTCACGTAAATGTAGTAACAACGCCACACCAGGAACAACATCATCTCCAAACCATACTGTCAAGAGAGACATGGACTCATGGCAAATCCAAGTACCAGAAGGGCCAACGACGCACAAAAATAGAAGAAATGAGGATAGCCGGTACGTAGCGGGGCGCCCATTGAAAACCTATTTCAAACAGTACACAAGATCAACACCAGAATAATTACAAGTGGTACCTTTGCCTGGAAGACTCGACTTCCAACAGAGTTTCTGACACAGTATGCCATCTGAAAACCGCGAATATTGACCATAAGCGAACGCTAATTCACAAAAAGGGTTTTTGGCAACTAACGAAAAAGGACAACGGAAGTGACAGATTTCTTCGTTCTTCTAGCAACATTGCTCGGCACGAACGTCCATATCATCAATCCCGAGATACCACCCCTACGTGCACATAGAACGTCAACCAATGTAGTACACCAAAAATCATAAAGCCTAAAAGCGGATGAATGCTCACGTTACTGCCATGAAATAAGTTCCCCATCTTGACCACAAATGCGCATCATCGCCCGGCTGCAGTGCTGTCGCGAGCGTTCCAAGAAATGCTCGGATAACATGCACAAAACCGTACTTTGGGATATCTTCTCGTGATGAGACCTACAAAAAGAAACCAGGCGATCGAAAACGCGTTCCGAGGTACAGTGCATTCCGATATAGTCTCCAGGTCGGAGAAACCGAAAGAGACGTAGACCAGAGAGCCGAAAGAAGTTGTACCCTCGCTATTCATAGCCAAATGCCGATTCGGACATGCAGGAAGGGGAGGGTATGTAAAGACATACTTTGGTTGAGTTGACAATAGTTACGAAGAAGAAAAAGTATGTCTGAGGATCTTTGAATGCGACTGTTACTTGATGTCATTTCCATTCTCCATGTTTCGTACGGTCCAAGCCGGTCTGGCTTCCCACAACGCGCGCAGCAGCCATGCGTCTCTCTGCTTTAGATAATCACCATACTTCACGGGGACTCTGCTGGACATCCGAAATTCAAGCAGAACGGATTTGAGCGAAAAATGATATTACCCAAGAAAGGCGAACGTGAAAAAGACATAACGACAGTAAAACCTCCCTGAACCAAACATTATCAACCCTTATTCGAAAACCAGGGAAAGAAGATATGCTCAACAGAAATAGCTGATGCCTCGCCAAGTATCTATGCCATTTGGATTTTTCAAAGCGGCCTGACGAATGCCATCTACCGATATTTATGTAAGACTATAAATCCAGTTCAGCCGGTAAATTATCAATTATAACATACCGTACACATGTATAGACTGGTAATGATGCCTGAAGCCTGAAGTAGATGAATTCGAGAAGTATACGTTTGGACAAGCGTACCGGCGTTTGCCGTGCCCCAGACGACAGCCGAGCGTACTTGTTCGGCCGAATGGTCAATGCAGGAACTGAGTGGATAGTCATAAAAGAATGTCAAGACACATTACCCTGTACAGTAGTCTTCTGTCAATGCTTGCTCTCGATAGGATGGCTGTAGTAGTGTGCAGCCCAAAAGCCAGCCTGGTTCCACCAAAACGCGAAAAGGTACGGAACAAATATACAATATTAATAAAATACCACGCAGAACACTCTTATTATGTCGGGGGCCACAAACTATTTTGCTCCCCAGTGTCCCGCCAGTCAGCAAACATATTCAAAACTCGTGTGATAAATGTGTCCCCGCTCTCCGACATCGGTGGAGAGTCGAGCCAATTTATGGTATAATCGGGTTTAGTGGTATACATATGCAGCTCCGCATAGAATGGGTCATAATAAGTGGTAAGAAATAGATGTCGAGCGCGAGAGACCGATATCCTGTTAATATTTGAGTTTATCTCACGAGAATTACAAGGAGGAAAAGATACTTACAGGTACATGATTAAGACCACAAACAGCTGGACGATGATTGCCAACGTTATCCATGACAACGAGGGACATCTACATCTACGGCCCACCGCAGCCGAAACCTATTCACATTGGTCAGCACAAACACAATCATCAGTAATAGCCGAATTTACCAAGGTTTTGCTCTTGTTCATGCTCTCTCGCAGTGACACAACTTTCCGCCTCACATCTTCATCAGCATTATGTAGCTTACGCGTAAGGACCTCTCTCTTGTTGCGAGATGCCCTTGACGCCTGCTCCAGTTCTGCCAGCCGCGTCATGTCAATGTCAGAACTTGACCTAGGAATTATTCAATTGATAGTTGCATTTGCTGCACGGAAAGGAGACTGACTGGCAAACATCCTCCAGGTCCTGCGCAATTTGCGACAAACCCTGTCGCATACGAGTGACCGCTTCCGTCCGCGTTAGAGGCTCTTCCAGGGAAACCGTGGTGTCGTCTACTTCACGCCCCATAGCATCCACTATTCGAACAGCACTGCGATTACGGGAAGAAGCGTGACTCTTATCCGGTCTCTGTTCTTGGCCATATTCATCTACGAAGTTCACAGTTGGCATCCTTCGAGACTTGGAGGGTGTAGGCGGTATGTCTGGCATAGTGTTATCAACATTAAGAACAGAAGATGGTTTCAAAATGCCATTTTCCTTGGTAGTGCGGGAAGAGCGTTGCTCATTGCGTGTGGCTTCATCGTAGAATCCTGTAGATGAATTTGGTGTTATGTCAGTGCCAGACTGGTCAGGCTCTGCAGGTGGCGGATCAAATCGTACGCTCTTTTTAGGCGTCATTAACCATCCGCCGGGAGGGGCAGGTGTCTGTGGAGGCAGGGAAGTGGTGCGTGCCAATGGAGTCGCGTCCTCAGGAGAAGATGGACCACCATCTCGAAGACTTCCTTCATCCACCGGCAGGGTGTTCGATCGCGCAAGTCGTGGAGCGGGAGTATGAGCCCAGGCACCAGGCGGCCTTGGCGTCTTCAACAATGTTACTTGGCCGACGGGCTCAGTATCCTGTTCGTCTTCAGAACCAGATGGGGGGCCGGGCAGTTCCGGGAGTCCCTTTGGAGGTGATGTCGTCTGATATTCAAGTTGGGAAAACGAGGACCTTCGGCGATGAGCGAACAATGGCTCTGAGCTCGGTGGAGTGGGTGGCGTAGATGGCTGTGACAGAGGCGATGATGGTAGCGGGGTGTCAGGTGCGTCGGTGCGTCGGTATGAACGTGGTTCGTCTTGTACTGTTTGTGACCAAAGCGGTGGGGAAGGAGCTCTCCTTTCCTCAGTCTGTGGCTGGACTTAGCGTTGTTGTTTTAAGTGTGGGCGTGCTCTCTTGGGGTAAATCTTCTCCATCGGTATCTTGAAAGATATTCGATCAGCAAAAGTCAACGCTCTGTCGTCCCGAACCAACCTGTCGACTGCCCATCATAGGCATTGCTTCTCTCGGCGGTATGATTGCTAATAGGTTTATCGCGGTCAACGATCCTTGATTTACCTTTAGAGTAACTTGAAGGCCTAGAATGACCCGACGATTTGTGTTTGATAGGGCTAGGTGTCGAGGGGGAAGGGGAAGGAGGTGGTCTTGAAGCAAACTTTGTCCGCTGAGAGGTATCACTTGGAGTAGCTTGAGACGTAGATCGAGATCGTGGTCGGCCTTCATTGATATTACCGTGTATTGGACTGATGGACGCGTTTGATTGTGAGTAGCGGGATGAAGCACTTCGGGGGGCAGTAGAATCGGGTAACGACGGGGAATTCGAACGAGACGAATGACTGGTCGGTTTTACACGCGACCGCGAAGGAGAGTCGGGAACTTTGAGGGCTGATGAAGATGACCCTCGAGCAGAGACTTTTGAATCCACTCGAGGTCGAACTCCCTTGTAAGGGGAGTGTGACGACGGAGAAGTGGTGGGCGACGGTGGCATCGGCGAATTAGCACGGCTAGAATGACTGTGGTGGGTAGGCTGATTATACCATGTTGGGTGGGGGGAGTTCCAGTTTCGCTCTCGTTTATGGTCGGCCTCAGCTTGAACTTGCTCACGCTCACGTCCTTCGTCAATGCTCGTCCGCGAACTACCAGGAGAAGCAGAACGAGAATTTGAAAAGGAATCATGACGTTGATGTCCTCCTGAGCGGGATAGACGGATAGCATCTGCAGAGGACTGGCTTAGACTAGACGGTGTCCGAGAATGAGGCTTATTCCAGTGACATTCTAAGCTATCACTATGTTCAGAATGTGATTCAGTCATCCGCTCTCGGTCTACATGTGCGTCAATTGTCAGCTGCAATTAGAATTTTGGACACTCACGATCTGCGTGCGATCCTTCCGAGGTTGCTCCGTCATCAAAAGAGTTCACCGAATTCATGCTATCTTGCCTAGCCAAACCGGAATGTCCTGTTGACTTCGGAGAGGAGTGAACAGAATTCTTATGCGAGAGATCGGTCAAGTGAGAAGACGCATGATTAGCACGAGGCCTGCGTGGATCCGGCTTGGGAGTAGAGAATGATTGGGAATTCTTCAGATCCACCAAGCTTCGGCTGGTACCTGAGTGAGCTTTAGAACGATCCGCTGGACGTGGACGAATAGTTCCTGGGGGATCCATTTGTTTCTTTCGTGATGCAGTGGAGAAAGGAACTGGAACAAGCCTTACTATACAATAAACTGGTAGAAGGCGTTGCGTACCATTGGGAGATTCTCTGCCATCACTATCGAAACCCTGCAGCCCTCGCTGCATTTCTGAATCATTATCTAGCAAATCTACAACAAAGGTGAGGATACTTATGAAGACTCGGGCCATAGATGATACGTACTTGATTGAGCTTGGAGATAAGAGTTCAAGGACATCTGCAATGAGTGCTGTGGAGTGCTTGTAGCTGCTGGAGGTGTTGCCTGGCTGTTACCGAGGTCGTCGACCATGGCTTGGGTGTCAATGCTATCGTTTCCTGAATCTGAAGATAGTTTAGTGAAGTTGGATAGATACATTGAGATACGGCTTACCGTGGGGTGAACCAAAGGCACGCGGAGTCTTTGAATGCACGCTGAAGACATCGTCGTCTGAGAGATCAGACCTATGAGAGTGTCCTGAGGAAAGGTCAGGATGCCTTCAGAACGCGAAGATGGGTGCGCACTCTCAATCTCTTCGTCACTCATGCTCTGTCTTCTGCCTATATTCCCTGCTTTTTCTTGCTTCACTTTCTGAGCCCTAGGTTTAGCCTCCGCATCACTGACATCGAAGCTATTCCGCCTCGGTCTGTTATCTTTCTGTGGGGTGTCTCCGGGGTCGCGTCGGGCACGAGAGAATATGCTCCTGATACTTTCCTGAGCAACGCTAGCAGTCGACGAACCGAAATGGGGCTGGTCAAAGTCAGATTCTCGTTCTGAAGGTGATGGGGGAGTTGGTGTCGCGTCAGATGGGGGTGATGGGGGAAGTCTGGCCATGACAGCACGGAGGCGGTCAGCTGCGGTGGCTTCTGGTAATGTGGCAGATGCATCCATCATGGAGAACGACATTGAAGATAGCAAGTTCCGTGAAGGCTCGTTGTCAACATTGAATTCAACGCTGTTGCTTGCGATGGGATCTGAGAGACGAGATGAGCCGGAATGTGGACTGCCGAAGTTTGTCCTAGGCATTCTGGATACCCTGAGACGGGGGAGTGGGGGAGGAGGTAGCGCTGATGGAGAGTTCATGTCCAACACGGAACGAGTCTCGTCGCGGATGTCGGTAAACAAGCGTGTATCGCACGTGATCAACAATAATTGTGGCAGTGCCACTCGAGTCACTTAAAAGTTGGTGTACCGTCCCAGACAAAGGTCAACATAGCGATAGCCTTGATATCCTAGTCCTAGTATTTATCCTTCCAGAAAACAAAGACTCGTCTGGAGAACTCTGATCAACCACGGGGAATTGACCCGGTCTCGACAAACCGTTCCTTGTGATATCATGATGAGTCGAAAGTACGGCCAGACCGCTTGTAGATCAGATTCGCTACAAGTCCAGTCTATCCTCCGGCCTGGTTAGCATTCTACACGCTACCAGATGAATGCACAATACAGGAAGGAGTGAGGGATGGGTTAGGTTCCTGAAAATCCATTATATCCAATGCGATTGACAACTAATTGGAAGAATTAATGATTACATGTATGATGGTAGTCGTGTTCGCGGGTACCTGGAGGTTGCCGCATCCGGCAGGCATGCTTTGGCCGGTAGATACCGAAACCTTATGTGGCCAACTGCACAGTCGCGCTGACTCAGTACCCTCGTCGTCTGCTTCAGCTTCACCTCAAGACAATATGGGAAAAGGTTCGCCGCCGCTGTCGCTGATGCCCTCATACGTTGACACCCATATTACTCCTAGTTCACGGCTCTCTTGCCCGTGCTGGCAAAGTCAAATCACAGACACCAAAAGTTGAAGCGCAGGAGAAGAAAAAGACCCCCAAGGGCCGTGCCAAGAAGCGTGTTCTATACAACCGTCGGTGAGCAGCTTGGAGGCTTGATAAGTGGAACAATACTTATTTCTTCTAGGTTCGTCAATGTGACGACGCTACCTGGAGGCAAACGACGAATGTGAGTCCTATTCTGTATCTATCTCTGCGTGTCTAGTCTGGTCTGGTTTCGCCAATGCCCTGCTATTCTTCGCCTCGGATGAATCAACTTGATCAAGCATAGTTCACACTGAAACTACCCTGTTGACAATCATGCATCTAATGTCTTTCGCTCCTATCTGATCCTTTCCATTTCTTCGTCTCCTTGCAAACAATGTGCTTACTATTACCCCTCGGTAGGAACCCCAACCCTGAGAAGTAGGGTGCTAGTATGCCTCTCATCGGATTAGACTGGACGCAGGAGTTGTCGAGATCCCAAGGCGTAGCTTGACGTGGAGGCTGGGGACTATTTTTTAATTGATGAGCGCTCTGCATATTATGTGTTATTCCATGTCCCCAATATGACCCATTGCCGCTTGAAAGTTTGAATGTGAAAATAACAAAGACTAGTCATTTCTATTACGTATACTCTATATTCAATTTTTTCTGACGGAATGTATTCTTTCCATCAAACGGTCATGGCGAGTCTGCTTTGCCTGCGAGTGACTGCTCGAGCGGCGACGCGTTCAACCTCGCGTACGCTTTCTACACGGTTGTTCTCCTCGTCAACAATAGCGAGAGTCGACGATGAGGCGCCTATGAAGCCGCCCCAGCCCCCGAAGCCCATCGACGATTCAACGTCGGCCCTCGACTACAAGAGGACTCAGCGTACTAGGCCACCTCCTCTTCCTGCCATGGATCTACCACGCTCAAGAACTGCAGAAGAGGCCGTTACCAATATTCTGTACAATACCCCTCCTCCAAGTTTGCAGCCCTTCAAAAGGTGAGTCACGTCGAGTCATATACCAATTTCATTTTTCACCTTTGGCGACTGGCTTGCAGGCATATCCTTAACTGTCTCGTGCAGAATGAACCTGGTGTCCTCTCTCGCGTCTCAGGTATCCTGGCAGGAAGAGGCTTCAACATCGACTCCTTGGTCGTATGCAGTACCGAGATACCAGACCTCAGTCGCATGTGTATCGTTCTCAAGGGTCAGGACGGCGTTGTCGAGCAGGCTCGCAGGCAACTCGAGGATCTCGTACGTGCTCAAGATTAGTCGAGCAGTTCCCATCTTTCACATTCATCCTTAGGTACCAGTATGGGCCGTACTAGATTACACCAACACGAGTACCATCCAACGCGAACTCGTCCTCGTCAAGGTCTCCATTCTTGGACCCGAATACCTTGACGAGCAGCTTGTTGGAGGGCCATCGCATGACCCAAGGAAATGCGAGGATGGAACGGAGCATCCCTCAAAATTAGAGCAGGAGACCGTCCTTGCACATAATTTTGAACGGGGAATACACCCAGAGGCAGCCACAAATATCCCTCTTACCCCGTCGCAAGCGCTCCGGCAGAAGCACCAGCATCTTCACTCGATTTCCACGCTGGCATCCCAGTTCGGCGCAAAGATCGTCGACGTTAGCACTAACAGCGTCATTGTCGAACTCACAGCAAAGACAAACCGCGTCGAGGCGTTCTTGAAGCTGATCAAGCCTTTTGGTGTCCTCGAAGCTGCTCGTACTGGTCTGTATCACTTTTCCTTGGGAGTAACAAAACCTGACTTTTTTTCAAAGGTTTGATGGCCATGCCGCGTACGCCTATCGACAACGCATCCGAGGATGAGATGGCTGAGTCAATTACTCATGCTGTGGATGCAAGTCTTTTGCCGCCAGGCTGAAACAAATATGTACATATCAAAGTGGAATGGCTGTCGGTACACCCATAGTCCCCCAGAGTCCTTGCTCAATAAAAGTACGGCAACGTAAAGCTATTATGATGTAATAAAGCGTGGCACAGGCATTTATCCGGATGATTAAAAACCAAAAATACAGTGAGATGTGTATGGGAGTGTCCAAGGTATCGTTATTATGAACTTAATCAGTCTCACGTCCGTGAATTAGTAAATTGGGGGAGTCTTTCATTGATTTTGCGGACCCATGCCGCCGCCAGGTCCCGATCTTCGGCCACATACGTTACGTTCTTCGAGGCCTGTAAGCGACCAAAGTCAGGGCAGCCAGACAAGAGGAACAAGACAGCTTACAGTTAGTAAAACAAATTCTCGTTCGCCTTTAGGCTCGACCGTTGTCAATACTCTCTCCTTGTCCTTTGTTGACTTATCACTCTGCAGGAGATATTCCGCCTTGATGGTGATGGCTTCTGGGGACTTGAGCCGATACTTCAAAACAAAAATCCGTCGGTTGGTGAGAACCAACTGTTGTGTCTTTAATTTTGTTGGGGGTACCGCAAGTGGCCGGAAAATTCTGCTCGCCCGTCGTCTAGTGGATGTCGCTTGAACCGTTGAAGTAAATATCACCGGTTCGGTTGTGGGAAGGTTCAAGAGCGATCCGCTGAAGAACCAGGGCGTCAACGAACGGAGATCACAAAGCGAAGGATAAGCACGAACAAGTCTACGGGGGGACCGTTGCCCTGCACCGGAGTCATAGCCTGTTTTCGTCCTCGTTCCACTTCTAGCAATGTGTCAGGCTCTATCGAGGACTCGGGGCTCATGGACAAGGGCCGCATAGATCTAAGCGCTCCAACAAGTGTACCAACTGGACTGCCGTCAGACGAGCTTTCTGGCGAAGCGCCCGGCGGATGGTCGTCCTGAGGTCGTGATGGTACGTTGATGGGTGGCGTCTTAACGGCCGTGGGTGTATCTGGAGGGCTTGGCAACTTGGGCTCAGATGCAAGTAGGCCGATCTGTATATCTGAAAGTCTGGCTGGTAGTATCTGCCCAGTACGCTCGATGGCTACTTGCTGAGGTTCAGCATCAAATGCGCCATGACGAACAATAGGCGAGACCCCGCCCTCAGGGGACCACGATATACCGTCTTCGTTACTACCGATAGCAATTTCGTCCCAAGAAGCACCGACATCTTCCCAGTTCTTGTCTTCACCCTTAGAAAGCGGATGTTCCTTCTTGACGAGACCAGATTCTAAGGAAGGTGCAGAATCTGTCCATAAAGTTTTCCAGCAGATGGAAGCGAAGAAGGGATGGGAGTAGAGTGCCTTCATATCGTTATCTGCTCCTTCTATCCCGGCGCCCAACCTCTGCTGAGGGTCGCGTACCTTGACACGATTAGATAGATTTAATGCGACAAAACATAATAACCTACCAACAGCTTCTGGACAAGATCTTTTCCTTCTTCATCGAACCCCTCGGGAAATGAGTATTCCACTTTCTTTACTTTCTGCATGGTCAAATATTCTGACAATCCAGAAAATGCAAATCGACCAGCTATCATTTGGTAGACTATGCAGCCAAAGGCCCAGATGTCAGAGCTAATAAGTGAAGAAAGGAATAAGCGGGCGTTCTTTTGGGAAAGAACGTGCATGCCTTCTGCTCGTTTCATTGGATGATACCAGCTCTGGAGCAATGAATTGCGCTGTTCCGACGAATCTCTCTGCCTCTACTAATAATTCGACATGAGCGACAAACGTGACAGTAAGAGAATAGTTATACATCCACTGTCCTGTATCTTTGCGGTCCCGAAATCAGTGATTTTGATCCGGAAAGCTTCGTCGATGAGAACGTTCTCTGGTTTTAGATCTCTACAAGTCATGAGTGCAACCCGAACCGAACGGAGCGAATGGCACCCACCGGTGTATGACACCCTTGTCATGCATGAAATGAACGGCATCAATGATCTGGGCTGCATAATATCGGCTGCACCGAGTACTCAGTGACCCCAGACGCGATATAAGCGTTTGTAGCTCGCCGTTCGTTGCCAAGTCAATAACAAAGTCTAGTGTACGGGATGAGCAAAGTAGCCGTTTTGAGGAGCTAGGTGCACACATAAACTCCATTCGTCTTGAAAGGCAAAATGCATCCGAACAAGGCCAGGGTGTCCGGAACCCAACCGCAAGAGAGCGTTCTTCTCTGTCAGAGCGGTCGCCATCTTCTGCTTCCTAATTAAATAGTTTTTGTCTAATGTCTTAATGGCGTATTTTTGGCCAGTGCGCAGATAAGTGGCGAGAAGCACCTTGAACCGCAATCAGCACGGTATTGAGAGGAGCTACACGGTAATGAAAATTTCTACCGTGGAATATGAGCCCTCGCCCAGTGTTTCCCCGACATTAAAGTCCTCTATTGTCGGACCACGCGACTTTGAGGGTGCTCTCGACGATGACCTAGCCTTCCTTGGCTCCGGTGTTTCAGTAGACACGGCCAACTCGCGTGTAAGATATGACGGCGGTCGGGATGTCCTAGGTGTTGGTGGTAATGGACTAGCAGACCTTGGTGCTGAGAATGTGCGGATGGGCCGTGGACGTGGTGTCGTGAGCACCGTCGATACATGGCCAGTGTCAGAGCTTGACGTCGAGATGACCGACGCCCGACGGCTCAAATCTGCCAAGGACGGCGACGAGGCATCAGGAGAGGAATTCGTAGCGGCGTGTTGGAGCATTCAGACGATGCTCAGACGCAATGGCCGGTGCTAAAAGACGACGACCACGACAGCGGCGACGACGGCGACAGTGAAAACGGGAATCAAGTGTTTTACCGCTACTTGGTCCATTGACGTATACTACCTCTTAAGGAAGTTAGTTCCCATATGCCAATACTGCTACTATTTTCTGGATTCGCCTCTTGAATGCGTACTTAAAATATTTTGAAGGTCAATTCAAAGATGGGAGGCATCTGACTGAAAGGGAGCACATAATTTTTCTCCGCGATCCCGGCAAGTGGTTTGGTGCCTAGACCGAAGCAAACATGGACCCACAATCTATTCACCTCATTTTAATCGCAGGCCTCGGCGAGTATTATTTAACAAGGATATGCATTTACGTGTTCTTCAGTAATTCAGTAATTCTTAATTCATATCCAAGATTCCACACAAAGTACGGCGGTCCGAATCGGTCGAACAATAGTGCATAATCCAACCAAACTGTAGCAATCATCCATTGTTCAAAGTCCCAGGACCCATTGTCAGATCCCAACGTGAGATGAAGATACAGGTTGACGGCATCCTATAGCAGCTTACATATGTAACTTGTACATTGTTCGCCCGATAAGTCGTTTGCTGCACGCAGATACTTTTTTGAAGAAGCAGGATTGCGCAAACCCTTTGTATTATATTTGTCATGCCGAGGTACATAGTTACAAAGTTAGTAGATAAATAAAATGATGCAGGGATTCTTTGGATGGGTACAGATGATGCGACGATAAAATTGATAAGGGGAAAGCGGCGTAAATTTGATAGCATGTAATAACGACGAAGAAACCTTGAGAACAACCACAGCAAAGGGATGAAAGCGTGTCAACTTCCGAGAGAATGAGAGCCGATGAGAAGACGCGAGTGAGGTCGCAGGAAAGAAGGAAATGGCGCTGCAAACAGAAAGAATATATACGTGCAAGAAAGCAAAAGACTGGATGAAGGGAAAAATGCAGGGACGAGATGCAGTGAAATCTTAACGTGGTTTAATTGGCCGAAACTCCGTACGGAAGAGGCGTAATGTCAGGGGATGGTCCTCGCCCGAAAGGCTGCTTCCAGCTCCCCGCAACGCGTCGGGATGTGGAAAAGGCTGCACCTGAGGGAGGCTGGTACGTCTGTCTGACTGGAGGTTCATTGGGAGGGGGCGAAGGAAGATTTTGTGGGTGGCTAAGTTCATAGGCGTCGAAGTTGATGAACTCGTCCAGGTTGAGAGTATGAGAAGATCCGAAGGATAACATTCCGTCATTGGACGGAACTAAATCCTCAGTCGGTTGCGATGCAATGTTTCCGAAGTCAAAATTGAAGTCGTTGGAGTTGAACATCGGAAGTGCCACGGCGTCCAGCGTCGCATGGTCTGGAAATTCGCCAAAGTGAGATAAAGCGAATATAGAAGGGTCGTCGGTTGACGTCAACAGCGCCTGGAGTGAGTCATCGAATATAGGATCGTTCCATCGGTCGTCGCTAGGCATCGACACGGACAACGACAACGGCTGCTGTTGAGGAGATTAGTGAAGGAGCCGCTGAGGTACATCAAAAAACTTGCCTGAGGAACAATCGGTTGATCGTTATGTTCATGCACACTCCACGAGAATTGAAGACTAGAGAACTCCGATGGCACTGAAGGCGGTAACTGTGGCGCGGACGCGTGCGAAGACGATAGAGACATCTCTTGAGCTGCATCGGTCGAACTACGAAGCAGCATGGACGGAACGACACTACTGGTCGTCGCCGGCGACGAAAGCGAAGAGACACTGCTGACCGTCTCGTACGTCTGTGGGTAGGAAACAGCCTGGTCGTCTAGTGGCGAATTTTCGGGGGAGGGGGACGGAGCGGCCGACATGGGTGGCGTCGGGCCATGGGGAGCGGGGTGATAAAATTGGGAGTTGAGTGGGTAGAAATGGGGAATAGCGTAAGGGAAAGGCGCGTTAGTGACGGCGGAGGTGGTGGCAGTCGGGTACGGTTCATAACGATTGGAGCCGCGATCCTTGCGGCCTGAGCGACGGTTGCGGTCCTTGGCCAGCTTAGCCTCCTCTTTTCGGCGCTCCTTATCCTCTTTCTTGACTGGCTGAAACCGATAATCAGGATACATTTCCGCGTGCTCCTGCTTCCTGATCTCGGCTCGTCTCTCGTACTCATGCTTGATGGCTGGATCTGCCTCCGCCCACAGCTTCGAGATGGCCTTGGACACGACCGACTGCTGAGCGGCTCCAGACGCAGGCTTGGGCATGACGCGGACCATGTCTGAACGAAAGAGAATCCAGGCGTTGGGTGGCCTTGGGGGCTTCCCTGACGACGAGGAGCCTGCCATGGTGCGATGGCAAAAGGAGAGGTGAAGGAGAGACAGACGGAGCTGTTAGATGAAGGCGACGGAGAAAGAACAGCCAGGGTAACCCGCGGGAATAAATTTCAGGTCGGCAAGCACACACAAATAAGGAGGTACAGCCACGCTCGATCGAGCACAAGGGAGGAGATGAGATCAAAAACAAATGGGCGCCCATGTTATATACTTATCGACCAGACAAATGCCACCAGGCGGAACCGATAACGAAATCAAGACAATGAACAAGCATCAAGTACCATTCAAGCGAGCAGAATCATTTGTTGTAAATAATACATACATCCCATGCGAGGGGAACCAAGTAAGTACAAGTAATAGTACACAAGCCGAAACCGGGTCACCAGCGAACAAAAACGACGTGCAAGGAGTGGTAATGGTAAGGAGCATGTGAGGGTAAGAAAACGACGGCAGGGAAATACGCTAGCAAAGAGACAGCGCGACCGAGGTGGACAGGAATATGAAAAAAAGGAATTGAAGAAAACATATCAGCTTGGAGTGGCAGGTGGCATTATCATTTAGTAGCCACTGCTGTAGCCTCCACCACCTGGAATAAGACAAGTCAATACAATGCATTACATGACTTGGGTGGCACAAACCTTGGTAGCCTCCGCTTCCATATCCTCCACCACTCTGACCACCACTGTAGCCGCTCTGGCCTCCGCCATAGCCGCCTTGGCCTCCGCCGCTGTAGCCTCCACCACCGTAGCCGCCTCCTCCACCGCCATAGCCTCCTCCACCACTGTAGCCTCCTCCTCCACCTGAAGAAAGGAAACAGTTAGAGAGAGAAAACGATCGTGCAAAGTTGAACAGACCTGAGTATCCTCCACCACCGCCTCCTCCGCCACCACGAGCGTTAGCAAGGTTAACTTTGATGCGCCTGCCATCGAGCTCTTGCTCATGAAGTCCGTCAATGGCTCCCTGAGCTTCCTGAGGGTCACCATAGGTCACAAAACCAAATCCACGAGAACGGCCACTCTCGCGGTCACGCATGACGATCGACTAAGATCAGGGGTCGTCAGCAAAAAGACCTCACAGCCAACACTGCCAACATGACTGCTGCAGGTCCTGATGGACGGGAAAAGAGGCGTACATCAAGGATCGTGCCAAACTGGGAAAAGGCCTAAAATTGGAAATATAAGAGACACTATCGGAACACACAGAGGGACGTGCGCGAGCTCGAGATCACACTGACTTGGCGAAGGGATTCATCAGTCGTGTTCCAACTCAAATTGCTACATAAGACATGAAGCGGTATCAGTGCCGCCCTCTCTCAAAGGCGACGTGAACAGCGAGCAAAGACACAGACTGACCCAACGTATACTTTTGTAGACATGATTGTCCTTTAATACAATAGACGTATCCTGATTCCGAAAACTGAAAACCGAGACTGTAGGGAACAGAACGAAACCGAGACAGACCGGTACTGGAGGGCGGAAAGAAGGAGAGGAGGAAAAAAAACGTGATACCGTATCCTTATAAGAAGGATTCGGCTCATTCTAACTCCGCTCATATAGTCTTTCCTATCTGGGCCAACCAGGTGCGAGTGGTCCGTGCTCTTGTATCTGTTCCCTGTCTCATGACCCCTTTAAGGTCCGTCACTAAGTTTAAACCAGAAATGTAAGCATGATGTGGTACTAAACAGAACATATATGCGAAGCTATGGAACTATGCCTATGCAGCACTCCCAATGTCATAACAGCCGGAGCAAAGCAGAAAACAAACTCATTACTATGGTATGGGACGTTGATACGTGAAACTCGTCAGTGAGAATCTGGGGTTCAAAGTTGAACAATGCACAAATGAAAAAGAAACAAAAGATCGCGTTCATATCAGACTCTTTCTCTTCCGCTCCTTCCGCTCCTTCTTCTTCTTGTTCTTGTCGTCGCCCGAGACACTTGGCGTAGGGCTCTCATTTCGGGAACTCCCCTCTCCTCGACTGCTGCCGGCCCCTTCATCGACAGATACGCGAGGCGAATTATCCTTCTTCAACCCAGGAATCATGGACGATACAGAGCCCTGTCTTCTTGCCGTGATAGAGATCCGCCTCGCAAGTCTCTGGAAATTCTGAGAAGAAATCCGCTTCCTCTTTGGCTCAGATTCGAGGTCGGGAGTCCCGCTGCGCGACGGAGGACTACTGGTCTCAAACGTAACACCCGGAGTTTGAGAGGCAGACTTTGGAGACTGAATTTGTGAGTCCGTCAGAGTCTCCTCCGCCACTGGGAAGGTAACCGGTTCAGGCTCAGGCTCAGAGGTGGGGAATGTCACGGGGGTCGGTAAATCAGTCGTAAGTTGTGCGTCTGCGACGTCAGATGAGGGGACAGATACGGCAGCAGGCTCAGGAGGTTCCTGGGGCGGAGGGACGGGGGCCTTACTGGCTTCCTCTTGCTCCGGGTCTTCGGCACGAGGCTCAGTAATAGAAGTAGCGGGTTCATTTACAACGGGAGCAATGCCAATAGGCTCAGCCGGTTCCAACGGGCCATCACCATCGCCGTGCTCAGAAGCGTCCGCAGAACAGGAATAGGGTGCGATATCTTGCTTCATATCCGTCAGGGAAACCGCAGGATCTTCGGTAGATGACACCTGATCCGCCCACATGGATGCAAATATTCCATCCTGGGAAAGCAGCTCTTTGTGACTACCTTGCTCGATGATTTGGCCATCTTTGAGGACTAGGATGCTACATGAAAATACGTCAGACAAGGCTTCCGCGATTCACAACAGGAATACTGACACATCCGCAGAAGATATTGTCTAATGCAAAGCTTTTGTTAACAAGACATATCACGGTTGCAAATACTACTCACTGATAGACGATGAGCAATCGACAATGAAGAACGGCCGGTGATTAGATTTGAAAGAGCTTTCTGGATATCTTTCTCAGTTGACGTGTCCAGAGCGCTGTTCAACACAATTAGCGGACCCCAAGACGTTACACAACGATCTTGTACCTTGTAGCCTCATCTAGGAGTAGGATTGGCGGGTTCTTCAGCAAAGTCCTGGCGATAGCAACGCGCTGCTTTTCTCCACCGCTTAGCCTGACACCGCGCTCCCCTACAGTTGTATCATATCCTGCATCACGTATTAGCATCTATGCCAAAGGTCCAAGACGTGTCCGCACCTTCGGGGAAGCTCATAATTCGATCATGCATCTGCGCCGATTTCGCGGCAGCTTCAATTTCTTCAGGGGTAGCTCCGAATTTGCCGTACCTAGAAATAGTCATTGAAGAACCGTCTCATGAACAAAACGAAAATACATACCCAATGTTGTATCCAATAGTTGTATTGAATAGAACGGAATCCTGCGGAACAACCCCGATAGCCTGCCTCAGGCTCTTCTGGGTAACATCCCTATCGAGAAATTAATCATGCGTTTTGCGGATAGAAAAGAGATAAGAACCTGATGTCTTTCCCGTCGATGAGAATTCTCCCTTGCCCTTCCTTCAAATCGTAGAACCTGTACAGGAGACGGAGAATGGTGGACTTCCCGGAACCCGACTCTCCAACGAGCGCAACAGAAGACCCTTTGGGCACTTTGAATGAAACACCGCGGAGAGCGGCCGTGCGATCATTATACGAAAAGCTAACGTTATCGAATTCAATCTCGCCGTCCTGCACAAGAAGGTCAGGTGCATTGGGCTTGTCATTGATTTCTGTCGGTTCGTTGAGAAGCTTCAAAAGCTTCTCCGTATCAACCAAGGATTGGTTCACAGAACGATAAATATATCCAAGTTGGTTCAAAGGAGCATAAAGCTGTAAATTTGCATTCTTAGAATACAAATCCAAGTTTGAGATACGGCTTGCTCACCTGGCCTAAATAAGTGATGAAGATGACAAAGTCGCTTGCGTGTGCTTGGCCGTGAGTTACACTCCGCGCAACAATGAGCGACCCAATAAGGAGCCCAACAGTCTAGAGATCGAGTAATCAGCTCTGAATAATGATATGTCGTACCAACACGCACGATGATAAAGTTCTGAACGAGATTAAGGATATTCAGAGAAACTAGGCTCGGATCAGACAGGCTATACACGAGAATGTGATATCACACGCACTCATGACCGTGTACTCCAATGTTTGGTACTCTCGTAGGGCATCCCGATAGCGAGCCGCTTCATGTTCTTCACCACAGAAATACTTAACAGTCTCATAGTTCAAAAGACAGTCGGTATGTATACCGCGGGTTATCTGACGACAATAAGATGGACCTAGAAAACGAAATAGAAAGAACACGCACGATGTCTCGCTCATTCATCTTTCTCCTTATCTTCGTTCGCCATTGCGTCAAAACGACGCTAGCCGACACTACAAAATAGATGCAACAGACAAAGAAAAAAGGGATGCTTAGACGTACCATAAGCAAAGATAACGATGAAGATAGTGACTGCCAAAGTCCAATCAAACTTGACAATAAATACCACCAAGGCAACGAGGATATCCACAAAGGTGGGTAGAATATTAAATAAAATGAGCTGTAACCTCTCGTGAGACAAGACAATACGGTGACGAGAGCTATACTCGCCTCCAGGGTATGATTGATAGCAGCGCCACGATCGAGTACACGAAGGATTTCGCCGGTCTTTCGTCGCGTATGCCAAGCGAATGAGAGGTTTAACAGATGATCGAAAGAGAGCTGCGACATTTCTGTATTTGTGGTTATAGAGTGATTGTGTGTAATTTTCGAAAGCACTTACCACGGTCGGAGTACTGCATTACAGGTGCCCAAAATGACTGTAACCAGACGCTCAACAACTTGAGACGTAGCAATGAGGATTACACTCACGTCACGGATGGCCGCTAAACCACCACTCCCCTGCAAGAACCTCAAAGCAACATAAAGGAATAAGACAGGCCACGGGGAACGATCAGACGATCGGTCTTCCAGAATGCTGACAAGTTCTCCAAGAGCAAAAGGCATGGCAACATTGACAACTCGACCAACGAGCAGTATGGCGACACAAACAAGCTGGTGAATGAAAATCTCTATCGGTAAAGCGTAGAAGTTGAGGATAGGAATACTCACGGCCAATGCTTGCAATGTGCGAGACTTTGACGGCCACAGATATGGTGTAAGGCGCTTAAGACGTCTTCCTATCTCAGACCAGGAGGGATCAAGCGAGACCTCTGGCTTCTTGTCTGTGTCCTTGATACAACAGATCGGTGAGTATGAATGATGATAACTAAAGAGTAGGGAAGAACCTTATGGGATGGCGACGGAGTTGGTGCGCGGGTAGTCGGATTAGACCTCTGGAAGATAGAACGACTGGGTCGAAACGTCCCATACTTGGCAGATTCCCCAGATTCACCGGGAGCGAGACCTGGGGCAGTAAGAAGACCGGTAGATGGGTTGGCATTGGCTCCCGGAGGAAGAAGGAAAGAGGATTCCGTGGCCGCAGGTTCATCAAATCCGTTCCCCGCCTCTACCGGGGTGAAAACGATACGTGGAGACAGTAGGGACCCTAGCAAGGGGAGAAGAAATATTATTCGAAGGATAGGGAAAAGAATCTGGAGAATGACGCGGAGGGGAAGAGAGGAAGGCGAATCTGTTTCACAAAAGACAGATATGTCAGCTATTAACGCAGACGTTGATAGGACCCCACCTTTCTTTGTGAGGTTTAATGCAAGGAATATCGCCAATAAAATATCTAATATGAGAGCAGCAGAGACGGAGGCTTTGACCCGTTTGCGGAACCAAACATCGACGCCTTGGACGTCTTTCCAAGCTCCCAGCGCTGCTAAGCCCGAGAATGCGACAAGACCAAACACTGCATTAAATTCAATGCCAGTGTCGCGTGTCCAATGCTTGGTCACGACTGCGAAGACCGCGAAGGCAAGACCATCAGCGAGATAGGTCAGAGAAGTAAGCGTAAGAAAGAGCAGGATCGTGCCACGGCGGGGCAGCTCTGACCTGCTATCCTATCAGACCAATGTGTGCGATAAACAAAAGATACGAACCTGACGACCACCGATGTAATGGGCGACGAGGACGACGAAGACGGGGCATAAGGACTAACGAAGAACAAAGATAAAGAAGAAAGAAGAACGAGAGCCGGCGAGAGCACTCTGAGAAGGAAAATGAGGATATTCTGCGGTGAGGACTGGAAGGATGCGTCGACCACCGCCATCATCGTCGCAGTGCTTGTCGTCGCTGCCGGATGCAGTGAACGTTTGGAGAAAAAGGATGACTTGAAGAATTTGGAAATTATACCATGTGGTCACGTTACGTGGCCAAGCCAATACAACTCTCCACTATACTCTCCAACGGTGATGCTATCGTCGCTTACTAGCACTAAAGGGACACCAAATTGCATGACAATAGGCGTTATCTATCCATCTGTCCTTCCCAGTCCATGAGCCCCCCTTTCATAGTTGCCTCACGGAGGCCTCGAGGCAACGATCAGCACAGAGACGCGTTGTATGAACCCAAAAAGAACACAGAAGTGGCGATACGGTGCATTTTACATATGTGTCCCTGACGGGCCGTTCCATCTCAGCTCCCGTAACTCGTACATCCATCGCTCCTCCGTACCATCAAACTCAGTCAGGACCGAGTCACCGCTATCCCTCCTGATATTGATGCGGCTGTCCGTATGGGTGAAGTATACGTGTCGTACGTTCAACAGCAACCTCGTCGCGTTCATGATCGAAAAACACAGTGCAAACATCACCGGGATTCGCGCGAGAGCAAACTACAAGATTGTTGCACTTTGTAAGTGTTTGAATCAAGAGAAGAACTTCGTACATACGTCCGCCGAGATCCACAAGATGCAGCACAGAAGATACGCAGAAAACATTCTGTTTAGATGTCAGTAGCAGGGAGAGAAGAGTTTCATGCCCGACTCACGTCACATAGTTCATAGCGGAATTTCTATATACATCATACAAAACTTGCTTTTGCTTTGGTTGGGCAGAGCATCCTAGGACCTGATAACTTTTCAGAATAAATAGGATAAATACTACTCCGTTGTACGCCAGATTCGGAACCCAGTAGAAATTATAGAGTGGGGGGATTTCAGTCAGGCTGCAAAAAGCAGGTGGATAGAACACAGGTGAAATAATGTGATTTGTAGCTATAACTCGATGAACAAAACGTTCTGAGAAATGCATTTGGGCTCACTGTGCGCATGATCCAAGGATACCCCGAGTATCGTGAATGTCGTGATCACCTCTGCAGCATAGAGACATAGGAGCACGGCCACTACCTGTGTATTTCGATCGTAAATCACATATATCCATGACATGAGAACCACTGCTAAGCGTTAGAGCGAGGACTTCCATTTGCAAGATTACTGACGTTCCGAAGTGAGGATTGAGATGCTGATTGACACAATCTCCCAACGAAGCCAGAAGGAGCCTATACGTTACAAGTAAACTTAGCTTAGATTGTTTTGATGGGCGCTGAGCATCTGACATACAGCTAATCCAAAAAATCAGCAGAGCTATCCACTGACGACAAAATCACATACAACTACAAACAGTAAGTTTCATCAGCATCAGTTGAAGACTGATTGAATGTGACATACTGATGCCGTAACACGAGAATCCACGACAACTAAGTCAGGGGGTCAGAAACCTTACAGCAGGATCCCCTGTTGAACTCACCACTTAACTCAAACCTTGGACATGACCAAATCAGTCGTGACTTTGGGATTGTGGTGCGGTCAAGACTCACAGTATACAAAAGAGACCGAAATATCGATGCTAACAACAACCGTTAGTGGACTGAGGGGAAAGCTATGGCAATATTGTACGCACCCATAGAAAAATGTTGTTGATGAAAGATGTTCTCCTCCTCTGCGGGTAGCACACTAAAATGAGCGCGCGCCGGTGACATTCTGTTTAGCGACAGACCCAGATAAGTTCAACCTGCTTGAGTTTAGTGAATAAGAGAAATGCAGGCAATGAGTCTTGCCTCTCTGTGGAAGGAAAGGACTGTGAAACATGAGCTTGGAGACAACTGTGCTCTCGAAAGCAATGTTTACCGTGGTCGTAAAGCATTATGGTGGCAGCAGCAACTGTCAGTGGGAGGTAAGCGCCAACGAAAACATTAAGCATAGTTTGGACTTACAGACGGCATATCTAGTGTTCTCGATTGACCTGAGTAGGCGCTGGGCCTGGGATATGTCCATTGAGCACCAGCTGGGGGAAGAATGACAGAGGGAATGTAAGAAGCTCCGGAGAACTTGACGAGGAATCGGAAATGCGAGTAATCACTAATTGAGCCGAACTGAGTGCTTCTATACTTGCGTGATCCCGAATGGCGGCGAGTATCAATCTTGCAGTCGCGTTCCCGGTAACAAGATTGGTCTGCCGAGCATCAAGTGTCTAGCCACGTTTTACAGATGGCGCACTGCACAGTAAATGACCGCAAGGTGCATACGGCCTCGAGACACTGGTATGCGGGAATCGGACAAAAGAAAGGAAAAGAAGGCAACCGGTCCTAATAGTACTCGGACCCGCAATATCATCCAGAAAATGGAAACGATGGAAAACAATGCTGTCACTCACGGCGACAGCATCAAAAAGCAATGTTTCGAGCAATGGCGTAACTGAGCAGTTGCTGCCCATGGGATTGAGGAATATCGTTACGCGGACGTTGAACAGCTGTGGATCCAAGTTCAAAACATCCACATTGTCAAATGAGAATATTTTCCGAGCCGAATTAGAGGGTTAGGTTCGGGATCAAGACTTCAATTCAGTCGCAGAATTCCCATTGAATTGCCCGAACACAACTCGAAACCGGATGCACTATGAGAGCGACAACGATTTTGATTACCATTTCCTACATACCCCACAAGCTGCTGTGAAGTGCGCACAAATTTGTGGGAAGTATTGCTCACATTACTCCTTCAGCCCACGAGAAAGCTCATCTAACTGGATCCTCACAGCATCCAATCTCTTTCCCTCAGCATCTACGATTTCCGTGTCTCTCAGCTTTAGAGCAGACCGCGCTGACTGGATGAAATCGTGCGACCGATGGACAGATCGACCGACATCTGTGTCCGTCGACGTCGCATCTGAAGATGACGGGACAAGACCTGATAGATCTACACCTGACACACGTAGCAAGGCCAGATCACGAAGGGTGTCGCTGAGCGGTAATGGCTTGCTGTCCTTGGTGGATGTCTTGGAGGGCATGTGACGGTCGTGTTGAAAGATTGGCAAGTTAAAGTTTGTGCTTGTGTACGCACCGTTTTGACGCGACAGCACTGCCACGCCGGCTTCACCAACAACCGCAATGGTGCTGGCCTCTGCCACCGATTCAGACAGGCTTTCTGTTAGGCGTATCTCCCGCCTTTTGCGTTCACTGCGTGTACGATGTCAGGCTCTGCGACTCTGCAGCACCGTGCCCACGGCTCAAGTCGCGACCTATTCATGTCGTCGAGGAGCGAGTTGCTCTGATACACCTCTTTCACTGCTTCCTCCCCCCAACTCTGCAGCCTCCAGGCTCATTTTCGACCGTAACTCCAGCACCGTTCTGGAATTGTCTCGCAAAATATATGCCATTCGCGACGCATTCCGTGATTTGGTTCTCAACACACGACCGTCAGAATCATCATCCTACGCCACACTTGCTGCTTTATGCGCGACTGTGATTGGCCAGAACATGGAGCATAGGGATGGGTCGGATGCCGAAGGAGAACAGGATATTGAAGAAGACTCTGCAGAGCTGCTGTATGAAGCAGTACCGGCTCCGTATCGCCGGTTAGTTGTTTACCCTTCACACTTACTTTGGCTCCTCACCAAAAACATGTAGGCGGACGTTACTCGCTCATTCAGTAGACTTGATCATTAGTGTCTGTCCTCCTCATGCAACCTTGCACAGAATTCTTCTCGATGTGACCTTGGAGCAAGGGTTGTTACACGAATCTGAGACGCTTCTGAGCGCCCTTTTAGTCCTCGCCCTATCATCCACTCACATCTGTCACCCCTCGCACTTGGACTTTTTCACCGAGCTTCGTGGACGGTGGTGTGCTAGTACGGGACATACGCAAAAGATGTTCCTGCAAATAATGGGCGATTCCCTGTCCACCATTCGTATAGCGAATGTCTGGCATTCCAAATCTATAGACCGGTTCATTCACAGTTCCCCTGTAGACTTCTTCGTCCGCGCCGCTTGTATCCTAATAGAGTTTCTAATCAGGGGAAGTTGCGATGAACAATCCACTATGGACTTGTCCAGGAAACTAATTCGTTGGATATACCGTCATTTCCTGCCGCTAGACGAATTGCACCATGACACGATACTGGATCTCATTGGCATCTGTGACGAATTCGATACGGATCGGTGCCAGTCAGGCTGGATCCATCAGTTACGTTGCGCTGTTGTTTGTGTGGGCACTCAGCTTTTGCCGAACTGCCAGAATAGCCGCCGCCATCCACTGTTAGTGTATTTACGCAAAGTGGCGCCTTCTCCATCAACCTACGAGGTTCTGGTCGAATGCGTGTTCGTTTCTTCTCCCAACTTTCGGCATTCCAAAGCGCAGCTACAGAAGTATTCAACAGCGCTGCATGCTCACAATCTTCACCAGCTTCACGCTTCCATACTATCCTGTATACTCTGTCACGTCGATCGTTTGTTGGGTTCTCTCTGTATCGAGAAAGCTGAGGCGATGGCCTACCAGCAAGAGTTGATCGAACTTGTTGATGATGCCGAGAAGCGCTGCTTTGGGACGGAACACAATGGTGATGGTCACTTTGTGTGGGAGCCTATCTTGGGGTGCTGGATTCGTTCGGCGCGTGACCTCTCCCCACCCAGGAAACGTTTGAAACGCGTGTACTCCTCCGTTTCAGAAGAATCCGATTCAACCCTTGTCTGTGATGAATGGAGCCCTGCAGACCAATCGCTGGCATTTGCGTCCTTGTTGCGCAACGCTGTTTCTAGTCGAACTATTTTGCATCAGCAGATTTCACCTAAAAAGATGCGCTTCTCGCCACCTTCATCATCGCCCGCTGGACAGTGTCCATCTTCGGATGATGCCCTCGACTTATTTGTTTATCCCACCTCTCCCATTTAGAGCCGATCTATATATATATATATATATATATCAACATTTAGCATATGTACTTTATTACTCGCAAAATCTTACGTGTATTGTACCCTGTATCCTGTAGTCCATATCAATCCCTATCTCCAACGACTCCCCCAGCGGAGGTCGTAGACAAATAAATGAGCATATCTCCCAGACTACGAAGGTTGTGTTGCAGCTAATACTTGTCGTGCCAAATTCACGTATTGCATCGCATCTTCCTTTTCACTGTCTTCACTCTCCGTCGTCCTTTCCCAATGAGATAGTCCACCATCTACGAGAGTCCACGCTTCCTCCTCCGTGTGTTCATCAACCCACCGGACATATTCCGCTTCCTGCCATCCATGAAGGCTATGAGGCAGTGGTATCGGCGAACGAACAAGTATATGGTGCAGCACGATGAGAGGAGGCAAGCCGGCCGTGTATTGCGACGACACCAGTTGTGAGTTTTCGAGGAATAAAAGTGGCCTAGAATGGATATCAGTCTTCGGAAAGCCATTTTTTACAAGTTCAAATGCGAACCGCAGTTGCTCGAAGCATCTTGTATTCTGGTCCTACAGTCTCCAAGTTCCCACCCCGCTTCTCTTGTGGGCCTTCCACCAGAAAGGCGCTCAAGGCAAACTCTAGCTCTGTCATGTCACTGGTAAGCTGCAATTTACCTGCCTCTCCAAGCGGTTTGACAATGGAGACATGAAGTACAAAAGTCTTAATAATGTATTGCACAAGTGATATTATCCTGATCATCGCACATCTTAAAAAAGGTCAAAAAGAATGAGTGTACACATACCATGCTCTTTTTTCATCTCCGATCCCAAACTTGCTGAATATCTCGGTTTTGATGAAAGCCAGCTTTTCCACGAGGTCTTTCATGTATAGACTTGTCCCACCCATGCCAGCCATAGGGTCTGCAGATCTACCAAAATCAAAACGATGCATCTTAGATATGATGGCGCCGAGTTCACGCCGTATGGTGGTGAGCAGAGGATTGACGATGTGTTCGTACGCAGCGTGTAAATTCTAGAGACGATCCCTGTCACAGTAGGCCTTGAAGATAAAACAGGACGTACCGTCAACACTAGGTTTAATGATGTTGAAGACCGCTTCTTTCTGTTCTTCTCCGAGTTGTGATAGCCGCAACCACAGTATGATATAAAAATGTTGCCAGTGAGCCATTTATGGCCTGTTGCGGCGTCGCTGAGGGTCCTACTAAAGTCACGGAAGACCGATCCCTAGACACCTAAAGGAAGAAGGGTCATGCAAGCACCTGCATTCGTGGGGAATGCTCACTGAACCGTCAACTCTAGATACAATCATATCTATACTCGCTGTAGCGCTCTTAGCGACGGCTTTCACAAGCAGTGGATCGAATCTGGCAGAGTCCAATTCATTGGCCACAGTACGCGCAATGTTAATGCCCTCAGTCATTCCTGGTGGAGTCCGTACCCCACCGGAGAATGCCTGACTGACGGACTCATTGAGTTTAGTCGAAGATCGTGTAAGATACAGTGATTCAAAATTCGACAGCGCGCGAAGGACAATCACGGTCTCTGGACTGAATATAGGTTAGACATGTAACAGTAACAGTAAACAAGCGGACCTTTGATAAGTGTGTATGTAAGTTGTATCTGTATGAACAGCGATTTTGGCAAAAAACTCGTGGAATAATCTCAAAAGTCTTGGGTATCCCGTGCTCAGTGTTTGTTGAAGAAACATTGAGCCTGCAAAATGGTAAGCTAAAGACGATCCTTATCATCGGAGTGGATGCTTACTTCTGGCGGCATCCCGCGTATTCTTCTCCAGTGAACGGGCCAACGCTGTCCAGAAAGTAACACTAGGTTTGTTCTCAAGAAGCTAACCAGACGCAATAAACTGTCAGCAGGTTTTTGGTAGGAATCAGGAAGTGACTTGACCTTCATGGCTTCGTCTAGAAATACCACATGTGAAACGGTGTCTTTCTTTATCTTTAGTACCCTTTCTAAAGTATACACCTAAGCCACCGTGTTAGTATTGAATACGAATAAAACAATTGAAACTTGCTGTCCAGGAAGGACCCTGGGCGTCTACCACTGATGATATTCAACGGGTAGAAGTCCGCGAACAGCGGTACACGTTCCTCACCTTTACGCAGCATTCGGCCATGTCTTGTACCATCACTTCCAATCTGGCCCAAAGAGCAGCCGTCCATTGCGGCGCGGTCAGGTTGGTTGGTTCCGTTCTCACGCGGGACTTGTACTGTATAGGCGATGGGGCAGAATCTGTTTGAAGTATCAGTGACCCGTCTATATGGACTTTAGGTGCCAACCTTTGGACAAGATTTCTTTGGAGATTTTGGAAAGATCAAATGCAGTTCGTATTCGGTCGTCAACAGCTTGTGACAGCTCCAATATGAGATTCTGAACTAGTTCAGGGAGAACCCGAAGGTTGTAGGCTGTTTGAAGGGAGGACGCGAGGAGAGATTGATTCTATAAGGGTTCATTAAACACACGGAAAAACAGAAAAGAAGAATGTTATTTACAAGTGATGTCAGACCTGTCAAAACCATATTTTCCATTTCTGAAGTGACTTTGGCTCGGGCATCCTCGATATAAGGTACATGAACGGCGATGGCATTAACCGACCTCAGAGATATTCGGGATTCAAAATCGTCCGATTGACGGTTTTCCTCGGACACCCATGAGGCTGGGCCGCCCAATAGCGACACTGCAGCGAGGTCAACCAAGTCCGCGAAACTGATGGACCTAGGGACATACCAAGCTCCGCGATACTAAGCGCTGCCTTTGCGATAGTGCGCTCTTTACCGTCCTCGAGGTCTTGACCCAATGCAGATTCATCGGATTTGCTTCGGAGAAGCAGCAACGGCTGATCCGGGGTGCTACTGCCGGACTCCATCTCGGCCATCTGGTTTTGAAGTCTGCGAGCGAGAATCACAAATCGAGAAGTGCGACGTAGAACATCCGACGCCTGCTGAAGTTTCTGCAGACGGGAGACATTGGTTTGAAGAGACTGATATGGCACCCGAACTTTGACGCGTAATCTGTTAAGGGATGGAATAGGTAACATGTGGCATTGAAGGTACCACAAGACGCACTTTTCGAGAGAATGGTCAAGGTCGGCGAGTCCGGCGCGAACAGAAGTAAGGGAGCCGGATAGTTCGTTTGCACTTGCTGCCTGAGAAAGAAGGTCTTGATGGTGGTTGGTTACCTATTATCCAAAAATAATGAACACACAATGAACCGAATGACAATGGACACTCACAAGAGCCTTTATTTGCTTGGATACATCGTCAATGCCGAAAGTGAGTTTCGATATTGCTATGGAGATTTCTTCCTTTCCTGGCGTCTCGACAACCCTTGTCGAGGGTAGCACAGGCTTTGTACGTATGTCGGATGGAAGAACATATGGCTCGCCCGCCAAGACGGCGTTAGCGTAGTCGTTGGGGTCGAATTCAGGACCTGCAAATACAGAATAGTCTGGTAGACGTAGTGAGATGGTGGTAGGAGAGTAAGGTGCAGCGAGCCACGTACCAGCAGGAGCAGCCATAAAATACAAGTCGACGTCCGTGCAGACCACATGACCATTGGTACGCTATGACGTCACCTGTCTACTTCTATTCTGGGCCGTCAAGCCGGGGGGGTATAAATATCGGAGGTTTCAATCGCGATTGACATTAATCTTAGCACCCCTCCTCATGTCGTACGCCTACTACCATCAAGCCCCCGGCTGGGGGTCCAATCAGGTATCCGTTGAGATTTCTCCGATTCCCCAGGTTCCCTTGTATTGACGACCCTTCTCTCATTTAGTTCCATTTCGGGGCACCACCTGCTCCTACTTTTCAGCCTCAGCCATCCTGTGTGTATTTCGTTACCTCTTTATATATGACGCACGTTGCTGATTCCCCTTGCACAGGGGGTGGCATGGATTACTACCGTGCCCATGCCTTGAATCAGGCTGATCCGTGAGCATATCCTCGTACAGTCATGTTTCCCAGTGCTCATTCAATGAATTCGCTCTCTCCTGCGACGTCTCCTTCATCCAGACATCTCTTTGATAATGCCTGGAATCGTGTCAGAGAATTTGGCTCCAATTCTGGAGGTCTTGGTGTAGGCATAAACGAAGCCCGGCATTGGCACTCTCGCGCCTACGGTGGTCTGGTGTGTATTATCCCTTTCGCATCGGCTTTATACGTGATCCACTCATGCCAATCTTCTAGGGTGAACTGAACCAAATGCTCCCACAAGAAATAGGCCACGCTGCCGCTTACGAGGCCTATCGCACATGGATCCACAATAGCTCCATCTACGAACCACTGAGTGGTGACTTTGAAAGACAGCGAGAGGCTCTTATCGGCCTTGCTGTGGCGGAGTGTTAGTCACTCGCATCTTGCCCCGTTGCCTTACTCACTGAGTTTCGAATGTAGCTTCACGGTTATTGGGCTATGCATCCCGCAGTATGGACCACTACGCTCGTTCAGCCGCGGCAGAGGCTGCAGCGATGACCGCATCGATAATATTTTACTGGGTAAGCATCATTTCTCTCCCTGCATTTCCACAATTAACTTGGATCTGCAGAGTCGTGATCACGATGACGATTACCGGGGACGTGGATCCCAGGTAGACCCTTACGATGACAGATATGAGTACGATTCCGACGTTCTCCATGGACACCATCGCGGGCGATCGCGTTCTCGAGGCAGGTCTCTCTCAGTAAACTCATACAACATGCCTTACTCAGGGGGTGGAATGGCAACCGCGGCGTCTGCAATGCCCATCCCAATACCTGGGATGGCGTACCCCGGTCAACCAGGAGCTTATGGTCAACCAGGGAGCTATGGATCATACGGACAACCTGGGTCTTATCCAGGACAGCCCGGATCTTATCCAGGGCAATATGCTGGGTCGCAGTACGGGGGAGGCGTGCCCATGTCGATGCACGGCGGGGGAACAGCCTACGCTGGTTCTGACCCAGGCGGACCCATAGGCAGTGGTGGATATGTCACCACACAGTTACCTATGGCAATGCACCCCCGTCCTCGGAGCGTCTCCATGTCAATGCCTGGACACTACCCCCACACCCCATACTCCGGAGGTATGATGATGGGCGGGGTTCCCCAAACCCAGATTATGCCCGCGGGTGTGCCGCAAAGTCAGGTAGTCGTCTTGAAGCAACCCAAGAAACACCGACATCATAAACATCACCACAGATCTAGGTCTCGCTCCAGCAGATATTAGGTTGCGCCCATCTTTTGTGTCTAGTTGTACGGAAAATGTCTTGTGTATCATGCGTCCTCATCTTACTAGTTGTGTATCTATTCATTCCCGTTTGTCACTCGTGTACCTTACTTTGTACTTGCATATCGAATTGTAATGACTATTATTGACCTGTGGAAACTGCTACTACGTAGGAATGGAACACGACCGTTACAGTGGCGATGCATGAATGTATCGATATGGGTGGGATAAATATATCGAGGACGGTGATAGACGGTTGACCGTAGTCACCACCACCCATGAAGGCTTTGAGCATGAAAGGAGCGCTAGCTGATGACGTCTCCAGAAGCGTTCAACGCCACACAAGTCCCTGACAGCCAAGAAATGTTTTGTTTACAGTAACCGGTGCTCGTGAATGCAGTTCAGACTCTTCGTTACCTAGTAGGCAGTAACTAGACAACATGTCAAGGATACTGCGCTTGATTCCCGCACCAGTAGAGACGCCGAGCATATATACTACTAACCAGCCATTTCGATGGGGTGAACAGGCTGGTCCTGGTCGATTCACGTATCCGCTCACGAATTCACGAACTTCTACGAACAAATTTCAGGTCAAATGGCTATTCGCATCAAGTCGAACAGATTCTGCTGTTGCCTTCCCGTGCGGATTGGGGTCCTGGTAGGGAATTTGTCCTTGAAATATCAATCTCGAGAGAAGGCTGAGCACCTTTCACCTTTTGTAGATGATCGGAGTGTTGGGCATGATGCTGGGAGGTATTATCGCTGTGGCCGGAGTCATTCAGTACAGTCGCCTAGGTGAGAATTGGTACGATTGATTGCATCCTCCCCTACTAACTGTGGAACCAGGTGGCGACATCAAGAATAAGCTGCCGTATGTCATTCAGATAGTCGTATATGGATTATACGCAGTTCTATCTCTTGGCGGGTAAGTGGAGCCTCCACAAACGCGTGGATACATGTTGACACCACAGGAAACAGACTTGTGGGGGCCGTCATCAAACGCATTGGTTTAATCAAGGCATTCTATGTCATCCTCATCGTCCACGTCGTGTTCAGCATCGCCTCCGGATCCTTCTCCATCTATCGGTATTTCAAAGACGCACCCGACAGCGTAAGGTCATGTGTCAACGGATCCCAGGATGATTTGGTCGTCGAGGCATGCGAAAAAGGTGTATCCGTGATGAAAGGTGTATTGATCGGAGTCTTCGTTTTCGTATGGTTAATGGAAATCTGGGGATGCGTGATCGTCAAAAGCTATTCGAATCAACTAGCAGATGAGGCAGAGGTAAAAGCGTATGCAAATAGACAGTGGAGATAGCTTTCTGATCATGGATTGAATATGGAAACTTGATTATATTTGGTGACTACTTTCGAAACACTTGCAGTGATAACTATTGTACAACAGAATTACTCTGTGGATGACACGAATTACTACGCGTAGCACAGAACCCTGTAGTTCTATATGGATAATGATTAGCACCGGTATAGTATTTGTTCAGAGTCAAGTAACTTACGTGGACAGTCTTCTCGTGGTTGTCGTACGGGATAACCGCACCTGTGATACATTAGATCCTTGATATCTTCCCATACTTATTCAGAACTAACGTACCATCGAGCTTGGCACTAGCTTTTCCAGGATGGACGGCGCCCTTGTGAGGCGCTTCGGCAATATACAACACCGTCCCATCACTCTCGCGGCCACCTTCAACGGGACGAGCACCTAGAGAAGATACATCAAGCCTACCGCTGGCATCGACCCATCGAAGACCTCGTATATCTCCAACGAGAATCTCATAGGTATCAAGCTAATCGAAAGACATTGAAAGTAAGGTTGAATGACGAAACAGCGTCACCTACGTGGATCTCCTCATCGTCGTATCCAATGACGGCACCTTTCTTGAAAACATTAGAAGCCTTTCCGATTTCTGAGGAAAGAATAGTCAGGGGGCCGTCGACGATAAAATAATGAGTGGTGACTCACGAATACCGCCCTGATTCCAGAGTAAGCGCTGATCGTCGGAAAGGAGAAACATAAATTAACGTACCTCGTAGAAGGCGCGACAAATATATAGGGTCCAATCATGCTCCTGGCCGACAACAATTGCGTTGTGAGGGATGTTCTTGCCTTGGTTCAAGATCCATTCGGCCGGTCCTCTGGGTCCGTTGTGGCGGTACTGCTCTGTACGTGCTTGGGCTTCTTGAAGCCAGTTCTGAAGCGCCCAAGTTTGGGCTTTTTTCTAAGGAATCAAAATATGAAAGGATATGAAGACGTATACGTGAATTATCCAACCTCTTCTTCGTTCTTCTTGTGCCCCTTGAAAGCTAGGTAGCCAGCACCGAGGAGAGCGGCACCTACATGTGAAGGTGTGAGATGAAGCTGGTGGTCAAAAGGAAATGAGGATATACCTGCTACGAGACCCCCACCGACCTGTTGGTTGAAGGTAAGATTGCGGAAAGCACCCTTTCATAAAAGACTCACTTCAAGCTGATGCTTCTTCTCATCATCGAAATCGAACCAAGCCTGGTGGTCAGGTTTCTTGTCAGGAGCCTCTGAGAAAGGGATGAGACTGGTGTCCAGATGATACACGAGAAAGACACATACGTTCGTTGTAATGCGGCTGCTCCTGAGGTGGAGGTGGTGGCTGGTACTGCTGTTGCTGTTCTTGATACTGCTGTTGTCCTTGGTATTGCTGGCCCTGGTTATAGCCTGGTTGATAACCAGAGTTGCCGCATTCGCCAGCGTGATCTTCATCGGAGAGACGACCCCACAAAGCGGGAGTGATATCTGGAGTCCAGTCAGACTGCGAGGAATGCGCCTGGATGATCTTATATCGATGGCCTGTAGAATTTGAGCGATACATCGGAGACGCGATGGATGTCGATGAGAGCTTACCATTGTACTGTACAATGTCGCCGTGGTTGTATTGCGTACCGGGTTCCCAGTATTGAGTCATGGTTGCAGAAAGAGATGAGGATGAAAGAGACGGAAGAGTCCGGTAGGTGTTATATGGACAAGGTGGCGTGGGCTGTGTGCATTGCGTCAGAGTGGCGACCCAGATTCGATATCGATGAAAGGCCACCAGACACGTTCAATGCCAAGATCTGGGCGTGGACATATCCGTAGAATCACCAGAAGAACGCTAGGAATACTCGCAGTCACGATGGGAGCGATACCGGCCAGTAATTGCCGTGTTCACCCTGGCAGTGACACAGATCCAAGCTGATTCGACTGATGGTCATCGTTGTCGGCGTCGTAGTGGCACCGTGGGAACTTCCACTTACTCATCTCCATTACGAGAGCGAATAGCTTGGGGACTACTATTCCTTCGAACACAATGTCGGCGCCAGCAGTTTCCAAATTCCAGGCATTCATGAACCATCCAGCGGGTGCGGTCTATTCACGTCTCGATTGATGTCCTCACCGACGACCACCTGCAGGTCCGAAGACGGTTTTCTTCTGGGGTCCGATGATGAAGTGGGGTCTTGTTGCTGCAGGCCTCAAGGATATGTCGAGACCAGTGGAGAAATTGAGCGTCTCTCAAAACCTCGGTTCGTCTTTGCAGTCTCCGCCTGGGACCGCCAAGCTCACCCAATTCCAGCGCTCACGGCAACAGGGTTCATCTGGGTGCGGTACGCCTTCGTGATAACCCCCGTCAATTACAGTCTTGCTGGAGTATGCGATTATCTTTCTCAATGCGCCCAGTCCTTATCTTTCTTCCCAGGTCAACTTTTTTGTCGGAATGAGTGGCCTGACACAGCTGGGAAGGATTGCCAAGTACGTCGTCCTACTCTGGGTTCACCAGCTGATGGCTGACGTTCAGTGTAGCAACAAGTGGTTCTCATGAGCACATTGTCGGGTGTAATACATATATTGTACGTTCGAATTACATAGATTATCGCGAGACCGTTGTCTTGGCTCTGCTGTCATTTCCATCATCCTGTCCCCTTCCATCTACCATAGCGTCCTTCGCAAAATCCCACCACCGTGTGATTGTTCCAATTACCACCTTCGCGTTAAAGTCGCCACGGCTTTCCGGCTCATCTCGCCTTTCCTGCCATGCTCTGTGACGGTCAAATGTCTCCCAAACTCGAGGCCTCTGCGGAGGAGTCCTCGGTTTCCGCTTCGGCTGGCCAATGCTGGGGTTATTCAACATATCCATCGCCACCTCTCCAAGGCTAGACCAACCGACACTCCGATTGGCCTGTAGTTGTTGGCTACCAAACACCCACCCTGAGGCAGCAATAAGAGCGGCCACAATAGTGCCCCACTTGATAAACCAGAAGCTGGTCCGCAACATCCAACTTGTAGTCCGATATAGACTCAGCAGGGCAAAATATGCTGAGAATACAGCAATGAGAGGGGGTAGTACTGTTTGCGCATCCCATTGGAGAGGATTCGTTGAGGCGAGCCCGCCAACCAAGGTGTAGAATGCAGTGCAAAATGCCAGACAGTGCGACAGCATAGAAATGATGAAGGAGTAGACTGGCGGTGGCAACTGTTCCCTCAGAAAGGAGAGTATGGGCTCCAGACAATCGGTAAGAAGGTCCATGGTGCTGGTTAACTGTAGGTGTCAAGGAGAGCAGCACGGACACGACACGACCAGTCCGGATGTCCGGCACGGAGCTGCCATTTTTGGACCCGAAAATGGGGGTTCTCATTATGTACTCGGATCCAAATAGGCGTCAATAATCAACAACCATAAAAGGGACCGAGTCTCATACGAAACCCATCCAGGGCGTCTTCTCTCCTTTCCATCACCTCCTTCCTCCGCTGTCCCGTCTTTGCTGCACCGACCCTAAGTCTTCTCTGTCCTTGTCACCGTCAATCATGGCCATGAAAAGGAAATTCGATGATGCCGGCGACGCGACCTACAAGGTACGCGTCTTGATCCCTACTAGCCCCATTGCCAACTCTCTACTTCCAGGATGCCAAACAGTTAAAATGCGTTCCTTTCCCCCACTGCGAATACGACAACGACGTCGCAATGTCTGACGCAGAGCCTCTTTATTCCTCTCATCATATGCGCGCCTCTTCTAATGCCAGCTCAGCATCCTCCGACACCTCCGATTCTCCTTCAACGGAATCTTGTACGTAACCCAGTCTGCTTTAACTTTCACAGGTTGTTCACCGATTGCTCAGCCGCCTACCCGAATTTTGAGCTTTACCCCCTCCCTTTCGCAGAATCCTTCGACCAAAATTCTCACCCTTGCTCAGGCTACTCGGCTCAACCTAGCGTCGGTCTCTTGCAGCCTCACAATAACTTTTCACACCACGGGTAGGTGCATGTTCCAACTTACCTTGCGCGGTCGTTGTCAGTCGAACTACGCTCATGTTATCCTTGCCTTGCACGAATTCGTGTTCTTAGTTCACACTGCTCCCAAATCCCGAAATTACGTATCGCCTGCGCCCCCGGAGTCCATGGACAACGTACGATGTGGAGTTTCTGCGAACAATGCGGCGCGATATCCATGGTCGACAGTGAATGAACACCAGACGATCTTGACAATCATCCCTTCACTTTTTAATCCATCCCTCCTTTCTCCTCTCTCCTACCATGTCAACCTCTGCTTGCACCTCCCTTTTCGTCACTTTCGCTCCTCCCTTTTGCTATGTTATACATTTTTTTATTCCTTTTAACTCTTGGCGACGCTCATCCGGTATCTCTGATATGTCGACACACCCATCCACCCAGTAAAACGTACCGGCACTCCTCTTCGACGTCCTTTCCGGAACATCGATTTTTGCGACCTAGTCTGCTCAAAATGTCATATACAACTCATCAGCATTCGATATGTCTTCCACTGTATATATTGGCTCCGGACTCGTTCGTATATTTAACTACTTGTAGTACTGTCTTGTCACTGCTTGCTTGCGCTAAAATATCTATGTTTATCATTTTTTCAAGTGGTCGTGATTTTAGATGCAGTGAACGTGTTTCAACGAGCGTGTGAATTTTGCGATGAATTGAACTTGGAATCTGGATTAAATATGCTGCTCTGACATGTGAGGTAATGTAAATGTGATGTTGACCAGTTGCCTAAGCTTAGACATCCACAAGGCCCTGCTAACCGAATTCCAGATATGCAAAGCACATGCTCCAAACCATGTATGTCCGTTCAGGTGACTGAACAAACACCTGGCCAGGAAACCGTCTGATAGTGTTTGCCCTATGATCTCCATGGTCAGCAGCTTTTGCACATAAAAGCCGCGGAAAATGAGTGAGTAGCATGTGTACATAACTTTGTAAAATAGGATTTTGACACAGCAGAATGTGTCGGAATTCCCTTCAATGGTAAAAGCCGACGGATTTTGCAGGGATCAAGTGGCTGGAAGTATGCATCAAAAATTTCTCCGTTACACCTCCATTTTCAATTTGATCGGTCCAGGAGTGCACAATTTGTGACCGTCTTCGTCTCTCAAAGGAGCACATGAACGAATGGTTCTCCATGCACCTGAACGTGGTCCTTCAATGCAAAGCCTACCTTCAGACCTGAAAACGGCTACTCTCTGGTGATGTAGACGCTTTGAAGGACTGACTTACTCCAGGTTAACGTTCCTAGTGTTTTGTTTCAATATTTCAGCTTCCCCGAGCTCCCCGACGATTTCAAAGCTGCATTTGCCTTCGGCAGAAAAATACTGCACTTTATGCTGTGCGACAAATACGTAGCGTCACCAGTTGACAGTCACTGTAACAGCCGGTGGGCCGGTGAGTGTTTAGCGTTCACAGCTTGTCTGCATACCTATTTATGGCTCATGAAGCTGTATTTTCTCGTTCAACATATCAGGACGTCTCTACCCAGCGGGATACACGATCAGCATGAAAAGGCTGCAGCTAAGCCTTCGACGTCTCGACCATTGAGCATACGGGTATACATTTAGGATTGCGGCGTTCCATTTCAATCAGCCTTGGTTCCATTCGGAATAAGGGGTCTCCGGCTCGCTGCTAGCTGTTCACCTAGGCAGAACATTTTAAGCGGGCTGTCGTTTCACTACTGCTGGTCTCACTCGGAATGAGATCCGATGGATACTGCATCTGCTTCTGTCCCGGTTCGTCTAACGCTGTACTTGAGTTGCTGTTGAAACTTGGACCCACTTTAGACGATTCGAAGTGAATGTATGGAGTCGTTCCGGTTCTCCCGGGACATCAGAAGCGGTGCGTCATAAAAGGTAGTAGTAGGCTCATCATTTGATTAGACAACATTCCGACCATGCGTCTACAGCTCAGAAGCTCCACTTTGATGTCACCTGGTTCCATTCTAGACGGAAATCACGGTGCTATAAAGCTCTCCACATCTCATATTACTCGTCCCCGCTTGTCCCCGGTATCTTTCCCCGCATCTCATGGCTACCATCGAGAAGGAAAAGCGCGACTCAGAGTCATTTCACGAGTACAGCAACACTGGCGGGCCCAAAGCCGAGTCTACCCAGAATATCAACGCGAAGCTCGCCAATCCTCTCGCTGGATTGTCGCATGAACAGCTAATACAGGATGCAAAGGATTTCGCCTCGCATTATGGTTTGGACGATATATCGTTGGAGCTACAGAAGGGTGCTCTCGTTGCCCAGGACACTACGCTCTTCGAGACTCTACCGTTACTAGACGAGGACGACAGAATTGCCCTTAGGCGGGAGCTCACCCATCGCTGGGACCAGCCGAAGATGTTGTATTATCTAGTCATTTTGTGCTCAGTCGCTGCAGCTGTGCAAGGCGTATGTGTTGATTACTCGTCGCTCCTTTGCTCATTTTACTCATGTGCATTCAGATGGACGAAACTGTCATCAACGGAGCTCAACTTTTCTTTCCGCGTCAATTTGGCATAGATCCCCATGCTACAGACGGTAATGCCAGTAAAAACCAGTGGATATTGGGACTGGTTAACTCCGCGCCTTATTTATGCTGTGCCGTTCTGGGTTGTTGGTTGACCCATCCAGTAAGTTTTGACTCCACCATTTTCGAAAGCATATAAAAACCTATTTATACAGCTAAACCAATGGTTCGGACGTCGGGGAACCATCTTCATAACGGCACTATTTTCGTTTCTCACTTGCATCTGGCAAGGTGTCACCAATTCCTGGCAACATCTCTTCGTCGCTAGATTCATTCTCGGAATTGGCATCGGTCCTAAGAGCGCGACAGTTCCAGTATATGCAGCGGAGTGCGCGCCTCCACCTATTCGTGGAGCCCTCGTAATGATGTGGTACGTTTCCGCTTCGTATCAAACTTTAAAATTCGTAACAACATCTAATATTTTGTACAGGCAAACTTGGACAGCCTTCGGTATCATGCTCGGCTTTGTTGCAGATCTGGCTTTCTACAGGATCCCCAATAAGCCACATATCACCGGTCTTAATTGGCGCCTGATGCTGAGCAGTGTGAGTATCAATTGAATTGTCCGTGTTATGGTAGTCTGACTGCAGTCAAGGCTGGTATTCCCGCTCTCTTCATTGTCATACAAGTGTTTTTCTGTCCCGAATCACCTCGATGGTATATTATGAAAGGTCGCTACAGGGAAGCGTACAACTCCCTCTCAAGATTGCGTCACAAGCCCATCCAAGCCGCGAGAGATTTGTATTGTATGTTTGGATCTTTGTCGAATGAGCTCAACACCTGGACTTACCCGTTTCCAGATATCCATGTTCAGCTCGAAACTGAGAAGAAGATTACTCGGGATCGGAGCAAACTGTGGGAGCTCTTTTCCATTCCACGGAATCGCCGTGCTGCACTTGCTTCTGGAATTGTCATGTTCATGTGAGTATATACTTTTCTCCGTTGACCCATAACACTGAACATAGCCTTTAGGCAACAATTGTAAGTTGTTGATATATTCTTGCATCTACTATGATGTAACTTCGTTCTTAGCTGCGGTATCAATGTCATCGCATACTACTCGGTAAGTCAGCCATCGCATGCGAGGAGATCTATAGAACTAATACGCCCGTAGTCTAACATTTTTTCGGACGCAAATTTCAGCGAGATCCAAGCTTTGTTGGCATCGTGGGGCTTCGGGATGGTCAACTGGTTGTTTGCTTTCCCGGCCGTATGGACTATCGATACTTTTGGTCGTCGCAACTTACTCCTGACGACTTTCCCGTTGATGACTATCTTCTTGCTCTTGACTGGTTTTGCCTTGTAAGCCTTTCAAGTCTCGTATAGATCAGAAAGCTCATTGGGTTTATTTCAGCTGGATCCCTGAAGAGAATGAACATGCAAGGATCGGCGTGATTGCTCTGGGTATCTACCTATTCACAATGGCGTACTCCCCTGGGGAGGGACCGGTGCCCTTTACAGTAAGTCGAACGAAGAGAATAGAACGTCAGCTTAAAATTTCTGGCAGTATTCAGCCGAGGCTTTTCCACTATATATTCGTGACATAGGAATGTCGTATGCTACAGTGAGTACGGCAAGGTTTACATGCTCATGTCTTCTGACCGGCGGCGCTGTTATTTTAGGCAACGCTTTGGTTCTTGTAAGTGTGCTGCTGTCAAACTATGAATGAATTGTTAACGGCGCACAGCAACTTTGTTGTGTCCATCACATTCCCTCGGCTTCTTGGAGCGTTCAAGCCTCAAGGCGCTTTTGGTTGGTACGCCGCGTGGAAGTGAGTGTTTCGGTGCCCTTTGAAGACCGTTTTCTGATATGCTGTTCGTAGCGTTTTTGGGTTCTTTGCCATCCTATTATGCCTTCCCGAAACGAAGGCACTTTCCTTAGAAGAGCTAGACCAAGGTATTTCCATGTGTTCCATCTTTCTTCAATATTCTCATAACTCCTTTGTTGTAGTTTTCAGCGTTCCGACTCACGTACACGCTGCTTACCAGATTAAAGCACTTCCGCACAACATCAAGAAGTATATCTTTAGAATGAACGTGCCAGACCTCCCACCGTTGTATGACCACGAACAGCTTGAAGGGACTCAAAAAACATACGCGCCTGGAGGGGCGGGGCATGCATGAGTATCCAATTTGACGATGATATTACGCGTGCCACGGCAACTTGATTGAAGGGACATGGAAGAATATCACGACTTGACGGTTAATGAAGTAAAGATGTTCCGTACTTTTAGTGTAATATATATGTACAAGCTAGAAACCAATACTAGTAACTGGATGCCAAGTACTTACTACTGTGTTCGATCAAGGACACAGCCACCCGAGCAAGTTGTATTATACCACCATCTTTCATGACATTGTACAGCACCGGCTGATACTTCCATGACCCAAACAACTTTCCTTCAATATGAGGCCCCTTGTGTGTATCCAGGTCTTGGTTAATTCTCCTAATGTTGACGTTTGTGGTAGGGCCCGTGCACAGTTTAGATTGGTGCAAGTCCGCCGCGCCAGGACAACAACTTTGGCCGCGTTCTGCCTACCGTATCGGTATTGCTTCATTCACCGAAAATTACAACAATCGTATCGCAGTCATCGGTCTACAGGACGAACGAGTCCTTGTCGAAGACGACTATACAGAGCAATACCCCGACTTTGCCACACTCTGTGAGGCACCCCATGGATATCCAGCCACCAGTTTGCAGTGGCAGCCAGCTTCAGCAACGGGCCATTCATGGACACAGAAGTCGCCAACGACGGAGTTACTCGCGACTACGGGTGATGCGCTTAGGGTGTGGGAGTACGCGAGTGACGCTTCTTCACAGATGTCGAGTTATGTGGGCCGCCAGTCAGCCGCCATGTCGCACAGCCTTACGTTGAAGACTGCATTGTCGGGGGTGCGCCGTCGTCATCGTCTGTTCTTGTTCTGAAATTGACCGTGCATTTCCAGCAATCCAAAGTGCAGAACCAGTCAACGGGGGCTCCTTTGACCAATTTCTCGTGGAACGAGAAAGTTCCCAGTCTCATTGTGACGTCTTCCATCGATACAACATGCACAGTGTGGAACATAGATACCGCAGCAGCCATAACACAGCTCATTGCGCACGATCGCGAGGTTTACGACGTTGCATGGTTGCCAGGCTCGACAGATATTTTTGTATCTGTCGGGGCGGACGGCAGTCTTCGCGCCTTTGATTTGAGGAGCTTGGAGCACTCTACCATCCTGTACGAAACGCCAGCTCCGAAGAATGTTCCAGTCCCCTCTGTGTCGCCCTCTTCTTCTGCACGACCACCGACTTCCCCTCTACTGAGAATCGCATTCAATCCTTCGGATTCAAATTATATGTCCACATTCCACATGGACGGCTCTGAGGTACAGATATTAGACATGCGGAGTCCTGGGCAGCCGGTCATAGAGCTGAAGGCGCACCATGCGCCAGTCAACGCGTTAGGATGGGGGTCCGCCGAGCACCCTCTGCTAGCAACTGCCGGTGAGTGCCATGTTTCTACTGCAGTGACAGCCGTCTGATTTCGTATCAGCTGACGATTGCCAGCTTCTGTTGTGGGACCTGGCAAGTTACACGCAGACAGGCGCATCACCCAGAAGTGCAGGTTCGCGATTGAATTCTCCGAGACCTGATGTAAAGAAACGGATAGTGACTGAGCCCGTGATGGCATACACGGCGCCAAGTCCGATAACGAACTTGGCCTGGTCTCCGTTGATTAAAGGTATGGCGATGAACACGGGCCACACCACTGGGACTGGCGAATGGGTGGCTATTGCCAGCGGCAAATCCATTCGCGCGTTGAAAGTATGATACTGCAGAAGCTTGATACCATATCGACCAATCCACGACCCCATGGACTTAATTACCGGTTGAATGCATGCTATATGCTTATCATGCTGCGTCCAGGACCCACTCCAATGCATCGCGAATACATTTCTGGCCTTGATGATTACTTTGAGATAAATGTCTATTCAGTCCGCGTGGTGTTGTGTGCTAGCATGTGGACCAAGGTTCTATCATGTCATATGTGCGTATCCCGCCGTGTATACGTTTCAATTCGGGGGTCTTGGGGCCTTATCGTCGCACATTTATGTCGGTCATCAACACCAGCGCTCAGGCACTCTGGACTGAATGGCACTGTCTGGATGGATCTCGTAATCTTTTGACCGATATCTCGTCGTGACAGCATTGATGGAACCATATGGAACCAAATTACATACTCTGATAACACCCGCACCTTCTTTTTAAATAGATCAGAAAACTGGCCCACGCTGGCCCCTCGTTCCTGCGACGCCTCCGCTGTTTCTTCCAATGGCCGACACTGGTGGCTTTCCCTACGCGTCTCCCTTGATTACTCCAGATCAGACCGCCATACAGCGCAAGACTACGACCTCGTCTGCGTCCTTTGACGAGAAGAGGAATCGTACTGCGAAAGATGCTGAAGGCGTCGTGTCTAACGACAAGGAAGGGGATGACACCCCGACTTTCTACCAGAGGTTCCGCCCGTTCATCCTTGGAGCGGTCGCTATGGTCATCTTGGGTTGGTGGATAAGTTCAATAGTGTTGAAGGCCACACGACATCGCTGGTGAGGGCGTTCCTTGTTTAATATCTCCTTGCTTCTGAGATCCGGCTTAGGATTGTCCAAACACTCTTTGCTTGGTTCTTCATCCTCGTCATTGCTTTCCGGTTTATTCCCAACCGCGTTGTATCGGATCCCGTCAGCGCAGTATGGATGCCGTGTGTTCAAGAACCATGGTATAAATTGGACCGCAAGTTAAGACTCGCAATCGGTTGGTTGTGTCTCCTCGGTATTGTTTTCGGCTCTGCTTTTGGTTTCAAGCTCGAGAATGTAAGACTATCTCAGCCTCCAGTATATCGGACGTTGACGAATCCAATTAGGGTTCCAGCTACGGTGATCGTGCAATCTCCGTTCTTGGATTGTTCATCTTTCAATGCGGGTTTGTCATTTCGTCAAAGTCTCGTTCCACGATTCCCTGGTGGGTGCTGACGTCGCTGTCATATATCACTTTTCAATTATATTATTGTACAGGCCTACCGTCATTGTTGGTTTATTCATCCAGCAGGCTATCGCTCTGTTCGTGCTCAAGAGTGGAGCTGGATTCTCAATCTTCAACTGGATCGCGACCCTGGCTGCTGATTTTCTCAGCCAATCCAAAGCAGGAGCCACCTTCTTCTTTGACGCTGATACTGTGGCAAAGAGCTGGTTCTTCGTGAACACTGTACGATCGAGTTCACACATCTCACTTTGATTTTCCTGATGCATTCATGTTCAGCTCGCGGCGATTATCTTTTTTGTTGCGTTTGTGCAAATGATGTACTACCTTGGGGTGATGCAGTGGATACTGAAAAACTTGTCAGTATAGTGTCTTCGCCTTTCCTTTCAGACAATCTGATACCTCCACCAGTGCTTGGTTCTTCTTCAAGTTACTGGACGTATCCGGCGCAGAAGCTGTTGTTGCCGCTTCATCTCCGTGGATTGGTCAGGGAGAGTCCGCGTGTTTGGTTAGACCATATGTTGACCGTATGTGACTAATTGAGGATTCTCTGGTCCATCTAACGTGTCTTCGTATATGTTATCTAGTCATGACGGACTCGGAGTTGCGTGAGTCCCTCTTTTGCCTCTTCTTTCCCTCTGCGTTGATGCTATATTGGAATAGACTTGACGATGACCTCTGGGTTCTCAACTATTGCAGGGTCTGTCATGTCCGCGTACATCTCCTTGGGGGTCCCACCGGAGAACCTGGTGACCTCTTCTGTGATGAGTATCCCGGCGTCCATCGCAATAAGTAAGATTCGAATCCCAGAGTCCGAGGAACCTGTCACCCGAGGGAATATTGTCATTGATCGCGGCGAACAAAAGGAGCAAGCCCCGGTATGTATCACGACGTCTTTTCGGATTGAGCTTATCGGAATATTACAGAGCAATGCTCTTCACGCATTTAGTCAGGGCGCTGTTTTTGGTCTTATCGTTGCGGGCCAAATTCTGTAAGCTTCAATGAAAGTTTCATATCGATAAAGATATCTCACGGCGTTTCCTAAGGACGAACGTCCTTACCGTACTATCTTTGGTAGCTGCGTAAGTGTACAATCCACATAACATTAACGGTGTCCTAATCTCTATTATATAGTATCAACGGCCTTCTTACCTGGATCGGTCACGGATTCGGCATCCACCAACTAACTCTCCAGCTCATCATTGGTTACATATTCTACCCTCTTACATTCTTTTTGGGTGTTCCCCGAAGCGAAATCCTCACGGTTTCCCGATTGCTTGCGACAAAACTGGTTGCGAATGAGTTCTCTGCATACTTGGAGCTCAAATCATTGATGGCTAGCGATGCTGCCCTTTCGCAGCGAGGTTATACGATTGCTTCGTATGCGCTTTGCGGGTTTGCCAATCTTGGCTCTCTCGGTATCCAGATCGGTGTGCTTGGTGCGCTGGCACCCTCTAAGAGCAAGGTTATTGCTCGGATCGCCGTCTCAGCGATGATTTGTGGATTTTTGTCTACACTTCAGACCGCCGGTATTGCGTATGTGTTGTTCACTCTTCGTATCATTCAGTCCTGACGTCTTTATAGCGGAATGCTTGTATGAAAGAGATGTTGCTTTAAAATCAGGGTATTAGTTCCTTTGTAGTTTATCGGTATGACCTTTGATGTAATAAAAATGATGACTGTTGATGTATGATGTGGGAGACAATCAGTACTGAGAATTGGACTTGTTAAGATCGAGACGGGAATAGATTGTTACGTAACATCTACTTTTTTACTCTTTAATGGACGACATACTTGAGCAACCTAGTTCTGAAGCTCCTCCGCCAAAACTCGACGACAACCCGGATGAACAATCGTCAGGAGACGAGGATGAAGGCCCCGACTGGACCAAGTTGAAGTCCGTCATCTTCGTTCCAAGTAATGCAGCATTTGTGCTGAACGGCGTCCAAGGATAGGAATTTCTCGCCCCGTGATTCCCAAGCGCGGTGAAAAAGAACACGAGCCCGCTGCCGGTGGAGAGAGTGGGCTGCAGCAACACGTTTTACAACGGTCACGAAATGCAATGTTTGATGCGCTGAGAGCGACCCGGACGATCTCCAGGTGAGTCACACATCTTTCTTTCCATCTCCATTGCTGACCACCTCCAAAGCAAAACCGTAAGCTATGGAATTTGGCATCTATCCCTGGCGCGTGTTTCTGTCCCTGTTGCTCGAGGAACCCACTTTTCAAGCATGGGCCATTCTGCATCACGTCCGACGAAGGACAAGGAAAAACCTACAAAACGTCTGGAGTTGCTTCCAGAAGAGGCAATTTATTTGATTGAGCGGGGTTCACTTTTCTGCTGGAAGGAGATCGATATTGACCTGTCTGGGCTGGAAGACGTTTCTGGAGCCCCGATGAGTGTGCAGCAGGCACATGCTGAGATGATCGGGACGGAGGATGTTTCCCTAGAAAAATACCAGGTCTGCAAATCGATTATCCTCTATTTTTCAAGCTCATCTATTACAGGTTTACTCCTACCTCCGACGATTGGGATATGTTGTCACCAGGACTGTACCACCTACACCGGAATATCCAGCAGCAGCACCCTTTGTCCCACTTGGACAGCCGAGATCTCCCATCTTCGAGCGAATCCGGTCTACTTTCTCTAGCTGGGTACTCAAACTCTTCACGCCCGCCTTTAGCTGGTGGAAACCTCTGGGTCTAAGCCGTTGGCTCTATCATGACAAGAGTTATAGTTTGTTTTTAACTGGTTTCTCCTCGGCATGGCTGATATCCCGCTTTGTGTAGGACACATTTTTCGTTCTCTAAGGTTCATGCCTGCGGGACATCAGATACCGTTACGCCAAACAAGGGAGGAGGGTTCTCCTTACAAACCATTCTACAACCTTTACAAGCCGCCTACGCCATTCAAGAAAACATCTCCCTCACCTCCTGATTTTCAGATCGTTGTGATCAAGTGAGTACGATTGACTACTCGTTTCGATTCCTTTTGATGATCTGTTTTTATTTCAAGCACTCGAACAACACCCATGCCTTCCCTTCAAGAATTGACTGACCTCTTCGGTATCTCGCCCGAATTACCCATACCTCTGCCAAAAAGGCCTCCTCCGCCTCGTACAGCACCTCCACCTCTTTCCTGGTGGCGAACATTTCTTCCCTTCCAGCACAGCGACCTGGGACTACCTGCACGCCGACCAAATCCGTTTGTGGCGCTTCGGGCAGGGAAGAAAACTGTGGTTATCGCTGCAGTGGATTCAGGAAACATTAGTTTCTTCCGCTTTATGCAGGGTGCATTCATGGATTGGCCAATGTCGTAGCCTGACACATTGTATTGGTGCCTTAGGATGCATGTCCCATCTTGTAGAACACGCAAATTGTTGTATCTCTACATCTATCTATGCTGCGAGGCTGTTTATAGGTCCTTTTGCTACTACTGAGAGACTGAAAAGAAACGAAACGGCTGGACTGTAATGCTGTCACTTTTTACTCGAATAGGTCTGTACGTATCCCTCATTACCTCTATTGTTAAAGAGGGTGAATATAATGCTACTGATCGCACTTGTGGCTTTTCCTCAAGTATTCCTCAAGCTTCTGATCTGGGGGAACCGGCACTGATCATGATAATGCGGGGTACGTATTCCAAAGCGAGTTTTCCGGAAGGTAAAATTAACGTGGAACACATACCTGGCTATTGACCCGTTCTTACTTTATACGGAGATTGAGTTCCTAGCAAGTAGATCGTATATGAAATAAACTCTAGAAAAATCCGATGGTCTCTTATCAATATATCATTACACGATAGCACGCCTTTTGGAGACCGGTTTACTACGCTTGCGCTTTTTACCCTGAGCAAATGCGTTTGCACTTTTGAGATCCCGACCCAAGTCATCTTCTTTCTTCACTTGGTAAATTCTGACTATCCAATTCTCTGAAGTGAATGCCTCGTCTGCCCAAACGTCAGCAAGCAGAATCTGACCAGTTCAGAATTGCATACCTAGGTAATCCAATGTAGGTCCCACTTTAGGGACTTGTTGGTTTCGCACACGATCAAGCGCTTGTCCGGAGCCACCAAATAGTTCAGCAAAGCTAGAATGAGAACGTTAGAAACGCATCAGATTCCACCGTACGAGGATGCTCACCGATAGTACGACATTTTATACATTAAACTGTTCTTCATGGCATTGGAAGCTCGGTCGTCGATTCTATATTCACCTTGAGGAGTGAAATAATTCGGTTCTTGAATCTCATCCGGCCATACGCCTTGGGCTATGCGAACCATCCAGAGGAACTTGTTGATATCGTCTCCGGAGTAACCGATGAGCCCGCCAAATATGATTAACACGTAGTCCACATCATGTTTGCGCAAAATGGGGTAAGCTATTTCTTCTGGGCTTGACATAGCTTTGCCAACAGTAGCGATGTGTGCTACGGTCATCATTAGCGAGGTAGCCCATGAATGAAATCGGACCTCATACTGTTATTCCACGTGTTGTTATCAACAAGTGTAGGCCGATCCGCCATACCAGCGATTTGGTATCCGTAATCCCACCAGCTCATGACAACAGCCGTCTCAGGTGTGTTTTGTCTCAGCCAGTAATACGCCTCACGGTAATCGTCAATGATATGCTGACTTCCATCAGGGTTGCTTGAGGCCAGCACAACCGATGGTGAAGAGTATGCGTTGGAGGTCACCCAAGTACAGTGGAATACGAACAAGGCCAGCATTCCAAAGGCATTGAATATGATAATCATGCGAGTGTCGAGTCCAAAGATACCTTTGGGGGCTGAGCGAGCACCACGCTTTTTGGTATGGGCCGTGACAGCAGCAACGACATCGTCGAAAGTGGTTTCACCGTCATTCTGTGTATTTTGTGGGACGTCTGGTTCGGCAGGATCGATGTAGACATCTAGCAATGAGGAGAAGGCCACCGCAGAAGCCACACACACGCAAGGGGTAAGGGTAAGCATGAGACGAACCATCACTCCCGCGAAATAGCTGGCCATCACAGCGTAGATGATGACGAAGACATGTTCGTCGCGCAGTTCACGGAAACACAGGACGACACCGGCGGGAAAGAGGAAGATGAGTAGCTGGAGATCCATGAAGAATGAAGGCCAAGCAGTTGGCTGATGCTCTGAAACCGAAGCGATGATAGGGATGTATCTAGGGAGGGGTAAACCAAGGAAGCTAACAGCCTGAAGAGACAAGATCTCACTTTTTGGCATATCCCGTGTCCCAGAGGGAGTAAAAGCGACCGGTCCATGGTGCAATCCAACCCGCATAGGTTAAACCCACAAATGCAAAGGTGCCCAGAATGCCCGTTGTTACGACCGAATAAAACAAGAGATTTTGGAACTGTTTCGAGGATAGATGTGACCGGACCAGTTGAGCGAAAGCGACGATCTGAAGGAGCCCAAAGACGCCAAGAGCCGCCATATGCTCACTTGTCCGGACAGGCTGAAACCCAACAAAAGGAACTTGCATGCTCGCAAGTGTTCCGATTGCGTACCAGGAAGAGTAAGCGACATAAAGACGGCTAGTGAATCGTCCCATCAATATCAGCACCAGGGCGTGAAGAGGAATCATGTTGGTGATGAAGACATAACCACCTGAAGACGTCATCTTTCAAGGTGAAAGGAGGAAGAGAAACGGGAAACGTACCCCAGGCGGCGACCATGTAGAAGTAGAATATAGCCGCGACTGTGCCGAACAGTGCACTACCAAGTTTTAAGGCTTTGATCCAGCAGAAGAACGTGAACATGAGCAGGAAGATGGCAATGGCTTCATTATCATAGGACCCCGCAACAGAGCGGGAGATGTAGCCGGGAACAATACCGATGAATGCTGCGGCCAGCAAGCCAGCACTGGCGTCTTTCATCTCTTTGGTGAACCTATTAGATATCAGTTCATTGAACATGGCGCAATAACAACAACGTACATGTAGGTTGCCCAAGCAGTCAGAGCACTGAATCCTGGTGCCAACAGCACGCATATGTTTCGTATATCTACCGGAAGGTTGAGAGCATGCAAGATGTTATAGATGACACCGCTCGTTGCCATGAGACCAGGATAGACGGTTCCACCGACAACGCGACCCAGTGGATACCTAACCAATCATTAGCAAGAGACCCGGGATGCTGTGGAAAGGGAAACAACCAGGCGCTTGGATCAAACCAGTTGTAGAATGCCTAAGCAAAGATGAGTACACTGGCATTTACTAAATGCAGGTTACACACATAGAATCCTTCGGACGCCAAAACCTTCGTGGCACGACTAAAGGAAATCAGTTCACGGCAGCATCAAAACAACCAGACCATTTACTGACAAGTTGAACCATGGATCACTGAGCGTAGGGTGAGAGAAAGAATTGGAACAGGGTCGGGACTCTCACAATTCGTGTATAATACTCTCAAAGTTTATCACAGCAAATAATCGAGAAGCAATAGCAGCGCCAGATATGAGAGCCAGAGCGATGATGCGCAGCAGGGAGGCGGTATTGGCTACCGTCGCTGGCGAGACATGGGTAGGGAGCGGATAGGCCGCAGGCATGGCCAGCTATAATTTGTTCGTTGTAGACCTGGAAGAGAGTCGAGAGACCGTCGAGATGAGTGTAGAGAAAGAAAAGTCGCGGCGGTCGTGACCTTGACGTGACTTGATCTATACGTGTCCCAAATCTGGGTAACCCGAAGTGGAAGAGTAATCGCCACGTCGTCCTTGCCGTCTCCTCACCATCACACGCCTTCAGTATCATCTTTCTCGACCAGTTCAACTTTGAGCTGATCGCTCGCAGCGATGCCAGTGAACCCAGTACTGCGCCAAAGAGCAAGGGCTGTCGCTACCTCAATCAATTCCCACCGTATTCTCCTTTATGGCACACTCTCAACTGTCGCGGTCTGTGCCGCTGTCGCCAATGCTTTGAAGAACTACAGCAACTTCTACTCCGTCGCGATATATTTATCCAAAAGCAGCCGTAGCGTACTTGTAAGCTATCTTGTCCGTATGTTCTCCAACTCTCCACTAATGCTTCGCAGGTTTTCGCAAACTTTGCTTTCATTCTCGCCTTACTGTGCGGTCATGTACTTCAGAAGATATTCTTTGGTAGCTTGAGGCCAAATGAAATAGAAGTACGTGGCCTAGAATCTCCGTGGTTCTGCATTCACTTATGTCTCACAGCGTCTGTACGATCGCCTTTGGTTCTTCGTAACGGAATCGCTTCTGGCATTCACTATCTTCCGTGATGAATTCGACGCTCCTTTCGCTACCATGTTCGGGTTCCTTCTGTTTGTCAAGTCATTTCATTGGCTCGCCAGTGATCGTATTGAGTGGGTGGGTGAATACTGTGTTTAGCATACTTCGTTCCTACTCACCATGTGTGGTTCAAGATGGATCAACGCCCGTACCCGGGACCATCATTGCTTTTTCACGTTCGGATGTCAGCTTTATTTGTGATATTGTGGATGACGGATTTCCTCATGCTGCTGTTTGCGGTCGAAAACACGCTCGAATACGGTGTTGGAGGCATGGTTCTTTTTGCATGCGAGGCGAGTTATCATCCCATTTTGTGCAAATCATATCCTTATCCAAATAATATCGGATAGTACGGCATATTGATGGCCAGCGTCGCGAATTCTATCGCTAAGTATGTTTTATCCGCCTATGATTTCAGAAGGGCGAGCGTCCGTGGGGGAGAGAATGCTCCTCCTTGGGAGCAGAAAAGCATGTGGACTTTCTACATCGAACTGATCACCGGTAAGACTTTGTTTTGGAATCTAGTTAGCGATACTTATCAAGACTGTCCAGACTTCAGCAAATTGACGACCTACCTCTGCTTTTTTGCCATCATTCTTACATTTTATGGCCTGCCATTGAACATTGTACGGGATATCTACTTTACGGCGCGCTCATTCGTGACGCGTCTTAGAGCGCTTCATCGGTATCAGACTGCGACCAGAAATATGGACCAGAGATACCCAAATGCTACTCAAGAAGAGATATCTTCGACTGATCATACCTGCATTATTTGTCGCGAGGAGATGACTCTCCCACAGGCTCCAACAGACCCTGCACCTGAAGGGCCAAACATGACGCCCAAGAAGCTACCCTGCGGTCATATATTTCATTTCCATTGTTTACGTTCGTGGCTGGAGCGGCAGCAGAGTTGTCCTACTTGGTTTGTGGATGTTTCAGTACCGATGTCTATACAAACTGAATATCTAGTCTTACAGCCGTCGTACTGTTCTGGAAACCAATCCTCCAGGTGTCCAAGGCGGAAGAGATCGCAGAGCTCCTGGTCTACAGGCGCAAAGGAACGCTCCTGCACCGAATCGTAACAATCCAGCCGCAAATAATGGTGCTGCTAATACGATAGACATGCTACGCCGCCTTCTCAACAATCCAAATGCACCGAATCGACCTCTGGACGTTGGTAATCACGCAGTAAATGTGGTTATTCAGTATGACATTCACAACTACCCACCGCAAAATGCCCTCAATCAGCGCGATCACCCACCATCGCAGCCACGGCCTTTGCGTCCCCCTCCACAATTCGTGGGCTTCTATGGTCCTGGTGGTGTATGGCAGCCGTGGCCTGAACATGCTGCCCTGGAACCCACCGAAAATGGAGCCTCTGATGCATCGACTTCGGCGCCAACGTCGTCTGCTGGGACTGTGCCCTCGACCAATATCTCTACTTCGCCTTTAACTGGTGCTCCGGCTCCGTCTTCAGATGATGCTCCGGGCTCATCTTCAACAGATGCATCCCTGCCGTCTTCGGAGCCCAAAAACGCCAGCGAGGCTGCTGCGCTCGCCGCCCTTCGGCGTTTGAATCGCAAGGATCAACCACATGATAGGGTTTCTAGCACAACGTCTGATTCTTCCTCCTCATCCTCCTCTTCTATGTCAAGTTCCGCATCAGAGAGTAGTGATGGAGAAACATCGCAAATGAACGAATCTCATTCTACCTCTCAAGCTGCTTCGACAGCGCGTGTAGCCATCCCTTCATTAATACCTCTTGATTACATACATTCGGAATCCGGATCAGTACCCACTGCTAGGTCACCACTAAACCCACAGGATCGTAACACTAGTCGGTCCTCCAGCGAGATACCAATTTCACAATTACCTCCTACGTTAACAGATGACCAGTTGACAGTCCTGGATAGGGTTACAAGGGAGGCCATTGACGAGCGGATACGCATCCTTGAAGGGGTGTCGGGTGCGGTTTATCGGTGTATCGACGAACTTATACGAGTACGGAGTGCACTTCCACCACTACCAACCACAACTTCTACAGCCACAGCCTCTACGACAGATATTGGTACAGGGAGGGAAGAAGGTTCCAACGAATAAAAGGGTTGTAGTATTACCTGCCTGAAGTGTACACATAGTAATGCAATGGATTTTATTCCCAGACATGGTAGAAATAAGGGTCAAGAACGAGATTACTTTTAAGGTAGAAGAAGATCTAATCGTTGTTTTACGACAGACGCGTCAACCTCAGACTTGTCCACAGCTGCGTAAAAAGCCTTCAAAATCTTGCCAGTGCTCTTCCGCGAGTCACTGTTAGCAGAGATACCCTCTGCTTCCATAGCTGCGCGTAGTCTCGAATCTATCTCTGTCTCGGATAGCAGTGGAGGCAGAAATGCGGCCAGTGCTTCGGCTTCCTTGGACTCCTTGTCGACGAGATCTTGCCTGTTGGCTTTCGTATATTGGCTGATGGCATCATTCTGAACTTGGTTACAGTTGTGATGAACGGTACGAACGTGCGTGCGACTTACCCGACGAGCAACAGCTTTCCGTATGATGGAAACTATAGCAGATTGGGAAACGGGGCCTTTAGCTTTATCTGCAGCATAGACTTCGGAGAGAACAGACTAGAAGACGAGGTAGGTACGAAATATGCTGAAAGATGATGCCACGAACGCGAAGTAATGTCGAGGTGAATGGATCCTTGCTCTTCAATGCATTTTTTACACCGGCAGTCAGCTGTTCTCGAATGGTAGAAGCTATGGATCTGTGAGTAATGGTATATGATACAGGGTAGCACTGACGCTGGACGGAGGTACTGTATAGACGGAGAAGAGGACGTTGTAGGAAGCAACGGGCAGCACCCAAGCTAGCCATGAACAAAGAAGGAATTTTCACGTGACTCAGACGCGTCTGCGACTTGCGATGAGTGCCCCCTTTCCAGCGCCTGGTTCATTCATCAAGTCTGTTCGTGAGTCTGCCCACACAGCACGAACTGAAAATCAGATCTCTGTAATCTATCATCCCTGCAAATTCTAGCCTGTGTACTGATCTCCCTGCTGCAGATCACCGATGATTCCATTCGCCGTCTTCTAACCTCGCCTGCGTTCACTCAGTCCTTTGCTCGTGTGAGCAAATCGCATGGCCTTTCTATGCCGCTCAATTTCTCGTCGCCCCTTGCAGAGCTAAACGTTCTTGCTATTCTCTCCCTGTTGAACTTCGGCTCTGGTTACCGTGTACCCCTTCACGAAGCGACCGGGCGCGGGGCGTGGGATTCAATACGTGCCCTGGTGCTATCGATGTACATTACCGATGAAGGATTGCTCACCGCACGGGGAATGCAATCGACGGATGTTGGCAAGGTTGCAGAGCTGATGCGTGTCAGCATCCACGTCGAGAAACCGCACGAATCGATCCCGGGTGTCACGGTGGGCGAACTTGGTGGCCCGATGTATGAACTGACGACCTTGATTACGGGCGTTTTGAATGAGACGGGCGATATTTTGGTCGGGACAGGGTATCCTGATCTTGGAACATTTGTTGCACAGGCTTTGGAACTTGATGCAGAAGCAGTTCTCGAACGGGCAAGTCAGGATCGTGTTTGTGGTGGATGTGTCTGATGAAAGATTAATAGCTTGTTCGTGCGATCCCGGGGTTCAGAGATATGGCGCTAGTGAACGGACATCCCATCTACTGTTTTAAGAAAGCCCTGTTTCTGATCAATGGTATACGCGTCCGATTCGGCGCAGCATCTTCGTCGCCGTTTCCCATACCACCCACCTCCCATCTGCCGATCTTTAGCGACAACGTTATTCCGTCGTTGCTCGTCCATCTGGGAGTCATTGATCTGTCAGCATCCCCGATACTGCGTGGCGTCTTTCCGGATTCCCACTCTGAGAAGAAAATAGCGTCTTTGCTGGAAACAAGTGACGTTTCTAGCCGGCAGGGGTTGCCCCGAGAAGGGCCTAAATTAACGGCCGAACAGTCATTCGTTTTACGCGCAGCTGCGATTGATGCTTGTGAAATGATTGTGGCGGCAGCTGAATCAGCAGCTTTAGGGATTACCTTGAGCGACCTTGATGCATGGGTGTGGCAGATTGCTAAGGATAGAGATGATTATCGGCAGTTGGAACGATTTGCTGAGAAGGGGACGGTTTTTTTTTGATGTAGACCATGCTGGAATCTGATGCATGTAAATAGAAATGTTACCCGGACGATATATAATGTGTTGTTACGACGTATATTATTAAAAGGTACCTGCAAGTCTTGCCGTCTGTTCGCTGTTCCAATGTCCCCAGATGCTGACACTTTCTCGACTCCTCCAACTTCACCGTTCGATGGCTCTATTCGACCTTCGCTCTCGAGGAAGAGCAGCAGGCCTTCGTCGTTACGCCTAGACTCGACTCGCACTGAATGGCCGAACAATATTGTTCTGGAGACATCAGGTGCTACAAATGGACATATATTGACCGAAACGATCACTCCAACGTCTTCGCATTCTCGTATGGATACTGGCGTCCCTCCAATTCATTCTCCCTGCTTCGTTCACTCCCACCTCGATAAAGGCGCTTCCCTCACTGAGTGGCTGAGAAATAAGCAAACTGCCTTTATCCCAGAGGTCGGTGTCGCCCATTCTCTCCAGCGCAACGGAATCAACGGCGTCGACCACCAAATATCACCGCCTAGTTCCGCTTCTAGTTCCGTTATCAGCAGCAGCAACGACGAGTCCGACGACTATGGTGCCAGTCTTACCAAGCAGCTTGCCGAGACCGCCGTTGGTGTCCGTGAGATGAGCAAGCAGCTTGGTACGTCCTGCTATCGGCAATTTTGCTGGCCTCTTGTCTTACATCTGTTTCTTAGGCCGCGCTCGGGTTAGATCAAATATTCAAAATGTTCTCATCATCACCAAAGCCAGGGACAATCGTCTTATCAAGCTCACCAGAGAGCTGGCCTTGTATCTTATGCTCAAACCTCGGAATGGCCAGCAACGCGGTCTCGTTGTGTGCGTGGGCTCTGATGCTCCCTCGTAGTACTTGTTCATCTCGTCCTTCAGATACGTGGATAATCAACTACGACATTCTCGACGTTTTGATGCGGAGAGTATCGAACGCGACCATCCAGAGCTCTTCGTCCCATTTCCCCGCCGTCGTACTTCCAGCAGCACGTCGTTGTCGTCTCTCGTCTCCGCACAGCCCAAAGAAGAACTTTATCTCAAGGAAGAAGGTCAGCTACGTTATTGGACCAGCCAAATGTGCAGTCAGAGTCCCCATCTCTTTGACTTCGTCATCACGGTATGTCTGCGACCATATTTCCGGCGCTGCTATCTCATATTTATCAATAGCTTGGTGGTGATGGAACTGTACTCTTTACTTCATGGCTCTTTCAACGAATCGTCCCTCCTGTCCTCCCATTTGCTCTCGGTTCCCTAGGATTCTTTACCAATTTCGACTTTGCCGACCACCAGGCCGTTATGGACTCTGCTCTCGACTCTGGTATACGCGTTAACTTACGAATGCGGTTTACTTGCACTGTGTATCGTGCCGTCACCAATGAACACAAATTTCGGAAGGCTGTCAAGAAGGGGGAAACAGGAGAGATCATGATGAGAAACGTTGAGAAAGATGGTTGGGAAGCTGTTGAAGGCAACTGGAGTGGCGGCATCGCATATAATGAAGGCTGCAAGAATTTAAAGGACAAGGAGATAATGTGTTTCACAACACGACCGGTAGAAACGTTCGAAGTGCTCAACGATCTCGTAGTTGATCGAGGTCCTAGTCCTTTCGTCAGCCTTCTGGAGCTTTTTGGTATTGTTGCGCCTTTCGTTTTTGAACACATGTGCTCAATTCGTCTGGATAGGTGATGAACACCATATGACAACGGTTCAAGCGGATGGCCTTACTGTATCAACTCCAACGGGGTCAACAGCGTACTCGGTATCTCTATATCCATCTTTTGTTATATTAAATGCTGATATTTCATTCTATCCAGCTATCCGCAGGAGGCTCTCTCGTTCATCCAGAAATACCTGCCATACTCATCACGCCCATATGTCCTCATACTCTCTCCTTCAGACCCATGCTCCTTCCGGATAGCATGGAGCTACGAATATGCGTTCCCTTCAATTCTCGAAGCACTGCATGGGCCTCTTTCGATGGTCGAGGACGGGTTGAGCTGAAGCGTGAGTTTTTCTTTGACGAAAGATTCCGTTATGCTCATAGGATTATTAGAGGGAGACCATATCAAAGTCACAGCATCGAAATATCCCTTCCCAACTGTATGCGCCGACAAACAGTCGACCGACTGGTTCCATGCGATCTCTCGTACGCTCAAATGGAACGAACGTGAAAGGCAAAAGTCTTTTGTGATGGTGGAAGAGGGTCCAACCAAGCCAAGCAAGCGAAATAAACACAAGAATGGTTTATCAGAGGTTTCTGGTACCGTAACGCCCGAAGTCGTGGAAGAAGAGGATGTAAGCGAGGAAGAGGATGAGGTGTCTGATGAAGAACGAGATGATGGCAAATTTGATATAGACGATTCTTCCCCCGAAGCCGCTATGACCAAAGCAGAGAGGCCGGAGACGACTGGGCATGAGAAGGCGCGGGAAACAGTGGTACAGGACCTACTGCACAAAGCTCTCGCAGGGCCCGCTACTTCGGCGCTCAAAGAGCATAAACGGCAGAAATCACGTTCACATTCACGGTCCCGAGCGCGTTCGTGTTCAGGCTATCAATCTGGGGTCCAGACACCCGGTCGATACGCAGGTCCCGAGCCTCGCCCTCCTGTCATCTCTCCTCGCCGGGTGGAGTTTAATGTTCATGGCTCTGCATCTCTCCAAGATTCTACAGATTCAGACTCAGGACACCGCGGCACAAGAGACGACATACATTCTTCGAGGAGGTCGAGCGGGAAGAGCAGGATACCTAAGGATAGAGATTTGGACATCGAGGTTGTCCAGACGCCTACTGCTGGCAATTCACCCTATAGTCGTGGGCATTCACGCTCACGGTCTCGAGATGCTTCAGGACATCGAGCATTTGCTGTTTGGGGTCAAGATGAGAGTGATAGCACCACAAGCGATAGTGACACATAGGCTTTTGTTTACATCTTGTTATTTACACTGCCAGAAAATAGAGGGCACTGTGGAATATGGCTCGATACTGGTAGGAGCGGTCGATACCACTGTAGTTGAGATAAGTTGAGATAAGACATCTTAAGTACTTTAAGCAACGCTTGAGATATATACATGTATGGTAGTCCTCCCTCAATCGATGCATTAGTTTGTCCCTTGTGGTCCCCTAACGGGTATATGGTGTGAATCAGGGCTTTAATCCCATCCTAAATGTCCTCAAATATCCCCAATCACATCATTCCCCCTTGTTTGACTGTGTGCCCTCATTTGGGCTGTCAATTGGGACTCCACTCACCTCACCCCTTCTGTTACGATTTTTCTGCTTATCTTATCTTATCAAGGCACCTATCACCATCATATCTAACTTCAGACATCTACCCACAGTGACCATGACTATAATGGACAACTTCAATGATTGTACTATGGACTACTGCAGCTTGTGACCATCGCTCACCTACCTCATTGTTTTCCTTGTTTCACACATGACAGACACAGATACTGCTCTATTCTTAGTACAGGACTTTTTGTATATAAGTAGCATAGCTCTCACTGTATATTCCTCAGCTTTGGGCTAAAGTTTATCTATACCAACACTTTACTCTCTCAAAAAGAACTCGACTAAGCCCTTAGTCCTTTTTCACAGAGCCTAAGACACTGTAACGATACCCAGCACTGCTACTCCTTCTATTCCCATAATCTTTATTCCGCTCACTTTAGTGATTCATTTACTACTCCTTTCTTTATTATCCATGGCTCTCCACATCCAACTCATACAACATTCTTTCTATTGATTTATTCCTTATTTTACTCCGTCTCTCTTACATGTGATAACTTACTATAGTATATAGTCTACTCTTACTGTACCTGATTTGGGGTTCTACAAATCTTACACCAATACCTTGTCTCTAGGCCAAAATCTAAGCTAATCTCAAAAGTCTTATCTTATCCTTTATCTTGTGTGACTTCAGATGTGCAACTCTTCACACCTCCATCACAGACACTCAGTCATTCCCTAGGTGATTGTCTAAACATGAGACAGCCTTCAGTCTAGACTAAGTCTAAGGTCACATGAAGTTCAGGTCTAACAATTAGCTTGAAGCTTCCCTTTCATTCCTTCACTGCCAGATGCAAAGGAACCCCCTACATGAACCTTGAACAAGCCATTGCCCTCAGAGCATTTCTTGGCACACTTGCCATCCTCATCTTTCTGGTGGCCCTCACCACTTTCACCTACCACAACAGAATCCATTGCTTTCTGGTGAGGTGACAACTTCTCATCACAACCAGACCCCCCATTTTCCCTTTACTATGTCCTCCCCTCCAACCCCTCTGTACCAAACCCATCCACTGAACCAGGCTCCTCAAGGAGGAGGAGCACCTACCACACCCCCAACTCCAGCTGTTAAAATCTGTACACCAAGGATATATAACTCAGCCAGTATGTTTGAATGACTATATTGCACACTGTACCTGTACACCAAGGATATATAACTATCATAATAAGGTTAGATAAAAGGGTATATGACAGTGTAAAAGTGGGCTCACCTCAGCCAGTATGTTTGAATGACTGAGGTGAGAGAGAAAAGAAGATGGTGTATATGTACGTGCATCAGGGCACGTGATCCAAATGTGATACAAATGCATTGTATATAATCAACACTCCTCCTCAATGCGGAAGGCAGCATGAGTGAAAAAAAAAGAAATCAAAAAAATCAAGAAAACACAATCTCCTCCTCACACGGACAACTATGCAAGACCCAAGTCACTTCGACACTGCAGGAAATCAGTGCAAGGCAGTGGCTTTGTGAAAATATCAGCCACATTTTCCTTTGATGCAATACAATGAACAGAGATGGAGCCTTCAGCAACATGCTCTCAAATATAGTGGTAGCGTACATCGAGGTGTTTGACTTGGGCATGGAAAGCAGGGTCAAAAGCAAGACACATTGCACCATTGTTATCACATAGGAGGGGTGTAGGGTTTGGATCAGCCATCTGTATCTCCCGAAAGACCTGACGAAGCCACATTGCTTCCTTTACTGATTCAGAAACAGCAATATACTCAGGCTCAGTGGTAGAGGTAACAATTGTTGTCTGTTTCTGTGAGCTCCAGGTAATCATACTGGAACCAAGCGAGAAGCAGTAGCCCATGCTCAAACGGCGATCCTCCAGGCAGTTCGCATAAGAGGAGTCAGAGAAGCCAAGTAGAGAGCAATTCTCTTCTCCCAATATGAGGCAAAGCATGTACATGGCTTTTAGATAGCATAGGACATTAACAGCTGCATTCCAATGAGGGAGATGATAGCAGTTGAGGAACTGGGTAAGCTTTGAGACAGCAAAGGAGATGTCAGGGTGGGTACCAATGGCAATGTACATGAGGGAACCAACAAGGGAGCGATAGGGTAGGCGAGAGAGAGTTGCAGACTCCTGAGACAGAACAATAGTGGGATCAGGGTGGGATAGGCAAGTGTCAGGGTCCATAGGTATCAATTTTGGATCAGTGTCAACTTGGCCAAACTGAGAGAGCACCTTGTCAATCAGCGCTGTCTGAGATAAGGCAATTTGGTGAGCACTACGGTCATGCTCAATGGCGATGCCAACCACAAATCTTGCATCCTCCACAGAGATCTCCCATTTGGAATGGAGTTGAGCAAGGAAGAGGTCATTCTCAGTGTGACAGCTGCCAACAGAGAGGAAGTCATCAATGTGGACAGCACATAGGATGGTGCCAGTCGGTGTCTTGCGGTAGTAGATACACCATTCACATTGTAAATGCTTGAATCCCCAAGAGAGCATCACAGCATTGAGAGTCTGGTTCCAGATACATCCACTTTGCTTCATTCCATATAGGCCATGCTGTAATTGCCAAACCCAAACCTCTTTACCTTCCTCCGCAAAGCCCTCTGGTTGTTCCATCCACTGGGTTTCATTGTCACTGAGGAGGCCATAGAGGAAGGCAGTCTTAATGTTGAATTGCTGAATATCCCAATCATGCATAGCTGCAATATGAAGGAGCAGACAGAAGGACTCCATACAAGCAGTGGGAGAAGTTGTATGCTCATAGTCACAGCCATAAATCTGCTCAAATCCACAAATGACAAGGTGGGCTTTATGATGAATAGCAAGACTGATACTGTCACGTTTCAACTTGAATACCCATTTGGCATGTAGTACCTTTTGACCAGAGGGAACAGTGGAGTGGGGTACCAACTTGTAGACACCCATGGATTTCAGACTCACAAGCTCCTCATGAATACTGTTAAACCCAATCAAGTCTATGTGCAGATCCCAGGGCCTCATGCAGGGTAGAAGGGTCATCATCAGGGATATCAGCAGCATAAATCTCAGGCCGCAGCGAGCAGCTCCTCAAGTATGATGTCCTCATCATTGACATCAGTAACAAGGGAAGGACCAGCAAGGTCAGAATCATCAAGAAGGGCAGCTTGGAGCTCCAGACGAGCATGTCGACAAAGATCTTTGGCAGCAGAATGTTCAGCCTTGAGACATGCACCAGCTTTTGTGGCAGGCAAGGGTAGCAGCTTGAACAGCAGGGATATGATGAATTCCCTGAGCAGCTGCAGCACATTCAGTAGGGAACAATGGGACAAGATGAGTGATGTGGGGAAGAAGGGGGATCAGCAGCAGGGAGAGGGACAGGAATGGGAGCAGACTGAGCCAGGACAGGAATAGACTGAGCAAGGGGAGGAAGAATAGGATCAGAAGCAGGGATTTTAAGGGGGTTGACGATAACACCAGGTTGTAGAGGGTGGTCAATAGAATCCTTTCTTTCAATGAATCGGACATGGAAGGATTCTACAACCTTGTTAGAGGGTTTGTGAAAACAGCAGTAAGCCTTAGAAGCAGGGGCAGAGCCAATCAGAATACACTCAACCGACTGGGGGTAAATTTTAGGGTTCTTCTCCACAGGTTGGATGAGAATGAAGATTTTGCACACTGTACCTGTACACTAAGGATATATAACAACTATCATAATAAGGTTAGATAAAAGGGTATATGACAGTGTAAAATTGGGCTCACCTCAGCCAGTATGTTTGAATGACTGAGGTGAGAGAGAGAAGAAAATGGCATATATGTACATGCATCAGGGCATGTGATCTGAACATGATACAAATGCATTGTATATAATCAACACCAGCAAAGAGTTCTCACCACATTGGCAAGACTCTTCCCTGCAATATCATGCCAGGATCCAGCAATGCCTCTCAGACCCTGACCTGCAAACTAGTACTCCACCCTCAACAGGCTACTGGGCCAAATGAATGACCAGACACTGCCATAGAGGAACATGGCTGGGACCTATGGACTCTTTTCAGGAGTACAAACCCTGATGTTCCCCACACTCCTAGTCCAGATCCCCCAACCTATGAGGAGGCCATTCTTCCAGACCCCATCAACCTCATCCACCCACACCCCCAACCAGCCTTACTCAGCTGGCCCTACAATGACCACAGCTTCCCCTCTGATGGAGAGGACAGTGACTCTGACAGCCTCTCTGCCCCAATCCCTGTCACCTCTGAGTTCATATGGATTGGCACCCCAGAGTCCCCATCCTAGCATGTTCAGTCAATGACAAGAGGGAAAATGGTGACCAGTCACATTCATGTCCAAAGCCCTTCACTGCGAACAGAGCATAATTATGAAATTTATAACAAAGAGCTGCTCACCATCATTGTTACAATTTTCTCACATATCTAATCTTATTCGGCCAGCGCTTATCTATATCTTATCCGACATTTTCCACAGCATCACTTTTATCATCACCTTTTTTCTGACACTCTTCAGAGGTGTTCCCGCCCTCACCTACCTCTTGTATTGGTCCTGATGGCCAATTACCTTTTGGTTACACCACCAAAGAAACTGACTCCAATGTTGGATAGACCACACCTTCCATGCCCCCCTATCTCCCAGCAGTCCCATTCTACCCATTCCCCATATGGTCTCCAACGCTATGGCACCACCCAGCCCAACAGATCGGTCATGTCCTTCCCCTCATCACTCGGCTCCGTATGCAATCCTGAAGATTAGGCAAACTTCTGGGGTCACTCCAGTCCTGGAAATCAAAAGTGACATTGGCAAGCAAGAACACAGCATCCTTGTTCACAACTCAACCCTCGATAGCCCTGTCCCTGCCATACTTGCTGCCTCCTCTACCAACAACTCCATGGCTTCTGCATCATCAGCTCCCCGAGGAGTTCCTAGAGCCAGAGGACTCCCTCGAGCTCTATGAGGTCACAGAGTCCAGTGGCATGGAGCTCCCAGTCATCACCCTCTCTGATAGTGAAGATAATGACCCCTACGTCCCTTAGAGCCCCACTCAGTCAGAGTTCAAGGCCTACATCTGCAACCGTCAGACCCGCCCTGACTCCCCTACCATCCCTCTCCCCATTCTCAACCAAGCGAGGCCTTTCGTCCTCACCAGCTCTGTCTTTGCAGACCCAACCAGGGAAAGGGAAAGGACTGGCGAGCTCAAACTCGCCTGCCTCCGAGGCCTCCAAGTTGACATCAAAGCCTGACCCATCAACCGTCCCAAACACCTTTGCCCCATCTCCCCCAAGCAGCGCATGGAGATTATCCAGTGCCTCCATCACCTCATATCCACAATCAGCAGCAGTACCATGAGTGGCAGTACTAGCAGCAGCAATGAGACAACACGTGCTGAGCTAGTAGCTTGCACCTACTAGGAGAGGATGATGAGGACTTCGCCCACCATCAGCATTGGAATTCGCTTTCACAATATCAGCATGGAGAATGAGCAGGTGGTATGAGGAAGATGAGTTTAGGAGATACAACAAGCACTGGCAGAGGGGCCAGTGGGTCAACACCAGGCTTGGTGCCAACTATGCCCCTGCCACCCCTCAGTGAAAATGAGTGCCTTATCTATGGCAACCGCTTCAATCTACAGTTTGAGTCCCTGACGCCGAGAGCACATATGACGAGGATGCCTGGGATATTACCCATGAACAGCATCGTGCTGAGTCCCAGCACTGCTGTTGCTGCTGGTCCAGACAATCCCCGATCTGTGAGAACAAGAATTCATGCGGATCTATATAGGTCACTTATCGGTTCTTATATCAGACCTGACCTTCCTGTCCTCAAAGATGGGGAGATCCTGGATGAGCCTGAAGCCAGAGGATCAGGAGCAGGAGCATATTATTGAGTATTGCGCAACAGAATGGGCCGTGTACAATTTTAATATAAAAAACCCCCATTGACCATATGCAGAGCCTGAAGACTACTGCCCCCTCTTCCCCCAAATGCCTCTTCCCCTTTCTCCACCACCTCGACTCTACATGCCAAGAAGCCGAGGAAAGGGCAAGGGCCAAATGTTTGCTGGGGCTGGACCCAACGAAGCCGAAACCTTGAACACTGGCAATCAGCCACCCATCGTTCCAAGCCTGGACTGGACGTGATGGAGCCATCAAAGGCTCCCACCTCCAGGCCAACATACCAGCCCACTGGCCTGAGACCCTGATAGCTGGTCGCTACCTTGGGGCCCCGGAAAAGCGCATGACCCTGACGATGAACCCCCTAATCCCAGCAGGACAAATGGCCAAAGATGCCTCCTGGCTAGGGATGCAAGCCGGATTTGATGCGAAAGCCCGCCATCTTCAAAGGCGAAGCTGATGACATTGACCGCTTCCTCACCCACTGTGAAATGTACTTCCAAGTACATGACCCATATATGTATGCCGATCCCTACCAGGTCACCTTCAGTTCCTTGTACTTCACCAGGAAAGCTGAGGAATGGTGGATCATGATACTAGCCGAAAGGCGAAGCCACTCACGCAATAAGTTCCGCCTCCCCAGCTGGGACAACTTCTGCCACCTGATCCACGACAAATTCTGCGATCACGCAGTAGAAGAAATCCACCAGCAGAAGATGTATGATCTGCACCTCGGTAAAGGAATCGCCGACAACTACTTCCAGGCTCTTGAAAAGGAGGCCAAACAGGCAGGACTCAGAGGCGATACTGGGGCTCACAGGCATATGGTTGCTGCTGTCAAGAAAGGAGTCCCTGACTCCTATACCAAGATCATTTCTGACATCAGGATCAGCATGCCCAAAACCTACTGACCAGTGGAAGGAGTGCATCACCATTATGAACGCCGCCCACCAGCGCAAGGCCATCAAAGACAGTCTTGGTCACCCCAGCCCCTTTATCCCAAAGAACAACAACCACGCCACGAACACCAATAAGGCTAATATTGGCATGACAAGTTCCTTGGGCAACAAAAAGACAGGCACAGGTACCACCTATGGTGGTCGTGGACAGGCAATGGATATTGATGTGCTCAGGTCAGAGGGAAAGTGTTTCCGTTGTAAACAGAAAGGACATATTAGCAAGAATTGCCCGCTGTAGAGTTGGAATAAGAAGAAAGAGGAGGTTAGGGCCTCAACTATGGAACCTGCTATGGAATCCAAAGTCGAGGAGGTAAAAGATGGCACTGAGAAGTAGATGGTTCAACTTACTCGGCGAAGGACTTATCTGGTACAAAGAACAATATCACTGGTTGGACTCATAGTATTTCTGTAGTCGCTCCCCATGTTAACATGCATTCAAATATACCCTGTTTTAATCGTTCCAAGTCCAGATAAACAAGAACCACAAAAACTGACATCCAAGCCTGCTGTAGGAGAGGGGACATGCCGTGTGGCACTGGAGCCCTCAACACTGAGTATTAGGACTCGGGTCAGAGTTGAGTAAGCAGGACACCCTTAGGGCCTCTGAAGCTGAAAGACTCAGCACCTTCTATGAAGGACAAGACACTTCCTGCAAGGACCTAGTGCAGCGGAACTCAAGTGCCTGCCAAGGGCCAAGACCACAGAGTCTGACTCTCTGGGGCATGGGGCAGAGGGCCCCCACAAGGTAACCATGGTCGAAGTTCCGGATGAAGAGGACGATACTGCCTTCCGACTCCATCAAGTGAAACAAGCCAAAGCTCATTCATCTCTGCCACCAGAGGAGACCCAGCCAAAGGCTGAGAAGGTCCCACCAGGATGGATGAAACCATTTGAGACCGAATGGACATGGAGGGCCATCTGAGAAGCCAAAGATGAATCTGCTGCCAGGTCAGTGCTCCTTAATTGGAGACACTGGACCAGGGCCAAAGAAGTGGTCAATGACCTCTTGGAAGGGCTCCACTGTGCCCAAAGGACCAATGTACTAGAATGGCTTGATGAGTTAAGGAAGCCCAGGCACTACCTCATCTGTTCCCAGACCATCTCCAAGCGAGATCTCAAAATCCCACTCAAAGTCAAAACCACCAATTATCAAACCTATCGACACTACTGCCCTCCTTAGACAGCAGATGCACAGGCAGCTCAATTCATAGTGAGTTTGTCAAAACCCACAAAATCCCTGTCTACAAGACCGCTAGTCCCATTCCCATCTACAATGCCGACAGTTCCCATAACAAGGCCTGGAGAGATTACTGAATTCGCAGAACTAAGGCTCACAATAGGCGACCATAGCAAGAAGATCGACCTTGCAGTTATCAACCTCAGTTCTAAGGAAATCTTCCTCAGTCATGACTGGCTCATTCGCCACAACCCACTCATTGACTGGAGCACCGGCAGGATCACCTTTGCCTGGTGCCAATGCACAAAAAACCCCTTCCCCCTACCGGACTTCAGATCCTGATGACTGGTGGGATGAAGAACTCGAAGAAGGTGACCGAATCCTAGCTGTCGACTTTGAAGAAGCCATTGAAATCCATGCCGTTCACAAAGCCAACGAACTTGCCACCAAAGCGAACAAGGGAAAGGAGAAGAAGACCTTTGAAGAGATGCTATGTACTACGACTTTGCTGGACCTCTTTGAAAAGAAAAACTTCAATGAACTTCCTATGCACAAACCTTGGGACCATGTGATAGAACTTGTCCCCAATGCCAAGAACACTCTTGACTGCAAGGTGTACCCCCTGAACTGCACCAAGCAGGAGGAGCTTGACAAGTTCCTTGACAAGAACCTTGCCACTGGTTGTATCTGACCTTCCAAGTCCCCTATGGCCTCCCCCTTCTTCTTCATCAAAAAGAAGGATGGGAAACTATGCCCCGTACAAGATTACCGTAAGCTTAATGAAATGACCATCAAGAACCGTTATCCCTTGCCCCTCATAGCCGAACTCATGGTCAAGCTAGAGAGTGCCAAATACTTCACCAAGCTCGACGTACGATGGGGATATAACAACATCCGCATCAAGGAGGATGATGAGTGGAAGGCTGCATTCAGGACAAACTGTGGCCTGTTCAAACCCACTGTTATGTTCTTCGGCCTCACCAACTCCCCCGCCACATTCCAATGGATGATGAACAACATCTTCAAGGACCTCATCGCATCCAGCAAGGTTACCATATACCTTGACAACATCCTAATCTTTTTGAAGACTCTAGAAGAGCATCGACAGATCACTCACAAGGTTCTTGCGCTCCTCAGGAAACACAAACTTTTCCTGAAGGCTGAGAAATGTGAGTTCGAGGTACTAGAAACAGAGTACCTCAGGGGTAATAATTAGCTGAAGGATCCATCCATATGAATCAAGTCAAGATTGCAGGAATCACCGAGTGGCCTCTCCCCAACAAGAAGAAGGAACTTCAATCCTTCTTGGGATTCACCAACTTCTACCAATGCTTCATCAAGGGCTACAGCGAAATTGTATGCCCAATGATGCATCTCACCAGGAATGAAGCATGGACCTGGGGACCTGCCCAGCAGGAGGCATTTGACAAGCTTAAAGCCCGCCTTGCCCAGGACATTGTATTGGCAATCCTGACTGAAACAGGGAGGTTCAGAGTAGAAGCAGAGGCTAGTGAAGGTGCCATCAGGTGCTGTCCTCTCCAGTCACATTCTTGTCCAAAGCCTTAACTGGCCATGGAATGCAACTACGAGATTTATGACAAGGAACTACTTGTCATAATGCTTGCCCTTGAGGAATGGAGACATGGGTGCAGCTGTCGATATCAAAATCTGGATGGATCACCAGAACCTCCAGTATTTCTGAAAGCCCCAGAAACTCAATCAACGACAAGCACAATGGGTAACTGAGCTCACCGAATATCACTTTACTCTTCACCACAAGCCAGGAACTGCAAACAAGAAGGCAGACCTCCTCTCCTGATGCACAGACCATGATCAAGGACAGGACAACAACAATGAAGTCATAGTCCTCAAGGCCAAACACTTCTGGGCACTAATCATGCCCACCACCGACGAATCACACAAGCGCATCAAGAGCGCGAACCTGTGATCACCAGAAATGGGATCAAGGGATTGCCAAGTCACTCAATCACGAGAAAGGCATCCAGGAGAAGGACAGGCTTCTCTACTATGACCAGAGGATATATGTGCCCCACAATCAGGTGGTGCGAAGAGAAATCATCTCATGTTGCCATGACCACATCACCGCTGGCCACCCTGGAGTAGAAAAGACCAGAGAGCTTGTCCTTAGAGACTACTGGTGGCCCAAGATCAGAAAGGACATCCAAACCTATGTCCAAGCCTGTGAAACCTGCGCCCGCACCAAGTCAAGTATGCAAGCCAAACGTGCCCCGCTTCATCCAAACAAAGTGCCCTCGGAACCCTGGACTCACATCTCAGTAGACATGATCACTGGTCTACCAGAGTCAAATGGACACGATGCCATTCTCATCATTGTCAACCGATTCTCCAATGAAATTGTCCTCATAGCTTGCAACATCAAACTCTCATCAGAAGGATGGGCAAGAATTCTTAGAGACAAGGTATATGCCAAACATGGCATGCCCATCACCGTCATCTCTGACCGCAGACCCCAATTTGTATCCAAGTTCCTAGAAGACCTCTATGGCATGCTTAATATCAAAAGCAACACCTCTACAGCCTTTGTTAGACCTGAACTTCACGTGACTACAGACGAGTCTAGGACTTCGGCTGTCTCACGTTCGGACAATCACTGGAGGAATGACTCTAGTGTCTATAGCTCAGCGAAGAAGGACTAAGTTCTTAGTCAAGTTCTGTAGTGAGAGTAAAGCGTGGTATAGATAAACTTTAGCTCAAAGCTGAGGATATACAGCGAGAGCTACACTACTTATATAGGAAAACTTGAGTACTAAGAATAGAACAACAGCTGTGGCTGTCGTTCAGAGAACAATAGAAAGCAATGAGGTAGTCAGGCGATAGTTGTGAGCCATAGTACCATCGTTGAGGACAGTCCGTTATGGTCGTGGTAACTGTGGATAAGCGCTTGAGATAAGATGAGATAGTGATAAGCACTTGATAAGATAAGATAAGCGGAAAAATCGTAACATTACCCCCTTGTTAAGACAATCAGTCCAATTGTCATGGCTCATCCTGGGGGGCGTCGAGTTGGCGTGAAAGTTCATTATTCCTAATATTCGTTTATAAGATCCTTCCATAGGTCATTGTCAGGGATCTTTGATCCATTTTTGGAGTCCAGTCCTGTCATTGGGCTTTATAATATACAATACTGTCATGATATTCATGGTCGAGGATCATGGTGACGGCTTTTGCTGGGTCTTTGGTTACGATTTTGGCTATGTCGACTTGTCCTGTTTGTTGGATCTTGTCTTCATAGTCTTGGATCGCTTCCTGAGCATTTTCCATTTCTGTGTCTCGTACCCATGAGTTGTGTTCCTGGGTCCATCCCTTCCATTTGACGAGGTAGTCTACGGCATCCTGTGCTTTTCAGTCCCTTCTTTCCTCTGATTTTGCAGGGTTCTGGAGTCAAGTACCTCCTCTACTTCGTATTGCTCCTCATCATCGATGAGATCGGGCGGAGGCAGGTGGTAGTTTCTCCTGATTCAGGAAGGAAGGTGAGGTGTATGGGGATAATAGCTTCTCATTGAAACGCGGATGAATTTTCCAGTGAGGTGGGAGCTTTAGTTTGTATGCTGATGCCCCGGCCTTTTGGAGGATTGTGAAGGGTCCAACTTGTTTGTCATCCAGTTTTTTCTTGGGTCGTGGTAAGTGGAGGGTCGCGGCGTCAAGCCAGACCTGATCTCCGACCTGATACTTGGTTGCGGGACTGTTTCTTTTTGTCGTATTGGACCTTCATTTGTTCTGCTGCCTTCTGCAGGGCCGTTTGTGTTTGCTTGTGGACTTCTGCCATGGTCATGGTGAATGTCCCAGCGGCCGGGTTTAGGAAGGGGGAGGTTCGAACGGAGTCAGGGTACAAGTCGTGGGTTGCAACCATAGAGTACCATGAACAGGCTTTTTCCAGTGGCTGAGTGGATTCGGTTGTTGTGGGCGAACTCTGCCATGGGCAACCAGTCACTCCAGTCGTCCTGTTGGTAGGAAACAAAGAGGTGAAGGTAGCCTTCGAGCTCTTGGTTGACTCGCTCGGTCTGTCCATTGGTCTGAGGGTGGAAGGCGGTGGAGGCGTTTGGCATGATGTCCAGGATTCGGTATAGGTCTTTCATGAACGTTGAAACAAATTAGGGACCTCGATCGGAGATGACAACCTGAGGGCATGCTGTGCTTTGCATAGACATGGTCTCGGAGTATCTTGGCCCATCCTTCTGCCGAGAGTTCGATGTTACAGGGGACCGGGATAATGGCTTTGGAGAATCGGTCTACAATGACAAGAAGGGTGTTGTAGCCTTTGGACTCGGGTAGTCCGGTGACCATATCAACTGATATATGGGTCCACGGTTCAGATGGGATCGTGTTTGGATGAAGGGGTGCAGCCTTTGCTTGCATGCTTGTCTTGGCTCGTTGGCAAGCTTCACAGCCTTTGATGTATAATTCTACATCCTTCTTGAGCTTCAGCCACCAGTATTCTCATTGGATAAGTTCTTTGGTCTTTTCGATGCCTGGGTGTCCGGCAGGTGATGTGGTCATGGCTCTGGGCGATGATTTCCCCTCGAAGGACGTGGTCTTTTGGGACATAGATTCGTCCATCATAGAATAGGAGTCCATCTTTTTGGGTGATCCCTCGTTCATGGTTGAGGGAGTTTGCAATCCCTTGATCCCAGTCTTCCTTTCGTCAGGAGTGCCCTTTGGACTTTCGAGTGTACTTCCGCAGTGGTGGGCATGATGAGGGCTCTAAAGTGTTCTGGTTGGAGGACAACGACATCATTGTTGTCGTCCTTGCCTTGGTTGTGGTCATCTCGTCAGGAGAGGAGGTCAGCTTTTTTGTTGGCGACACCGGGTTGATGGTGGAGGACGAAGTGGTATTCCGCGAGTTCGGTGACCCAGCATGCTTGGCGTCTGTTCAATTTCTGGGGTTTCCGGAAATACTGGAGGTTTTGATGATCCGTCCAGATTTCAACGTCCTTAGCGGTGCCCATGAGGTAGTGCCGCCATTCGGATAATGCAAGCATGATGGCAAGTAGCTCTTTGTCGTAGATCTCGTAGTTTCATTCTGTCACAGTTAGGGCTTTGGACATGAACGCTACTGGTCACCATCTCCCTTCTTGTTGCTGGCTGAGGACTGCACCAATGGCTCCGTCGCTCGAGTCAGCTTCAACCTTGAAACAGCCTGCCTCTGTTGGGATGGCGAGGATGACATCCTCTGCCATCTGCTTCTTTAGCTGTTGGAACACCTGATTCTGGGCGGTTCCCCACGTCCACTCCGCCTTTCCGGTGAGCTGGGTGAGCGGTCGGACAATCTTTGAGTAGTCGTGGATGAATTTTCGAATAGAAATTGGTGAATCCAAGGAATGACTGCAGCTCCTTCTTTTTGGTAGGCGTTGGCCACTCAGTGATTCCGGCAACTTTAACCTGGTCCATTCGTACCGAGTTTTCACTAATGATTACTCCCAAGTACTTAGGTTTCTAGTACTTCGAACTCGCACTTCTCTGCCTTGAGAAGCAGTTTATTCTCTTGAAGACATTGGAGTACATGGTGTACGATTCAGCGATGTTCATCGAGACCTTTGGTGAAGATGAGAATACTGTCGAGGTAGATGGTGACCTTGCCCTCGGCGATTAGGTCCTTGAATATGTCGTTCATCATCCACTGAAAGGTGGCCGGCGAGTTGGTGAGGCCAAAGAACATTACTGTGGGTTCGAAGAGTCCTCAGGTTCATTCTGAAAGCAGCCTTCTCCTCATCTCCCTCCTTGATCCGGACAGTTGTTGTATCCCCAACGAACGTCAAGCTTGGTGAAATATTTGGTGCCTTGGAGTTTGTCAATGAGTTCTGAAATGAGCGGGAGTGGGTATCGGTTCTTGATCATCATTTCGTTAAGTTTTCGGTAGTCTTGGACAGGGCAAAGTGACCCATCTTTCTTTTTTATAAAGAAGAAGGGGGACGTGAAGGGGGACTTGGATGGGCGGATCCGCCCTGATTCCAAGTTCTCGTCCAGGAATTTGTCCAATTGTTCCTGCTCATTCTGGTTCAAGGGATAAACCTTGCAGTCAAGTGTGGACTTGGCATTTGGGACGAGCTCGATGGTGTGGTCCCACTGTTTTCGTTCGGGAAGGTCGTTGAAGTTTTCTTTCGAAAACAAGTCGCAGTACGAGCGGTAGTGCTCGGGTACCATTTCTTCAAAGGTTTTCTTCGGCTTGTCCATATTGGCCTGGGCTGCTAGGTCATTTGCATGATGTACAGCACGAATGACGAGCTCTTCCTGCATGTTAATGGCGAGGATGGTCTCTCCCTCTTCAAGCTCTTCATCCCATCGGTCATTGGGGTCTGCATTGGGGAGTGGGAATGGGTTCTTCGTGCATTGGCAGCGACCGAAGATGATCATGCCCGTTTTCCAATTGATAACGGGGTTATGGCATTTGAGCCAGTCGTGGCCGAGGTAGAGATCCTTCAAGCCAAGGTCGGTGACTGCTAAGTCGATGCATTCGCTGTGTCCCCCAATGGTAAGGTGGAGTTCCACAAATTCAGTGATGTTCCCTGCCTTGTTACGGGTTCCATCGGCGTTGTAAACTGGGATGGGGGCGGCGGCTTTCCTTGTGTCGAGCTGGTGACTCTGAACAAAGGAGCGATTTATGGAGCTGCCCGTGCAGCCGCTGTCTATGAGGGCACGGGCGGTCAGGGTCTGGTTATTCGTGGTTGTCTCGAGCTGGACGCTGAGTGTAAAGTCTTGTCTGGTCGATTTGGTACCCCTGATATAATGAATCGGCTGTTGGAGCTCATATAGCTCCTCTAATGCGGGTTCGCCTTCTTGTTTTAGTCCATTGATCAGGTCGCTGACGATCTCGCCAACGCGGTCTTGGTGTACCCAACAGTGGAGGGCAGCTTTTGCTTCACTGTCGGTGCAGGCTTCACAAATGGCCCGGAGGGTCCATTCCATGCCAAAGGGTTTGAGCCAGCGGTCAGGTGGAGGAGTCAGGGGTGTTTGGTACAGAAGGGGGGACTCTCCGATGGGGTAGTACTTGGCATTGGACTTTTCCTGGGCAGCGCTTTCTTTCTGCTGTGTCACCCACCATCTTTGGTAGGCCGTGTCGTCTTCTTCATCTGGGATTTCCACTATAGTGACGGCTTGCCCCCTTTTTACCGCCTGGGCACTAGCAGATCCAGTCCCTGTGGCTTTCTTGTTGTCCTTGACCGGTCATGCGTCTTCGTCGGTGTTGGGTCAGGGAGCGTCGTGGAGATGCCCACTTCCGGTCTGAACACCAGGGCTAACCCTTTGAGGGTCGGGGGGCTGGTCTATGAGCGTCGCGTTCTTGTCGCATGAACTGTGACTGCCATTACCTACTGGCGCCAGCAGTCAGGGTGGGGTTGTGCTCTGCTGCCCCGCCGCTTCCGACTCAGTGTTTCATTTGTTTCTGTTCTGTTCCTGCTTGAGTCTTCCAGGAACACCTACCCGTGGTTCCTGCAGCTTCATAGGGCTGCTTTCCAGAGCCTTTCCCTATGAGGGTATTCAAGCTCTGTTTAGCCAGTCCCGCAGAGGCGTTCCCCCCGAGGGGTTCACATGTGGGCAGTTCCCGTATTAGGGGTTCTGGCAAGTTCGGTGGGAGGCTCTCTGCCAACTCCAAAGAGTCTTTTCCCTGTTCGGCATCTGAGGGTTCGACCTCGTCGGCGCTTGAGTCCGGGGTGTCCAGTTGTGCTAAGATGGCATATCAGTTCGATTCTTTTGGTACTGGTCTGCTAGTCGTGCAGGGAATGTTAAAGGCGATAGAAACGGGTATATTCGAATGTGCAGTAGATAATACAGAAGATGTAACTAAAGAAATATTATAAGCCCCACCAGGAGGATGAGAAAGCACACCAGTACTTGAGGAGGAGGTCGTCAAAGGGGAATCGAGCCCTGGACGACCTAATCTTTTACCTCCTCTATCTTTGACTCTGTCTTCAGCTCAGGTTTCTGTTCTTGCTCGACTACTACTAGTGAGCGAATGTCCTTGAACTCTCTTCTCTTCAGGCAATCCTTCGACATGTGCCCCTTTTCTTTGCAGTGGTAACACCTTCCCTCCCTTCGCAGGATGTCTATGTCCATAGCTTGTCCTTGTCCCCTGTACGTGGTCCATCTCCTGGTCCTGGCATCTCTGGTGGTGGTTTTGACCTGTCCTGGCAGCTTGGCTGGTGTCGAACTTGTGGCCCCAGCTGTTTTGCTGGGGCTTTGGTGCAACGGTCCAGGCTTATTGCCTTTCTAGTCAGGTCGTCGCTTGTCGGGGCGTCCAAGAGTCTGCTCAAAGATTGTCTGTTTGGTGTGATCGATGTAGAGCTTGCAGACATGCTCTTTCCACTCGAGATAGGTTTCGGGGGTGCAGGATGCCCTGGTTCACGATGGTCTTGGCATAGCTCTGCAGGATTCCCCATCTAACGGCTTGGACCATTTTCCCTCGCTCTCCTTTGTCATGTCGGAGTCCTGCCAACTTGGCCTGAATTTCTATGGCCTGGAAGAAGTCGTTGGCATTCCCACTTCCCATTCAGTATCTCGTTCATCCTTTTCTCAGTGCTGCTGCTCGATGGTGGGGTCAGAGAACTGGCAGTGGATGAGGTCGCAGTATCCGTTCCAACTTGGATACTGGACTCAGTTGGGTGTTGGCGTCGTAGAAGTTGGGCCTCCGGTATACCCACCAGTCCTTAGCAGGGCCCTTTAACAGGGAGGACTGCGAGTTGGATTTTGATTGAGGAGTATGGGAAGTAGACCTCGAAGGAGGCGAAATAGGAGTCGCAGTCCCCCAGGTAGCGTTCGATGTCGTCATGGGCTCCAGCAAATTTATCCAGGAGCTCATGCATCGTTGGTCAGTACCTGGAGGAACGGTTCTTGGGTTGCCTGCAGTCCCGACAGGAGGTACGAAAGGTGGTCGGCCTGGTATTCAGGGGTGGTCTTGGTAGTGACCACCTGTCGCTCCCATCACTGGATGGCAGGGACGAGGGTGGCTTGTACTTGGCTAGTCTGCCGTCCATGTCATTGACCTTCTTTGCTAGGTCGAAGCAAGCAGTCCTCCAATGTATGACTTTGGCTGTGAGGGACTCAAGGGTTGGAGGCGTCTGGGGCAGCGGTGGTCCAGTTGGCTGCTGGGTGTCTCCGGGCTGGTCGGATTCGGGGTCTACGTCAATATTTGACCCTGCCCCGGCCAGCAGGCAGCTCGTGCCTGGTTCATGATAGCCATGATGCCAGTCAGTCGGCTTCTCGGCGGGGAATCTCGTGGGGGGGGGGGGGGGGGGGGGGAGTCTGGTAGCGGTTCGGGGTACTGGGACATAGTCTAGCGTGTAGGGGCCATATTGGGAAGAGAATGTATTGGGGCCATACTGCTCAGGCCCCCCCAAACGTCTCTGTATCATAGTTAAGTGTCAAAATTATTCCAGGGCGTCCCTAGCCCTGGATTCAGCACGCTCCTGCTCATGTTGTCGGGTGAGGATGAGTAGGATGACTCCCATCTCTCTTTCTTCTTCCCTTGTCCTCTCCCGTATTCCGTAGATTCGATGGCCAGCGGAGGTTGGGTATAGCTGCCGGTTGAGATTGGCATGTATTCGAGCTCAGATGGTCTCATTCCTTCCTCTCCGAGGAATGTCGTCCCTCCTGTTGATGGCCAACCACTCATCCATGTCTGGGCGGATGGGCGAGTGCCAGCCTCCTCGGGATTCGAGGTTGTCGTGTTGTAATTCCCAGGCCGCGGACTGAGCGGGACCGAGTATGTCTCTGTCTGCCTGTGAGAGGGCAGGCCAATCGTAGTCTGCGCTACGTGGGTTAAAGGGGTCATCGGGGTCGCTGTGGTAGAGGAGCTCATTAGGCTCGTCGCTTTCAGAATCGGGGGAGGGAGTGCGAGGGGGGGTGGCGGGCTGGGGTTCAAGGGGGATTGCTTTCTGCTCAGGGGAGTGTAGAATGATCAGGAGGACGGGCCTTCGCTCATCGGTGTGGGGCTCTTCCTTGGTGGCAGGGTGTACCAGTTTCTTTGTCTTCTTCTTCATCCTCTGGGAACTGCTCAAAGGCGCCTCGGAGCTCCCACTCGTTTCCGACGACTCAGGATTTGGAATCCTTCAAGGCTGACGGGTCTTTCAGGGAGAGCAGGCTCAACATAGGTGGGCAGGATACTCGCCTCGTATCTTCCGAGAAGGTACCGGCTGAGGTCGTAGGCCTCTTGAGCAGTTCGGGGGCCTGTCTGTGATGATCTGTGGCGCTGGAAAGGGTTCAGTCCAGGGGGATGGACTCGAGGGTGGTGGTGTCTGGGGACAGGGTTCGGGGGGCTCCTCTTGGTCGGCTGGGTTCAGGGGTTGCATTCCTGGGGGGTTCCTGCCATGGCGGGAACTCATTGCTGGAGTTGGCAGGTGAAGCCAGATCGTTGGGTGACGTGGTGGATGAGGTCTTGCTGCGAGATAGGAATGGGTTGTTCGACTTGAATGGGAGAACATAGCTGGTAGGCAATTGGGGTTGGGGGCAACTGTTCCCCTAGATGACGGAAGAACTGTCATATTTCTTCCTCGTATTCGAGGGTGAGAGTGACGATGGAGAAGATCACTAAGGATCCTAGGACAATGGAGATGGCAATTATGATGGCTTGTTCGAAGTTCTGCATGAGTTGGTTTCTTCACAGTGAACGGTGAAGAAACCAGAAGGAAGCTTTGAGCTAATTGTTAGACCTGAACTTCACGTGACTACAGATGAGTCTAGACTTCGGCTGTCTCGTGTTCGGACAATCACCGGAGGAATGACTCTAGTGTCTATAGCTCAGCGAAGAAGGACTAAGTTCTTAGGTCAAGTTCTGTAGTGAGAGTAAAGCAGTGGTATAGATAAACTTTAGCTCAAAGCTGGGGATATACAGTGAGAGCTACACTACTTATATAGGAAAACTTGAGTACTAAGAATAGAACAACGGCTGTGGCTGTCGTTCAGAGAACAATAGAAAGCAACGAGGTAGTCAGGCAATAGTCGTGAGCCGTAGTACCATCGTTGAGGATGTCCATTATGGTCATGGTAACTAGTGGATAAGCACTTGAGATAAGATGAGATAGCGATAAGCGCTTGATAAGATAAGATAAGCAGAAAAATCGTAACAGCCTTTCACCCCCAAACAGATGGACAGACCAAATGCACCAATCAGGAAATTGAAAAATATCTTTGCATCGTGATCATCATCAAACTGACTGAGCCGACTGCCTGCCAATATGCACCTTTCAGCATAATAACCATATGCACTCCGCCATGGGCAAAAGCCCATTCCAGATTCTATATGGACGACATTCCCGAGTCACCCCTGACTCTTGAACACACACCCCTCTCTGTACTCCCACGTTGGAAGTGTTTCATGATCAAATGAAAACCTATCCATGCCAAAACTGAAGCTGCCCTTAATCAAAGTGGCCAAACAAATGAAGACCCAGTATGACAAGAAGAAGAGAGCCACCATCAAATACCAGACCAGAAATAAAGTCTGGCTTGATATGACAAATCTTCATCCCCAGACCCAAGAAGAAGCTCGACGACAAGCAGTGTCGGCCCCTTCCAAGTTCTGGAGAAGCGCGGCAGCTTCAGTGTACAAACTGAAGCTTCCCCCCACATGGAGAATATACCCCATCTTCAATGAAACCCTCCTCATACCATACACACCCCCGGCATTCCCGAATCAACAACAACCACCTCCTCCACCCAATATCATCATGGGTGAAGAAGAATACAAAGTCAAAGAAATTCTCGATAACAAAGCATGCAAAGTATGCGGCAAGAAGGGAGAAAGGTCCAAAACAGTGACTGATTATCTCGTCAAATGGAAAGGCTATGGTCCGGAAGACAACAAATGGACCACAGAAAAATACCTCAGCCAATGCAAAAGAGGCAATTGCAGAATATTAGGAGAAAAAGGGAGGAATGTCGGTTGATGCCATTGTCATTAACTCCCAAAACAATATGATCATTATCGATGCCCACTACCAGCAGGAGGATGACAACGACAAGGTCAGACCAGAGGACAACACATGGTATTACCTTATCAAGGTCACTAGTGCCCAGGTGGAAAAAGGGGGCCAAGAATATGGATGGCTAGATGAAGAATGGAAACCAGAACCCAAACTTGGACATCTGGAGGAGCTCATTAAGGACTATTGGTGGGCTAACAAGCAAGACAGCAAAGTGGACCCCCCACAAGGGAGACGAGTCTTAGGGCAGTCAAGACACCTGCCTTAACAAGGGGGTAATGTTACAATTTTCTCACATATCTAATCTTATTGGCTGGCACTTATCTATATCTTATCTTATCTCAAGTGCCTATCATTGTAACCACAACCATAATGGACTGCATCAGCATTTGTACTATGGACTACTATGGCTTGCAACCAATGCTCACCCTTCTCATGGTTTGCCTTGTTTCACACATGACAACCACGGACAAAGACTCTATTCTTAGTACAGGACTTTTCATATATAAGTAGCATAGCTCTCGCTGTATATTCCCCAGCTTCGAGCTAAAGTTTAATCACACTGAACTTAGCTAGTCAACTCAGCCTCAGACTAAGACATTAGTCCAACTGCTCTTAGTTGCCATTCAGCCCAGAGACTCCTTGGGTGACTGTTCAAATGCGAAACAGCCCTCGGTTTACTCTTGTTTGGTTTACTTGGAGTTCAGGTCTAACAATCATGCTCATGCTGTCAGAGTGGTGGCACTATCTGATGGGTGCTGCTGAAGACATCAAAATCTAGATGGACCACCAAAACATCCAGTACTTCTGAAAGCCACAGAAACTCAACTGCTGACAAGCCAGATAGGTAACTAAACTAGCAGAGTACTACTTTGCCCTTCATCATCAACCTGGCATCACTAATAAAAAGACTGATCTCCTATCCTGATGAGACAACCACAAGACTGGTTACCATCTCTCTGACCCTTGACATTGCAAGCAAGAAAGGGTTATCAGAGAGACTGGTAAATCTGAGTTTGAAATCCCAATGCTGCATGGGTGGCTGGAAAGATGTCATGTGAATATCATGTGTGGACTTCGGACTGAAATGTGTCCCCCATTAATACACCATTGTTTACCTTCTGTTTTACTATCATGAATCCCTTGAAAAGCTCTCCTAAATATTCCCGAAAGCTATAACTCATTCTTTGAACACTTGGCTTCTTCTAATACTGTCAACTTCTGCCCTAGATCCCAAACAACATCTGGTAGACTGACCAGCATCAACATTTCAACTCTGGGGTGTTCACTCCCATGCTGATATGATGACTTCTTCACAGCAGGCAACACAAATTCTCATGTGCACTCATCCTCCCTCAGTCATCTCCCTATGCTGCAGAGCCCTTTTTCTGAGGCACTGGATCAGCAAGATGTCGAAAATACTCCTCCTACACCTGAACTCTCTGTCATGATAGACTCAGAGACCTCTTCATCATCAATAACTTGTCTGTCACCTTTGGAAACTGATGACATATCTGCTGAGTCTGCTATTCTTTCTACCTTCTCACAAGATCACTTCATCTCTCCATCTGATGGCTCAGATGTTCTTTCTTTGATTGATATCAACCAGCCATCAATAGACAAGCTGCCAAGGTTCTCTCATGGTCTCTCTGATGTCGAGAAGATGTCTTATATTCTTTCGCTTCTTCAGTCAAGTTGTCTAGTGCCGTTTGATTTATTCCTGCACATGCTTGACCCAACACAAGAAACTACTGCCAGTTATCGTCAAAAGATATACCAGGATCCAAGAAAACTCTATGTGATACTTGATGCTATTCGATCTGATCCTGATGGACATGATAAACTTGATTCTTAGCTTCTCCCACATGCAATCACAGTAGTCATGGAGTCAGTGAGCCGAAAGATGGATACTATGGTGAAGATTCTATGAGGAACAATCACCCAGTTCACACCTCAGTTCTTCAAAAGCTGGAGCCTCAGATCTGCCATTGGTTTGGAACATGATATTCAGTTTGTCAACAATTCAGATCCAGCTAGTGTGAAACACAAGCAATACCGCCCTAAAATCCAGCACCCTGAATTATATAATATCCTAACAGATTTATGAATCTCATTACTACTCACCTATCAATCTCACTTTTCCCGGCATGCCTCAGCCATCCTTGATGACACTGAGATTGAGATATTATCCAAAACTCATCCAAAGGACATCCAGAATGTGCAGGTGATCACTCAGATCTTGGGGCAGACTCATGAATGGGAGAGGAAATGGGCTGCTATGATATACAGTGCAATCATGGGGTACAATGCCAAGCTGGTTGCAAGCAAGGCAAAGCCTAGAGGCCACCCAAAGGAAAGAGGTCAGACTGCTCCAGTAGCAGCAGGAGCTCAGATGATGGATATTGAAGAGGATAGTGAAAAAGCAGAAGGTAGCACTTCTAAATGGCCTTGTTTGCACAATTGAAAGCATGTACTATAACAAAATATACTTAATCATCTTTCATACCAGGCTCTGAGAGTTCTAGGTCTAATTGCGGCAATCATCAGTATCCTCTTCTCCATCTACATCGTCAATTGGAATCCCTGCTGCCAAGCATTTCAGCTTCTGGTTGAATGTTGCTAATGTCAATGATTTGATTAGACACTTGCCAGTGCCAAGGACATCAACAGTTGGCTTTGGAGTAACGACTGCTATTTTGTTTAGTTTGAAGGAGTTGAGACAATATTTTTTTGCTTTGGATGCAATACAAAGGACAAGTTTGGATGTGTTGGGGGCTTTGTGAGATTGGCCATGATATGCTGTGTCAAATGATAAGGCCACATTGCACTTAATACTGTCGAGCACATTGATTGAAGCAGATATCTTGGACAAATGATCCCAAGAGGCCTTCAAACCCTTGGCTGTGTATAGTTCCTGACTCAAATGTTTGTCCTATTCTCTCTGGACTGATACAAAATTAAAGATCTCACCTTTGCGCACTTAATCAAGTGTTCCATATTCATATCAACAGCTTGACATTTGCCTGGAACTCCAGAGATGTTGATAATCATGTTGTCCTGAACAAGATCACTGAAATGATGGTTAGAGTATAATATGATAATGATGGCTTAACATACTCAAACCCATCACCCTTCCATACCTTCTTCATGTTATGCATGAAGTGAAGTATTTCAGTACAGTAATTCTTTCCGCCAGCTCCACAAAACATCATTGCAAGGTTCGGAAGAATATCTTCTACTCATCCAAAATCACCATCTGATATATAGCACATGTCACTTTGGCAACATAAAGAAGGTCATGGATTAGCAGGTGGGTGAATGACATTCTTTGATGGATGGAGATAGGTCATATTCAAAGGGCTGGGCTCAAGTAAGGGTGTCGCATGATTATTCAAGATCCTGTCAGCAAGTAGAACCAAGTCATTGGAGGAAGGTTTTGAGGCAAAGAATAAAGAGAGATCAGGAAATCCAGATTTGATATGCCAACCATCAAGCAATAGGCCATCTAGAATTTGAAGCAATGCTGCAAGCAATGTATAATAGTCTGGATGCTTTCCACCAAGTCAAGTCTTCTCTATGACAGCAAATCAATGTGTCAGACTTCCATGCTGAGTGATACTTCCCCAGTGAGTATGAAGCAATGCCCAAACCATATTAAGGCACAAATGAAAGAGACCGATGCCAAGCTGAAAGCATTCCATATGAGTGAAAGAGTCAACATCTCCGATCTGCAATAGCCTCACCACACAAAGATTTTTCTGTGTTAATTGATCATTGATAGTGAGTAAAGCTGTATTGAGAAGATAATCAGATGAAAGTTGCAGCTGTGTCCAGTACCTATTATTGATGACTTTGATGTTTCCCTTGATAGTTGATTCATCGATTGACGTGATTTGCAGAGGAAAGAACTTGGTTTTGTAGCCAGGAGGGAAGGGACGGCGAGGTTGGTAGTGAAAGGCTGTATGTCGAGTCACAGTCTTGAAATCTGGAGCATAGGTAACCAGGACATTGAGTACATAGCATCAGAACTGATGACATGTGGCCGAGTTCTGTATATCGGTTGGCTGGATGTCATGGTAGAAGTTGAGCTTAGGTGACAGTCGTGCATGGGAAAGCAACAGTGCCAGCTGCATAGCATTGAGATTTGGATTCTGAAGTTGGTAAATGACAGGAAAGGTACCAGACTGAACCTTTGCTGGTGCTCCAGGATGCTGCTCAATAGAGTCCGATAATGATAAGTTGACATTGTCAAATCCTCCAAAGACCTCCCCATCTGATGCCTCCTTGCGTGTTTGCAGGACAGATTTATCCCCCAACTGATCCACAAGCTGCAACATTGCCATATACAATTTGCAAAGACCAACAGCATTGAGCATCTTGATCATCAACCTAGAACATCCAGTCCTCCAAAAGAACAGCGACATTGGGGCAGTGAAGATTGAGCTTAACTGCAAGCATTGGCTTGCAAGTTGCCCAATGATGCAGAAGCATGCCTAAGAGGAAAGTAAATATATATCTGAGAGATAGTTGTTAAAGAATGGGAGTCTCACAGTTTCTGACTCTTTCTTTTTATTATCCTTTCAGACCTTCTCTGTACAAGCAGCACTGTGTAGAATTTTGAGAAGTGTTGGCATTATCGTTTCAGAAGGTACAGAAGTGTACATGGGACCAAGAAAGAAAACTGAAACATCTACAGCATTATCACCATGCCTGGGACTCAAGCAATACCATGGCAATGTATATATATGAGCTGTTGGCTAAGATTAGCCAGCATGATCTTGACTCTATGAAGATTATGTACCATTGGGTGAGTCATCACCAAATTCAGTTGCAAGACATTCACGGATACAGGCTTCTGTCTGTGCTAGAGCAACAGCACCCACTGTGATCTGTTCACCTTTGGAACACTTCTTCTTCCCTGATGTAACAGCCTTTGAAAAAGGCAAAAAGTGATTGGCACGATGCTCCGAATCTAGCATGCACAAGTCTAGGTTGGCGATCCATGGTTCCATCATTGTAATGACTAGTGCAGATCGAGACAGGTCACATATATGGCCTGCTCATTGAAGAAACTCTGGGAGCTCAGTACACATCCCAACTTGGATAACCATATTGATTCCTCTCGCATCAACACCCTGTTTTGCACATCTATCAGAATATGTCCAATTATCAAATAAAAATAACTTACATGACTCGCTGCTGAAGTCACATTGAGAATGAGACAATGACTATCATCTTCAGCAAAATCATTGTATGTTTTTTCAAGGTATTCCAGTGACATGTCGCTGTGATAGTGCTTGGATATACCAAGTTTCTGGAAGGTCTCAGGTAGATGAGCGTTTAGATATTGAGATAGAGTTGTAGCCTGGACTTTGTTGTCATGGAATAAAATAACCTTTGGCAGACACATTGGTGGGTGAAATGGTTGGGGAACAATGCAGTCAAAATTACAAAGCTCAGTAATGCTTTTGACTAGGGGAAGCTTTGCATAGATGATATTTGGTCTATTAATAGACTGGCATATGATAATGGTATGAGGGGAGAGCAGAAGCTTGGTGTAGACTTGTTTAAACAATCAATCAGGTAGGGCTGTGGAAAGCACTTGGAAGCACACATTGCTAGGCAAATGATGGTGAAACTCATCAAGCAGACCCCATGCAGCCCAAAATGGTGCATTCCCATTTATTGGCAAACCAGCCATTGCCACAAAATGAGCCTCATCAATATGAACATGCTTTACACATGAAGCAAACTTGAGCATATCCAAATACTTTGATAGTCTTGTTTTATGTCCATTGCAGAGCTGAAGCTGTTCTGGTTGGACAATCAGGTGTGCAATACTCCCATTGAAGACATCCTGTCAACACATTAGCAGATAATTAGCTGAGAAAGATGCAATAGTACCTTCCACACTTTATCAGCATGATCTGTATCTTCATTGATAGGTAGCATTTGGATATGAAGGTGCTTAAATGATTGTGCCTGTTCACATCAGTAAGTACTGCGCAGAGTAAGAGTACTATGTTATATACCTGCATTAGTTGAAGATGCTTCAATGGTGAAACAGTGATTGATGTTGTTGTCAGAAATAGCAGGAGTGGAATCAATATACACATGGTCTTCCCCCAACCAGTAGGTGCAATTACAACACTATCAACACTCTGGGAAGGCCACAGAGCAGCCTGTATTTGATCGTCTTGAGGTATAATGGCACCTTGGGAGGCAATATAAACAAGTAGACAGCTTCGCCAAGCGAGAGACCATTCAGTAGGTGAGAGAGCAGTGAAGAAAGACTCCTCAGGAAGCTGAAGTGGTGTAAGGATATGTTTTGCATATATTACAGCTTCAGTGTCAGTGAAAATGTCTTGGAAAATGTGCAGGAGGGTTGGAATTGCACTGGAGGGCAATTTATGAAGGTTGATATCAAAACAAAAGGATTTTGTTGGTGAAAAGGTAGATTCAGGCATAAAAAGTGGAAATGGGTCAGTAGGGATGGACATAGTTAGAGGAACAGCATTGTATTGGAGGGACATTTGTGTTACATGCAAGTAAGAAGCAAATAAAAATAATCAGTAACTGGTTGGCCTCAGTCTGAAGTCCACATGTGATATTCACATGACATCTTTCCAGCCACCCATGCAGCATTGGGATTTCAAACTCAGATTTACCAGTCTCTCTGATAACCCTTTCTTGCTTGCAATGTCAAGGGTCAGAGAGACAGTTATGAGTCTATCAGCATGCTAAAGCAAATATGCAAGCCAAAGCCACTCCTCTTCACCTGAATGTGATTCCATCTGAACTATGGACACATATCTTGGTAGACATGGTCACTGGACTACCCAAATCCAAGGGCTATGATGCTCTCCTAGTCATCATAGACCACTTCTCCAAGGCCATCATTCCAGTCCCCTGCAAGGTAGAACTTTCTGCTGAAGGATGGGCCAAAATACTTCAAGACTACATTTATGCCAAACATGGTATGCTGACTGTCATAATCTCAGACCAAGGCTCCAAGTTTGTATCACAGTTCATGAAAGACCTATACCAGATGTTAGACATCATGCCCAATGCCTCAACTTCCTTCCATCCCCAGGCCAATGGACAGATGGAACGAGTTAATCAGGAACTCGAGGGATATCTCAGAATCTTCATTTCTTATCGACAAATGGACTAGAGTGATTGGCTCCCAATTGCTGAGTTTGCACACAACAACTATGTTCACTCCACCACTGGCAAAAGCCCATTCATGGTACTTTATGGATACAATCTGTGTCTAGTACCTGACTCCATTAGACCCTCCCCCTTTGCCAACCCAGCTACCAAATCCTTTACTGAAATCATGACTGAAGTCCACAAACAGACCCAACAGGCACTAAAGAAGGCCACTGACCAGATGAAAACCCAGTATGACAAAAGGAAGAGAACTGCCATCAAATACAAGATTGGAGACTGTGTTTGGCTGGATGCTGCCAGCCTTCATCTTTCCTGACCCAAGAAAAAGCTTGATGACAAACAAGTTGGTTCCTTCTTAATCCTCAAAAAGACTGGAGCATCTGCTTACAAACTAAAGCTTTTGCCTCATTGGAAGGTACACCTACACTTCAATGAGAAGCTCCTATCCCCATACACTCTGCCATCTTTCTTGAACCAACAACTACCACCACCACCTCCACCAGACCTCATTGATGATGATGAAGAATATAAAATAGAGAAGGTGCTCGCCTCTTGAGCATGCTGAGTCAGGGGAAAAAGTGGACAACAATCTAAAGTTGTCACCAATTATTTTGTTAAATGGAAGGGTTGGACCTGAGAACACAACTCATAGGTACAAGACACTGAGATGGAGCATGCCCAGGAAGCGATCCAGGAGTATGAAAATGAGGTCCAGCAAGCTGGACATGTTGACATAGCCAAAATTGTAACCAATGACCCAGCCAAAGCCATCACCATGATCCTTGACCATGAATTCAAAACAAATGGCAATGTACTTTATGAAGCCCAACAACAGGATGGATATTAAAAGTGGATCAAGAACCTGGATGTGAACCTTTGGGGAGACCTATTACAGGAATACTGGGCAAGTCAAGATGAAAACCGCAAGGAGGAACCTTGACAGTTAGGACAACTGTCTTAATGAGGGGGTAATGTTACAATTTTTCCACTTATCTTATCTTATCAGGTGCCTATCCACAGTTACCATGTTTATAACAGAGGTTCTCAACAATTGTACTATGGACTGCTATGGTGCACAACTATTGCTCACCTACCTTGTTGTTTTCTTTGTTTCATGCATGACTACCACAGACACTGTTCTATTCTTAGCATCCTAGTTTTTGTATATAAGTAGTATAGCTCTCACTGTAGTATCCTCAGCTTTGAGCTAAAGTTTATCCATACCACACTTTACCCTCACCATAGAACTCAACTAAGTCCTTAGTCCTCCTTCACTGAGCCATAGATGTCTCAGTCATTCCTCTGGTGATTGTCCAAAAGCAAGACAGCCAAGGTCTAGACTAAGTCTTTGGTCATGTGAAGTTTGGGTCTAACAGATGTAGAAGGTGAAGACGATAAAATGATCCTATCTGGTGAAAGTGAAACAATGTTGCAGCATTAAAAGACAAAAGCAAGTTATTGGAGCAAGAATCCATGTATTGGCAGTAATTAACACATCCAATAAATTTAGACTATAGCAAGCAATGGGGGATAACCTGGAGCAAAAGAACTCCCTTCTCTTCTGTAGAATACAAGTTTTTATACTAAAAGTTTGGTTTTATAAATAGAAAAGATATTTAAGCATTAGTAAGGCTGTAAGTCCTTGGATTAGTAAATCCATAGTAAATAGAAGAAGTTTTTGTCAGCTGAGGCATATCAGCTTGTCTGTATTGCCATGTCTGGATGGTAAACCATGTGGAAGTGGAGAATGATGAGTAAACAGCTAGGTGCTGTTTAACTGTGGACTGTGAGGGTATGGTACATGTTCTGAGGTTGATAAATGGATATAAGCTGCTGTGAAGGCTTGGTGAAGTAACAGCCTGAGTAACCACAGTCTGGAGTATTCGTGATGGGTCAATATCTTTGATGGAGGAGTGTAGGGTCTAAATGATGTCACTATGATCAAGGAATTAAGGGGCATGTCAATTGGGTGCCTAGAACTGATGTGGCAACTCCATTTTGGGTACAATCATCAATCAAAGGTGTATTGCTGTGATCAGCCATGGAAATTTGGAGAATAAACATGAATGGAGGGGTATTAATATGGTTTGCTGAGTTATAACCATGGTTTATCATGGTTATTGAAGGATATCAAAGAGTATAGCATATAATCAAAGGTTGGGGCATTAAATCGAGTGCGAAAACATAGGATAAGGAAGATGGTAGATATTGAATCTGTTATTATTGGGTAGTCAATGGATAAATCCATGAATTCTGAGCATACAGAGCCTGGAGGCTCATCATCATGGACACCATCATGGCCTTCTGTTTCCCTTTCACCTTTTGGCACTTCATCACCAGCTCTGCCCTTGCTGCTGTTAGACCCGAACTCCGGGTAAACCAAACAAGAGTAAACCAAGGGCTGTTTTGCGTTCGAACAGTCACCCAAGGAGTCTCTGTACTGAATGGCTACTAAGAGCGTTGGACTAATGTCTTAGTCTGAGGCTGAGTCGACTAGCTAAGTTCAGTGTGATTAAACTTTAGCTCAAAGCTGGGGAATATACAGTGAGAGCTATGCTACTTATATATGAAAGGTCCTGTTCTAATAATAGAGTCTTTGTCCGTGGTTGTCGTGTGGAATACAAGAGGCAATATGAGAAAGGCGAGCATTGGTCGCAAGCCGTAGTTGTCCATAGTATAATTGCTGATGCGGTCCATTATAGTCGTGGTTACGATGATAGGCGCTTGAGATAAGATAAGATATGTGATAAGCGCCGGCTGATAAGATAAGATAAGTGAGAAAATTGTAACATTACCCCCTCATTAAGGCAGGCATCTCGACTGCCCTAAGACTTGTCTCTGTCGGGGGGGTCCACTTCACTGTCTTGCTTGTTAGTCCACCAATAATCCTTAATGAGCTCCTCCAGGTGCCCGAGTTTGGGTTCTGGCCTCCATTCTTCGTCTAACCAATCATAATTTTGGCCCTCTTTTTCCGCCTGGGCGCTAGCGACCTTGATAAGGTAATACCATGTGTTGTCTTCTGGTCCTACTTTGTCGTTGTCGTCCTCCTGCTGATAGCGGGCATCGATGATGATTGTGTCATTGCCAGGGTTGATTACGATGGCATCGACCGCCATTCCTCCTCTTCTTTCCCAATATTCAGCAATCGCTTCTTTTGCGTTGCCGAGGTACCTTTCTGTGGTCCACTTGTTGTCCTCTGGACCGTAGCCTTTCCATTTGACGAGGTAATCGGTCACAATTTTGGACCTTTCTCCCTTCTTGCCACATACTTTGTGGGTTTTGTCGTCGAGGATTTCTTCGACTTTGTATTCTTCTTCGCCCATGATGATATCAGGCGGAGGAGGTGGCGGTTGTTGTTGGTTTGGGAACGCCGGGGGTGTGTACGGTGTGAGGAGGGTTTCGTTGAAAACGGGATATATTCTCCATGTGGGGGGAAGCTTCAGTTTGTATGCTGAAGCACCGTGTTTTTCCAGAATTTGGAAAGGGCCGACTCGTTTGTCATCTAGCTTTTTCTTTGGTCTGAGAAGGTGAAGATTTGTCGTATCAAGCCAGACCTTGTTACCGGTCTGGTACTCAACTGCAGCTCTCTTCTTTCTGTCGTACTGAGTCTTCATTTGCTCAGCTGCTTTGATCAGGGCGGCCTCTGTTTCAGCATGGATGGTTTTCATTTGATCGTGGAAGATTTCCGATGCAGGAGTTCGAAGGGTGGCATGGGATCTAGAGTCGGGAGCGACTCGGGGGTGTCGTCCATATAGGACCTGAAAGGGGCTTTTGCCCATAGCGGAGTGTATTTGGTTGTTGTGCTGAAAAGCACAGATAGATAGCCATTCGGCCCAGTCGTTTTGGTGATGATTAATGACTAGGCGGAGATATTTTTCAATGTCTTGATTGATGCGCTCAGTTTGGCCGTCGGTTTGAGGATGGAACACTGTGGAGGCATTGCTTTTGATATTGAGCATGCCGTAGAGGTCTTCTAGGAATTTTGAAATGAATTGGGGTCCTCTGTCAGAGATGATGGTGATGGGCATGCCATGTTTGGCATATACTTCGTCACGGAGAATCTTCACCCATTCTTCTGACGAAAGTTCGATGTTGCAGGTGACTGGGATGATGTCTTTGGAAAATCGGTCGACGATGACGAGGATCGCATCGTGGCCGTTGGATTCTGGGAGCCCGGTGATCATGTCGACTGAGATATGAGTCCAGGGCTCAGATGGAACTTCATTTGGATGAAGCGGTGCCCGCTTGGCTTGTGTGCTCGACTTTGTGCGGGCACAAGTCTCACAGGCTTGAACGTAGGTTTGAACGTCCTTCCTGATCTTGGGCCACCAGTAGTCTCTAAGGACGAGCTCCTTGGTCTTTTCTACTCCAGGGTGTCCTGCAGTGATATGATCATGGCAGTGTGAGATGATTTCTCCCCACACAGCATGGTCGCAGGGCACATATATTCTTTCGTCATAGTAGAGAAGACCGTCCTTCTCTTGAATACCTTTTTCATGGTTGAGTGATTTGGCGATCCCCTGACCCCATTTCTGGTGGTCACGGGTCGCGCTCTTGATGCACTCGTGGGATTCGTCGGTAGTGGGCATGATTAGTGCCTGGAAGTGCTCAGCTTTGAGGATGACGATTTCATTGTTGTCATCATGTCCTTGGTCATGGTCTGCACATCAAGATAGGAGGTCTGCCTTTTTGTTCGCTGTCCCTGGCTTGTGATGGAGGGTAAAATGATATTCGGCCAGCTCAGTTACCCATCGCGCTTGTCTGCGATTGAGTTTCTGAGGTTTCCAGAAATACTGAAGGTTCTGGTGATCCGTCCAGATTTCTATATCAATGGCGGCCCCCATGAGGTAATGTCTCCATTCCTCGAGGGCGAGCATTATGGCAAGTAGTTCCTTGTCATAAATTTCGTAGTTGCGTTCCGTGGCCATCAGGGCTTTGGACAGGAACGCGACTGGTCTCCACTTTCCCTCCTGCTCCTGTGATAGGACAGCTCCGATGGCTCCCTCACTAGCGTCTGCTTCTACTCTGAATTTCCCAGTCTTGGTCGGGATTGCCAATACAACGTCTTGAGCAAGACAGGCTTTTAGCTTGTCAAAGGCCTCTTGTTGCGCAGTTCCCCAGGTCCAGGCTTCATTTCCAGTAAGACACGTCATTGGGCGTACGATTTCGCTGTAGCCTTTGATGAAGCATCGGTAAAAGTTCGTGAACCCTAAGAAAGATTGAAGTTCTTTCTTTTTGTTGGGGACAGGCCATTCAGTAATTCCTGTGATCTTGACCTGGTCCATGCGGATGGAGCCTTCGCTGATTATTACCCTGAGGTATTCTGTTTCCAGTACCTCGAACTCACATTTTTCGGCTTTCAGGAACAGTTTGTGCTTCCTGAGAAGTGCGAGAACTCTGCGAGTGATCTGTCAATGCTCTTCTAGAGTCTTCGAAAAGATCAGGATGTTGTCAAGGTATACGGTAACCTTGCCAGATGCGATGAGGTCCTTGAAGATGTCGTTCATCATCCATTGGAACGTGGCGGGGGAGTTGGTGAGGCCGAAGAACATGACAGTGGGTTTGAACAGGCCACAGTTCATTTGAAACGCCGCCTTCCACTCATCATCCTTCTTGATATGAATGTTGTTGTATCCCCATCGCACATCGAGCTTGGTGAAGTATTTGGCACTTCCTAGTTTGTCCATAAGCTCAGCAATGAGGGGCAAGGGATAACGATTCTTGATGGTCATTTCGTTAAGCTTGCGATAATCCTGGATGGGGTGTAGCTTTCCATCCTTCTTTTTGACGAAGAAGAAGGAGGACGCCACAGGGGACTTGGAGGGTCGGATTCGACCAGTGGCGAGATTTTCATCCAAGAACTTGTCTAGTTCTTCCTGCTCGGTGCGGTTTAGGGGGTACACTTTGCAATCAAGAGTGTTTTTAGCATTGGGGACAAGTTCAATCGTGTGGTCCCAGGGTTTGCGCATAGGGAGTTCATCGAAGTTTTCCTTTTCAAAGAGGTCCGCAAAGTCATGGTATGCAGCTGGGACCATCTCTTCAAAGGTCTTCTTCTCCTTTCCCTCGTTTGCCTTGGTGGCGAGCTCGTTGGCTTTATGGACTGCGCGGATTTCGATGGCTTCCTCGAAGTCGACGGCCAGAATGCGGTCACCTTCTTCGAGTTCTTCATCCCACCAGTCGTCGGGGTCTGAGTCCGGTAGGGGAAAGGGGTTTTTGGCGCATTGGCACCTGGCAAAGGTGATCTTGCCAGTGCTCCAGTCAATAAGCGGGTTGTGGTGAACAAGCCAATCATGACCAAGGAAAATCTCTTTGGAACCAAGGTTGACGACGGCGAGGTCGATCCTCTCGTTATGGTCGCCAATGGTGAGCCTTAGTTCTGCAAATTCGGTGATTTCCCTGGCCTTGTTACGGGAACCATCTGCATTATAGATTGGGATGGGGCTAGTGGTTTTGTAGACAGGGATGTTGTGGGTTTTGACAAACTCGCTGTGAATGGAGCTGCCTGTGCATCCACTGTCTAAGAGGGCAGTGGCGTCGATGGTTTGATTATCGGCGGTCTCGACTTTAAGTGGGATTTTGAGGTCCCGCTTGGAGGTGGTTTGGGAACGGATTCGGTAGCATTGGGGCTTCCTTAACTCGTTGAGCCATTCTAGCACATTTGCTCGTTGTGCGCGTCGGAGCCCTTCCAAGAGATTGTCGACTACTTCTTTGGCCCTGGTCCTGTGGATCCAATTAAGGAGTACTGACCTGGTGGCAGATTTGTCTTTGGCCTCTCGGATGGCCCTCCACATCCACTCGGTTTCGAACAGTTTCATCCATCCCGGTGGGACCTTCTCAGCTGAAGGCTGGGTCTCCTCTGTTGGCGGGGATGGATGAGGCTTGCTTTGCTTTGCTTGATGGAGTCGAAAGGCAGTATCGTCTTCTTCATCTGGGACTTCAACCATGGTTACCTTGTTGGGGCTCTCTGCCCCGTGCCTCAGAGAGTCGGACTCTGTGGACTTGGCCCTGGGCGGGTGCTTGAGATCCTCCGCATCGGTCCTTGCAGGGGGTGTCTTGGCCTTTGAAGAAGGCGCTGAGTCTTTTGGCTTCAGAGGCCTGAGGGCGTCCCGCCTACTCGACTCCTGACCCGAGTCCTAATACTCGTATGGAAGGCTCCAGTGCCACCTGGCATGTCCCTTCCCCCACAGCGGGCTCGGATGTCGTTTTTTCTTTAGGTTCTTGATTATCTGGACTTGGAACAGTTAAGGCAGGTATATTGGAATGCGTATTTATCGTATCAACATTTCGCGTAACTACAGAAGAGCTATGAGTCCGACCAGTGATATTGTTCCTCGTACCAGATAAGTCCTTCGCCGAGCAAGTAGAACCTTTTACTTCTTGGCACCATCTTTTACCTCCTCAATCTTTGACTCCGTGGCAGGGTTCCGTCGTTACGGCCCTGATTCTCTTCTTTCTTCTTGTCCTTGTTCCAGCTCTGTAGCGGGCAATTTTTGCTAATATACCCCTTTTGCTTGCATCGGAAGCACTTCCCTTCTGACCTGAGCGCATCAATATCCATTGCTTGTCCCCGACCGCCGTAGGTGATGCCGGTACCAGTCTTCTTGTCCGTCGAGGAACTTATCGTGCCACTACTAGCTTTGTTAGTGTTCGTGGCAGGGTTGTTGTTCTTGGGGACGAAGGGACCGGGGCGACCAAGGCCGTCTTTGATAGCCTTGCGCTGGCAGGGCCTCGTTCATGATGGTGACCCAGGCTTTCCATTCTTCATAGGTCCCAGGCATGCCGACTCCAATATCATAGATGATTTTCGTGTAGGAGTCGGGGATTCCCTTTTTGATGGCGGCGACCATGTGGCCGCGAGCACTGGTGTCGCCTCGGAGTCCTGCCTTCTTGGCCTCTTTCTCGACGGCCTGGAAGTAGTCATCGGCGAGGCCTTTGCCGAGGCAGAGGTCGTACATCTTTTGCTGGTGGATTTCTTCTACTGCATGATCGCGGAACTTGTCGCGAATCATTTGGCAGAAGTCATCCCAGCTGGGAAGATGAAACTTGTTGCGGGAGTGGCTTCGTCGTTCCGCGAGGATCATGATCCACCACTCCTCTGCCTTCCCGGTGAAGTAAGAGGCAGCAAAGCCGACTCGGAAGGGGCTGGCATACATGTAGGGGTCATGCATCTAGAAGTACATCTTGCAGTGGGTGAGGAAGCGGTCGATGTCGTCGGCCTCACCTTTGAAGATGGCAGGCTTTCGCATCAGATCTGGCTTACATCCCATCCAGGGTGCATCTTCGGCCATTTGGCCGACAGGATTGGGGAGTGGGTCGTCAGGGTCATGGTACTTTCCTGGCCCTCAAGGGAGCGACCAGCTGTCAGGGTCTTGGGCGAGGGGACTAGTGTGCCATCCTGGAGGCGGGGAGCCTTTGATGGCTCCATCATAGCCAGTCCAGGTTGGGACGATGGGCGGCTGATTGCTGCTGGCGTTCGAGGTTTCTGCGTTCTCCGGTCCAGCTCTGGCAAGTATTCAGCTCTTGCCTTTCTGGCTTCTCGGCACGTGGGATCGTGGTGGCGGGGACAGGGGGAGCGGCTTTGGAGGGTTTCGGGGGTGGTAATCTTCGGGTTCTGCGTAGGGACGATGAGGGTATTTCATATTAAAATCATAGATGGCCCACTCGGTAGCACAATACTCAATAATATCCTCCCGCTCTGGATCCGCTGGCTTCAGGCTGTTCATCAATCTCCCCATCTTTGAGGAAAGGAAGGTTGGGTCCTCCGTAAGGACCGATAAGTGACCTATGAAGATCCATGTGTATTCGCGTTCCCACAGATCGTGGATCTGCTGGACCTCGAGCAACAGCGTGCTGACTGATGGTGCTATGCTGCTCATGGGTGATATCCCGGGCACCTTCTCGGATGTGTTCCTGTCGTTGGGACTCAAATTGTGAACTGAAGCGGTTACCGTAGATAAGCCACTCGTCCTGATCGAGGGGGGGAGGGGCGTAAGTTCGCGCCGAGCCATGTGTTGACCCACTGGCCCCTCTGCCAGCGCTCTCTCCAGCGCCTGCGCTCGTCTTCCTCGTACCACTCTTCGTCTTTGCGGCTGATGTTACGGAGGCGGTTCCAATGGAGGCGCCTTTGGTGGTCCTCTTCGTCCTCTCCCGGTAGGTGCACGCTAGTAGCTTGGTGGGCATCGTGCTCGACTCACTGCTGGTACTGCCACTCATTGTACTGCTGCTGATTGTGGATACCGAGGTTATGGAGGCGCTGGATGGTAATGGCTTGCTCGTGCGGCCAAAGAGGTTCGAGGTGCCATGGATGGGGAGTGGGGCCGGTTTGGATGTCGACCTGGACGCCCCGGAGTCAGAGGAGCTCGTCTTCAGCAAGTCTCTCTCTCTCTCTACTCACCTCTGCCCAGATGTTGGTGTTGGGGTGGAGGACAATCAGCCGTGCTTGGTCGAGGATGGCGACAGGGATGGTAGGGGAATCGGGCCTGGTCTGGCGGTTATGGATGTAGGCCTTGAACTCGGACTGAGTGGGGCTCTGAGGGATGTAGGGCTCACTCTCACTGTCCAAGGAGGGGTTGTTGGGGAGTTCGGTGCCGCTGGAGGCTGCGACCTCGTATAGGTCGAGGGAGTCTCGGGTTCTAGCCATTCCTCTGGTAGGGAGTGGTGTGGTAGAGGTGGTGTCGGCGGTAGAGGAGGCAGCGAGTATGGCAGGGATGGGGATGTCGAGGGTGCCAGTGATGGGGGAGTTGTGAACAAGGATGCTGTGTCCTTGCTTGCCAATGTCAATTTCGACTTCTTGGACCGGAGCGACCGCAGGAGTTTCCCGACTTTCGGGATGCTGTATGGACGTGAGCGATGAGGGGAAGGACGTGACGGATCGGTCGGGCTGGGTGGTGCCATAGCGCTGTAGACCATAGGGAGAGGGATAGAAAGGGACAGCTGGGAGATGGGGGGTGCGGAAAGTGCGGTCTGTCCAACACTGAAGACAGTTTCGTTGGGTGTTGTACCAGAAAACGATTGGCCACCTGGACCGATAGAGAAGGTACGAGAGGGCGGGGATCCCGACAAAGAGTGTCAGGAAGAAGGTGGAGATGATTCCGATGCTGGTGAACGATGCAGGCATTTGGTTTCAAAAAGCAATGGTGGCTGCTTAGAGAAAGGGAATAGAAAGCTTCAAGCTAATTGTTAGACCTGAACTCCGGGTAAACCAAACAAGAGTAAGCCAAGGGCTGTTTCATGTTTGAACAGTCACCTGAGGAGTCTCTGTACTGAATGGCTATTAAGAGCATCAGACTAATGTCTTAGTCTGAGGCTGAGTCGACTAGCTAAGTTCGGTGTGATTAAACTTTAGCTCAAAGCTGGGGAATATACAGCAAGAGCTATGCTACTTATATATGAAAGGTCCTGTTCTAATAATAGAGTCTTTGTCCATGGTTGTCGTGCAGAATACAAGAGGCAATATGAGAAGGGCAAGCATTGGTCGCAAGCTGTAGTTGTCCGTAGTATAATTGCTGATGCGGTCCATTATAGTCATGGTTACGATGATAGGTGCTTGAGATAAGATAAGATATATGATAAGTGCCAGCTGATAAGATAAGATAAGTGAGAAAATCGTAACAGCTGCAGCCTTGGGATCTTTCTTGGTTCCCTCCTGCTTATCCTCCTCAGCACCTGCAGGCTCTGGTTCTTTTGGTTTCTACGCCTCCAAGTCTCTTACCCTTTCTCTCTTCTTCTCCTCCTCCAACTCCTTCACCTTTGCAGCCTCCATGGCTTTCCTCTCCTTATCTGCCTTCAACAAGGCCAACTTTTTAGCCCTATTGTTGGCCTTTTTCTTTGCTGCCTCTGTTGCCTCCATGGCTTTTTGCACCTTCAACTTTGCTATCTTCCAAACATCATGGGCCTCCATGGCAGCCTGATATTCCACCTCTTCTTTCTCCTTGCCTTCATAGTACAAAGGCAACATGTCAACATCAATATCTTCAGGTGTGAGCAGCAGTGAATAGCATTCAGGTGTCTGCAACAGGCAGTATTCATGCAACATTATAGTGTATGGCAAGGAGGGACTTAGACAAGATAGATGGTGATGGTAGAAAGTTAAGAGGTGAAAATTACATGACATTTTTGCACCAAATTCCTTGCATCACACTTGGTCATCAGGATCTGTGCTCTTAAGGGCAAGAACACTAAGAGGGGGGGGGATACTGTAATGAGCATGCCACAGACTCCAACAGACATTAACCTTAGCCAACTCCAATAGCCCCAACCCACTTATCAGATCCTGTTGGATTTTGTTTCCTGGTTTCTATTTTATATCTCATTTCTATTTCACCTACTAATTTTACATATTCATTTATCACACCTAGAATCCTGTTACAATTTTTCTGCTTATCTTATCTTATCAGGCACTTATTGCTATCTCACCTTATCTCAAGTGCCAACCCACAGTTACCACAACTGTAACAGACGTTCTCAACAATTGTACTGTGGCTTGTGACCAATGCTCGCTTACCTCATTACTCTCTATTGTCTTCCTCATGACAACCATGGTTGTTATTCTATTCTTAGCATGTTAGTTTCTTATATATAAGTAGCATAGCTCTCGCTGTAATATCCTCAGCTTTGAGCTAAAGTTTATCTATACCACACTTTATTCTCACTACAGAACTCGACTAAGACATTAGTCCTTCTTCACTGAGCTATAGACATTAAAGTCATTCTTCCAGTGATTGTCCGAACATGAGACAGCTGAAGTCTAAACCCATCTCTAGTCATGTGAAGTTTGGGTCTAACAATTAGCTCAAAGCTTCTCTTCCTCTCTTCAGTGCCAGCTGTGAAGAGACCAACCATATGAATCCACAAACCTTTATCAAACTAGTATCCACTCTCGGTGACTTTGCCATAATATCATTCCTGGTAGCCCTTGCTACCTTTACCTACTATCAGCAAATCCACCAATTCCTGATTCACCGACAACTTCTCATAGCACTCTGTGACCCCCTTTCCCTTAAATGTCCTCACTGTTAGGATCGTGCCAATAGAAGAGAGAATGAATGCATGCTGACGGTGTCCATGGGGTGTGTGGGCTTGGCAAAGCTATTAGCAACATCACCCTTGGGTCGAAGCTCTAAGATAGATTACGGATGGAGTCTGCAGGATGAAGACGAGTAGGATCAAGATGAAGTCAATGGAGTCGGAATCCGTGGACTTGTAGCAAGAGATAGATTAGGCTTGAAGGCCAAAGTGAGAACAAGAGTGTTGGGCTAAACCAAGTTGATATTCGAACTGAGGTATGTACAAGTAATTCTACAGTTTATATACTAGAGTGGAGTCCATGGATCGGACTCTAGAATGTTATGGACGTGGCTAGAAGATAATAAGTCTGGAATATTCTGTATCTAGAGGAGTCGAGGATTCCATGGAATCCGATAGATAAATGAATATGTGAAATTAGTAGGTGAAATAGAGGTGAGATATGAAATAGAAACTGGGGATCGGAATCCGACGGGATCCGATAAGTAGGTTGGAGCTATTGGAGTTGGCTAAGGTTGATGTCTGTCGGAGTCCGTGGCATGCTCATTACAGTATCCCCCCCTTAGCATTCTTGCCCTCAAGAGTGCAGATCCTGATGACCGAGTGAGATGCATGGAATTTGGTGCAGGAGTGTCACGTGATTTTCACCTCTTAACTTCCTACCACCACTATCCCCAAATCCTCATTACTTTTGTCGATGTCTGCTTTCTACCGCCAGTCTGCAACCCCAGAGCCATACGTTGTGCTGCCTACCCCAAACGATATTGAGGTCGACGAACTGTTGGTGTTCTACGCTGACAGGGATGCTGAGGAGGAATCGTATCGGGCCGCTGTGGAGACCCACAATGTTTGAAGGCAGAAAAAGCTGTGGAGGCCACAAAGAAGAAAGCCGAGGATAGAGCAAAAAATTGACTTTGTTGAAGGCGGAGAAGGAGAGGAGAGAGGCGGAGGCCGTGGAGGCCAAGCAGCTTGATGATGAGAGGAAGGCCAAGGAGGCCAAGGAGGAGAAAGAGAGGCAGAGGTTGAGGGAGTTGGAGACAAAGAAGCTGACAGCGTTGGAGGCCACGGGGGACAAAGGTGATGAGGGTACTGACGGAGAGGAGGAGGATGCGAAGGTGAAAGCGAGGAAGGATTTGCTGGAGAAGCGGAGGAAAGTAAAGGGTAAGGGAAAGGTGGTGTCGGCTGTCGCGGGCACTAAGAGGAAGTTGAAGTTGAAGGTATATGTGCCAGTGAGTGAAGAGGAAGAATCCGTGGGGCCATTGGAGCGTCCTGTGAAAAGGGTCAGAGCAGATCCTAGCCCTAGTAAGGGGGGCGTTGAGTATCAAGGCAAAGGTGAGTGTCCATTGGCATCCACGGTTTTTACTAACTTGGAGTTTTTTTTTAGGAAAGTGTGGACGGTGCCGGGCAGACAGGGCCCGATGTTTTCCGGCAGAGGCAGGACAGTCTTGCGAGCATTGCAAGATTCACAAGGCAAAATGTGTTTTTTCGGATGAGGCGGAGTCCGTGGCTCTTGAAGACATTGTGGAATTACTTCAAGGCCTTCATGGACAAATGGATGTGCTGGAGCAGAGAATGGAGAGGATGGAGGGCGAGTTGAGGACTGTCAGAGGCCAGGTGGATGATTTGGTGGATGATTTCCACCCGGGGGATGCGATTGAGTATCCTGGCGATTTTATTCCATCAGCGTCCTTGGATGAATGGGCGACTTCGAGTGCAGAGTTGGGGGACTTGCAGGGCGCCAACCCCGAGGCTCTCTGTCGGGCCATGACCTTGCGATTGGATCAAGATGTAGCTCAAGTGTGGCATGCAAGAGTCACGTCTGCGGAGTCCTTCAACAGTCGCGATCCTTTTGAGTTGGCCAATATGGAGCTATGGCATGGAAGCCACGGGCAGGAGGCTTTGGTGGCAGCTATTGCTGCAAGCCAGAAATTTCAGAAGGCTCGTAAGGAGTTTTATCGTGCCAGGGGCCATCAGTCAGAGTGGGCACTGTGGAAGGGGAACCCGTGGAGCCTGAGTTAGAGGACCTTGGCGCCGTGGAATTGTATGAAGAGCTCAAGTTAGAACCTGAACCCTTAGGTTTGGAAGAGGATGAGGTGGATAAGGGTTTATCATGGTTTTCGCATGCAATTTCGGTCTTCCGAGTCCAATACCGCACGTCGAGTTCCTGTGCTAGAGTCCGCATGTCATGGAGGTTATTAGGCTTACCATGGTGAGCCATATCATCCTTAATCCGGGTACAAAGTCCACAGTAGAAAGCATGGTGGAGGGAATTGTCACCATAGCCTATGACAGCAGCATGCTGGTTGAACCGGACTATATACTTCATAATCTGGTCTCTGTTGCGCATGCAAAGATTTTCAAGTTCATCTTCAGCATCTCTGACAGCGTCGAATGGACCAAAGTTAGTCCGGAGTTCCAAAAGGAAAGCAGCATAGGAGTATGCCCAAGCAGGAGGGTTGGTGTGGTTGGGATTGAGGTTATCTGGTTCAAACCAGTCGAGGGCCACCAGGTCCACCTGGTCCTCCGGGGCCACCTGGATTAGGTGGACCACCAGAAGGGTGATTGGGACCCCACGACTGGTGCTGGTTGCGATTGCTAGGGGTGTCACATTCATCATTGGAGTTGTCATCGTCGTCACCATTGTCTCCTTCATCAACAGGGAAGAGAGACTTAGGTCGAGTGACCGGAGTCCGTGGAGGGTCGTTCCGATATTCGCCCCAGCCATTGGAAACAGCATGGTCAGCGATGAATGGATTTGGAGTCATAGTATCCGATTGATGAGCAGTAAAACCGCTGTGCATGTAGGTTTCCCTATGGGAGTGATGGGAGGTAGCGGAGTCTGTGCCAAAGAGATTAGAATCTCCTTTGGACATGGAGGCAGGAATATCGTTCATGGTGAAACAAGGTGGGATCGTGTCCAAGGTGGACTGTTCGATATGGGGTGGTTGTGTGGTTGTGCTAGACATGCCTAAAAATTTCGACTCAAGGGTTTGAGTTCAAATATACTGTTAGGATCGTGCCAATAGAAGAGAGAATGAATGCATGCCAACAGTGTCCATGGGGTGTGTGGGCTTGGTGAAGCTATTAGCAATGTCACCCTTGGGTTGAAGCCCTAAGATAGATTATGGACAGAGTCCACGGGATAAGGACGAGTAGGATCAAGATGAAGTCAATGGAGTCGGAATCCGTGGACTTGTAGCAAGAGATAGATTAGGCTTGAAGGCCAAAGTGAGAACAAGAGTGTTGGGCTAAACCAAGTTGATATTCGAACTGAGGTATGTACAAGTAATTCTACAGTTTATATACTAGAGTGGAGTCCATGGATCGGACTCTAGAATGTTATGGACGTGGCTAGAAGATAATAAGTCTGGAATATTCTGTATCTAGAGGAGTCGAGGATTCCATGGAATCCGATAGATAAATGAATATGTGAAATTAGTATGTGAAATAGAGGTGAGATATGAAATAGAAACTGGGGTTTGGAATCTGACAGGATCCGATAAGTAGGTTGGAGCCATTGGAGTTGGCTGAGGTTGATGTCCATCGGGGTCCGCGGCATGCTCATTACACGGACTCCAAAAATGGGTCAAAGACCCCAACAATGACCTGTGGAAGGACCTTATAGAAGAGTATTGGAATAATGAACTTTCACACCAGCTTGATGCCCCCAAGGACGAGCCATGACAATTGGGACAATTGTCTTAATGAGGGGGTAATGTTACGATTTTTCCACTTATCTTATCTTATCAGGTGCTTATCACTATCTCACCTTATCTCAAGCGCCAACCCATGGTTACCATGACTGTAACAGACATTCTCAACAATTGTACTGCGGCTTGTGACCAACACTCACCTACCTCATTGCTCTGCTGAGCTATAGACATTAAAGTCATTCTTCCGGTGATTGTCTGAACACAAGACAGCCAAAGTCTAGACCTGTCTCTAGTCACATGAAGTTTGGGTCTAACAAATCCATTGCAGTAGTGAGTAGGTGTTATATCAGATTCCATGGAATCCTGAACTCTTCTAGATACTGAACCTTCCAGACTTATTTGTTCTAGCCACGTTGTTAGGATTGTGCCAATAGAAAAGAGAATGAATGCACACTGACGGAGTCCATGGAGTGTGTGTGGGCTTGGCGAAGCTATTAGCAATGTCACCCTTAGGTCAAAGCCCTAAGATAGAATACAGATGGAGTCCATGGGGTGAAGACGAGTAGGATCAAGATGAAGTCAATGGAGTTGGAATCTGCAGACTTATAGTAAGAGATAGATTAGGCTTGAAGGCCAAAGTGAGAACAAGAGTGTTGGGCTAAACCAAGTTGATATTCGAACTGAGGTATGTACAAGTAATTTGTTAGACCTGAACTCCAGGTAAACCAAACAAGAGTAAGCCAAGGGCTGTTTCATGTTCGAACAGTCACCTGAGGAGTCTCTGTACTGAATGGCTATTAAGAGCATCGGACTAATGTCTTAGTCTGAGGCTGAGTCGACTAGCTAAGTTCAGTGTGATTAAACTTTAGCTCAAAGCTGGGGAATATACAGCAAGAGCTACACTACTTATATATGACAAGTCATGTACTAAGAATAGAGTCTTTGTCTGTGGTTGTCGTGCAGAATACAAGGCAAAACATGAGAAGGGCAAGCATTGGTCGCAAGCCGTAGTTGTCTGTAGTACAAATGCTGATGCGGTCCATTATAGTCATGGTTATGATGATAGGCACTTGGGATAAGATAAGATATAGATAAGCGCTGGCTGATAAGATTAGATATGTGAGAAAATTGTAACATTACCCCCTTGTTAAGGCAGGTGTCTTGACTGCCCTAAGACTCGTCTCCCTTGTAGGGGGTCCACTTTGCTGTCTTGCTTGTTAGCCCACCAATAATCCTTAATGAGCTCCAGATGTCCGAGTTTGGGTTCTGGCTTCCATTCTTCATCTAGCCATCCATATTCTTGGCCTCCTTTTTCCGCCTGAGCACTAGCAACCTTGATAAGGTAATACCATGTGTTGTGTTGTGGTCCTACTTCGTCATTGTTGTCCTCCTGCTGGTAGCAGGCATCAATAATGATTGTATCGTTCTGGGGGTTAATGACAATTGCATCCACCAACATTCCTCCCTTCTTTTCCCAGTATTCAGCAATCGCTTCCTTTGCATTGCCGAGATACTTTTCTGCGGTCCATTTGTTGTCTTCAGGACCGTAGCCTTTCCATTTGATGAGATAATCGGTCACTGTTTTGGACCTTTCTCCCTTCTTTCCGCATACTTTGCGAGGTTTGTCGTCGAGGATTTCCTTGACTTCATATTCTTCTTTGCCCACGATGATATTGGGCAGAGGAGGCGGTTGTTGTTGATTTGGAAATGCTGGGGGTGTGTATGGCATGAGGAGGGTTTCGTTGAAGATGGGTATTGTGTCTTCATTTGCTCGGCGGCTTTGATAAGGGCGGCTTCAGTTTCAGTGTGAATCATTTTCATTTGATCATGAAAGGTTTCTGACACAGGAGTGCGGAGAGGAGCATGGGTTTTAGAGTCAGGGGTGACTCAGGGATTGCATCTGTATAGGACCTGGAATGGGCTTTTGCCCATGGCGGAGTGCATTCTGTTGTTGTGCTGAAAGGCACATATTTGCAGCCATTCGGCCCAATTGGTGGTGGTTGATTACAATACGGAGGTATTTTTTGATTTCCTGGTTGACGTGTTCTATTTGTCCATTGGTTTGTGGGTGGAAAGCTGTGGAGGCATTGCTTTTGATGTTGAGCATGCTGTAGAGGTCTTCTAGGAATTTGGATACAAATTGGGGTCCATGGTCGGAGATGATGGTACTGGGCATGCCATGTTTGACGTATACTTCATCTCTGAGAATTCTCACCCATCCTTCTGACAAGAGTTCAATGTTGCAGGCAACTGGGATGATGTTTTTGGAAAAGTGGTTGACTATGATGAGGATGGCATCATAGCCATTGGATTCTGGGAGGCCGATGATCATGTTGATGGAGATATGGGTCCACGGTTTGGAGGGGACTTCATTTGGATGAAGCGGCGCTTGTTTGGCTTGAGTACTGGACTTGGTGCGGGCGCAAGTTTCACAGGCCTGGACATAGGTTTGGATGTCCTTCCTGATCTTTGGCCACCATGGTCTGCACAATGAGAGAGGAGGTCCACCTTTTTGTTGGCGGTCCCCGGCTTGTGGTGAAAGGTGAAATGATATTTGGCAAGCTCAGTTACCCATCGCACTTGTTGGTGGTTGAGTTTCTGAGGTTTTTGGAAATACTGGAGGTTCTGGTGATCCATCCAGATTTTGATATTGATGGCTGTGCTCATGAGGTAGTGTCTCCATTCCTCGAGGGTGAGCATGGTGGCAAGAAGTTCCTTGTTGTAAATCTCGTAGTTGCGTTCTGTGGCCGTTAAGACTTTGGACAGGAACACAACTGGCCTCCACTTTCCTTCTTGCTCTTGGGACAAGACTGCTCCAATGGTGCCTTCACTGGCATCTGCTTTTACTCTGAATTTCCCAGTTTTGGTCGGAATCGCTAGTACAATATCTTGGGCAAGATGGGCTTTAAGCTTGTTGAAGGCTTCTTGCTGCACAGTTCCCCAGGTCCATGCTTCATTTCCAGTGAGGCATCTTCCTTGATACGTATGTTGTTGTACCCCCATCGTACGTCGAGCTTAGTGAAGTACTTGGCACTTCCCAGTTTGTCCATTAGCTTGGTGATGAGGGGCAAGGGGTAATGATTCTTGATGGTCATTTCATTAAGCTTGCGATAGTCCTGAACGGGATGTAGCTTCCCATCCTTCTTTTTGACAAAGAAGAAGGGGGATGCCATAGGGGACTTGGAGGGTCGAATACGACCAGTGGCGAGGTTCTCGTCCAAGAATTTATCAAGCTCTTCCTGCTCAGTGCAGTTTAAAGGGTATACCTTACAGTCGAGCGTGTTCTTGGCATTGGGGACGAGTTCTATTGCATGGTCCCAGGGTTTGCGCATGGGGAGCTCATCGAAGTTTTCCTTTTTGAAGAGGTCTGCAAAGTCGTGGTACACAGCTGGGACCATTTCCTCAAAGGTTTTCTTCTCCTTTCCCTTGTTAGCCTTAGCGGCGAGTTTGTTGGCTTTGTGAATGGCGTGGATTTCAATGGCTTCCTTGAAGTCGATGGCAAGAATGCGGTCGCCTTCTTCAAGTTCTTCATCCCACCGGTTGTCGGGATCTGAGTCCGGTAGGGGAAAAGGGCTTTTGGCACATTGGCACCTGGCAAAGGTGATCTTGCCAGTGCTCCAGTCAATAAGGGGGTTATGTCGAACAAGCCAGTCATGGCCCAGGAAAATCTCTTTTGAACCAAGGTTGATGATGGCGAGGTCGATCCTCTCGTTATGGTCACCAATGGTGAGCCTTAGTTCTGCAAACTCAGTGATTTCCCTGGCCTTGTTACGGGAACCGTCTGCATTATAGATTGGGATGGGACTAGCGGTCTTGTAGACAGGGATGTTGTGGGTTTTGACAAACTCGCTGTGAATTGAGCTGCCCATGCATCCACTGTCTAGGAGGGCAATGGCATTGATGGTTTGGTTATTGGTGGTTTCGACTTTAAGCAGGATTTTGAGGTCCTGCTTGGAGGTAGACTGGGAGTGGATAAGGTAGCGCCGAGGTTTCCTTAACTTGTCAAGCCATTCTAGCGCATTTGCTCGTTGTGCATGGCAGAGCCCTTCCAAGAGATCGTCGACTACTTCTTCGGCCCTGGTCCTGTGTATCCAATTAAGGAGCACTGACCTGGCGGCAGATTCATCTTTAGCTTCTCGGATGGCTCTCCACATCCACTCAGTTTCAAACGGCTTCATCCATCCTGGTGGGACCTTCTCAGCTTCTGGCTGGGTCTCCTCTGGTGGTGGGGATGAACGAGCCTTGGCTTGTTTTGCTTGGTGGAGTCAGAAGGTGGTGTCGTCCTCTTCGTCCGGAACTTCGACCATGGTTACCTTGTGGGGACTCTCTGTCCCATGCCCCAGAGGGTCGGACTCTGTGGACTTGGCCCTTGGCGGGTGCTTGAGATCCGCCACATTGGTCCTTGCAGGGGGTGTCTTGGCCTTTAAGGAAGGTGCTGAATCTTTTGGCTTCAGAGGCCTGAGGGTGTCCCACCTACTTGATTCTGACCCGAGTTCTAGCACTTGTGTTGAGGGCTCCAGCGCCACCTGGCATGTCCTCTCCCCCACAGCAGGCTCAGATGTTGATTTTTTCTTAGGTTCTTGGTTATCTGGACTTGGAACGGTTAAAGCAGGTATATTCGAATGCGCATTTTTTGTATCAACATATGGTGTAACTACAGAAGTATCATAAGTCCGACCAGCGATATTGTTCCTCGTACCAGATAAGTCCTTCGCTGAGCAAGTAGAACCTTTTACTTCTCGGCGCCGTCTTTTACTTCCTCGACTTTTGACTCCGTGGCGGGTTCTGTTGTTACAGCCCGATTCTCCTCTTTCTTCTTGTCCTTGTTCCAGCTCTGTAATGGGCAATTCTTGCTGATGTGTCCCTTCTGCTTGCATCTGAAACACTTCCCCTCTGACCTAAGCACGTCAATGTCCATGGCCTGTCTGCGACCGCCATAGGTGGTGCCGGTACCTGTCTTTTTGTCCGATGAGGAACTTGTCGTGCCAGTACTAGCTTTGTTAGCGTTCGTGGCAGGGTTGTTGTTCTTGGGGATGAAGGGGCCAGGGCATCCAAGACCATCTTTGATGGCCTTGTATTGGCGGGCCTCATTCATGACGGTGACTCGGTGCTTCCACTCATCATAGGTTTTGGGCATGCCGACTCCGATATCATAAATGATTTTGGTGTAGGAGTCGGGGATGCCTTTCTTGACTGCGGCAACCATGTGTCTGTGGGCACTGGTATCGCCTCTGAGACCTGCCTTCTTGGCCTCTTTCTCAACGGCTTGGAAGTAGTCATCGGCCAGTCCTTTGCCAAGGCGGAGGTCATACATCTTCTGCTGATGGATTTCTTCTACTGCATGATCGTGGAATTTGTCGCGGATCATTTGGTAGAAGTCATCCCAACTGAAAAGACGGAACTTGTTGCGGGAGTGGCTTTGTCATTCCGCGAGGATCATTATCCACCACTCTTCTGGTAAAGTAGGAGGTGGCGAAGCCGACTCGGAAGGGGCTGGTGTACATATAGGGGTCGTGCATTTGGAAATACATTTCGCAATGGGTGAGGAAGCGGTCGATGTTGTCGGCCTTGCCTTTGAAGATGGCGGGCTTTTGCATCAAATCCGGCTTGCCTCCCATCCGGGGGCATCTTCAGCCATTTGGCCGCTAGGGTTGGGCTGCATGTCATCGGGATTGTGGTACTTTCCTGGTCCCCTGGGGATTGACCAGCTATCAGGGTCTCGAGCCAAGGGACTGGTATGCGGACCTGGAGGTGGGGAGTCTTTGATGGCTCCTTCATAGCCTGTCCAGGTTGGGACAATGGGCAGCTGATTGCCACTGGCATTCAAGGTTTCTGCATCTTCTGGGCCAGCTCCGGCAAACATTCGGCTTTTGCCTTTGCCTCAGCTTCTTGGCACGTGGGATCGTGGTGGCAGGGAGAGGGGAAGTGGCTTTGGGGGATTCCATGGGTGGTAATCTTCAGGTTCTGCATAGGGATGATGGGAGTATTTAATATTAAAATTGTATACAGCTCACTCAGTAGCGCAGTACTCAATAATATCCTCCCGCTCCGGATCTGCTGGCTTCAGGCTGTTCATCAATCTCCCCATCTTTGAGGAAAGGAAGGTTGGGTCCTCCATAAGGACCGATAAGTGATCTATAAAGATCCGCATGTATTCGTGTTCCCATGGATCGTGGATCTGCTGGACCTCAAGCGATAGCGTGCTGACTGATGGCGCTATGCTGTTCATGGGTGATATCCTGGGCGCCTTGTCAGATATGCTCCTGTCATCAGGACTCAAATTGTGTACTGAAGCGGTTACTGTAGATAAGCCACTCATCAGTATCGAGGGGGGGAGGGGCATAGTTCGCGCTGAGCCATGTGTCGACCCACTGGCCCCTCTGCCAGCATTCACTCCACCTTCTGTGCTCATCCTCCTCGTACCACTCCTCATCGGCGTGACTGATGTTGCATAGGTGGTTCCAGTGGAGGCGCCTTCAGTAGTCTTCTTCATCTTCTCCCGGTAGGTGTGCGCTAGTTGCCTGGCGGTTGTCATGCTCGACTCGCTGCTGGTACTGCCACTCGTTGTACTGCTGCTGATTGTGGATGCCGAGCTGATGGAGGCACTGGATGGTAATGGCTCATTTGTGCAGCCAGAGGGGTTCAAGGTGGAAGGGACAAGGAATGGGGCCAGTTTCGACGTCAACCTGGATGCCTCAGAGCCGGAGGAGCTTGTCCTCAGCGAGTCTTTCTCTTTCTCTGCTTGCCACAGCCCAGATGTCGCTGGCAGGACTGGTGAGGGTAAACGGTCTTGCCTGATTGAGGATGGCAAGAGGGATGGTAGGGGAATCAGGGCACATCTGGCAGTTATGGATATAGGCCTCGGACTTGGACTGAGTTGGGCTTGAGGGTATGTAGGGCTCGTTGTCGTCGTCCGTGGTGGTGTCGTGGGGGAGTTCTGTGCTGCTTGAGGCTGCAACCTCGTATAGGTCGAGGGAGTCTCGGGCTCAAGGAATTCCTCGGGGAGCTGATGATGCGGTAGCGGCAGTGTCTGCGGTAGAGGAGGCAGCGAGTACGGCAGGGACGGGGATGTCGAGGGTGCCAGCGAGGGGGGAGTTGTGAACAAGGATGCTGTGTCCTTGCTCGCCAATGTCAATTTCGATTTCTTGGACCCGAGCTTCCGTAGGAGCTTGCCGATTTTCAGGATTTCATACAGACGTGAGTGATGATGGGAAGGACGTGATGGATCTGTCAGGCTGGGTGGTGCCATAGTGTTGAAGACCATAGAGGGATGGGTAGAAAGGGACAGCTGGAAGGCGGGGGGCATGGAAGGTGCAGTCTGTCCAACGCTGAAGACGGTTTCGTTGGGTGTGGTACCAGAAAACGATCAGCCACCTGGACCGATAGAGGAGGTACAAGAGGATGGGAATCCTGACAAAGAGTGTCAGGAAGAAGGCGGTTATAATTCCGGGGCTGGTGAACGAGGCGGGCATTCGGTTTCAACAAGCAATGGTGGCTGCTTGGAGAAAGGGAATAGGAAGCTTCGAGCTAATTGTTAGACCTGAACTCCAGGTAAACCAAACAAGAGTAAACCAAGGGCTGTTTCACGTTCAAACAGTCACCCAAGGAGTCTCTGTACTGAATGGCTACTAAGAGCGTTGGACTAATGTCTTAGTCTGAGGCTGAGTTGACTAGCTAAGTTCAGTGTGATTAAACTTTAGCTCAAAGCTGGGGAATATACAGCAAGAGCTATGCTACTTATATACAAAAAGTCCTGTACTAATAATAGAGTTCTTTGTCTGTGGTTGTCATGTGGAATACAAGGGGAAACATGAGAAGGGTGAGCGCTGGTCGCAAGCCATAGTTGTCCGTAGTACAATTGCTGATGTGGTCCGTTATAGTCGTGGTTACGATGATAGGTGCTTGAGATAAGATAAGATATAGATAAGCACTGGCCAATAAGATAAGATAGGTGAGAAAATCGTAACAAGAATACCTTACTTCCCATTGCTGAATTCATGTACAATAATGCTCCTAACACTTTACTGGAATCTCTCCATTCTTCACTAATAAGGGATACCACCCTAACATCATGGTATACCCTGAACACAATATTGCCTCCATCCAGGTCTGTGATTTCATAGTCAACCTCAACAATCTTCACCAATTCCTATGTGATGAAATCATACTTGCTCAGTCTTGTTACAAAATCCAAGCAGACAAGCAATGGTTTCCAGCTCTAGATTTCAAAGTAGGTGAGAAAGTCTACCTCAGTGCTAAACACATCAGGACTGCTCACCCTACCATAAAATTCTCTGAAAAGTTCCTTGGACTGTTCAATATTATTGCACAAGCCAGATCCCATTCTTTCACTCTTAAGCTTCCCATAGACCTCTGTTCTATTCATCCCATATTCCATGTCTCTCAATTGGAACCCATGGAAGCCAATACCATTCCTAATTGCACCCAACCACCTTCACCTCCAGTTGAGATTCTAATGCCCCTTCTCTATTGTATTCAATGGTTGGGTTATAAAGGTACTGATGAGGAATTTGCTTGGATTCCTGCCACTGAATTTTCTGTGGATGATTACATTGAAGATTTCTACCATTGATATCCAGACAAACCAGGACCACTATCCAAGGTCACCATTCACAAGGCTACATCCAAGCTCATACCTATCTCTTCCTAATTTTATTTCCATTGGCCTCCTGTGGATTCTGATTTCCTAATTTCAAATTTGATTTTGGAAAACTATTGCAAATTCACTTCTTAATCAGGAACAGACTCTGTCAGCCTATTTCTTGATATCAATTTCTTTCATCACTCTATTTCAAGCATTAAGAAACTCATTTATATTTTGACCCTCAGGTGTAGTAGTCTATCTGTCCATACTATATCAAGAAAATAAAAATATATAAAGGGTTTAGATGACTGTGGATCCCTTGGGCTCTCCTCCATCTGCATACTCTAACTCATCCAACTCCAGAATCCTAATAGATCCCATGCCTAGTTTCATCTCTGCCCTCACTTCACTTTCCTCCTTTTTCCTCCTTTTTCCCAAACTCCCAGTCAGAATCCTCAACCAAAAATTCATCAGACCCATTCAAGAAGGCTTTTCAAAAGCCTCACTCCAACTGCTGGCCTTTGAGGCCATGGAACTGTGCTCTAGCCTCCCTAAACTTCTTGTTAGCTGCAATGGCCTTCTCCAAAGCCCCTTTCCTGTGGCTTCCAAGCCACAACTCCATTTTAGCTAATTCAAAAGGGTTTTGGCCATTGAAGGTCTCTGCAGTGATGAGCCTAGACTTCTATGGCAATGGCAAAATCAAACTCAGGCAGAGTATGGAGAATAAATATGTGAACATGGCAATACTAGGATGATCATGTGTATGAGTGGGTTTGGGGCACCTCCATGCAGTAAATCAAAGCTTTAAGGGTGCGAAGATATGCTTAGACTATGCAGTCAAGCAGATAATACAACATGAGAGTCAAGGAATCAAAAGAATGACTGTAAGTTGTGAAAGTCTCATAGAATGAGAGGGAACAGCACCTGATATGATGTGAATATCAAGAAACCATATTCTGAAATGGAAACAGAGAATGAGACTGGAGAAAACATGCTTGAGACATTAATACGAGTGGGGAAACAAGAGGGAAATGCCTGAACGATACGGCAATAGATTGAGGGACTGGCAATGCTGGGAATAAACATGCTGGTTGATCAAATAAACGTGAATGATGTGCTGAAACTTGCTGAAACTTATCCTAAAACTGGATGGGCAATACAGAAACTAGGGGCAAACAGTGCTGGGCTGAAAGCAATCCTATCTGATGTCAAAAACTTATCCTATAATCCACACTGGGATTTCCTATACTGAAATGATTGCTGAACTGGTCCTATACTGATACTGATCCTAAGTCTGCTCTGAGACTATCCAAGTGGGCAATGATGGCGATGGCAAAGGTGAAAACTGGTAAAACAGTCCTATCTGGTGAAGTTGAAGCTGGTGCTGCCTATAAGGTAAACAGAGGGTGAGGTATGGCATGGTCGATCACGTATTGGCACAATATTGACATGTACCAATAGTGTTAAGAGTAAAGAGGGATGGAAACTTCTTCACAGTTAAAGAACCATGAAATAACTCAAGCAATACTGCAAGTTGACATGCAATTGACTATATGTGATGCAAGACGAATATTGCCATGAAACAACGAATAAACATATGATGATCCTATAGAAACGATGGACGGATTTATAGAGATTTGCTGATCTGACTAGTTAATTTATTGTTGGTGTGTGCAATGAATACAATGTACGATGGATTGACATGTATGAGAATGAATACAAGCATAGTCTGGCGAACAAGAGTGTACCCACTGGGGTCGAAAAGTACTGAACACTACTGTAATCTACATTTTTATACTAAAGTCCTACATATATTAATAGAATTCCAAGCGACTTTTTACTAAGGTTGTAAGGCCTTAGCTGAGTAAAATCCTGAATAAATGTGACCTATATCCATCAGCTGAAGTATACAGCGTTGTTCGAATTGCCCTGCTTGGTTAGAAAACATTCTATAGTGGAGTCTGGCTATTGGGCTGGGTCTTGCTGTTTTGACTGCATGTACTGTGGATTGTAAAGATGTGATAGTGTTGCTGAGGTTGCCCAATGCATCTCCAATGATGTGCTAGCTTGGCGAAGTAACAGCTTGAGTCGCCATAGTTCTGGAGTATCTGTGATAGGTTGATATCTTTGATGGATGAGTGTGGTGATTGTTACAATTTTTCCATTTATCTTATCTTATCAGGTGCTTATCACTTATCTTATCACTCAAAGCACCTTCACCACACCAGTACCAAACCGTTCCCACTAGGACTGCTGCACCTCGCTAATGCAGGACATTTACCACATACATACCACACTCTAGAACCTATTATTAGAGACACTGAACTCATATATAAGTAGCACAGTTCTCGCTATAATACTCCAGCTTCGAACTATAGTTTATCTATACCAACCTTCTCCCTCCACAAAGAGCCAAGCTCTAAGCAGCCTTCCTCTTCTCCAAGTCTTAGACCCTTGTCATCTCTCTGGTGATTGTCTGAATGCAAGACAGCCGAAGACCTAGACTTAAGTCTTAGATCACATGAAGTTTGGGTCTTACAGTTAGTTCAAAGCTTCCCTACCAAACCACCAAAGAACACCTATGTTATTCGCAATACTCATTATCCTTGCAATCCTATCATCGGCCATCCTCCTCGGAACACTAATTGTGCTCAGCATCACCCTCCTTCTTTTGGCCACCCTCTACATCAACTACACCCAAAACCTCGAGCCCCCGACCCAGAATGAACTGGGGACAGAACAATCTCTTTCTAAACCTCCTGCCTCACAGGAGGATTGGTCGATATATGAACACACACAATGAGGACCCAGCACCCAACCTGCAGACACAGAACGTACCCCATATGACAATTACAACTCCGATGATTCAACCCCTCCTGTCCTCATCACAAACTGCCCCCCCACACAGGCAGAGGCCATGCAACTTGGCAGGTACCTTCTTTGCACCCTCAGATTCGACCTCGAGCCAGAACTCGCTACCAGAACAACCTGAGGAGTCGAGTTCAGAGTTGAGAAGGGAGACTGGTCCTACTACGGTCCCCCAATCATTGAGTTTGGCTCCAATTAGGATGAGGAATACGAATATGACACCGACAGTGAACATGGAAGCAAGGACTACCCAGACGATTATCAACTCCCCATCATCGAGGAGGATTCCGATGATGACGAATCCACCCTCGTTGGAACCCTTGAACTACATCAGATCCCTTTACCAGACTCCCCCTGACCGACACTCATCACCCTCTCCAGGACCCCTTCCCCACCACTGGAATATGACACAGAGGGATGGGAGGACAGAGACATCCCTGAGATGGACCTCTCCGACCCCCCTGCCCCCCAGCCACATGACCCAGACTACCTCTCCATCTTCTACTGGTCCACCGATCTACCCGAATGTCCAGAGGCCTTCATCCAGAGCCTCGACCATGTACTCCCAGATGACCTCTTCAATCCACACGGAGATGACTATGAATGGCCCCTCTTCTCCTTGACAGACGAGGACATCCTTGGACCAGCCGCAACAGAGGCATGGGAGTTACAACAGGCAGACATCGACAACTGGACAGAGGGATACCTACTATGACGATCCATGGACTTCTACCTCACCACACACACCCCACCATACCTGGACCTTCGAACTGCAACCCATGATGACATTGGTGCCTGAATCGAGGCAAACATGAACCGAGAGATACATCCCCCCAGCGCCGGCTCCCATGTACACGAACTACGCCCACAGACAGAGCAGGAACAGGCAGACTTGGAACGATCCCTGGCAATATGGGCAGAGCAGCATGACAGGTATGTCACTGAGCTCTATCAAGTTCTTAGGGACAACTAGGTTTGACATGTTCAACTATGACCCAGAAACCTTCAGGAATCTGAACTACGAGTATGAATACCCATGGCCCCTCCCAGACGAACCCCCACACATAACGAGACTACATGGACACCGCCTCCCATACCCCCAGAGCCACCTCTTCACTGGAGCAGGCCCTGACAAAGCTGGCCCTTCCAATCCAACAAACCCCCCACCACCACCTGACAACCCCGACATGCCCGTTGATCCACCCAGCCCCAGACAAATAGAGTGGGATCGGCTATGAAAGCAAGCCAACCTGCGAGACCAGCTACAGAACATGGAAAGGGACTTGAAAAAGGCCTTGACCAAGCTCGAGCTGAAAATCCAGAAACTCGAAAATCCGGGCACCCCAGCATGAAAGAAACCCATCCAGGATAGAGAAGACTTGTTCTCTCTCCCTGGACATCCTGATGAACCCAACTTCCCCCCAGAACCCCTGAATCAACCCACCGGTACAGGATCAGAATGAGCCCTGTTCTATGGGATCAAACCCATCCTATACCAGATCCTGAAACCCTTTACCGGAGATCATGCAGACATCATATGGTTTGTGGTGGACTGCTTGGCCTATTTTCAGAGTCACGGAATATATTACCACACCCCGGCATAGAAGACCCTTCTCACCTCTTCCCTGCTCGAAGGACCTGTGAAAGACTGATGGATCCACCAAGTCAACGACTACTATGACCCCTATGGAGGAGACTACAGGTACCCCGACTGGGATGGCTTCATCAGCCTCCTAAAAGAACAGTTCAGAAATCCTGCCGTCGAAGAAGAGCACAAAAAGGAAATGTATCTCCTTAAGATGGGCAACGGTGATGCCAAAACCTACTTCATGAAGCTTGAGGAGCTTGCAAAACTGGCAGGCCTTTGCTACGACATCGGAGAGAAAGGACACATGACCCAAGCTGCCAGAACAGGAGTACCATGCTCCTACATGGACCCCATCATTGCAGGAGGACTCAACGTCCCCCAAACCTACCCCGAATGGCACAAACACATTGAAGAATGCTATCTCGAACATGTCAAGGACCAATCCTTCCGCTCCAACATCGCCACCCGCTTCCAGACCAGCACTAAGTTCAGACAACCCAACTTTAGCCCCAACAAACCCATTGGGGCCATAAGTTTGACACCGGCCAAGCAGATGGGAGAAGGGAAGGCCACCACCTGAGATGCAGGAATGGGAAGGTGGACAACATATCACAGACAAGAACAACCCATGGAGATAGACAGATTACGAAGGGAAGGACACTGTTACAGATGTAAGGAAAAAGGACATATGTTGAAGGAGTGCCCCAAAAGGAAGGAGCACAAGGACATTCACTCAGTAGTAGTCGCCGAGTAAGGACAATCAGAATCAAAGGTGGAGGAAGTAAAAGAGTAGGCTGTCAAGGGCATGATTCCCCTTTGACAGCCACTTCCTCGAATACTGGTATGATCTCGTCACATGCTGGTTGGACTTATTCTACATCTTTAGATACACACAATGTTTTACCTACCACTATACAGACCCCTGCTTTTAATGTCTCTAGCACGACTAGCAAACCAGTACCCACAGAATTGAACCACTACACCATCCTAGCACAACTGGACACCATGGACTCAAACGCCGATGAAGCGGAGCTTTTGAATGCCAAACAGGGAAAAGACTCCTCAGAGTTGGCAGAGAGCCTTCCATCAAACTTGCCAGAACCCCTAATATGGGAATTGCCTGAAAGTGAACCCCTTGGGGGGAACACCTCTACAGGACTGGCTAATCGGAGCATGAATACCCTAACAGGGAAAGGCTCTGGAAAGTGGCCTCATGAAGCTGCAGGAACCACAGGTAAGTGTTCCTGGAAGACTCAAGCAGGAGCAGCATAGAAACAAATGAAACCCCGAGTTGGAAGTGGCAAGGCAGCAGAGCACAGCCCTACCCGACTGCTGGTGTCAGATGATAATGACGGTCATGGTTCATGCAACAAGAACACGACATGCATAGACCAGTCCCCTGTCCCTTGAAGGGATAGCCCTGACATTCAGACTGGAAGTAGGTATCCTCCCATCGCTCCTCCACCCAACCCTGATGAAGGCATACGACCAGTAAAGGATGACAGGAAAGCCACAAGAAAGGAAGCTGCTAGCGCCCAGGCAGTGAAAAGGGGGCACAAGGTTACCATGGTAGAGGTACTGGATGAAGAAGATGAAACCGCTTATTAGCAGTGGTGGGCAGGACAAAAGGCAGAGTCACACTTCCAGGAAGTACAGAGCAGCGAAGACTGGCATCCTACCATGCCAGACACCAGCGCTCCGCCACACTCGTGGTGTTGGTATAAACCCTTTGAAGTTGACTGGATGCTCTGAGCAATCCAGAGAGCATGAAACTATTCAGAAGCAAGAGCATGCCTGAATAGTTAGATACACAAAGATTGACACACAGAACTGATAGACAAGCTTGTCACTTGACTACGAAAGGGAGGAGAAGAGGCAAGGGAACTACTTCTCAAACTCCAAAAACCCATTCAATACATCCACGGCATCAAAAACACTGGACAGGACCTAATGGTAGACATCTGACTGGAATCCACCATTAACCAAGAAGAACACATGGCCAGGGGACCAATTGACAGCAGTTGTACCAGAAGCTCAATTAACAGGTCCTATGTAGAGAAACATGGACTATATACCCAAAAAACCACCATCCTGATTGCCGTCTACAATGCTGATGGAACCCACAACAAAGCCAGAAGCATCACCGAATTTGCAGAACTCTGACTTACCATCGGAGGACACAGTGAACAGATCAACCTCACCATCACTGACCTTGGCTCCAAGGACATTTACCTTGGCCACGACTGGCTAAGACACCATAATCCAGTAATCAACTGGAAGACTGGTACCATCATCTTTGGGAGGTGTCAGTGTACCAAGAACCCATTCCCCCTACCCAACACAGACCCAGACGACTGGTGGGATGAAGAACTTGAAGAAGGAGAGACTATCCTAGCCATCAACATACAAGAGGAGCTAGTCATATGTGCAGTACACCATGCTAATGACTTGGCTGCCCAAGCCAATGTGGACAAGCCGAAGAAGACTTTTGAAGAAATGAGCACTATTGGTCATACCATGACCTATTCTCAAAAGAAAACTTTGATGAACTCCCTGAATGAAAACCATGGGACCATGCTATCGAACTAGTCCTGAATGCTAAGTCCACACTGGACTGCAAGGTCTATCCCTTGAACCAAAACGAACAAGAACAACTCGACAAGTTCCTAGACAAAAACCTGGAATCAGGGTGGATCCAACCCTTGAAGTCCCCATTCATGTCACCCTTTTTCTTCATCAAAAAGAAGGATGGCTCACTATGACCTGTCCAGGATTACCGAAAGCTGAATGAAATGACCATCAAGAATTGATATCCCCTCCCTCTCATCACAGAACTCATCGACAAACTCCAAGGAGCCAAGTACTTCACCAAGCTCGACGTCCGATGGGGCTACAACAATGTCAGGATAAAGGAAGGAGACGAGGAAAAGGCAGCATTCAGAACAAACAGAGGATTATTTGAACCCACAGTCATGTTTTTCGGACTTACGAATTCACCTGCCACCTTCCAATGGATGATGAACGATATATTCAAGGACCTAATTGCCAAAGGAAAGGTCACCATCTACCTTGATGACATCCTGATTTTCACCAAGACCCTTGAAGAACATCGTCGAATTGTAACACATGTCCTCCAGCAACTACAAGAGAACAAACTCTTTCTCAAAGCCAAGAAATGTGAGTTTGAAGTCTTAGAGACTGAATACCTAGGAGTCATCATCAGCGAAAACTCGGTACAAATGGACCAGGTGAAAGTGGCCAGCATCACAGAATGGCCCATGCTCACAAAGAAAAAAGAACTTCAGTCATTTCTCGGGTTCACCAACTTCTACCGAAAGTTCATATGAGACTACTCCAAAATCGTACGTCTGCTCACCCAACTCACTGGGAACGCTGAATGGACATGGGGAATGGCCCAGAATCAGGCCTTCCAACAGCTAAAGAAGCAGATGGCCGAGGATGTGGTCCTCACCATTCTGACTGAGAAGGGAAGATTTAAGGTTAAAGTGGACTCCAGTGATGGAGCCATCGGCGCAGTACTCAGTCAGCAGCAAGAAGGGAAATGGTGACCAGTCGCTTTCATATCCAAGGCCTTGAACATGACCGAGCAAAACTATGAAATTTATGATAAGGAACTTCTTGCCATAATGCTTGCACTAGACGAATGGCGCCACTACCTCATGAGAGCCTCCAAAGACGTTGAAATCTGGATGGATCACCAAAACCTCCAGTATTTCCACAAACCACAGAAACTGAACCAACGACAAGCCAGATGGGTAACAGAGCTCGCAGAGTACCATTTCACCCTCCAACACCTACCTGGTACTGCAAACAAAAAGGCAGATCTCCTATCTCGGCGAGATGACCATGACCAAGGCAAAGGGGACAACGATGACATTGTTGTACTCCAACCAGAGCACTTCTGAGCCCTTATCATGCCCACCACTACCAAAACCCATGAACAAATTAGGGATGCCACCCGACAGATGGATTCCTGGGATCAAGGAATAGCCAACTCCTTGAACCATGAACACGGAATCTCCAAGGAGGACGGACTACTCTTTTATGATGGAAGGGTATATGTGCCAAGGAACGATATCCTAAAGGGAGAAATTATTGCCCAAAGCCATGACCACATCACTGCCAGGCATCTGGGTATCAAAAAAACAAAAGAACTGATTCAAAGAGAATACTGGTGGTGAAACTGAAGAAAGATGTAGAAAGATATGTGAAGGGATGTGAAGCATGTCAATGCACAAAGACAAGTATGCAGGCCAAGGCGGCCCCCCTTCATCCCAATGCTATTCCAGAAGGACCATGGACCCATATCTCGGTCGATATGGTAACAGGATTACCAGAGTTGAAGGGGTACAATGCCTTATTAGTTGTGGTAGACCACTTCTCCAAGGCGATCATTCCCGTCCCTTGTAATGTCAAACTATCCATGGAAGGATGGGCCCAAATCTTGCGAGACCACGTCTATGCCAAACACGGCATGCCCCAAGTCGTAATCTCTGACCATGGACCCCAGTTCATCTTGACATTCATGAAAGACCTATATCGGATGCTCGACATCACCCCGAATGCATCCACCGCCTTCCATCCACAGACAGACGGCCAGACTGAAAGAGTCAATCAGGAACTCGAAGGATATCTGAGACTTTTCATCAGTTATCGCCAAACAGACTGGAGTGATTGGCTACCAATCACAGAATTCGCCCACAACAACCAAGTTCATTCTGCAACTGGATGAAGTCCATTCATGATGCTATATGGATGGAATCCCAGGATAGTCCCAGATGCTGCTCGACTATCACCCTTTGCAAATCCCACCGCTGAAGACTTCTCAGCGAAAATGGCAGAAGTCCACAAAGACACCCAATGAGCCCTACAAAAAGCTGCAGAGCAGATGAAAGCACAATACAACAAGAAAAAATGTCCCGCCATCGAGTACCAGATTGGAGACAAGGTCTGGCTGGATAGCACCAACCTTCACCTACCCCAACCAAAGAAGAAACTCGATGATTCACCCCAGATTCAATGAGAAACTCCTGACACCTTATGTACCCCCAGCATTTCTGAATCAACAAACACCAGCGCCTCCCCCTCCGGACCTCATCGAAGATGAAGAACAATATGAAATAGAGGAGATATTGGATTCACGATCATGCAGGATCAGAGGGAAGAAGGGCAAGAAGTCACAAGAAGTAACCAACTACTTTGTCAAATGGAAAGGATGGACATGGGAACACAATTTGTGGGTACGAGACTCAGAGATGGGAAATGCACAAGAAGAAATTACAGACTATGAAAACAAACTCCAGCAAATCAAGCCAGTCGACATAGCCAAAATCGTAACCAATAATACCATCAACAGCACCCCCATGATCATGGATCATGAATACCGAGACGGCATATTTCATTACAAAGTCCAATACCCAGATGGACATCAGACCTGGATTGAAAACCCAGATGTCAAACTATGGGAAGACCTTTTACAGGAATATTGGGCAAACAAATATGCAGCATCATTCGACCTTCCAGAAAACCAGACCTGACAATCGGGACGATTGTCTTAAACGAGGGGGTAATGTTATGATTTTTCCATTTATCTTATCTTATCAGGTGCTTATCGCTTATCTTATCACTCAAAGCACCTTCACCACACCAGTACCAAACCATTCCCACTAGGACTACTGCACCTTGCTAATGCAGGACGTTTACCACATGCATACCACACTCTAGAACCCATTATTAGACACTGAACTCGTATATAAGTAGCACAGTTCTTGCTATAATACTCCAGCTTCAAACTATAGTTTATCTACACCAACCTTCTCCCTCCACAAAGAGCCAAGCTCTAAGCAGCCTTTCTCTTCTCCAAGTCTTAGACCCTCGTCATCTCTCTGGTGATTGTCTGAATGCAAGACAGCCGAAGACCTAGACTTAAATCTTAGATCACGTGAAGTTCAGGTCTTACAGTGATAGGTGACATCAATAGGGTCTAGCGATCAATGATGCATAGCAAGGCACTTTGATGCAGATGTGGCATTACCATATATGATCAATGGCCCATCAAAATTGGTGTTAACATGTCCATAATGCCATGAAGTGTCGGATTTCAAGATGGGATGGATAACAAACATGCGAAGACATATTGCTGTGTCGGCAATGACTGGTTTAGTGAAAGTCTGCTACATGGACTGGGTGTAGGAATTAACAGTAAATCTGTGAAATTCTGAGCATACAGAGCCTGGAGGCTCATCAGCAGACACCAGTCATGAATGCCAGACTTGGGCAACATCTTGATCAAGTTGCAGCAGCATGATCCATCAGAAGGCCTCAGGGTTTGCACTGTTACGATTTTTCCCTTTATCTTATCTTATCAAAGCACTTATCGCTATCTCATCTTATCTCAAGCGCTTATCCACAGTTACCACGACCATAACGGACGTTCTCAACGATGGTACTACGGCTCATGACTATCGCCTGACTACCTCGTCGCTCTCTTGTTGTTTCCGCATGACAACCATGGTTGTCGTTCTATTCTTAGTCCTATAGCTTTCATATATAAGTAGTGTAGCTCTCGCTGTATATCCCCAGCTTCGAGCTAAAGTTTATCTATACTATCCTTTACTCTCACTATAGAACTCGACTAAGACATTAGTCCTTCTTCGCTGAGCTAGCAGACACCAAAGTCATTCTCCGGTGATTGTCCGAACACGAGACAGCCGAAGTCTAGACTCGTCTCTAGTCACGTGAAGTTCGGGTCTAACAATTAGCTTGAAGCTTCCTTCCTGTTTCTTCACCGTTCACCGTGAAGAAACCCATCTATGCAAACCTTTGAACAAGCCATCGTAATCGCCGTCTCCATCATCCTAGGATCCTTAGCGATCCTCACCATTGTCGCTCTCACCCTCGAGTACGAGGAAGAAATACGACAGTTCTTCAGAAGACTTGGAGAACGTCGTCCCCAACCCTGACCCCAACACCCACCACCTGCTAGCTATGTTACCCCTCTTCAAATCCAACAACCTGTTCCTGTCTCGCAACAGGACCTCATCGACCACCTCGCTCAGCGACACGGCTTCACCGCCAACTCCAGCGACGAGTTCCCACCTCGGCCTGAACCGCCCAGGAACGCAACTCCCGGGCCCAGCCGACCAAGAGGAACCCCTCGAACCCCCTCCCCAGACCGCGACACCCTCGAGTCCATTCCCTTGGACGAACCCTTTCCAGCGCCTGAGATCATCATGGACAGGCCCCCAACTGCTCAGGAGGCCTACGACCTCAGCCGGTACCTTCTCGGCAGGTACGAGGCAAGCATCCCGCCCCCCTACGTCGAGCCTGCTCTCCCCGAAAGACCCATCAGCCTCGAAGGATTCCGAATCCGAGTCGTCAGAAACGAGTGGGAGCTCCGAGGGGCGTTCGAGCAGTTCCCAGAAGATGAAGACAAAGACGAAGAAACAGTTCACAACGCCGAAGAGGAGCCCCACCCCGACGAGCGGCCTGTCCTCCCAATCCTTCTACACTCCCCCGAGCGGGAAACCATCCCTCTCGAACCAGAGCCCGCCACCCCCCCTCACACTCCCTCTCCCACTCCTACTCCTGAAATCGACGAGCCTAACGAGCTCACCCACCATACCGACCCCGATGACCCGTTCAACCCTTGAAGTGCGGATTATGACTAGCCCACCCTCTCCCAGGCAGACCAGGACATACTTGGTCCCGCCCAGTCCGCGGCCTGGGAACTACAGCGTGCCAACCTCAAAAGCAGGGGAGGCTGGCACTCACCCATCCGTCCAGACATAGATGAGTGGTTGGCCATCAACCGGGGAGACGACATTCCTCGAAGAGGGAGAGACCAAACCATTCGCGCCCGCATCCATGCTAACCTTAACTGACAGATATACCCGACCTCCGCCGGCCATAGGATCTATGGGATATGAGAAAGAACAAGGGAAGAGGAAAGAGAAATGGGAGTCATCCTCCTCATACTCGCCAGGCGATATGAGCAGGAATGTGCCGACTCCAGGGCTAGGGATGCCCTGGAATAATTTTGATACATTTACCTATGATCCAGAAACATTCGACGGGGCCGAATTGTACGGCCCCAATACATTCTCTTCACAGTACGGCCCGTACATGCTAGACAACGCCCAATACCCCGAACCCCTACCAGACTCCCTGCCCCCATGAATTCCCCAGCCGAGAAGCCGACGACGGCATCATGGCTATCACGAACCCGGTCCGAGCCGCCTCCTCGCAGGGGCGGGATCAAACATAGACGTGGACCCTGAACCCGACCAACTCAGAGATACCCAACAGCCGGCTGGATCCCAAGCACCCCCAACTCCCCCAACCCTTGAAGCCCTTGCCGCCGAGGTCACCCACTGGAGGACCGCTTGCTTCGACCTAGCTAAGCGGCTCAACGACATGGATGGTACACTAGCAAAGTACAAGCCGCCCTCATCCCCATCATCCAGTAGCGGGAGTGACAGGTGGTCATTGCCGAAACCACCCAAGATACCAGGCTGACCACCCTTCATACCTCTGGTCGGGACCGCTGCAACCCAGGAGCCATTCCTCCAGGTACGACCAACAATGCATGAACTCCTGGACAAGTTTGTGGGAGCCCATGACGACATTGAACGATACCTGGGGGATTGCGACTCCTACTTCGCCTCCTTCGAGGTCTACTTCCCGTATTCCTCAATCAAAATTCAGCTCGCGTCTTCCCTACTGAAGGGCCCCGCCAAAGACTGGTGGGTGTATCGGAGACCTGACTTCTATGACGCGAACGCCCAACGAGTCCGGTATCCAAGTTGGAATGGGTACTGCGACCTCATCCGCCGCCAATTCTCTGACCCTGCCATCGAGCAACAGCACGAGAAAAGGATGAACGAGATACGGATGGGCAGTGGGAACGCCAACGACTTCTTCCAGGCTATAGAAATCCAAGCCAAGTTGGCAGGACTCCGACACGATGAGGGAGAAAGAGGGAAAATGGTCCAAGCCATCCGATGGGGAATCCCACAAAGCTATGCAAAAACCATCACCAACCAAGACATCCGCACCCCCGAAACCTATCCCGAGTGGAAGGAGCGCGTCTGCAAGCTCTATATTGATCGTACCAAGCAAACGATCTTTGAGCAGACTCTCGGACGCCCCGATGAGCAACAACCTGACCACCGACAAGGAAACAAGCCCGGAATGTCGAACCAACACCAAAGCCCCAGCAAACCAGCTGGGGCCACAGGTTCGACGCCGGCCAAGCAGTCGGGACAGGTAAAGACCACCACCAGAGACGCGGGGACTGGGAGATGGACTACGCATGGAGGTCAAGGACAAGCCATGGACATAGATGTCCTACAAAGGGAGGGAAGATGCTACCATTGCAAGGAGAAGGGGCATATGTCGAAAGATTGCCCGAAGAGGAAAGAGTATAAGGACATTCGCTCACTAATGATAGTTGAGCAGGCAGAGAAACCCGAACTGGAGACCGGGTCGAAGATAGAGGAGGTAAAAGACTAGGTCGTCAAGGGCTCGATTCCCCTTCGACGACCTCCTCCTCTCGTACTGGTGCACTTTCTCGTCCTCCTGGCGGGGCTTATAACATTTCTTTAGTTAAAACTTCTGTATTATCTACCGTGCATTCGAATATACCGATTTCCACTGCTTTAAACGTCTCCAGCACGACTAGCAAACCAGTACCAAAAGAATCGAACTGATATGCAGTCCTAGCACAATTGGACACTCCGGACTCAAACGCTGAAGAGGACGACTCCTCTGACGCCGAACAGGGAAAAGACTCTTTGGAGTTGGCAGAGAGCCTTCCATCAAACCCGCCAGAACCTCTAATACGGGAACTGCCCGCATGTGAACCCCTCAGGGGGAACGCGTCTGTGGGACTGGCTAATCAGAGCTTGAATACCCTCATGGGGAAAGGCTCTGGAAAGCGGCCCTACGAAGCCGCAGGAACCACGGGTAAGTGTTCCTGGAAGACTCAAGCAGGACCAGGACAGAAACAAATGAAACACCGAGTCGGAAGTGGCGAGGTAGCAGAGCAACAACCCCACCCGACTGCTGGCGCCAGCAGGTAATGGCAGTCACAGTTCATGCGACAAGAACGTGATGCTCACGGACCAGCCCCTCGACCCTCGAAGGGTTAGCCCTGGCGTTCAGACCGGAAGTGGGCACCTCCACGACACTACCCGACCCAACCCTGATGAAGGCGCACGACCGGTCAAGGACGACAAGAAAGCCGCAGGGACCAGACCCGCTAGCACCCAGGCGGTAAAAAGGGGGCATGCCGTTACCATAGTAGAAGTTCCCGATGAAGAAGATGACACAGCGTATCAACAATGGTGGGCAAAACAGCAGAAAGAAAGTGCCACCTAGGAAAAGTCTGACGCCAAGTACTATCCCATCTGGGAATCCCCCCTTCCATACCAGACACCCCCGACTCCTCCGCCCGACCGCTGGCTCAAACCCTTTGGTGCCGAATGGACCCTTCGTGCCATCCGTGAAGCCCGCACTAACGAAGAAGCCAAGGCCGCCCTCCACTGTTGGGTCCACCAGGATCGAGTCGGCGAAATTGTCGAAGACCTGATCAATGGACTGAAGCAAGGAGGCGAACCTGCGCTGGAAGAGCTGTACGAACTCCAACAACTGATCCGCTACATCCGAGGGACCAAGTCTACCGGGCAGGACTTCACGCTCAGTGTCCAACTCAAAACCACCACGAACAACCAAGTCCTGACCGCCCGTGCCCTCGTAGACAGTGGCTGTACGGGAAGCTCCATAAATCGCTCCTACGTCCAGAGTCACCAGCTTGACACAAGGAAAGCCGCCGCTCCCATCCCCGTCTACAACACTGATGGAACTCACAATAAGGTGGGAAACATCACCAAATTCGTCGAACTCTGCATTACCATTGGAGGACACAGTGAACGTATCAACTTAGCCGTCACCGACCTCGGCTTGAAGGATCTCTACCTCAGCCACGATTGGCTTAAACGCCATAACCCAGTGATCAACTGGAAGACGGGCACAATCATTTTCGGTCGCTGCCAATGCACAAAGAACCCATTCCCACTCCCCGATGCAGACCCTGACGATCAATGGGATGAAGAACTTGAAGAAGGAGAGACTATTCTTGCGGTTAACATGCAGGAGGAACTCGTCATTCGCACGGTACACCATGCAAATGACCTAGCGGCCCAGGCCAATATGGACAAGCTGAAGAAGACCTTTGAAGAAATGGTACCCGAGCACTATCGCTCGTACCGCGACTTGTTTTCGAAAGAAAACTTCGACGACCTTCCCGAATGAAAGCAGTGGGACCATGCCATCGAGCTCGTCCCAAACGCCAAGTCCACGCTCGACTGCAAGGTTTATCCCTTGAACAGAAACGAACAGGAACAACTGGACAAGTTCCTAGATGAGAACTTGGAATCGGGACGAATTCGTCCATCCAAGTCTCCTTTCGCATCCCCCTTCTTCTTCGTCAAAAAGAAGGATGGTTCCCTCCGACCCGTACAGGACTATCGAAAGCTAAATGAGATGACAATCAAGAACCGCTACCCGCTCCCTCTCATCTCTGAACTCATCGACAAACTCCAAGGGGCAAAGTATTTCACGAAACTCGACGTTCGTTGGGGATACAACAATGTCCGAATCAAGGAGGGAGATGAGGAAAAGGCCACCTTCCGAACGAATCGAGGCCTCTTTGAACCAACCGTCATGTTCTTCGGGCTCACCAATTCGCCCGCCACCTTCCAGTGGATGATGAACGATATCTTTAAAGACCTCATTGCAGAAGGCAAGGTCACGATCTATCTTGACGACATCCTCATCTTCACCAAGGGTCTCAACGAACATCGCCGAATCGTACGCCGTGTACTCCAACGCCTCTGAGAGACTAAGCTATTCCTCAAGGTGGAGAAGTGCGAGTTCGAAGTACTAGAAACCGAATACTTGGGAGTGATCATCAGTGAGAACTCAGTACGAATGGATCAGGTTAAGGTCGCTGGGATCACCGAGTGGCCGACACCTACTAAGAAGAAGGAACTACAGTCGTTCCTTGGGTTCACCAACTTTTATCGAAAATTCATCCGCGACTATTCAAAGATTGTCCGACCACTCACTCAGCTCATGGGAAAAGTGGAGTGGACGTGGGGAACCGCCCAGAACCAAGCATTTCAACGGCTAAAGAAGCAGATGGCAGAAGACATTGTGCTCACCATCCTGACAGAGACAGGTCATTTCAAGGTAGAAGCTGACTCGAGCGACGGAGCCATTGGCGCCGTCCTCAGCCAGCAACAGGAAGGAAAGTGGCGACCAGTAGCATTCATGTCCAAAGCCCTCACGGTAACGGAACGAAACTACGAAATCTACGACAAAGAGCTGCTCGCTATCATGCTGGCATTGTCGGAATGGCGACATTACCTCATGGGCGCCGCCGAAGATGTTGAAATCTGGACGGATCATCAAAACCTCCAGTATTTCCAAAAGCCCCAGAAATTGAACAGGCGCCAAGCACGGTGGGTCACCGAGCTCGTGGAATACCACTTTGTCCTCCACCATCAACCCGGTGTTGCAAATAAAAAAGCTGACCTTCTCTCCCGACGAGATGATCATAACCAAGGCAAGGACGATAATGACGATGTCATTGTCCTCCAACCAGAACACTTTAGGGCCCTTATCATGCCCACCGCTGCGGAAGTACACTCGAAGGTCCAAAGGGCACTTCGGCGAAAAGAGGACTGGGATCAAGGGATCGCGAACTCCCTCAACCACAAGCGAGGAATCACCCAGAAGGATGGTCTCTTAATCTACGATGGACGAGTCTATGTCCCAAGAGACCACGCTCTTCGAGGGGAAATCATCGCCCAGAGTCATGACCACATCACCGCTGGACACCCAGGCATCGAAAAGACCAAGGAGCTCGTCCAACGAGAATACTGGTGGCCGAAGCTCAAGAAGGATGTAGAACTATATGTCAAGGGCTGCGAGACATGCCAATGAACAAAGACGAGCACCCAAGCAAAGGCTGCTCCTCTTCACCTGAACGCTATCCCGTCCGAGCCATGGACTCATATATCGGTGGACATAGTCACCGGTCTACTGGAATCCAAGGGCTACGACGCTCTCCTCGTCATTGTCGACTGCTTCTCCAAAGCAATCATTCCTGTCCCCTGTAACATAGAACTCTCCGCGGAAGGATGGGCCAAAATACTCCGAGACCACGTCTATGCGAAGCACGGCATGCCCTCGGTTGTCATCTCTGATCGAGGTCCCCAATTTGTTTCAGTATTCATGAAAGACCTGTACCGAATCCTGGACATCACGCCAAACGCCTCAACCGCTTTCCACCCTCAGACCGATGGACAGACCAAGCGAGTCAACCAAGAGCTCGAAGGCTACCTTCGCCTCTTCGTCTCTTACCGACAGGACGACTGGAGCGACTGGCTGCCCATGGCGGAATTCACCCACAATAACCGAGTGCACTCGGCCACTGGGAAAAGCCCGTTCATGGTACTCTATGGCCGTAACCCACATCTCGTACCCGACTCCATTCGAACCTCCCCCTTCCTAAACCCAGCCGCTGGAACATTCACCATGACCATGGCAGAAGTCCACAAACAAATGCAAACAGCCCTGCAAAAAGCAGCAGAACAAATGAAAGTCCAATATGACAAAAGGAAACGCCCTGCAGCCGAGTATAAGGTCGGAGAGCAGGTCTGGCTTGACGCCGCGAATCTCCACTTACCACGACCCAAGAAAAAACTCGACGACAAACGAGTAGGACCCTTCGTAATCCTCGAAAAGTCTGGAGCATTAGCATACAAGCTGAAGCTCCTGCCTCATTGGAAGATACATCCACGTTTCAACGAGAAACTATTATCTCCATATACCCCACCTTCTTTCCCAAATCAAGAGAATCCACCACTGCCTCCACCCGATCTCATCGACAATGAAGAACAATACGAAGTGGAGGAAGTACTGGATTCCCGAACCCGTAAAATCAGGAGGAAGAAGGGACGAAAGGCCCAAGACGCCGTGGACTACTTGGTCAAGTGGAAGGGATGGACCCAAGAACATAACTCATGGGTACGAGACACAGAGATGGGGAATGCTCAGGAAGCGATCCAAGACTATGAAGACAAGATCCAACAAGCAGGACGAGTCGACATAGCCAAAATCGTAACCAAGGATCCCGCTATGGCCGTCACCATGATCCTTGACCATGAATACCGCGACAGTATTGTATATTATAAGGCCCAACGACAGGATGGACTTCAGAAATGGGTCAAAAACCCCGACAACGACTTATGGAAGGACCTTATAGATGAATATTGGAGTAATGAACTTTCACACCAACTTGACGCCCCCGAGGATGAGCCATGACAATCAGGACGATTGTCTTAACAAGGGGGTAATGTTACGATTTTTCCCTTTATCTTATCTTATCAAAGCGCTTATCGCTATCTCATCTTATCTCAAGTGCTTATCCACAGTTACCATGACCATAACGGACGTTCTCAATGATGGTACTACGGCTCATGACTATCGCCTGACTACCTCGTCGCTCTCTTGTTGTTTCCGCACGACAACCATGGTTGTCGTTCTATTCTTAGTCCTATAGCTTTCATATATAAGTAGTGTAGCTCTCGCTGTATATCCCCAGCTTCGAGCTAAAGTTTATCTATACCATCCTTTACTCTCACCATAGAACTCGACTAAGACATTAGTCCTTCTTCGCTGAGCTAGCAGACACCAAAGTCATTCTCCGGTGATTGTCCGAACACGAGACAGCCGAAGTCTAGACTCGTCTCTAGTCACGTGAAGTTTGGGTCTAACATGCACCTTGCAAATCTGCCAACTCCTGGCACAACTCTGCCCATTCCTCTGTAGAAGCCACTGGCACATAGTCTTGAGGATACTTGATAGCATCACCAGGATAGAAATCATCCACCAAGTCATTGACATGGTCTCTGAGAGCCTCCAATGCCACCTCCATCCTCTCCATCCTCTGCTCCATTGTATCCAACTGTCTATGGAAGCCTTGAAATAATTCAACAATGTTCTCCATCACTGCAGACTCCACCTCATCAATGAAGACACATTTTCTCTTGCTAATCTTGCAACATTCACATGAACACCCCATCTCCACTGGAAAACATTGGGCACCATCTGCTTTACACTACTCACACTTTCCTAAACCCTAAGTTAGCAAATTCTGTAGAGACCAACAGCTACTCATCTTTGCCCTTGTATTCAATTCCTCTCTTACTAGGGCTGTGATCTGCCCTGGCCCTTTTTACAGGCTGCTCCGATGGCCCCATGGATTCCTCATCTTCACTCCACACCATATACTCCTTAGACTTCAACTTTCTCTTTTTTCCCATGGTATCTGAAACTACCTTTTGTTTCCTTTTCAACTTTCTACATTTCTCTGCCAACTCTTCTCTAGCCTCAGCCTTAGGGTCTTCATCATCTCCATCAGCCCCATCATCTGCTTTTTCCATAGCATCCAATTCCTGCAACCTCTACCTTTCCTTTGTCTTCCTCTCCTCCTTCTCCTTTGCCTCCCTTGCTTTTCTTTCATCATTCAGCCTCTTTACCTCTGAGGCATCTGCTGCTTTCTTCTCCTTCAAAAGGATCAACTTCTTGGCCCTCTCTTTGGCCTTCCACAGCCTCTATGGCTTTCTCTGCCTTCAAATTTTCCACCTTTCAGGTCTCATGAGCCTCCACAGCAACCCAATATGCCTCCTCCTCATCCCTACTGGTGTAGAACACTGATGGGTTGTCAACATTGATCTCATTGGGCATTGATGGCATGATATAGGGCTTGGGAGTGTGTGATGGGTGGTATGTAGTGGACATCATATAGCATAGTGGAGAAGAGACTTAGAAAAGTTGAGATGATGGTGATAGAAAGTTAAGAGGTGAAAATCATGTGACATCCCTTCACAAAATTCCACACATCACACTTGGTCATCGGGATTAGCACCCTTGAGGGCAAGAACACTAAGAGGGGGATACTGTAACAGGTATGCTATAGACTCCATAGACTGTATCCTTTGCCAACTTCAATGGCACCAAGTCAATCACTGGACTCTATTGGATTCTGATCCTTAGTTTCTATTTCATATCTCATTTCTATTTCACCTACTAATTTCACATATTCATTTATCACACTTAGAATCCATCACAGTAGTGAATAGGTGTTATATCAGAGTCTATAGAATCTTTGACTCCTCTAGATATAGAACCTTCCAGACATATTCTTTCTAGTCATGTCCATAACATTCTAGTACCCAATCCTTTGGACTCCACTCTAGTATATAGACTGCAGAATTACTTGTATATACCTCAGTTTGAATATCAACTTGGTTTAGTCCAATAACTTTCTTATACTCATGGACCTTCAAGTCCAACTCCTTCTCTTACTACAAGTTCATGGATTCTGACTCTATTGACTTCAGCTTAATCTTACTTGTCTTTATCCCATGGACTCCATCCATAATCTATCTTAGGGCTTCAACCCAAGGGTGACGTTGCTAATAGCTTTGCCAAGCCCACACACACTCTGTAGCTTCCATCACCATGCATTCATCTTATCTTCTATTGGCACAATTCTAACAGATACTCAGTTCAAATATGAACTTGATTCAGCCCAAACACTCTCTGACTTCTAAGTCAAACTCTTACCTCTCTTCATCTTCTTTCATGACTTGAAGCTATCCTTCTTGTTTACATCTGCAGCCTCCACTCTGTTTGGACATCATTCCTCTTCTGCTACTCTGCAGACCTCTAATCCACAATCCAACCTTAGGTGTAATCCCACTGGATTACCTATGCATTATATACACTTGTTTGCCTCCATGAGTCTATGCTTCCATAGAGTTGATCATTGATACTTACTCTTATCTTTTGACTATCATCATGCAATAGAGTTGTTTCCTATTCTATTATATGACTTCTCAGTGTTCCCAAGTACACTTGGGTTCTACTTTTTTTTGAATATCAAAACAACTCTACAACCATTTAAATAGGTGGAACCATGGATCAGAGCCCATGGAGTGAACATGGACAAAGGATTGATTCTGGCTTCCCCACATTGATCTCCAATATCTTTCTACAAACACACAGACTACCCCACAACTTCAATTGTGACCATCCAGATGTTGTGCAGCTCACATAATGAGTATAAAGGGCAGCAAAAAACCCAGAAACACTGGTTCCAGCCTTTGCACTCATTGAACAGCTCTCCCACTTCCAAGCTGGACAAGCTTTATTCTCACCCTCATTGTCTTGCACTATGAGTTATTTTCTCCCCACCTCATCCTCTCAACTCATCCTTAACTTCTTCACTGTTACCTGCACTCACACTCTCAGACCCAACATCTGGCATGGTACTGGATGCTCCCAACCTAGGAGACCTCTCTGAACCTGATCTGCCTGTTCAGCATATCAAAATTTCCCTCCTAAACATGACTTCCTTGCCTGGTGGTCAAACAATTGCAAATCTGACACATATATCCATATCAACTATGCATACATCCACCTCTAACATCAACCAGTGCTCATATCTTCAACTTCCCTCCTCTGTGACCTCAGAACAACTTACCCAGTAAGACCTCTGGGAAAAACTAGCATGTGACTGGCAAATAACACTGCTGGTCACTCCATTTGGCACTCAATGCTAGGTTTTTTACCAAGTCCATACAGCACATAGTTCCTCTACTGCTGACTTTGTAGATACCTTGTTTTACAATTTTAGTATCTCTAATTAAGAATGATCTTTCCATGTTCTCTGGCTTTTTTTCTGCTTTTTATACCTCTGAAGTTCTTCTCCAGCTCTTTCCATTGGAGCAATATATTTCTCAAACTTATGCAGGAGTTTTGGGTGAAGGCTATGAGGACTGTCATAAGCTTTTATTACCTCTGCAAAACATCATTTCAGATTCTCCTTCCAAGCTGATGATGGGAACATTTATGACATATCAATGATGAGTAAATCAAACATACCCTGTCACATGTCAGAAAGTAGAGGAAATCTCACCCATTTATTGCTGTCCCCTTCTTCTTCCTCCATGTAACTCATTGAGGCTTGCCTGCTCCCTTCCACCACTGTATTCTCTTCTAGCTTGTCTGTATTATTGTTTCCCCCCCTCTCAACTGACTCCAAATGATCTGCTTGAGAGAATATACTGTCTATTTCCATGGCTACAGGACTGCTTGAGTGAGCTGGACTTGATGAGACAATATGTGAGGTTTGTGTCTTGGCACCAAGGATGAGTACTTTGATTTTGGTCTCTGATGTTACCTCACTTTCATCAAACTGTGTCAGTTGTGAAGGAGGCTGGTAGTGAATGCCAAGGATGTGATAAAATGATGCTGACCGATGTCTCTGTAAATCCAGAAAATTTTTGAAACTTGTACTCATATTAATTGGCCTATTATCAAGCCATAGATTCACTTTCTTAACCAAATGTTTGCAGGTCAGGAAATGACTGAATAGGTATGTGCAGCAGCTACATGTCCACTTCAAAACATCTGTGTGATGTTCTTCAGGTGCCTTTGCATATCCCTGTTCAATTTGGGCAAGTCTCTCAGCTTGACCCTTAGTATCTTCCAGCATCTTTCTCCATCTGAGTTCCTCCATTGTAAGGTGTTCTTCATCTGATTTGTTAAGTGTTGACCATGTTGACTTTATTTCTTTCTGCTGGGCACTTAGTTCTCATGGCCTACCCTCATGACACCTCCCTAAAACATTGTCAAGTGTGCACTTAACACATGGGAGAACATGAGTAATGACAATGTAAGTGATGAGATCAAGTCAAGGCTGATGGTACATTGCTAAATCTTTGTGCTTCAGATTTTTCCAAAGGCTTTTAACAATCATTGTTGTATTAAGATGTGGAATTGTGGAATTTTATTCCCACCAACATTTAGCAATGTGAATGCACTGCATGGAAAATCCTATATTTTAGCTTATAATATTTAATTCTATAATCATTTATTTTTTCCAACTTCTATGTTAAAATATAAAAAGATTATTTTCAATATTATTCCAATATTGTTGATTATTGAAACAATATTGGAAATCTCCCAAATACCCCAAATATATTTCAAATATTAGTTCCATATGTTAGAGTATTATATTGAAAAAATAAATAATTATAAAATCTAATATTTTAAGCTAAAATATTGGATTCTTCATACAGTGATGGTGGAAGACATTTATTCTGATGTAGGTAAATCAAGTGTCTACTGGACTACAGATTCACTTACATATTTATTTACAGGACCATCTTCTTTGGTTGAAATAGACACATCCAGTAACCACATTGGGTCTATGAATAAGAAAGCTTTGTATGTGTCCCAGAGATCATAGTGCTGTGGAGCTTTGTCTTGAGTGAGTTGCTTATCAATGCATGATACAGCATGCCAGCTGCATAGCTGATGCTTGCTACCAGGTAACACAGCATGACAAGAGTTGATTTTGGATAGGTCCTTATCAATCAAGATGAACTTAATAACAGGGCATTTTGCTGCTATGTGTTGAAGGACTTGTTGAAGCAGATACTCCTTTCCCTCTTCTTCAGTACTACTATTGGTTGAGGTTGTGAAGACAAAGGCCAGTGGTAGAGCTTGGCCTTTTGCTGCACTAACAATTCCATATAACTTGTAACCCAGTGTTACGATTTTCTCACTTATCTTATCTATCGGCCGGCGCTTATCTATATCTTATCTTATCTCAAGCACCTATCATTGTAACCACGACTATAACGGACCGCATCAGCAATTGTACTACGGACAACTACGGCTTGCGACCAACGCTCGCTCTTCTCATGTTTCCCCTGGTATTCCGCACGACAACCACGGACAAAGAACTCTATTATTAGTACAGGACTTTTCATATATAAGTAGCATAGCTCTCACTGTATATTCCCCAGCTTCAAGCTAAAGTTTAATCACACCGAACTTAGCTAGTCGACTCAGCCTCAGACTAAGACCTTAGTCCGATGCTCCTAGTGACCATTCAGTACAGAGACTCCTTGGGTGACTGTTCGAACGCAAAACAGCCCTCGGTTTACTCTTGTTTGGTTTATCCGGAGTTTGGGTCTAACAATTAGCTTGAAGCTTTCTATTCCCTTTCTCCAAGCAGCCACCATTGCTTGTTGAAACTGAATGCCCGCATCATTCACCAGCACTGGGATTATCTCTGCCTTCTTCCTGACACTCTTTGTCAGGATCCCCGCCCTCTCGTACCTTCTCTATCGGTCCAGGTGGCCAATCGTTTTCTGGTACAACACCCAACGAAACCATCTTCAGCATTGGACGGACCACACCTTCCGTGCCCCCCGTCTCCCAGCCGTCCCTTTCTATCCTTTGCCCTACGGTCTACAGCACTATGGCACCACCCAGCCCGACCAATCCGTCATGTCCGTCCCCTCATCGCTTGCATCCATACAAAATCCCGAAACTCAGCAAGCTCATACAGTTGCTCCGGTCCAAGAAATCAAAGTCGACATTGGCGAGCAAGGACACAGCATCCTTGTTCACAACTCCCCCATCACTGGCACCCTCGACATCCCCGTCCCTGCCATACTCGCTGCCTCCTCTACCACCAACACCACCTCTACCGCACCACTCCCTACCGGAGGAATGGCTAGAACCCGAGACTCCCTCGACCTATACGAGGTCGCAGCCTCGAGCGGCACAGAACTCCCCAATGACCCCATCTCTGACTCCGAGAGCGAGCCCTACATCCCTCAGAGCCCCACCCAGTCTGAGTTCGAGGCCTACATCCATAACCGCCAGACATGCCCCAATTCCCCTACCATCCCTGTCACCATCCTCGACCAAGCAAGGCCGATCACCCTCCACCCCGACACCAACATCTGGGCAGAGGCCAGCAGGGAAAGAGAGAGGCTCGCCGAAGACGAGCTCCTCCGACTCTGGGGCATCCAGGTCGACGTCCAAACCGGCCCCACTCCCTGTCCATGGCACCTCGAACCTCTTTGGCCGCACAAGCGAGCCATTACCATCCAGTGCCTCCATAACCTCGGTATCCACAATTAGCAGCAGTACAACGAGTGGCAGTACCAGCAGCGAGTCGAGCACGATGCCCACCAAGCTACTAGCGCGCGCCTACCGGGAGAGGATGATGAAGACCACAGAAGGCACCTCCATTGGAACCGCCTCCGGAACATCAGCCGCGAGGATGAAGACTGGTATGCAGAGGATGAGCAGAGGAGGTGGAGAGAGCACTGGCAGAGGGGCCAGTGGGTCGATACATGGCTCGGCACAAACTACGCCCCTCCCCCCCTCAATCAAGACGAGCAGCTTATCTATGGTAACCGCTTCAGTACACAATTTGAGTCCCGACGACAGGAGCACATCCGACAAGGCGCCCGGGATATCACCCATGAGCAGCATAGCGCCATCAGTCAGCGCGCTATCGCTCGAAGTCCAGCAGATCCGCGATCCGTGGGAACGAGAATACACACAGATCTTCATAGGTCACTTATCGGTCCTTATGGAGGACCTGACCTTCCTTTCCTCGAGGATGGGGAGATTGATGAGCAGCCTGAAGCCAGCAGATCCGGAGCGGGAGGATATTATTGAGTACTGTGCAATGGAGCGGGCCGTATATGATTTTAATATGAAATACCCTCATCGTCCCTACGCAGAACCCGAAGATTACCACCCCCGAAACCCTCCAAAGCCGCTCCCCCTATCCCTGCCACCACGATCCCACATGCCGAGAAGCCGGAAAGGCAAAGGCCGAATACTTGCCGGAGCCGGCCCGGAAGACGTGGAAACCTTGAATGCCGGCAGCAATCAGCTGCCCGTTGTCTCAGCCTGGACAGGATACGACGGGGCCATCAAAGGCTCCCCGCCTCCTGGCTGACACACTAGTCCCCTGGCCTAAGACCCCGACAGTTGGTCGATCCCTCAAGGACCAGGAAAGTACCATGACCCTGATGACCCGCTCCCCAATCCCAGTGGCCAAATGGCCGAAGACGCTCCATGGATGGGGTGTAAGCCAGACCTGATGCGGAAGCCCGCCGTCTTCAAAGGCGAGGCCGACAACATCGACCGCTTCCTCACCCATTGTGAGATGTACTTCCAGATGCACGATCCATATATGTATGCCAGCCCCTTCCGAGTTGGCTTCGCCGCTTCCTACTTCACCGGAAAAGCAGAGGAGTGGTGGATCATGATCCTTGTGGAGAGAAGAAGCCACTCCCGCAACAAGTTTCATCTTCCCAGCTGGGACGACTTCTGCCAAATGATCCGCGATAAGTTCCATGATCACGCAGTAGAAGAAATCCATCAGCAGAAGATGTATGACCTCTGCCTTGGAAAAGGCCTCGCCGACGACTACTTCCAGGCCATCAAAAGAGAGGCCAAGAAGGCAGGTCTCCAAGGTGACACCAGTGTCCATGGACACATGGTCGCCGCCATCAAGAAGGGCATCCCCGACTCTTACACCAAGATCATTTATGATATCAGAGTCAGCATGCCCGAAACCTACGACGAGTGGAAGGCCCGAGTCACCGTCATGAATGAGGCCCACCAATGGAAGGCCATTGAAGACGGTCTCGGACGTCCCAGTCCCTTCGTCCCAAAAAACAACAACCCTGCCATGAATGCCCCTAAAGCCAATAGTGGCACGACAAGTTCCTCGATGGACAAGAAGACTGGTACCGGCACCACCTACGGCGGTCGAGGGCAGGCGATGGATATTGACGCACTCAGATCAGAAGGGAAGTGTTTCCATTGCAAACAGAAGGGACACATTAGCAAGAATTGCCCGCTGCAGAGTTGGAACAAAGACAAGAAAAAGGAGGAGAACAGGGCCGTAACGACGGAACCCACCACGGAATCCAAAGTAGAGGAGGTAAAAGATGGTGCCAAGAAGTAAAAGGTTCTACTTGCTCAGCGAAGGACTTATCTGGTAAGAGGAACAATATCGCTGGTCGGACTCATAATACTTCTGTAGTTACGCCATATGTTGATACGCTAAATACGCATTTGAATATACCCGCCTTAACCGTTCAAAGACCAGATAACCAAGAATCTAAGAAAAAAACGACATCCGAGCCCGCTGTGGGGGAGGGGACATGCCAGGTAGCGCTGGAGCCCTCAAAACGAGTACTAGGACTCAGGTCAGAATCAAGTAGGCGGGACGCCCTTGGGCCTCTGAAGCTGAAAGATTCAGCGCCTTCTCTGAAGGCCAAGACACTCCCCGCAAGGACCAATGCGGAGGATCTCAAGCGCCTGCTAAGGGCCAAGACCCCAGAGTCCGACTCTCTGGGGCATGGGGCAGAGAGCCCCCACAAGGTAACCATGATCAAAGTGCCAGATGAAGAAGACGATACTGCCTTTCGACTCTATCAAGCAAGACAAGCCAAGTTTCGTTCATCCCCGCCATCAGAGGAGACCCAGCCTCCAGCTGAGAGAGTCCCACCAGGATGGATGAAACCATTCGAAACTGAGTGGATGTGGAGGGCCATCCGAGAGGCAAAAGACGAATCTGCCGCCAGGTCAGTGCTCCTTAATTGGATACACAGGACCAGGGCCGAAGAAGTAGTCGATAATCTCTTGGAAGGGCTCCACCGCACACAATGAGCAAATGCACTAGAATGGCTCGACGAATTAAGGAAGCCTCGCCGCTACCTAATCTGCTCTCAGACCACCTCCAAGCAAGACCTCAAGATCCCGCTTAAAGTCGAAACCGCCGATAATCAAACTATTGATGCCACCACCCTCCTAGACAGTGGGTGTATGGGCAGCTCGATTCACAGCGAGTTTGTCAAAACCCACAACATCCCTGTCTACAAAACCGCTAGCCCCATCCCCATCTATAATGCAGACGGTTCCCATAACAAGGCCGGGGAAATCACTGAGTTCGCAGAACTAAGGCTCACCATTGGCAACCATAACAAGAGGATCGACCTCGCCGTTGTCAACCTTGGTTCCAAAGAGATTTTCCTTGGACACAACTGGCTTGTTCGCCACAACCCGCTTATTGACTGGAGCACTGGCAAGATTACCTTTGCCAGGTGCCAATGCGCCAAGAACCCTCTTCCCCTACCGGACTCAGATCCCGATGACCGGTGGGATGAAGAGCTCGAAGAAGGTGACCGCATTCTTGCCATCGACTTCAAGGAAGCCATTGAAATCCACGCAGTTCATAAAGCGAACGAACTTGCTGCCAAAGCTAACGAGGGAAAGGAGAAGAAAACCTTTGAAGAGATGGTCCCGGCCATGTACCATGACTTTGTGGACCTCTTCGAAAAGGAAAACTTCGATGAGCTCCCTATGCGCAAACCCTGGGACCATGCCATAGAACTCATCCCCAATGCCAAGAATACTCTCGACTGTAAGGTGTATCCCCTGAACCGCACCGAGCAGGAGGAGCTCAACAAGTTCCTTGACGAGAACCTCACCACCGGTAGGATTCGACCTTCCAAGTCCCCCATGGCATCCCCCTTTTTCTTCATCAAGAAAAAGGATGGAAAGCTACAGCCCATACAAGACTACCACAAGCTTAATGAAATGACAATCAAAAATCGTTATCCCTTGCCCATCATCGCCGAGCTAATGGACAAACTAGGAAGTGCCAAGTACTTCACCAAGCTCGATGTATGATGGGGATACAACAATATTCGCATCAAGAAAGACGACGAGTGGAAGGCTGCGTTCAGAACGAACCGCGGCCTGTTTGAACCCACCGTTATGTTCTTCAGCCTGACCAATTCCCCTGCCACGTTCCAATGGATGATGAATGACATCTTCAAAGACCTCATCGCCTCCGGCAAGGTTACCGTATACCTTGACGACATCCTGATCTTCTCGAAGACTCTAGAAGAGCATCAACAGATCACTCACAAAGTTCTCGTGCTCCTCAGGAAACATAAACTTTTCCTGAAAGCTGAGAAATGTGAGTTCGAAGTACTGGAAACAGAGTACCTTGGGGTAATAATTAGTGAAGGATCTATCCATATGGACCAAGTCAAGATCGCAGGAATTACCGAGTGGCCTGTCCCCAACAAAAAGAGAGAACTTCAGTCTTTCTTAGGGTTTACCAACTTTTACCAACGGTTCATCAAAGGCTACAGTGAAATAGTACACCCGATGACGTGGCTTACCGGGAACGAAGTGTGGACATGGGGAACTGCGCAGCAAGAGGCTTTTGAGAAGCTCAAAGCCCGCCTTGCTCAAGACGTTGTATTGGCAATCCTGACCGAGATAGGAAAATTCAGAGTAGAAGCAGACGCTAGCGAAGGAGCAATTGGTGCCGTCCTGTCCCAAGAACAAGAAGGAAAGTGGAGACCAGTCACGTTCCTGTCCAAAGCCTTAACGGCCACGGAGCGCAATTACGAGATTTATGACAAGGAACTACTTGCCATAATGCTCGCCCTCAAGGAATGGAGACATTACCTCATGGGTGCAGCAATCGACATCGAAATCTGGACGGATCACCAAAACCTCCAGTATTTCTGAAAACCTCAGAAACTCAATCGTAGACAAGTGCGATGGGTAACCGAACTTGCCGAGTATCATTTCACCCTCCATCACAAGCCAGGGATGGCAAACAAGAAAGCAGATCTCTTGTCATGACACGCAGACCATGACCAAGGACACAATGATAACAATGAAGTCGTCGTCCTCAAAGCCGAGCATTTCCAGGCACTAATCATGCCCACTATTGACGAATCTCACGAGTGCATCAAGAGCACGACCCGTGACCACCAGAAATGGGATCAAGGGATCGCCAAGTCGCTCAACCACAAAAAGGGCATACAGGAGAAGGATGGACTTCTATACTATGACGAAAGGATATATGTGCCCTGCGACCATGCAGTGCAAGGAGAAATCATCTCGCGCTGCCACGATCATATTACCGCAGGACACCCCGGAGTAGAAAAGACCAAAGAACTTGTCCTTAGGGACTACTGGTGGCCAAAGATCAGGAAGGATGTCCAAACTTACGTCCAAGCCTGTGAAACTTGTGCCCGCACCAAATCCAGTACTCAAGCCAAGCGAGCGCCACTTCATCCAAATGAAGTTCCCTCCAAGCCCTGGACTCATATCTCAGTTGACATGATTACTGGTCTCCCAGAATCCAATGGTCACGATGCAATCCTTGCCATCGTCGACCGGTTCTCCAAAGACATTATTCCAGTCGCCTGCAACATCGAACTCTTGTCTGAAGGATGGGCAAAGATTCTCCGTGACGAAGTATATGCCAAACATGGTATGCCAGTCACCATCATCTCTGACCGAGGTCCCCAATTTGTCTCGAAATTCCTGGAAGACCTCTATGGCATGCTTAATATCAAAAGCAACGCCTCAACGGCCTTCCACCCCCAGACTGACAGCCAAACAGAGCGCATCAACCAAGAGATCGAAAAGTACCTCCGCCTAGTCATTAATCATCACCAAAACAACTGGGCCGAATGGCTATCCATCTGTGCTTTTCAGCACAACAATTGAATACACTCCGCCACAGGCAAAAGCCCCTTCCAAGTCCTATACGGACGACATCCCCAAGTCGCCCCCGACTCCAGATCTCATGCTACCCTCCACACTCCTGCATCAGAAGCATTCCACGATCAAATGAAAACCATACACACTGAAACCGAGGCCACCCTGATCAAAGCGGCCGAACAAATGAAGACTCAATACGACAAAAAGAAGAGAGCCGCAGTTGAGTATCAGACCGGTAACAAGGTCTGGCTCGACACGACAAACCTTCACCTCCCCAGACCAAAGAAAAAGCTGGATGACAAACAAGTCGGCCCTTTCCAAATCCTGGAAAAACGCGGCACTTCTGCCTACAAACTGAAGCTTCCCCCTGCGTGGAGAATATATCTGGTCTTCAATGAAACTCTCCTCACACCGTACACACCCCCGGCGTTCCCGAATCAAGAGCAACCACCACCTCCTCCGCCTGACATCATCATGGGCAAAGAAGAATACAAAGTCGAAGAAATCCTCGACGACAAAACCCACAAAGTATGCGGCAAAAAAGGAGAAAGGTCCAAAACAGTGACTGATTACCTCGTCAAATGGAAAGGCTATGGTCCTGAAGACAACAAATGGACCACAGAGAAATACCTCGGCAATGCAAAAGAAGCGATTGCTGAATATTGGGAGAGAAAAGGAGGAGTGACGATAGATGCGATTGTAATCAACCCCGGCAGCGGCACAATCATTATCGATGCCCGCTATCAGCAGGAGGACGACAATGACAAAGTAGGACCAAAGAACAATATATGGTATTACCTTATCAAGGTCGCTAGTGCCCAGGCAGAAAAAGGGGGCCAAGTATATAAATGGCTAGAGGAAGAATGGAAGCCAGAACCCGAACTTGGGCATCTGGAGGAGCTCATTAAAGATTATTGGTGGGCTAACAAACAAGACAGCGAAGTGGACCCCCCCCGATGGAGACGAGCCTTAGGGCAGTCGAGACACCTGCCTTAATGAGGGGGTAATGTTACGATTTTCTCACTTATCTTATCTATCAGCCGGCGCTTATCTATATCTTATCTTATCTCAAGTGCCTATCATCGTAACCACGACTATAATGGGCCGCATCAGCAATTGTACTATGGACAACTACGGCTTGCGACCAATGCTCGCTCTTCTCATGTTTCCCCTGGTATTCCGCACGACAACCACAGACAAAGAACTCTATTATTAGTACAGGACTTTTCGTATATAAGTAGCATAGCTCTCACTGTATATTCCCCAGCTTCGAGCTAAAGTTTAATCACACCGAACTTAGCTAGTCGACTCAGCCTCAGACTAAGACCTTAGTCTGATGCTCCTAGTGACCATTCAGTACAGAGACTCCTTGGGTGACTGTTCGAACACAAAACAGCCCTCGGTTTACTCTTGTTTGGTTTACCTGGAGTTCGGGTCTAACACCCAGCTGATTGGTTTTCCCTATATCCATTTGTGAGTATATAGCATAAGAATTATGTGATATAAACAAGCACTTACATGTAGAATCCATAGCAATCTCCAGTCTCTTTGCCATACTCTTTTAGTATCTTGCAAAATGCAAATGCTATAGAATGCATACTGTCTTTGTATGTAATTGGTATGATATCAATATCATATCCTTCAAGCTTCTGAAGAAACATCAGAGTAGATTTGACCTGATCATTGTCCAGCCACCACTGCTTTTTATTTTTGATTAGCTATGCAAGATGTACCTGTTTTTTGATGAGCCCTTTTGCCTGTTGTGGGTATTTTATAAGGATCTGATCCCAGATCTGTCAATGCCTCAGTATGTTGGTTATAATAGCGTGAAAATTTTAACCTTATGAGCTGGCATATCTGACATCTCATCCAGAATGGTCTTTACTTGCCCATCTATGGAAATGTCACAGTATGGTGTGTGTACACAATGGTGAGAGAGACACATATTGACCACTGTCAGATCAGTCTCTGATACCTGGACATACATCCAGCCATGACATGGAAAGTGGTCCATCATCATCTGTGCCCTTCTTTTCTTAGGATTGGTATAGAGTTTATTTCTGGTTTGCTCACCTTCAATCTGAGCATAGTAATAAAAGTAGGTTTTCATGTCTGCAGTGCTCTCACTCTCTATAACCTTTTTATAGCTATGTAATTCTCATGAGTGAATTATACTGATAAGTTGAGTTACTATATACTCACTTGAATCAAAATCCAGTAGCCCTTTGGACACCATCTGCAATAGTCTATGGGAGGCCCTGGAAGCTAGAAGTGGGGTGAAGGGGATTCCATCATTTTGAAGATGGAATGCCTGTGGTGAGGCAAAATGGAATCTTGAGGACAAACCCATCAGGTCACTAAGCCTGAGGTGTGTTTGGAACTATGAAGACTCACCTATAAGAGCTTGCTCAAGCCTCTGGGTTTTAGGTTCTTGATCTCTGCTTGTATTTTCAACTGTATTTGATATTTCCTGTTGTGGTGGTATCTTCCATCTGTTCCATGTGTAGAATTTCCAGCATCTTTAGATTTTGCCAATATCTTTGGAACACATCCAATTTCCATCTTCTCAGTGCTTTTACCACCTCTGGACTTATTCCATTGACCAGGTAATACATTGTCCCACCAATCCAAAAGTAATGTCCCATGAAGTGTTTGAGTCCAATGGTTGACTAGATGCTATTGCATCTCTTGATGAACACTTTTCTCATGACACACTTTCTTCCATTTGCCTTCAGGAAGGAAGCAAGTGGGTGAGTGGGTGTTTTTGTTGTACATCATTTCGGGTTAGGTGGTATTCTAAGGCATTGATGGGGTCTGTTATGCTTAACTGCTTGCTCAACAGTACATCTTCACCTTTTATTTGCTGCATTTTCATATGCAGGAGGTGTAATATCCTGGAACTGTGTGTGGTGTGTGGGCACATGAGGTTCCTTCTGGTGGGGTAATCTTTGGTGTCAAAGGTCGCTAGGGCTTGTCTTTCTGGGATTAGCTCTCCCAGCCATTGATGAGCCTCCAGGCTCTGTATGCTCAGAATTTCGCGAAATTACCCTTAATTCCTACACCCAGTCCACCTGATGGACTTTCACCAAACCAGTCATTGCCGACACGGCAATACCACTTTTGTATCATGGCAATATGTCTTTGCACATTGGTTATCCATCCCATCTTGAAACCTGACACTTCATGGCATTACGAACACGTTAACACCAATTTTGATGGGCCCCTGATCATATATGGTAATGCCACATCCGCATCAAAGTGCGTCGCTATGCATCATTGATCACTAGACCCTATTGATGTCACTTATCACCGCACTCATCCATCAAAGATATCAACCTATCACAGATACTCCAGAACTATGGTGACTCAAGCTGTTACTTCACCAAGTTGGCACATCATTAGAGATGCATTGGGCAACCTCAGCAACACTAGCATGTCTTTACAATCCACAGCACACGCAGTCAAAACAGCAAGACCCAGCCCGATAGCCAGACTCCACTATAGAACATTTTCTAACCAAGCAGGGCAATTCAAACAATGCTGTATACTTCAGCTGACGGATATAGGTCACGTTTATTCAGGATTTTACTCAGCTAAGGCCTTACAACCTTAGTAAAAAGTCGCTTGGAATTCTATTAATATATGTAGGACTTTAGTATAAAAATGTAGATTACAGTAGCGTTCAGTACTTTTCGACCCCAGTGGGTACACTCTTGTTCGCCAGACTATGCTTGTATTCATTCTCATACACGTCAATCCATCATACATCATATTCATTGCATGCACCAACAATAAATCAACTAGTCAGATCAGCAAATCTCTATGAAGCTGTCCATCATTTCTATAGGATCACCATATGTTTATTCGTTGTTTCATGGCAATATTCGTCTTGCATCACATATAGTTGATTGCACGTCAACTTGCAGTATTGCTTGAGTTATTCCATGGTTCTTTAACTGTAAAGAAGACATTTCCATCCCTCTTTACTCTTAACACTATTGGTACACGTCAATATTGTGCCAATACGTGATCGACCATGCCATACCTCGCCCTCTGTTTACCTTATAGGCAGCACCAGCTTCAACTTCACCAGATAGGACTGTTTTACCAGTTTTCACCTTTGCCATCACCATCATTGCCCACTTGGATAGTCTCAGAGCAGACTTAGGATCAGTATCAGTATAGGACCAGTTCAGCAATCATTTCAGTATAGGAAATCCCAGTGTGGATTATAGGATAAGTTTTTGACATCAGATAGGATCATTTTCAGCCCAGTACTGTTCACCCCCAGTTTCCATATCAGCCCATCCAGTTTAGGATCAGTTTCAGCCAGTTTCAGCACCTTGTTCACGTTTATTTGATCGACCAGCACATTTATTCCCAGCATCGCCCGTCCATTGATCTATTGCCGTATCGTTCAGGCATTTCCCTCTTGTTTCCCCACTTGTATTAATGTCTTGAGCACATTTTCTCGAGTCTCATTCTCTGTTTCCATTTCAGAATATGGTTTCTTGATATTCACATCATATCAGGTGCCACTCCCTCTCATTCTATGAGACCCTCATGACTTACAGTCATTCTTTCAATTCTTTGACTCTCACGTCGTATTATCTGCTTGACTGCATAGTCCAAGCATATCTTCGCACCCTTAAAGCTTTGATTTACTGCACGGAGGTGCCCTGAACCCACTCGCACACACGATCGTCCTAGTATTGCCATGTTCACATGTTTATTCTCCATACTCTGCCTGAGTTTGGTTTTGCCATTGCCACAGAAGTCTAGGCTCATCACCATATTTGCATGTAGAACACCATTGTTGCTAGCATGTAGATGGCCATGTTGAAGTTATCTGAATGGTCTAGTTTTTGGTGTAAGACTTCAAGCATCTCTTTTGTGATTGGAGGATGTTCCACTTGCTTATTGTCTTCAGAGGATTGTTTGTCAAGGCCTATAAGGGTGTATTTCAGCCTGATCAAGCTCTGGTATGGGAGATCATGTTGGATATGGAAGGCTTGGACTCCATGTAGTTTCATGTATACAGCATCTCCTGACATTTTCCCCATGAAGGAGGTAGCAAAGGAGCATAAGGCATGGTCTGTAGCAGGGAGGTGGTCAGATTCTCTGATGTTTTCTCAATCACAAAAGTCCCAGTAAGCTTTAAAGCTGCTTTGGTGTTTCTTCCTCATATTCTTGGCCCATGCCATTGCTATCATTGATTTGATTTGATTGCAGTCTCTTGTTGGTCCTCTAATATCTCTGTTGATTTTCCCTGGTTTGCTTTTTAGGTGTTACTCTGGTGTTGGGGTTATTGTCATGTACCTTTGATTTTTTGGTCTGTTAGAGGCCTGCTTCTCCTAATTTCTGCTCTCTTCCTGCTTTCCTTTGCCTCTTCTAGAATCCTGTTGAGTGATTTGATGTCCATTCTGGTATAGTTGGTCAGCTAGGTTTATTCATTTTAGGTCATGATGGTTGTTGGACTTAGAGTGTTGTGTTTGGTTCTTATTTGGTTTCCTCTTCAGTTGTGGTTGGGGTCACTCTTAGAATTTGGTATAGCAGGTTCATTTATTCTGTATGTTACATTTCTAGTCTAGGGTTGTTACATTGTATGGAATTAGCTACAAATTTCTTTAGGTGCAAATGTACTTTCAGTGGGAATGGGTATATAAGTTTACAAGGTCTAAATTTTCCCCTCAATGGGTCATCTGCAAGATTATTGTGGGTTGATATCCATTTGATTGTTAACCATATCTTCTCCTGTTGCATGATGGTGACAATTCTTCTGACTATGTCATTCTGTTGGGTGCCCCTAAAATATCCCACTTTTAAGGCTCCCATAATGCCTTGATTGTTAAAGCATAATTTGATGTGAACATTTGCATAGCCTCCTGATTTTAGCATACAGAGGGCTAGCTCTATTGCTACCATTTCTACCCATCTGATTTCTCTTCCATCTGATTTCCATCCTTTTAACAGTTCCCATGCTAGCCATTTCTCCCTGAGTATGAGGCCTATGCCCCAGGAAGATGAGGCATCAGCCATTAGAATCAGATCTGTCAGTAGTGGCAGGTTCTGGATATGAATGCCTACAAAGGATTGTTCGAGTTTTGCTGTCCACCATGCCATGTCATCATGGAGCATTTGCATGATGGTGTGATGAACAAATTTTTTATCCATGGATTTGAATGAGCTTCAAAATCTGTAGAGCACTGGCATTCAAGATCTTCCTTCTGGCACAACTAGGCATATGTGATTGAGAGTACCGATGATTGACTCCATTTCTTCTAAGGCCTTCTTGGTCCCCTTTGTCCAACCATCGATCTTCTTCTGATACTTCTCTTTCTTCTCCTCTGGCAGTTCTACTGTCTTCTCTAATATTTTCCAGAGGAATCCGATGTAGGTGAAGACAATGTTGAACAGTTTGAACTTTGATGGTGCCTATAGCCAGCCCAGTTCTTCTGCAATCTCCCAGATGAGCTTCTCATTGTAGGTGTATTCATATTTTCCCTGCTCATTTTCCTTGCTTGGGAAGTGGAAAAAGGTAAAGTCATCCACCCATTTCAGCAGGGCTTCGATTTCATTAGCAAATAAAATAGCCACCATGGCATCAGTGACTCTTTCCCAGACTCCTGGTGCTGGTGATGCTCCAAAGTTGAGGCATGAGTCTAGGTGGATCTTTTCTCCAAGGTGGACAGCAGTGAAAGGGTGTGTGGACAGGTGTACAGTGTTGAGCTTAGACTTCTGTGGCAACGGTAACACCCAAAACTCTGAGAGAGCTAAGGAAATATGTGTGCAATCACAGTAGTCAAGGCTATGTGTTTGTGTGAGTGGTTTGGTGCACCTCCATGCAGTCAATTCCTCTAGATGCAGGTATACACTTTGACTATACAGTCTGGAAGTAGTACCCTTTAGCAGTTGAGTATTAAGAGGCTCAGGCTGTAAGCTGAGGGGATCTTGATAAACGAGATGAAATAAAATCTGGTATGATACAAATACCAAGAAACTGTGCTAGATGCTCAGAACTGATCTAGAAAACATAAAACTGGTCTGGTAAATGTGAGACTGGCCTAATAAATGTTTGGGCAATCAAATAAATGTTTGGACAGTTGAATAGACATGTGAGGAATCAAATAAACATGAGGAGAATCAAATAGATATTTAGACAATCAAATAAACATTTGGAGAGTCAAATAAACGTGTGAGGAATCGAATAGATGTGTGGGGGCTTGAAACAGAGAGGTACTGGATGGAAATATGATAACTGAGTGTCACAGCAATACTGCACAGCAACTGGGGACAATGACAATGATATGGGTGAATGATGCAAAGCTAGGCCTACACAGAGGCAATAATACCCTATACTGATGTGGGCAACAGAAACAATGATGATGTAGAAGGTGAAGATGATAAAACGATCCTATCTGGTAAAAGTGAAACAATGTTGTGGCATTAAAAGACAAAAGCAAGTTATCGGAGCAAGAATCCATGTATTGGTGATAATTAACACATCCAATAATGTTGAGACTATAGCAAGCAATGGGGGATAACCTGGAGCAAAAGAACTTTTTTCTCCTCTGTAGAATATGAGTTTTTATACTAAAAGTTCAGTTTTATAAATAGAAAAGATATCTAAGCATTGGTAAGGCTGTAAGTCATTGGATTAGTAGATCTATAGTAAATAGAAGAAGTTTTCATCAGCTGAGGCATAACAGCTTGTCTGTATTGCCGTGTCTGGATGGGAAACCATGTGAAAGTGGAGAATGATGAGTAAACAGCTAGATGCTGTTTAACTGCAGACTGTGAGGGTATGGTACATGTTCTGAGGTTGATAAATGGATATAAGCTGCTGTGAAGGCTTGGCAAAGTAACAGTCTAAGTAACTGCAGTCTGGAGTATCCATATTGGGTCAATATCTTTGATGGAGGAGTGCAGGGTCTAAATGATGTCACTATGATTGAGGAATCAAAGGGCACATCAATTTGAGTGCCTAGGACTGATGCGGCAACTCCATTTTGGGTACGATCATCAATCAAAGGTGTATTGCCATGATCAGTCACAGAAATATGGAGAATAAATGTGAACAGAAGGGTATTAATGTGGTTTGCTGAGTAGTAACCATGGTATATCACAGTTATTAAAGGATATTGAAGGGTGTAGCATATAATTGAAGGTTGGGGCATTAAATTGAGTGCAGCAATGTAGGATAAGGAAGATGGGAGTCAAATCTGTTATTATTGGGTAGTCAATGGATAAATCCACAAATTCTGAGCATACAGAGCCTGGAGGCTCATCAACGGGAACATTTCAAAAGGTTGCTTCCATGTCAAAAACTGAGACTTGGGTTCCTGGCAGGGCTTTGGCAATCATTAGGTAGCATTCTGAAAAGGTGCCCCATGCACATTGGAATTTCTTCAAGTCGATGACCGCATTGATAGAGGTGGTGGTCAGGTCAAGGTCTATCAGTGTTGGATTCTTGATATCAATTTCTTGCATTTGTACATTGATCTGTTTGTCTGAGTGAGGATTTGAATGATTGACTATGACTTGTAATTTTCCTGGTTGTGTTTCTGTGATGCTTAGTGGTGTGGTGTGGAAGTTTCCTGATTTCATATTAGAGATATTTCAGGAGGCTTGGTTGATCTTATCTATTAATTCCTGTAGTTTGTCAGTGCTATAGCCTCAGGAGAGCCTCCCTAGGTATATCTCCTCTCTGTATTTGCTGTTCAGAAATTCTAGATGTGTGGGTTCTATACAATGATTTAAAGGTACAGATGTTTTGGAAAGCCTGTAATTTTCTAGACCTATATAGAAGCCAAATTGGATACCAGCTGGGATGTCTACATATTCTTCAAGTACACCTGCATTCTCAAGTTTCTCCCTCCAGACCCAATGTTGAAAGGGAGTTACAATGCGGTAGAGTTCCTCAGGTGTGTGCCTGCTGGGTGTTGTGGTCAGAAGCCCTGCAGAGGAAGCAGGTGTGTCAGTATTTGCATTCTGTTGCTCTGTAATTTTCTCTTCCATTGTAACCAATGCAGTATCCTTTGCCTCCTGTCTTGTCTTGCCAATGTCCTCCTTGAAAGGATAGCCAAGATCCTGGGTTTCTTTTGTGGTGTTTGAAGAAATGATAGTCTGGTGAGCTGCATATCATGCAATTTAGAGAGGTCATGGAGCTGCTATTGGTGGTTGATGGAACATAGGATGATTTGGGTTGGTAGGAGTTTGCATGTTGGGATGACATTATTTGTTTTTGCTGAGTTCAGCTGAAGGAATTCATCGATGTGGTGGAGCTTGACATTGTGGTTGTTTTTAAATCTTCTAGGCCTTCTAGACTGTGAAGTGATATCACATATGACCAACTCACTGGGTCTACCAGGAAAAGGTGTAGGATGTTCTTTCTGCCACACTTTGAACCTTCATGCAGGGTCAAATTTCTTTAGGACTGGGAAGAATTTTTCTAGTCCATTGAAATTTAACCAGTAGTCATAGTACTGGACATATTGGTTTGCCATATAAAATATGGCCACTCTGTTCTTCCCATCTCTCATGTCAAGTTCCTCCTGTATGACCTTTTTTGCTCATGATGTGGATTTGATCCATGTTTTGCAGGTCATCTTGCTCTCTAACAGGGCTTTGATTTTGTTGTCTCTGAATTTGAGTTTGCCTCCTTCCAGGACAAGATTGGCCACCTTCACTCCAAAGGTCTTTGCTATCTCTGCCTCGCAGAATTCCCTGGAAAAGCAGGTGATCAGTATATACTTTTTCATGCCATTGCACAGGCTGTCAAGGACTTCCTTGGGGATGCAGACTGCTGAAGGGTCAAAGGCATCTTCTTTGACTGCCATTCTGTTCTTGACATCTTTCAGGTGTTGCCATATGGCTTCTAGGGTTGTCAACAATAAGCTGCCTTTTGGTTCTTCATCCCTCTCAGTTTCTTTGATTTTTTTGAACCCTGAGGGTGTCAATGGTGTTTCCTCAGGCTTCTGCCTGGATGGCACTGTGGTTCTCTGTGTAAAGTTTGGTACTGGTTTTGGTCAGGCTAGGATTCGGTGGAGTAGGGAGTTCAAATTACCTTCTGGAATCTGAAAGGTGGTGTTATCTCATTTTGTGACAGATCATGTCTCTGTCTGAGGTTGAGAGGCTTTCTGGAGTCTAAAGTATTCTGTTCATAGTTCAGTGACATGTTTGAAGCCTATCTCAGCCATAAAGTTTCAGATGGTGAATGTATGTGAGCATTGAGTTTAGCTCGGCCTTTGTGTAGAAGGTTTGAAAAAAAGGGTAAACCCCCTAGCTGTAAGCTGGGTGGATATCTGCAAATCCTGGTCAGATCCCCCATCTCATGTAGAAAATGGGTCCCTCATAGAGGAGCACATGATTCCATGTAGAAATGCTCAATGTCCTCATGTAGAGGTCATTAGGAAGGGATAGACTTACTATCCATTGTTTTGTCCACTAGTTTTGCCATTGTTATGATTTTCCTGCTTATCTTATCTTATCAGGTGTTTATCGCTATCTCACCTTATCTCAAGCACCTACTCATGGTTACCATGACTATAATGGATGTTCTCAATGATTGTACTATGGCTCACGACTATCGTTCACCTACCTCATTACTTCCTATTGTTCTCCAAACAACAACCACGGTTATCGTCCTATTCTTAGCACAACAGTTTTCCTATATAAGTAGTGTAGCTCTTGCTGTAGTATCCTCAGCTTCAAGCTAAAGTTTATCTATACCGCACTTTACTCTCACCATAGAACTCAATTAAGACATTAGTCCTTCTTTGCTGAGCTATAGACACCAAGTCATTCTTCCAGTGATTGTCCGAACATGAGACAGCTGAAGTCTAGACCCATCTCTAGTCACGTGAAGTTTGGGTCTAACAATTAGCTCAAAGCTTCCTTCTGGTCTCTTCACCGTTCACTGTGAAGAAACCAACCCATGCAGAACTTTGAACAAGCAATCATCAACACCCTCTCCATCATACTAGGATCCCTCATGATCTTCTCTATCATTGCCCTCACCCTTGAATACGAGGAAGAGATACAACAATTCTTCTGTCACCTAGGAGAACCCCAACCTTGACCCCTGCTCCCCACCAGCTATGTTCCCCCTTTTCAAGTGAAACAACCTGTTCCAGAGTCCCAACAGGACCTCTTCCACACTACCACCCACCGGTTCGGATTCACAGCCAACTCCAGTGACAAGTTTCCACATCAGCAAGAACCCCCCAGGAATGCAACCCCTGGATCCAGCCGACCAAGACGAGTCCCTCACACCCCTTCCCCCGACACTACCTCTCTCGAAAGTATTCCTCTGGACGAACCCTTTCCAGCACCGCCAATCGTCACAGACAGGCCCCCGACCACCCAAGAGGCCTATGACCTCAGCCAGTACCTTCTCAGCAGATACGAGGCAAGCATCCCGCCCGCCTACATCGAACCTGCTCTCCCAGAAAGACCTAGCAGCCTCAATGGATTCAGAATCGTCGTCGGAGAAGGATGGGAACTTTAGGGCCCATTTGAGAGGTTCCCAGAGGACGAAGAAATGGACCATCCCAACCCCGAGGAGGAGCCCCACGCCGATGAGTGAGGGCCTATCCTCTCCATCATTCTTCACTCCCCCGAGCAGACCCAAGATGCCCTCGAGCCACAGCCCACCATGTCACCCAGAACCCCGTCCCCCGACCCAGGAAGCGATGAGACCAATGTACCCCACCACAATGCCATTAACGACCCCCTCAATCTGCGAAGTGCAGACAATGATTAGCCTGCCCTCACCCAAGTGGACAGGAACATACTTGGCCCAGCCCAGTCTGAGGCTTGGGAGTACCAGCACGATGATCTCGAGACCTGAGCTGGGTGGTCACCACCCATCCGTCCAGACATGGGCAAGTGGCTGGCCCTCAACTGGGGAGATGACATTCCCCGACAAGGGAGGAATGAGACCATTCGAGCCCGGATCCATGCCAACTGCAACCGGGAACTATACCTGCCCTCTGCAGGACACTGGATTTATGGGATACGAGAGAGGACAGAGCAGAAAGAACTGAGAATTGGGAGTCATCCTCCTCATACTTGCACTGACAATACGAGGTGGAATATGCTGAACTCAGGGCTCAGGGAGCCCTGAAATAATTTCGATACATTTAACTATGACACAGAAACATTCAGTGGGGCCGAACAATACAGCTCCAATATATCCTCTCTGCAATACGACCCCTATGCACTAGAGTACAACCTGCTCCCCAAACCACTACCAGATTTCCCGCCCCCATGAATTCCTTAGCCGAGAAGCCAACTCCGGCATTATGGCTACCATGAAGCAGGCCTGAGCCGGCTCCTGGCCAGAGCAGGATCCAACATCAATATCGAGATTGAAACTGAACAACCTGCTGCACCCTCCAAGACCCAACTGCCCCCACCACCAACGATCAAATCCCTCCAGGCTGACATTGAATGCTGGAGACAAGCCAGCTTTGACATGTCAAACCAACTCACCAACCTGAACAAAAGGATGATGAAGTTCAACCCCCTGTCCCCACCATCCAGCACTAGAAGCGGAAGATGGTCACTACCCCAACCAACCCAAGTACCAGGCCATCCCCCACACCCACCACCTGTCAGGACTGCAGGGGTCCAAGAACTATTCCTCCAGGTAAAACCAATGATACACAAAGTCCCAGACAAGTTCACCGGGGAACACACCGACATCGAACGATACATCGGGGACTGTGACTCCTACTTTGCCTCGTTCGAAGTCTTCTTCCCTTACCCCTCCATCAAGATTCAGTTTGCATCCTCGCTCCTGAAAGGCTCTGCCAAAGACTGGTGGGTGTACCGACAACTGGACTTCTATGATGCCATCACCCAACGAGTCCGGTACCCTGACTGGAACACATACTGTGACCTCATTCGCCACCAATTCTTGGACCCTGCTATCGAGCAGCTCCATGAGAAGCAAATGAACTGAAATACGAATGGGCAGTGGAAATGCCAATGACTTCTTCCAGGCCAAACTAGTGGGACTCTGACACGACGAGGGAGAACAAGGAAAGATGGTCCAGGCTGTCTGACTGTCACCAGGACCAATGACAAGGCAATAAGCCTGGAACATCAAACCAAAATACAAGCCCCAGCAAACCCACTGGGGCCACAGGTTCGACGCCAGCCAAGCAGTTGGGACAGGTCAAGACCACCAGCAGAGATGCAGGATCCAGTCGATGGACCACATACAGAGGCCAGGGACAGGCCATGGACATAGATGTCCTGTTACAATTTTTCCTTTTATCTTATCTTATCAAAGCGCTTATCCACAGTTCACGACCATAACAGACGTTCTCAACGATGGTACTACGGCTCGCAACTATTGCCTGACTACCTCGTCACTCTCTTGTTGTTTCCGCACTGACAAACACGGTTGTCGTTCTATTCTTAGTCCTATAGCTTTCATATATAAGTAGTGTAGCTCTCGCTGTATATCCCCAGCTTCGAGCTAAAGTTTATCTATACCATCCTTTACTCTCACCATAGAACTCGACTAAGACATTAGTCCTTCTTCGCTGAGCTAGCAGACACCAAAGTCATTCTCCGGTGATTGTCCTGAACACGAGACAGCCGAAGTCTAGACTCATCTCTAGTCACATGAAGTTTGGGTCTAACAATTAGCTCGAAGCTTCCTTCCTGGTTTCTTCACCGTTCACCGTGAAGAAACCCATCTATGCAGACTTTCGAACAAGCCATCGTAATCGCCGTCTCCATCATCCTAGGATCCTTAGCGATCCTCACCATCGTCGCTCTCACCCTCGAGTATGAGGAAGAAATACGACAGTTCTTCAGAAGACTTGGAGAACGTCTTCCCCAACCCTGACCCCAACACCCACCACCTGCTAGCTATGTTACCCCTCTTCAAATCCAACAACCCGTTCCTGTCTCACAACAGGACCTCATCGACCACCTTGCCCAGCGACACAGGCTTCACCACCAACTCCAGCGACGAGTTCCCGTCCCAGGTCGGCACCACCCAGAAACGCAACTCCCTGGGCCCAGCAGACCAAGAGGAGCTCCACGAACCCCCTCCCCTGACAGAAACACCCTCGAGTCCATCCCCCTGGATGAACCCTTTCCAGCTCCAGGAAATCGTCACGGACCGACCCCCGACCGCGCAGGAGGCCTACGACCTCAGCCTGGCACCTTCTCGGGAGATACGAGGCGAGCATCCCACCCCCCTACGTCGAGCCTGCTCTCCCCGAAAGACCCATCAGCCTCGAAGGATTCCGAATCCGAGTCGTCGGAAACGAGTGGGAGCTCCGAGGGGCATTCGAGCAGTTCCCAAAAGACGAAGAAGAGAATGAAGAAACGGTTCGTCCTGACGAAGCGGAGCCCCACCCCGACGAGCGGCCTGTCCTCCCAATCCTTCTACACTCCCCCGAGCGGGAAACCGTCCCTCTCGAACCAGAGCCCTGCCACCCCCCCTCCCACTCCCCCTCCCACTTCCTACCCCTGAAATTCGACGAGCCTAACGAGCTCGCCCACCATACCGATCCCGACGACCCTTTCAACCCGCGAAGCGCAGATTATGACTGGCCCGCCCTCTCCCAGGCAGACCAGGACATACTTGGCTCCGCCCCAGACCGCAGCCTGGGAGCTACAACGCTGCCGACCTCGAGAGTAGGGGAGGCTGGCACTCACCCATCCTGTCCAGACATGGATGAGTGGTTGGCCATCAATCAGGGGGGACGACATTCCTCGAAGGGAAGAGACCAAACCATCCATGCCCGTATCCACGCCAACCTGCAACCGACAGATATACCCGATGTCCGCCAGGTCACTGAATCTACTGGGATATGAGAAAGGACCAGAGAAGAAGAAAGAGAGATGGGAGTCATCCTACTCATACTCAGCCTGGCGATATGAGCAGGAATGCTGCCGAGTCCAGGGCTAGGGATGCCCTGGAATAATTTTGATACATTTACCTATGATCCAGAAACGTTCGATGGGGCCGAATTGTACAGGCCCCAATACATATTCTTCACAGTACTGGACCCTACACGCTAGACGACATCCCCTATCCCGAACCACTCCCAGACTCCCCGCCCCTACAAATTCCCCAGCCGAGAAGCCGACGACTGGCATCATGGCTATCACTGAACCCGGCCCGAGCCAGTCTCCTCGCAGGAGCAGGCTCCAATATAGAGGTGGACCCTGATCCCGACCAGCCCAGAGATGCCCAACAGCCAGCTCAACCCCCAGCACCGCCAACTGCCCCCGACCCTCGAGTCCCTCGCCGCCGAAGTCACTCACTGGAGAACTGCTTGCTTCGACCTAGCCAAGCGGCTCAACGACATGGATGGCACGTTAGCGAAATATAAACCACCCTCATCCCCGTCATCCAGTGGTGGAAGCGACAGATGGTCATTACCCAAGCCACCCCGAATCCCAGGGAGACCTCTGTTTGCACCTCCGGTCAGGACCGTGGCAACCCAGGAACCGTTCCTCCAGGTACGACCAACGATGCACGAGCTCCCGGACAAGTTTGCCGGGGCCCACGATGACATCGAGCGCTACCTAGGGGACTGCGACTCGTATTTCGCCTCCTTCGAAGTCTACTTCCCATACTCCTCGATCAAAATCCAACTCGCATCTTCCCTACTAAAAGGCCCCGCCAAAGACTGGTGGGTGTATCGAAGGCCCGACTTCTATGACGCCAATGCCCAATGAGTCCGATATCCAAATTGGAATGGGTATTGCAACCTCATCCGCCTGCCAATTCTCCGACCCCGCCATTGAACAGCAGCACGAGAAGCAGATGAACGAAATACGAATGGGAAGTGGGAACGCCAACGACTTCTTCCAGGCCATAGAAATCCAGGCCAAGTTGGCAGGACTCCGACATGACGAAGGAGAGAGAGGAAAAATGGTCCAGGCCGTCAGGTGGGGAATCCCGCAGAGCTACGCAAAGACCATTGCGAACCAAGGCATTCGCACTCCCGAGACCTACCCTGAGTGGAAGGAGTGTGTCTGCAAGCTCTACATTGATCGCACCAAACAAACGATCTTTGAACAGACCCTCGACCAGCCCCGACGAGCGACGACCTGACCACCAACAAGGCAATAAGCCCGGACCATCGAACCAACACCAAAGCCCCAGTAAACCAACTGGGGCCACAAGTTCGACACCGGCCAAGCAGTTGGGACAGGGCAAGACCACCAGTCAAGACGCCGGGTCTGGGAGATGGACCACATACTGGAGGACAGGGACAAGCCATGGACATAGATGTCCTGTGAAGGGAGGGGAGATGTTACCGCTGCAAGGAGAAGGGGCATATGTCGAAGGACTGCCCAAAGAGGAGGGAGTATAAGGACATTCGCTCACTAGTAGTAGTCGAGCAGGAGCAGAAACCCGAACCAGAGACCAGGTCGAAGATAGAGGAGGTAAAAGATTAGGTCGTCAAGGGCTCGATTCCCCTTCGGCGACCTCCTCCTCTTGTACTGGTGCGCTTTCTCGTCCTCCTGGTGGGGCTTATCACGTTTCTTTAGTTACATCTTCTGTATTATCTACCGCGCATCCAAATATATCCGTTCCCACTGCTTTTAACGTCCCCAGCACGACTAGCAAACCAGTACGCAAAGAATCGAACTGATACGCCGTCCTAGCACAACTGGACACTCCGGACTCAAGCGCCGACGAGGTCGAACCCTTGGACGCCGAACAGGGAAAAGACTCTTCGGAGTTGGCAGAGAGCCTCCCATCAAACCCGCCAGAACCCCTAATATGGGAACTGCCCACATGTGAACCCCTCGGGGGGAACGCCTCTGTGGGACTGGCTAATCAGAGCTTGAATACCCTCACAGGGAAAGGCTCTGGCAAGTGGCCCTACGAAGCTGCAGGAACCTCGGGTAAGTGTTCCTGGAAGACTCAAGCAGGACTGGAACAGAAACAAATGAAACACCGAGTCGGAAGCGGCGAGGTAGCAGAGCAACAACCCCACCCGACTGCTGGCGCCAGTAGGTAATGGCAGTCACAGTTCATGCGACAAGAACGCGAATGCTCACGGACCAGCCCCCCGACCCTCGAAGGGTTAGCCCTGGCAGTACAGACCGGAAGTGGGCATCTCCACGACGCTACCCGACCCAACCCCGACAAAGACTGCACGACCGGTCAAGGACTGACAGGAAAGCCACAGGGACGGGACCCGCTAGCGCCCAGGTGGTAAAAAGGGGGCATGCCTGTTACCATGGTGGAAGTCCCAGACGAAGAAGATGACACGGCGTACCAACAATGGCGGGTGAAACAGCAGAAAGAAAGTGCCACCCAGGAGAAGTCCGACTGCCAAGTACTATCCCATCTGGGAATCCCCCCTTCCATACCAGACACCCCCGACTCCTCCGCCCGACCGCTGGCTCAAACCCTTTGGTGCCGAATGGACCCTTCGTGCCATCCGTGAAGCCCGCACTAACAAAGAAGCCAAAGCCGCCCTCCACTGTTGGGTCCACCAGGATCGAGTCAGCGAAATTGTCGAAGACCTGATCAATGGACTGAAGCAAGGAGGCGAACCTGTGCTGGAAGAGCTGTATGAGCTCCAACAGCCAATCCGCTACATCTGAGGGACCAAGTCGATCGGATGGGACTTCACGCTCAACGTCCAGCTTGAGACTACCACGAACACCGAAGTCTTGACCGCCCATGCCCTCGTAGACAGTGGCTGTATGGGAAGCTCCATAAATCGCTCCTATGTCCAGAATCACCAGCTCGACACAAGGAAAGCCGCCACTCCCATTCCCGTCTACAACGCCAATGGAACTCGCAACAAAGCGGGAAGCATCACCGAATTCGTAGAACTCCACATCACCATTGGAGGACACAGCGAACGTATCGACCTAGCGGTCACCGACCTCGGCTTGAAGGATCTATACCTCGGCCACAACTGGCTTAAACGCCATAACCCAGTCATCAACTGGAAGACGGGCTCAATCATATTCGGTCGTTGCCAATGCACCAAGAACCCATTCCCACTCCCTGATGCAGATCCCGACTGACAGATGGGATGAAGAACTGGAGGAGGGAGAAACCATCCTTGCCATTAATATGCAGGAAGAACTCGTCATTCATGCAGTACACCATGCAAATGACCTAGCGGCCCAGGCCAATATGGACAAGCCGAAGAAGACCTTCGAAGAGATGGTACCCGAGCACTATCGCTCGTACCGCGACTTGTTTTCGAAAGAAAACTTCGACGACCTTCCGGAACGAAAACAGTGGGATCATGCCATCGAGCTCGTCCCAAATGCCAAGTCTACGCTCAACTGCAAGGTTTATCCTTTGAACAGAAATGAACAGGAACAACTGGACAAGTTCCTAGACGAGAACTTGGAGTCGGGACGAATTCGCCCATCCAAGTCTCCATTGCACGTCCCCCTTCTTCTTCATCAAAAAGAAGGACGGTTCCCTCTGAACCCGTACAGGACTATCGAAAGTTAAACGAGATGACAATCAAGAACCGCTACCCGCTCCCTCTCATCTCTGAACTCATCGACAAACTCCAAGGGGCCAAGTATTTCACCAAACTTCGATGTTCGTTGGGGATACAACAATGTCCAAATCAAGGAGGGAGATGAGGAAAAGGCCACCTTCCAGACTGAATCGAGGCCTCTTTGAACCAACCAGTCATGTTCTTCAGGCTCACCAATTCGCCCTGCCACCTTCCAGTGGATGATGAACGATATCTTTAAAGACCTCATTGCAGAAGGCAAGGTCACAATCTATCTCGAATGACATCCTCATCTTCACCAAGGGTCTCGACGAACATTGCCGAATCGTATGCTGTGTACTCCAACTGCCTCCAAGAGAATAAGCTATTCCTCAAGGCAGGAGAAGTGCTGAGTTCGAAGTACTAGAAACCGAGTACTTGGGAGTGATCATCAGCGAGAACTCAGTACGAATGGATCAGGTTAAGGTCGCTGGGATCACCGAGTGGCCGACACCTACCAAGAAGAAGGAACTACAGTCGTTCCTTGGGTTCACCAACTTTTATCGAAAATTCATCCTGCGACTATTCGAAGATTGTCCGACCACTCACTCAGCTCACGGGAAAAGTGGAGTGGACGTGGGGAACCTGCCCAGAACCAAGCATTTCAATGGCTAAAGAAGCAGATGGCAGAAGACATTGTGCTCACCATCCTGACAGAGACAGGTCATTTCAAGGTAGAAGCCGACTCGAGCGACGGAGCTATTGGTGCCAGTCCTTAGCCAACAACAAGAAGGAAAGTGGTGACCAGTGGCATTCATGTCGAAAGCCCTCACAGTAACGGAACGAAACTACGAGATTTACGACAAGGAATTGCTCACAATCATGCTAGCACTGTCCGAATGGCGGCATTACCTCATGGGCACTGCTGAAGACGTCGAAATCTGGACGGATCATCAGAACCTCCAGTATTTCCGGAAGCCCCAGAAGTTAAATAGGCGCCAAGCACAGGTGGGTCACCGAGCTCAGCAGAATATCACTTTGTCCTCCACCACCAACCCGGTGTTGCCAACAAGAAAGCCGATCTCCTCTCCCGACGAGATGATCATGACCAAGGAAAAAGCGATAACGACAATGTCATTGTCCTCCAACCAGAACACTTCCAGGCCCTTCGTCATGCCCACTACCGCCGAAGTACACTCAAAGATTCAAAGAGCACTCCGGCGAAAAGGAAGGCTGGGATCAAGGGATTGTGAATTCCCTCAACCACGAACGAGGAATCACCCAAAAGGATGGGCTCTTGTTCTACGACGGACAGGTTTATGTCCCAAGAGACCATGCCCTTCGAGGAGAGATTATCGCCCAGAGTCACGATCACATCACTGCCGGACACCTAGGCATCGAAAAAACCAAGGAACTCGTCCAACGAGAGTACTGGTGGCCTGAAGCTCAAGAAGGACATAGAACTATACATCAAGGGCTGCGAGACATGCCAACGAACAAAGGCGAGCACCCAAGCAAAGGCTGCTCCTCTTCACCCGAACGCCATCCCATCGGAACCATGGACCCATATATCAGTTGACATGGTCACTGGTCTACCCGAATCCAAAGGCTACGACGCCCTCCTCGTCATCGTCGACCGCTTCTCCAAGGCAATCATTCCTGTCCCCTGCAATATAGAACTCTCTGCGGAGGGATGGGCCAAGATACTCCGGGACCACGTCTATACGAAACACAGCATGCCCTCGGTTGTCATCTCTGATCGAGGCCCCCAATTTGTCTCAGCATTCATGAAAGACCTATACCGAATCCTGGATATCACTCCCAACGCCTCCACCGCCTTCCACCCTCAAACCGATGGACAGACCGAGCAAGTCAACCAAGAGCTCGAAGGGTACCTTCGCCTCTTCGTTTCCTACCGACAAGATGACTGGAGCGACTGGCTACCCATGGCAGAGTTCACCCACAACAACCGAGTACACTCGGCCACCGGGAAAAGCCCTTTCATGGTACTCTACATGGTCGTAACCCACGACTCGTACCCTGACTCCAGTCCGAACCTCTCCCTTCCTGAACCCGGCCGCTGGGACTTTTACCATGACCATGGCAGAAGTCCACAGACAAACCCAGACAGCCCTGCAGAAGGCAGCAGAACAAATGAAGGTCCAACACTGACAAAAGAAAATGCCCTGCAGCCGAGTATAAGGTCGGAGATCAGGTCTGGCTTGATGCCGCGAATCTCCATTTACCGCGACCAAAGAAAAAACTCGATGACAAACTGAGTGGGACCTTTCGTAATCCTCGAAAAGTCTGGAGCATCAGCATACAAGCTGAAACTCCTGCCTCATTGGAAGATACACCCGCATTTCAACGAGAAACTGTTATCTCCATATACTCCACCTTCCTTCCCGAATCAAGAGAATCCACCACCGCCTCCACCCGATCTCATCGACTGATGAAGAACAATACGAAGTGGAGGAAGTATTGGATTCCCGAACCCGTAAAATCAGGGGAAAGAAGGGATGAAAGGCACAAGACGCCGTTGATTACCTTGTCAAGTGGAAGGGATGGACCTGAGAACATAACTCATGGGTATGAGACACAGAAATGGGAAATGCTCAGGAAGCGATCCAAGACTATGAAGACAAGATCCAACAAGCAGGACAGGTCGACATAGCCAAAATTGTAACCAAGGACCCCACAATGGCCGTCACCATGATCCTTGACCATGAATATCGGGACAGTATCGTATATTATAAGGCCCAACAACAGGACGGACTCCAGAAATGGGTCAAAAACCCTGACAACGACTTATGGAAGGACCTTATAGATGAATATTGGAGTAATGAACTTTCACACCAACTTGATGCACCCCCGAGGATGAGCCATGACAATCAGGACGATTGTCTTAACAAGGGGGTAATGTTACGATTTTTCCTTTTATCTTATCTTATCAAAGCGCTTATCGCTATCTCATCTTATCTCAAGCGCTTATCCACAGTTCACGACCATAACGGACGTTCTCAACGATGGTACTACTGGCTCGTGACTATTGCCTGACTACCTCGTCACTCTCTTGTTGTTTCTGCACGACAAACACGGTTGTCAGTTCTATTCTTAGTCCTATAGCTTTCATATATAAGTAGTGTAGCTCTCGCTGTATATCCCCAGCTTCGAGCTAAAGTTTATCTATACCATCCTTTACTCTCACCATAGAACTCGACTAAGACATTAGTCCTTCTTCGCTGAGCTAGCAGACACCAAAGTCATTCTCCGGTGATTGTCTGAACACGAGACAGCCGAAGTCTAGACTCGTCTCTAGTCACGTGAAGTTCGGGTCTAACATGTCCTACAAAGGGAAGGGAGATGTTACTGGTGCAAGGAGAAAGGGCACATGTCAAAAGACTGCCTGAAGAGAAAGGATTTCAAGGACATTCACTCATTGGTAGTAGTTGAGCAGGAACCGAAGACTGAGTCGAAGGTGGAGGAGGTAAAAGATTAGGTTGTCAAGGGCTCGATTCCCCTTCGATGACGTCCTCCTCAAGTACTGGTGTGCTCTCTCATCCTCCTGGTGGGGCTTATGATATTTTTGTAGTTATATCCCATGTTTTACCTACCACACATTCAAATATACCCATTTCTACCACTTTTAATATCCTCCACATGACTAGCAAACCAGTACCAAAAGAATCAAACCGATATGCTGTCCTAGCACAACTGGACACCCTGGACTCAAGCACTGACAAAGTCAAAACTTCTGATACCGAACAGGGAAAAGACTCCTCGGAGTTGGCAGAGAGCCTCCCATCGAACCCACCAGAACCCCTAATACGGGAACTGCCTGAATGTGGACCCCTTGAGGGGAACACCTCTACAGGACTGGCTAAGCAGAGCGTGAATACCCTAACAGGGAAAGGCTCTGGAAAGCGGCCTCATGAAGCTGCAGGGATCACAGGTGAGTATCCCTGGAAGATGCAAGCAGGAGCAGAACAGAAAAAAATGAAACCCAAGTTGGAAGTGGCAAGGCAGCAGAGCACAGCCCTACCTGACTGCTGGCATCAGACAGTAACAACAGTCATGGTTCATGCGACAAGAACACGATGCTCACGGACCAGTCCTCCATCCCTCAAAGGGACAGCCCTGACATTCAGACTGGAAGTAGGTATCCTCACAATGCTCCAACACCCAACCCTGATGAAGACGCACAACTGGTAAAGGACACCAAGAAAGCCACAGGACCTGGACCCACTAGCACCCAGGTGGTAAAAAGGAGGCAGGCCGTTACCATGGTAGAAGTCCCCAATGAAGAAGATGACACCACCTACCAATGATGGTGGGTGAAGCAGCAGAAAGAGAGTGCAGCCCAAGAAAAATGGGACACCAAGAACTATCCCGTTTTTGAATCTCCTCTTCCATGGCTTGGACCTCCACTCTCCCCCTCCAGATAGATGGCTTAAGCCCTTCGGGGCAGAATTGACACTCCAGACCATTTGCAAAGCCCGCACAAATGAAGAGGCGATAGCGGCCCTTCATTGCTGGGTTCACCGAGACAGAGTTGGCGAAATAGTCAAAGAAATCATCAAAGGCCTGAAACAGGGCAACAAACCGGTCTTGGAAATGCTGTACGAACTCCAACAGCTGATCTGCTATATACAAGGCACCAAGTCGACCGGAAGAGACTTTATGCTTGACGTCCAACTCAAAACCGCCACCAACATCCAGACTCTTACTGCCCATGCCCTCATAGACAGCAGCTGCACTGGCAGCTCCATAAACTGATCTTATGTCCAAAATCACCAAATGGACACCAAGAGGGCAGCCGTCCCGATCCCCATATACAATGCCAATGGAACCCGCAATAAGGCGGGCAACATCACCAAATTTGTGGAACTCCACCTTACCATAGGGGGCCACAGCGAGCATATTGACCTAGTGGTCACAGACCTTGGCTCAAAGGATCTCTACCTCGGCCATGATTGGCTTAAACATCATAATCCAGTCATCAACTGGAAGACAGGCATGATCATCTTCAGTCGCTGTCAGTGTACCAAGAACCTGTTCCCACTTCCTGACTGCAGACCCTGACTGACCAGTGGGATGAAGAACTGGAGGAGGGAGAGACCATCCTCGCTGTCAACATGCAAGAAGAACTCATCATTCAAGCAGTACACCACGCCAATGACCTGGCGGCCAAAGCCAATATGGACAAGCCAAAGAAGACCTTTAAAGAAATGGTACCTGAACACTACCGCTCGTACCGCAACCTGTTTTTGAAAGAAAACTTCGACAATCTCCCCTGAATGAAAACAGTGGGACCATGCCATCAAGCTCATTCCTAACACTAAATCCATGCTCCACAGCAAGGTCTATCCCTTGAACTGAAACGAACAGGAACAGCTGGACAAGTTCCTAGATGAAAACTTGGAGTTGGGGCAAATTTGCCCATCCAAGTTCCCCTTTGCATCGCCCTTCTTCTTTGTCAAAAAAAAGGACGGCTCACTTTGCCCTGTACAGGACTACCAAAAGCTGAATGAGATGACAATTAAGAACCATTACTCACTTCCCCTCATCTCGGAGCTCATCAATAAGCTCCAAGGTGCCAAGTATTTCACCAAGCTTGATGTTCATTGGGGATACAACAACGTCCGGATCAAGGAGGGAGATGAGGAGAAGGCCACGTTCAGAATGAACCGCAGACTCTTTGAGCCCACGATAATGTTCTTTGGCCTCACTAACTCACCCACCACCTTCCAGTGGATGATGAACAACATTTTCAAAGACCTGATCACCGAGGGCAAGGTCACCATCTACCTCGACGACATTCCTCATCTTCACCAAGGACCTAGATGAACACCTGTCAAATTGTGTGCCACATACTCCAATGCCTACAAGAGAACAAACTGTTCCTCAAGGCCGAGAAGTGCGAATTTGAAGTATTAGAAACCGAGTACTTGGGAGTCATTATCAGCCAGAACTCAGTACAAATGGACCAGATCAAGGTCACCAGGATCACTGAATGGCTGATGCCCACCAAGAAGAAAGAGTTACAGTCATTCCTTGGATTCACCAACTTCTACCGAAAATTCATCTGCAACTACTCGAAGATTGTCCAACCACTCACCCAACTCACAGGCAATGTGGAATGGACCTGGGGAACTGCTCAGAACCAGGCATTCCAACAGCTAAAGAAGCAGATGGCTGAGGATGTTGTCCTTGCCATCCCGACAGAAAAAGACCTGCTTCAAGGTGGAAGCAGACTCGAGCGACAGAGCCATCAGTGCCATCCTCAGTCAACAACAAGAAGGGAGGTGGCGACTGGTAGCATTCATGTCCAAAGCCCTCACCATCATGGAGCGCAACTATGAAATCTATGACAAAGAGTTACTCGCAATCATGCTCGCACTTATCTGAATGGCGACACTATCTCATGGGAGCCACAGAAGACGTAGAGATCCAGACAGATCACCAAAACCTCCAGTACTTTTGAAAGCCTCAGAAGCTGAACCAACACCAAGCACGCTGGGTCACCGAGCTTGCAGAGTACCATTTTGCCCTCCACCATCGACCCAGCATTGCCAACAAGAAGGCTGACCTCCTCTCCCAATGAGATGACCACAACCAGGGGAAAGACGACAATGATGACATCATCATCCTCCAGCCGGAACACTTCCGGGCCCTCATCATGCCAACCACTACCGAGGTGCACTTGAAAGTCAAAAATGCAACCCAGTGCAAGGAAGACTGGGACCAAGGGATTGCAAACTCCCTCAATCATGAACGCAGCATTACAGAAAAAGACGGGCTTCTATTTTATGATGGACGGATCTATGTTCCAAAGGATCACACCCTCCGAGGAGAAATCATTGCCCAAAGCCACGACCATATTACTACCAGACACCCAGGTATCAAGAAGACCAAGGAGCTCATTCAACGAGAATATTGGTGGCCAAAACTCAAGAAGGACGTGGAACTATACGTCAAGGGCTGTGAAGCCTGCCAATGAGCCAAGGCAAGCACACAAGCCAAAGCAGCCCCCCTTCACCCAAACACAATCTCATCTGAACCATGGACCCACATATCAGTCAACATGGTCACCGTACTACCTGAATCCAAGGGCTATGATGCCCTCCTGGTCATCGTCAACCGATTCTCCAAGGCCATCATCCCTGTCCCCTGCAACATAGAACTCTCTGCAGAAGGATGGGCTAAGATACTCCAAGACCATGTCTACACAAAGCATGGCATGCCCTCCATTGTCATCTCCAACTGGGGTCCCCAGTTTGTATCCACATTCATGAAAGATCTTTACAGAATGCTCAATATCACCCCTGAACGCATCAACCGCCTTCCATCCTCAAACCGATGGACAGACCGAGTGAGTTAACCAAGAGCTTGGAGGATACCTTCACCTCTTCATCTCCTACTGACAAACTGACTGGAGCAACTGGCTTCCGATTGCCGAGTTTGCCCACAATAACTGGGTTCACTCTGCCACGGGTAAAAGCCTGTTCATGGTACTCTATGGCCGTAACCCACTGCCTTGTTTCTGACTCCAGTCCAAACCTCCCTGTTCCTGAATCCAGCCGCCAGAACCTTCACCGCAACCATGGCAGAAGTACACAAGCAGACTCAGACTGGCTCTACAAAAAGCTGCAGAACAAATGAAAGCCCAGTACAACAAAAAGAAATGCCCCATGACTGAGTATAAGGTCAGAGACTAGGTTTGGCTCGATGTTGCAAACCTCCACCTACTGCGACCCAAGAAGAAGCTCAACGACAAATGAGTTGGGCCCTTCTTGATCCTCAAAAAGTCTGGAGCATTGGTGTACAAGCTGAAGCTCCCACCTCACTGGAAGATACACCTGCGTTTCATTGAAAAACTTTTGTCCCTGTACACCCCTGCCCTCATTCCTGAACCAACAAACACCACCACCACCACCACCTGACCTCATCAATGATGAAGAGCGATATGAAGTGGAAGAGGTGCTTGATTCCCAAACATGACAGATCCAAGGAAAGAAGGGGCGAAAGGTGCAGGACACTGTTGACTACTTTGTCAAATGGAAAGGATGGACCTGAGAACACAACTCATGGGTATGAGATACAGAGATGGAGAATGCTCAGGAAGTGATCCAAGACTATGAAGACAAAGTCCAGCAAGAAGGATGAGTCAACATAGCCAAAATCATAACCAACGACCTCTGCCAAAGCCATCACCATGATTCTCGACCACGAGTATCATGACAGCATAGTCTATTATAAGGCCCAACGACAGGACAGACTCCAAAAATGGGTCAAAAACCCCAACAACGACTTGTGGAAGGACCTTATAGAAGAATATTGGAATAATGAACTTTCACACCAGCTTGACACCCCCAAGGATGAACCATGACAATCAGGATGATTGTCTTAACGAGGGGGTAATGTTATGATTTTCCTGCTTATCTTATCTTATCAGGTGCTTATCACTATCTCACCTTATCTCAAGCGCCTACTCACGGTTACCACGACTATAATGGATGTTCTCAACGATTGTACTATGGCTCACGACTATCGTTCACCTACCTCATTACTTCCTATTGTTCTCCTGAACAACAACCATGGTTATCGTCCTATTCTTAGCACAACAGTTTTCCTATATAAGTAGCATAGCTCTTGCTGTAGTATCCTCAGCTTCAAGCTAAAGTTTATCTATACTGCACTTTACTCTCACCATAGAACTCAACTAAGACATTAGTCCTTCTTTGCTGAGCTATAGACACCAAGTCATTCTTCCAGTGATTGTCCGAACATGAGACAGCTGAAGTCTAGACCCATCTCTAGTCACGTGAAGTTTAGGGTCTAACAGCCATGGCTGCCTCGAGTTCCTTGTAGGCCTTGTTGTTGTTGCAATGATACTTCTCTGTCTGCATGATGAAGCACTCCATCTGTGCAGCATAAACTTTGTGTTCTTAGTTCAATCTCCTCCTTCTGTTCCTTTACAAGGGCCCAATCTGCATTAACAGCTGCCCTGATTGCCTCCGCTTGATTCTTGGCCTCAAATATGATGGTGTTCACCTGGTCATCAAAGGTGACATTGCTAATAGCTTTGCCAAGCCCCCATGCACTCCATGGACTCTGTGTTAGACCTGAACTCTGGGTAAACCAAACAAGAGTAAACCAAGGGCTGTTTTGCATTCGAACAGTCACCCAGGGAGTCTCTGTACTGAATGGCTACTAAGAGCATCAGACTAATGTCTTAGTCTGAGGCTGAGTCAACTAGCTAAGTTCAGTGTGATTAAACTTTAGCTCAAAGCTGGGGAATATACAGTGAGAGCTATGCTACTTATATACAAAAAGTCCTGTACTAAGAATAGGGTCTTTGTCCATGGTTGCCATGTGGAATACAAGGTAAAACATGAGAAGGGCGAGCATTGGTTGCAAGCCATAGCTGTCTGTAGTACAAATGCTGATGCAGGTCCGTTATAGTTGTGGTTACAATGATAGGTGCTTGTGATAAGATAAGATAGTGATAAGCACTGGCCGATAAGATTAGATATGTGAGAAAATCATAACATTACCCCCTCATTAAGGCAGGTGTCTCGACTGCCCTAAGACTCGTCTCCATCAGGGGGGTCCACTTCGCTGTCTTGCTTGTTAGCCCACCAATAATCCTTAATGAGCTCCTCCAGATGCCCGAGTTCAGGTTCTGGCCTCCATTCTTTGTCTAGCCATCCATATTCTTGGCCCCCTTTTTCTGCCTGGGCACTAGCAAACTTGATAAGGTAATACCAAATGTTGTCGGTTGGTCCTACTTTGTTGTTGTTGTCCTCCTGCTGACAGCAGGGCATCGATGATGATTGTGTTGTTCTGGGGGTTGATTACGATTGCATCAACCGACATATCTCCCTTCTTCTCCCAGTATTCAGCAATCACTTCTTTTGTGTTGCCGAGATACCTTTCTGCAGTCCACTTGTTGTCTTCAGGACCGTAGCCTTTCCATTTGATGAGATAATCGGTCACTGTTTTGGACCTTTCTCCCTTCTTGCCTTGTACTTTGCAGGGTTTGTCATCAAGGATTTCTTCAACTTTGTATTCTTCTTCGCCCATGATGATATTGGGCAGAGGAGGCGGTGGTTGTTCTTGATTCAGGAACACCAGGGGTGTGTCAAGCCAGACTTTGTTTCCAGTCTGATACTCAACAGCGGCTCTCTTCTTCTTGTTGTATTGCATCTTCATTTGTTCTGCAGCCTTTATTAGGGCAGCCTTGGTTTCAGCGTGAATGGTTTTCATCTGGTCGTGGAAGGTTTCCAATGCAGGAGTGTGGAGGGGAGCATGTGTTCTGGAGTCAGGGGTGACTCGGGGGTTGCGGCCATATAGGACCTGGAAAGGGCTTTGCCCATAGCAGAGTGCATGCGGTTGTTGTGCTGAAAGGTGCATATTGGCAGCCAGTCAGCCCAGTCGTTTTGATGATGGTTGATGACAATGTGGAGATATTTTTCAATCTCTTGAGTTATGTGTTCAGTTTGTCCATTGGTTTGCGGGTGGAAGGCTGTGGAGGCATTGCTTTTGATATTGAGCATGCTGTAGAGGTCTTCCAGGAATTTGGACATGAATTGGGGTCCTCAGGTCTGAGATGATGGTGATGGGCATACCGTGTTTGGCATATACCTCATCTCTGAGTATTCTTGCCCATCCTTCTGATGAGAGTTCAATGTTGCAGGCTATAGGGACTATTTCTTTTGAGAAACAGTCGATGATGACCAGGATGGCATCATGACCATTGGATTCAGGGAGACCAGTAATCATATCTACAGAGATATGAGTCCAGGGCTCAGAGGGAACTTCATTTGGGTGAAGCAGGGGCTCATTTGGCTTGAGTGCTCGACTTGGTATGGGTGCACATTTCACAGGCTTGAACGTAAGTTTGGACATCCTTCCTGATCTTTGGCCACCAGTAGTCCCTGAGGACAAGTTCCTTGGTCTTTTCCACTCCAAGATGTCCTGCGGTGATATGGTCATGGCAGTGCAAGATGATTTCTCCTCGCACGGCATGGTCACAGGGCACATATATCCTTTCATCATAGTAGAGAAGACCATCCTTCTCCTGGATACCTTTTTCATGGTTAAGCGATTTGGCGATTCCTTGATCCCATTTCTGGTGATTATGGGTTGCGCTTTTGATGTGCTCATGGGATTTGTCAGTAGTGGGCATGATTAATGCCCAGAAATGTTCAGCTTTAAGGACGATGACTTCATTGTTATTGTCTTGTCCCTGGTCATGGTCAGCACAGTGAGAGAGAAGGTCCGCCTTTTTGTTGGTGGTCCCTGGCTTGTGGTGAAGAGTGAAATGATACTCGGTAAGCTCAGTTACCCATCGCGCTTGTCAGTGATTGAGTTTCTGAGGTTTTCAGAAATATTGGAGGTTTTGGTGATCCATCCAAATTTTAATATTGATGCTCCATTCTTCAAGGGTGAGCATTATGGCAAGTAGTTCCTTGTCATAAATCTCATAGTTGCACTCCGTGGCCATTAAGGCTTTTGACAGGAACGCAACTGGCCTCCACTTTCCTTCTTGCTCTTGAGTGAGGACTGCACCAATGGTGCCTTCACTAGCATCCACTTCTACTCTGAACTTCCCTGTCTCAGTTGGGATTGCCAATACAACGTCTTGAGCAAGTCAGGCCTTGAGTTTGTCGAAGGCTTCTTGCTGCATGGTTCCCCAGGTCCATGCTTCATTTCCAGTGAGATGTGTCATTGGGCATACAATTTTGCTGTAGCCCTTGATGAAGCATTGGTAGAAGTTGGTGAACCTTAAGAAGGATTGAAGTTCCTTCTTCTTGTTGGGGATGGGCCATTCGGTAATTCCTGCGATCTTGACTTGGTCCATGTGAATGGAACCTTCACTAATTATTACCCCTGAAGTACTCTGTTTCCAGTACCTCGAACTCACATTTCTCGGCCTTCAGGAAAAGTTTATGTTTCCTGAGGAGCGCAAGAACTTTGCAAGTGATCTGTCAATGCTCTTCTAGAGTCTTCAAAAAGATCAGGATGTTGTCAAGGTATATGGTAACCTTGCCAGAGGCGATGAGGTCTTTGAAGATGTCGTTCATCATCCATTGGAATGTGATGGGGGAATTTGTTAGGCCAAAGAACATGATGGTGGGTTCAAACAGGCCATGGTTCATTCTGAATGCAGCTTTCCACTCATTGTCTTCCTTGATGCGTATGTTGTTATACCCCCATCATATGTCGAGCTTAGTGAAGTATTTGGCACTTCCTAGCTTGTCCATGAGCTTGGCGATGAGGGGCAAGGGATAATGATTCTTGATGGACATTTCATTAAGCTTGTGATAGTCCTGTACAGGACTGCAGTTTTCCATCCTTTTTTTTGACAAAGAAGAAGGAGGATGCCATGGGGGACTTGGAGGGTTGAATTTGGCCAGTGGTGAGGTTCTCGTCAAGAAACTTGTCAAGCTCCTCCTGCTCAGTGCGATTTAGGGGATACACCTTGCAGTCAAGAGTATTCTTGGCATTGGGGACAAGTTCTATGGCATGGTCCCAAGGCTTGCGCATGGGGAGTTCATTGAAGTTTTCCTTTTCGAAGAGGTCCACAAAGTCACTGGTATGCGGCAGGGATCATCTCTTTAAAGGTTTTCTTCTCCTTTCCCTCATTGGCCTTGGCAGCAAGTTTGTTTGCTTTATGAACATGCACAGATTTCAATGGCTTCTTCAAAGTCAATGGCCAGGATACGGTTGTCTTCTTTGAGTTCCTTGTCCCACCAGTTGTCTGGGTCTGAGTCCAGTAGGGGGAAGGGGTTTTTTGCACATTGGCACCTGGCAAAGGTGATCTTGCTGGTGCTCCAGTCAATGAGTGGGTTGTGATGGATGAGCCAGTCATGACCAAGAAAGATCTCTTTGGAACCGAGGTTGATGACTGCGAGGTCGATCTTCTTACTGTGGTCGCCAATGGTGAGTCTCAGTTCGGCAAACTCAGTGATTTCTCCAGGCCTTGTTATGGGAACTGTCTGCATTATAGATTGGGAATGGGACTAGCAGTCTTGTAGACAGGGATTTTGTGGGTTTTGATAAACTTGCTATGAATGGAGCTGCCCATGCATCCACTGTCTAAGAGAGCGGTGGCGTCAATGGTTTGATAATCGGCCAGTTTTGACTTTAAGCGGGATTTTAAGGTCTCGCTTGGAGGTGGTCTGGGAATGAATTAGGTAGCATCAGTGGCTTCCTTAACTCGTCAAGCCATTCTAGCACATTTGCTCATTGGGTGTGGTGGAGCCCTTCCAAGAGATCGTCGACTACTTCTTCAGCCCTGGTCCTGTGTATCCAGTTAAGGAGCACTGACCTGGCAGCAGATTCGTCTTTGGCCTCTCGGATGGCCCTCCATGTCTATTTGGTTTCGAACAGCTTCATCCATCCCTGTGGGACCTTCTCAGCCTTTGGCTGGGTCTCTTCTGGTGGCAGGGATGAACAAGCCTCGGCTTGTTTTGCTTGATGGAGTCGGAAGGCCATGTCGTCCTCCTCGTCTGGAACTTTGATCATGGTTACCTTGTGGAGGCTCTCTGCCATGTGCCCCAGAGGATTGGACTCTGTGGTCTTGGCCCTTGGCAGGCATTTGAGTTCCGCCTGCATTGGTCCTTGCAGGGAGTGTTTTGGCCTTCAGAGAAGGCACTGAGTCTTTCAGCTTCAGAGGCCTGAGGGCATCCCACTTACTTGACTCTGACCCAAGTCCTAATACTCGTGTGGAGGGCTCCAGCACCACCTGGCATGTTGCCTCTCCTACAGCGGGCTCAGATGTCATTTTTTCTTTAGGTTCTGGTTTATCTGGACTTGGAACAATAAGAGCGGGTATATTCGAATGTGTACTAATATGGGGAGCCACTACAGAAATACTATGAGTCTGACCAGTGATATTGTTCTTTGTACCAGATAAGTCCTTCACCAAGCAAGTAGAACCTTTTACTTCTTGGCGCCATCTTTTACCTCTTCGACCTTCGACTCTGTGGCGGGTTTCATCGTTATGGCCCGATTCTCCTCTTTCTTCTTGTTCCAGCTCTGTAGTGGGCAATTCTTGCTGATATGCCCCTTCTGTTTGCACCTGAAACACTTTCCCTCTAACCTGAGCATGTCAATGTCCATTGCCTGTCCTCGGCCACCATAGGTGGTGCCCATGCCCGTCTTTTTATCCCTGGAGGAACCTGTCATGCCAGTACTAGCCTTGTTGGTGTTTGTGGTGGGGTTGTTGTTCTCAGGGGAAAAAAGGGCTGGGGTGTCCAAGACCATCTTCGATGGCCTTGCGCTGGTGGGTGGCATTCATGATAGTGATATGCTCCTTCCACTGGTTGTATGTCTCAGGCATGCCGGTTCTGATGTCAGAGATGATCTTAGTGTAGGAGTCAGGGACTCCTTTCTTGACGGTGGCAACCATGTGTCCACAGGCCCTGGTATCGCTTCTGAGTCCTGCCTGTTTGGCCTTCTTTTCGAGGGCCTGGAAGTAGTCGTCAGCGATGCCTTTGCCAAGGTGGAGGTCGTACATTTTCTGCTGATAGATATCTTCCACCGCATGATTGTAGAACTTGTCGTGCATTAGTTGGCAGAAGTCATCCCAGCTGGAAAGATGGAACTTGTTGCACAAATGGCTTCACCTCTCTGCTAGTATCATGATTCACCATTCCTCAGCCTTCCCAATAAAGTAGGAGGAGGCAAAGGTGACCCTGGTAGGGGTCAGCATATATATAGGGGTCATGTACTTGAAAGTACATTTTGCAGTGGGTGAGGAAGCAGTCGATGTCATCAGCTTTGCCTTTGAAGATAGCAGGCTTTCACATCAGATCCGGCTTGCATCCCAGCCAGGGGGCATCTTCGGCCATCTGGCTGCTAGGGTTGGATGGCGGATCGTCGGAGTTGTGGTATTTCCCTGGTCCCCAGGGGAGCGACCAACTGTTGGGGTCTTGGGCTAGGGGACTCATGTGATGACCCGGAGGAGGGGAGCCTTTTATGGCTCCATCGGCTCCAGTCCATATGGGAATGATAAGGGGGATGGGTGGCTGATTGCTGGTATTTGAGGTTTAGGCTTCATTGGGTCCAGCCCCAGCGAACATTTGGCTTTTGCCCTTTCCCCGGCTTCTTGGCATGTAGGGTCGAGGTGGCAGGGATAGGAGAAGAGGCATTTGGGGGAATAGGGGGCGGTAGTCTTCAGGCTCTGTATATGGTTGATAGGGGTATTTAATATTAAAATCATACACAGCACATTCTGTTGCGCAATACTCAATAATATGCTCCTGCTCCTGATCCTCTGGCTGTAGGTTCATCCAGGATCTCCCCATCTTCAAGGACAGGAAGGTTGGGTCCTCTATAAGGACCAATTGATGACCTATAAAGATCTTCATGAATTCGCATTCCCACAGATCGGGGATCTGTTGGACCGCGAGCGATAGCACGCTGACTGATGGCACTATGCTGTTCATGGGTGATATCCCAGGTGCCATGTCAAATGTGCTCCTGTTGTTGGGACTCAAATTGTGAACTGAAGCGGTTACCATAGATAAGCCTGCTCGTCCATATTGAGAGGTGGTGGGGCATAGTTTGTGCCAAGCCGGGTGTCGACCCACTGGCCTCTCTGCCAGTGCTCTCTCCACCTCCTGTGCTTGTCTTCCTCATACCACTGCTTGTCCTCTGCACTGATGTTCTAGAGGCAGTTCCAGTGCTGGTGCACCTTTGGAAGTCTTCATCATCTTCTCCCAGTAGTCTTGCGCTAGTTGCATGGTGGGTGACATGCTCAGTATGCTGCTGGTACTTCCACTCATTGTACTGCTGCTGATTGTGGATGCCTGAGCTGATGGAGGTGCTGGATGGTAGTGGCTCGTTGTTCCGGGGAGAGAGGTTGAAGGTGTTCGGGGTGTTCGGCGGGATGGGTTTCGATGTCGACTTCAACTCCACAGAGGTGGAGGAGCTCAAGCTCTCTGGCCCTTTCCCTTTCTTGGTTTGCGAAGTCGAGGATGAGGCTGGTGAGGACGATAGGCCTTGCCTGGTTGAGAATGGGGAGAGGGATGGTAGGGGAGTCAGGGCAGGTTTGGCAGTTACAGATGTAGGCCTCGAAACTCTGACTGGGTGGGGCTCTGGGAAATGTAGGGGTCATCCTCCTCTTTGTCTGAGTGGGGGACACCTGGGAGCTCTGTGCCACTGGACTCTGTGACCTCATAGAGCTCGAGGGAGTCTTGGGCTCTAGGAACTCCTCAGGGAGCTGATGATGCAGAAGTCATGGTGTTGTTGGTAGAGGAGGCAGTGAGTATGGTAGGGACGAGGCCATTGAGGGTGCTGTGGTGAACAAGGATGCTGTGTCCTTGCTTGCCAATGTCAATTTCAATTTCTTGTTTTAGAGCAATCCCAGAAGTTTGCTGATTTTCGGGATTGCGTATGGATGCGAGCGATGAGGGGAAGGATGTGACCAATCTGTTGGGCTGGGTGGTGCCATAGTGCTGTAGACCATAGGGGGAGGGATAGAAGGGGACTGCTGGAAGATGAGGTGCACAGAAGGTGCGGTCTGTCCAATGTTGGAGGCAGCTTCGTTGGGTGTGGTACCAAAAGACGATTGGCCACCTGGACCGATAGAGAAGGTACAAGAGTGCTGGGATCCCAACAAAGAGTGTCAGAAAGAAGGCAGAGATGATTCCAGTGCTGGTGAACAATGTGGGCATTCAGTTTCAGCAAGCATTGGTGGTCGCTTGGAGAAAGGGAATAGAAAGCTTCGAGCTAATTGTTAGACCTGAACTCCAGATAAACCAAACAAGAGTAAACCAAGGGCTGTTTCACATTCGAACAGTCACCCAGGGAGTCTCTGTACTGAATGGCTACTAAGAGCATCAGACTAATGTCTTAGTCTGAGGCTGAGTCAACTAGCTAAGTTCAGTGTGATTAAACTTTAGCTCAAAGCTGGGGAATATACAGTGAGAGCTATGCTACTTATATACAAAAAGTCCTGTACTAAGAATAGGGTCTTTGTCCATAGTTGTCATGCAGAATACAAGGCGAAACATGAGAAGGGTGAACGTTGGTCGCAAGCCATAGCTGTCCATAGTACAAATGCTGATGTGGTCCATTATGGTCATGGTTACGATGATAGGCACTTGTGATAAGATAAGATAGTGATAAGTGCTGGCCAATAAGATTAGATATGTGAGAAAATCATAACACTCTGTCAGCGTGTATTCATTCTCTCTTCTATTGGCACTGATGATGAACCTAGACTTCTGTGGCAATGGCAAAACCAAACTTGGGCGGAGTATGGAGAATAAACATGTGAACATGGCAATACTAGGACAATCGTGTGTGCGAGTGGGTTCGGGGCACCTCCATGCAGTAAATCAAAGCTTTAAGGGTGTGAAGATATGCTTGGACTATGCAGTCAAGCAGATAATACGATGTGAGAGTCGAAGAACCGAAAGAATGACTGTAAGTCGTGAGGTCTCGTAGAACTGAGAGGGAACGGCACCTGATATGACGTGAATATCAAGAAACCATATTCTGAAACGGAAATGGAGAATGAGACTCGAGAAAACTGTGCTCGAGACTGTTAATACGAGTGGGGAAACAAGAGGGAAATGCCTGAACAATACGGCAATAGATCAATGGACAGGCGATGCTGGGAATAAACATGCTGGTCGATCGAATAAACGTGAACGAGGTGCTGAAACTGGCTGAAACTGATCCTAAACTGGACCGGCTGATACGGAAACTGGGGGTGAACTGGTACTGGGCTGAAAACGATCCTGTCTGATGTCAAAAACTTATCCTATAATCTGCACTGGGATTTCCTATACTGAAATGATTGCTGAACTGGTCCTATACTGATACTGATCCTAAGTCTGCTCTGAGACTACCCAAGCGGGTGACGATGACGATGGTGAAGGTGAAAACTGGTAAAACAGGTCCTATCTGGTGAAGTTGAAACTGGTGCTGCCTATAAAGTAAACTGGGGGGCGAGGTATGGCGCGGTCGATCACGTATTGGCATGATATTGATGTGTACCAATAGTGTTAAGAGTAAAGAGGGATGGAAACATCTTCTTCACAGTTAAAGAACCATGGGAATAACTCAAGCAATACTGCAAGTTGATGTGCAATCGACTATATGCGATGCAAGACGAATATTGCTGTGAAACGACGAATAAATGTATGGTGATCCTATAGAAATGATGGAACGGATTTGTAGAGATTTGCTGGTCTGACTAGTCGATTTATTGTCGGTGCAGTGCGGCGAATATGGTGTACTGAATGGATTGACGTGTACGAGAATCAATACAAGCATAGTCTGGTGAACGAGAGTGTACCCACTGGGTCGAAAAGTGCTGAATGCTATGGTAATCTATGTTTTTATACTAAAGTCCTACATATATTAATAGAATCTCAAGCGACTTTTTACTAAGGCTGTAAGGCCTTAGCTGAGTAAAATCCTGAATAAACTGTGACCTATATCTGTCAGCTGAAGTATACAGCATTGTTCAAATTGCCGTGCTTGGTTAGAAAATGTTCTATAGTGGAGTCCGACTATCAGGGCCGGTTCTTGCTGTTTCGACTGCAGTGTGCTGCAGGATTGTAAAGATGTGCTAGTGTCACTGAGGTCGCCCAATGCATTTCTAATGACGTGCCAACTTGGCGAAGTAACAGCTTGAGTCACTGTAGTTCTGGAGTATCCGTGACAGGTTGATATCTTTGATGGATGAGTGCGGTGATAAGTGACGTTAATAGGGTCTAGCGATCAATGATGCATAGCGACACGCTTTGATGCGGATGCGGCATTACCATATACGATCGGGGGCCCATCAAAATCAGGTGTTAACAGTGTCTGTAATGCCATGAAGTGTCGGGATTTCAAGATGGGATGGATAACCAACAGTGCAAAGACATATTGCTGTGATACAAAAGTGGTATTGCCATGTCGGCAATGACTGGTTCGGTGAAAGTCCATCAGGTGGACTTGGTGTAGGAATTAAAGGTAATTTCGTGAAATTCTGAGCGTACAGAGCCTGGAGGCTCATCAACGATCCTAACAGAGTCACTAGTATCGGCTAGCTGGTAGAGTTGACCCACTAGTGGTGTTGTGTCTAAGCCCTAACATTACTAATAGCTGTTTGCACTGACTATCAGCTTGAAGCCTCTGCTATAGTCCTCATAATCCCACTAGTATCAGGTAGATATGCCATAGTATTAATATAAAATCACAAAATCTAGGTGTGAATGTGTAGACAGTGTATCACCATACTCTGTTCAGGAACCTTGTCAGTGTCTCTTAGCTTTTTCTGATTGGCTGCCTGTAAGTCATAACATTTTTTGCAAGTCTTCACATAGCAACCTGCTTTGTGAAGATTTCTTGAAAAGGTATCTTGCAGACCAATATATGTGCAATTAGAACACTTAATCATGATGTCTGCGAAAGTTCTATGTTAGTGTCTACTTGCAATATGTGCTAGTTGACCTATACACACACAATTGGGGTCTCATGTGACACAACATGATGGTAGGCTAATTAGTGATGAAAATAATTCATTCATGTGATCACAAAGCATGTTTTCTTGACCGAGACTCATTTGCCTGTTTCCTTAACATATTCCAAGCCAGCAGAACATCATTACAGAGATTTGGAGATAAATAGTATTGATTATGGGTACTCAAATTGTAAATCAAGGTATCTACAAAGTTGGTGGTAGAGAAACTATGTGTCATATAGACTTGGCAAAAAAAAGCTAGCATTGAGTGCCAAATAGAGCAACTGGCAATGTTGTTTGCCAGTCATGTGTCAGTTTTTCCCAGGGGTCTTACTGGGTAAGTCCCTCAGAATCTCTAGATAGCACATCTGATAATGAGAGTGATGGACCTCCCTCACTTATACCCATCTCAAATGACAAGTCCAACAAATATACACCAGAATCCTCAGATCCTTCCCCATCAGACTCCAATGATATGTCCTCAGAGAATTCCATCCCTGCAATTATTTCCAACTCATCCAGCTCTGACTCTGATGCTCCTTTGGTTTATGCACCCTTAAGAAAATTGACCATGTCCTCTCTTGCTGTTATTGAACAAGCTTCCCTCCTTTAGCTTGGTATCTACACAGTGGATGTCTTCAATGACTTTCAGGATGTGTTCAACTCATTTTTTTTGTACAAGAAAGTCAACGATAATGCCTAGGTCATGATGGCTCTCAGCACACTTTGTGGGCCAGCTATGAAGTCTTGAATAAGGCTTATCTCTGCTAGTACAACAGACCCTATTGTAAACTGGACCTGGGAGCACTTCATTGTCCAGCTCAAGTCCAAGTAACTCTCCAAAAACTGGTCCCTTCAGGTGAAGAGGACCAGAAATGTGTTTCAGAGCAAATGTCTATGGTTCAAATTTCAGCTTGTGGTTTATGGTGCCAACAAAAACCTTCTCAGCCTGCCTGGTTATCTCAGTAATATAGACATTCATTTGCACTTGAAAGAACATATGTTGGAAGACTTGGCTGAGGCATATTTGAAGGCTAACCAGGACCAACACCTGGAGAATATCATGGATCTCAACTGGTGGTTGGATGAGGTCTACACTCTTGACAATGACATTTGAAAGGATGTGGGCAGAGGTAAGAGGCTTTTCAGGCTTCTTATGGCAGAAAATGGTTCATCTGGCACCCAGGGTTCCACAGAGAAGAAATAGAGGCTCCCTCATGTGAAGGCATCATTGTCAATGCCAGTGCAGACCATGGCACTTGCCACTTCTGACTTGGATGAAAGGGGAGTTGGGTAGACACCTGTCCTGGCTTTACAGCTGAAGAGTGGGAACTGCTGATGAAGCACTTAGGGTGTTTTACATGCAGAGAATTTTACACCGACCACATCACACCTGATTGCAAGACTGATTCACCAGACAACACTATGTATTGCACACTCACTGAAGCAGATGCTCTTGCCATCAGATCTGCTTATAAAACAAAGTAGACAGCCACCATCACAAGTATCCAGTTACACCAGGATTCAGTTCTGGAGGATGATGATGAATTGATGGAAAATTCCTCTGAGTCTGGGGAGGGTGCTGAGTATGTTTCCCTCAAGTTTGAGAATTCTTTGATGACACTGCATCTTTGCATGGAGGGCTTCATCAACTCTCCTACCATTTCTTCTCCCCTACCTGTCTGAGCTCTTATTGACCATGGCTCTCCCACAGTTTTGATTAGGCCTGATCTTGTTGCATGCCTTGGCCTTTGTATATACAAACTCCATTGTTCTCTACTGCTATCATCAAATTTCAGCTCCACTCAATCTGTTAGACTCAAACTTCACATAACCAAAGACTTAGTCTAGACCTTGGCTGTCTTACATTCAGACAATCACCATAGGAATGACTGAGGTGTCTGAAGCTCAGCGAAGAAGGACTAAGTTCTTAGTTGAGTTCTTTGTGAGAGTAAAGTATTGGTATAGATAAACTTTAGCTTAAAGCTGAGGATACTACAGCAAGAGCTATGCTACTTATATACAAAAACTAGAATGCTAAGAATGGAACAGTGTCTATGGTAGTTGTGCATGAAACAAAGAAAACAACAAGGTAGGCAGGTGATGGTCACAAGCCATAGCAGTTTATAGTACAATCATTGAGAATATCCATTATAGTTATGGTGTAGGCACCTGAGATAAGATGAGATAGTGATAGGTGCCTGATAAGATAAGATAAGCAGAAAAATCATAACATTGCCCCCTCATTAAGACAGTCATCCTGACTGTCAGGGTTCCTCTCCAGGGTTTTCAGCCTGACTTGACCAATATTCTTGCAATAGGTCTCCCCAAAGGTTCACATCTGGGTTTTTGATCTACTTCTGATATCCATCCTGGCATTGAGCTTGGTAAAGTACATCACCATTTGGTTTGAATTTGTGATTGAGGATCATGGTTATGGCTTTGGCAGGGTCATGGGTTATGATTTTGTCTGGCTTGCTGGACTTTGTCTTCATAATCCTGGATCACTTCCTGGGCATATTCTATTTTGGTGTCTCATACCCACAAATTGTGTTCTTGGGTCTATCCTTTCCATTTGATGAGATAGTCAGTGACAACTTTAGATTGTTGTCCACTCTTTCCTCTGACTCATCATGTTCTAGAGTCAAGCACCTCCTCTATTTCATATTCTTCTTCATCTTCAATAAGGTCTGGTGGTGGTGGTGGTGGTAATTGTTGGTTTGGGAACAACAGTGGAGTGTACAGGGATAGAAGCTTCTCATTGAAGCATGGGTGTACCTTCCAGTGAGGTGGAAGTTTTAGCTTGTATGCTAATGCTCCAGTCTTTTCAAGGATCAAGAAGGGACCAACTCGCTTGTTGTCGAGCTTCTTTGTGGGTCAAGAAAGATAAAGGTTGACAGCATCCAGCCAGACACGGTCTCTGATCTTGTATCTGATGGCAGTTTGTTTCCTTTTGTCATATTGGACCTTCATTTGGTTGGTGGCTTCTTTTAGTGCTGACTGGGTTTGCTTGTGGACTTCAGCCATATCTTGGCAAAGTTTTCAGCAGTGGGATTAGTGAATGGGGAGGGTCTAATGGAGTCCAGTACTAGGTGCAGGTTGCAACCATAGAGTACCATGAAAGGGCTTTTGCTGGTGGTGGAGTGAATGCAGTTATTGTGAGCAAACTCAGCTATGGGGAGCCAGTCACTCCAATCTGTTTGTCAGTGATTAACAAAGAGCTGAAGGTATCCTTTAAGTTCTTGGTTGATTTGTTCTGTCTGTCCATCTGTCTGGGGATGGAAGGTGGTAGAAGCATTGAGTGTGATGTCAAGCATCTGGTACAGATCTTTCATGAATTGGGATACAAACTGGGGTCCTTGGTCAGACATTATGATGGTTGGCATGCTGTGTTTGGTGTAGACATGGTCTCGGAGTATCTTGGCCCATCCTCCTGCTGAGAGTTTGATGTTGCATGGGACTGGGATGATGGCTTTAGAAAAGCGGTCTATGATGACTAGGAGAGCATCATAGCTATTGGATTCAGGTAATCTGGTGATCATGTTGACTGAGATATGTGTCCATAGTTCAGTTGGGATAGCATTCAGGTGAAGGGGAGTGGCTTTAGCTTGTGTATTTGCTTTGGCACACTGATGAGCCTAGACTTCTGTGGCAATGGCAAAACCAAACTCTATCAGAGTATGGAGAATAAACATGTGATCACAGCAATACTAGGACAATCATGTGTGCAAGTGGGTTCGGGGCACCTCTGTACAGTAAATCAAAGCTTTAAGGGTGCGAAGATGCACTTAGACTATGCAGTCAAGCAGCTAATACAATGTGAAAGTTGAAGAATCGAAATAATGACTGTAAGTCATGGGGTTCTCATAGAATGAGAGGGAACAGTGCCTGATATGATGTGAATATCAAGAAACCATGTTCTGGAATGAAAACTGAAACTGAGACTCGAGAAAACATGCTTGAGACATTAATATGAGTGGGGAAATGAGAGGGAAATGCCTGAACAATATGGCAATAGACCAAGAGACTGGTGATGCTAGGAATAAACATGCTGATCAATCAAATAAACATGAATGATGTGCTAAAACTGGTCAAAACTGATCCTAAAACTGGACAGGTGATATGGAGACTGGGGGCAAACTGTACTGGGCTGAAAACGATCCTATCTGATATTAAAAACTTATCCTATAATCCACACTGGGATTTCCTATACTGATCCTATACTGAAATGATTGCTGAACTGATCATATACTGATACTGATCCTAAGTCTGCTTCTGAGACTACCCAAGCAGGTGATGATGATGATGGTGAATGTGAAAACTGATAAAACAATCCTATCTGGTGAAGTTGAAATGAATGCTGCCTATAAAGAAAACGGGGGGTGAGGTATGGTGTGGTCGATCACATATTGGCATGATATTGACATGTACCAATAGTGTTAAAAGTAAAGAGAGATGGAAACATCTTCTTTACAGTTAAAGAACCATGGAATAACTCAAGCAATACTGCAAGTTGATGTGCAATCGACTATATGCGATGCAAGATGAATATTGCTGTGAAACAATGAATAAATGTATGATGATCCTATAGAAACAATGGACAGATTCAGTAGGGATTTGCTGATCTGACTAGTCAATTTATTGTTGGTGCATGCAATGAATACAATGTACAATGGATTGCCATGTATGAGAATCAATACAAGCATAGTCTGGCAAACAAGAGTGTACCCACTGGGGTCGAAAAGTACTGAACACTACTGTAATCTATGTTTTTATACTAAGGTCCTGCATATATTAATAGACTCCCAAGCGACTTTTTACTAAGGCTGTAAGGCCTTAGCTGAGTAAAATCCTGAATAAATGTGACCTATATCCATCAGCTGAAGTGTACAGCATTGTTTGAATTGCCATGCTTGGTTAGAAAACATTCTATGGTGGAGTCTGGCTATCAGGCCAAGTCTTGCTGTTTCGAACTCCATGTACTGCAGACTATGAGGGTATGCTAGTGTCAGCTGAGGTCAACAAATGTATTTCTAATGATGTGCCAGCTTGGCAAAGTAACAGCTTAAGTCACTGTAGTTCTGGAGTACCCATGATAGGTTGATATCTTTGATGGATGAGTGTGGTGATAGGTGATGTCAATAGGGTCTAGCAATCAATGATGCATAGTGAGGCACTTTGATGTAGATGCAGCATTACCATATACAATCGAGGGATGATCAAAATTGGTATTTGTTAGGATCATGCCAATAGAAGAGAGAATGAATGCATGCTGACAGTCCACAGAGTGTGTGTGGGCTTGGCAAAGCTATTAGCAATGTCACCCTTAGGTTGAAGCCCTAAGATAGATCATGGATGGAGTCCATGGGATAAAGACAAGTAGGATCAAGATGAAGTCAACAGAGTCGGAATCCATGGACTTATAGCAAGAGATAGATTAGGCTGAAGGCCAAAGTGAGAATGAGAATATTGGGCTAAACCAAGTTGATATTTGAACTGAGGTATGTACAAGTAATTCTACAGTTTATATACTAGAGTGGAGTCCATGGATCAGGACTCTAGAATGTTATAGACATGGCTAGAAGATAATAAGTCTGGAATATTCTGTATCTAGAGGAGTTGAGGATTCCATGGAATCTGATATAACACCTACTCGGTACTGTAATGGATTCTAGATGTGATAAATGAATATGTGAAATTAGTAGGTGAAATAGAAATGAGATATGAAATAGAAACCAGGGATTGGAATCTGATGGGATCTGATAAGTAGGTTGGGGCCATTAGGAATTGGCTAAGATTGATGTGTGTTGGAGTCCATGGCATACTTGTTACAGTATCCCCCCCTTAGCATTCTTGCCCTCACGAGTGCAGATCCCAATGACCGAGTGTGACATGTGGAATCTTTTGGCAGGAATGTCACATGATTGTCACCTCTTGAATTTAAACCACCACCATCCTATTTTTTTCTAAGTCCCTCCTCGCTGCCGAATACGATGACCAACACATACCGACCATCAAGGATGCCCAAACTTTACAAGGCACTGCCGACTCCTGAAGGGATTGACGTTGACGATCTGTCGGTGTTGTACACCAACAGGGGTATTGAAGAGGATGTGTACTGGGCCATGGTACACACACATGAGATTTGGAAGGTGGAGAAAGTGAAGGCAGAGAGGATCACAGCTGCTGCAGAGGCAGCCAAGAGCAGGGCTGAGGCCCAACAAAAGAAATTGGCTGAATTGAAGGCATTGAAGGTGCAGAAGGCCATGGAGGCCATGGCGAGAAAGGCATTGGAGAAGGAGCAGGAGAGGGAGAGGTTGAGGTTGGAGGTGGAGAAGTTGAAAGAGCCGGAGGCTGTGGAAGGTGAAGAGGAGGATGGTATTGAGGGGGATGAAGATCCCAAGGAGAAGGCCCAGGTGAAGTTGGCAGAGAAGCAGCAAAAGTTGAAGGGGAAACAGAAAGCAGTCTTGGGTACCGCAGGTGGAAAGAGGAAAGTTAGATTGAAAGAGTACGTGGAAGCAAGTGAGGGTGAAGAATCCATGGGGCCATCAGAGCAGCCACAAAAGAAAGCGAGGCTGGATACCAGCCTTAGTCAGGGAGTTGAGTATAAGGGAAAGGGTGAGTGAACATCGGAGTCCATGGCAGTGTGCTGACTTAGAGTTTCAGGCAGATGTGGATGATGCAGGGTGGATGGTGCTCAATGCATTCTGGTGGAAACTGGGCAGTCTTGCGAACATTGCAAGATTCGTACAGCAAAATGTGTTTTTTCAGATGAGGCAGAGTCCGTGGCTTTGGATGATATCATCGAACTTCTTCAAGGACTCCATGGATGAATGGATGCAATGGAGGAACAGATGGAGAAAATGGAAGGTGAATTGAAGGCCATCGGAGACTGTGTGGATGACTTGGTGGATGATTTCCACCCTGGAGATGCAGTGGAATATCCCCAGGATTTTGTTGCTGAGGCATGTTGTCAAGGTACAAGTTGTTGGATTTGCAAGGCGCAAATCCCAAGGCCCTCCATCAGGCTATGTTACTGTGCCTTGACCAAGATGTTGCACAAGTCTGGCATTTGTGTTTGATGTCTGTGGAGACCTTTAATGGTCAAGACCCCTTCAAATTGGCCAACATGGAGTTGTGGCTTGGAAGTAGCAGGGCTGGCGGCTTGGAGAAGGTTATCATAGCCAGCAAGAAATTCTGAGAGGCTAGAGAGAGGTTTTATGAGCTTGGAGGCTGACAGTCAGAGTGGGGGTTGTGGAAGAAGTTCTTGAAAGAGTGCAACAAGTTCTTGGTTGAGGATTCTGGTGGAGAATTGGAGGAGGAGGAAGTTAGGGATGAGATGAAGCCTGGTGCAGGAGCCATCAGAATTCCAGAGTTGGATGAGTTGGAGTATGAAGGTGTAGAGGCTGACGGGTCCATGGCTGCCTAGACTCCTTGGACTTTGTATATAAATTTTTATCTTGTTGTATGCACAGATAGTACTGTGCCTGGAGAGGGCAAAATATATATAGCTTTTGATGTCTGAAATAGAGTGACAGAAGGGTTGAAGTCAAGAAATAGGCTGACAGATTCTGTTTCTGATTAGAAAATGAATTTGCAATAGTTTTCTAGAATCAAATTTGAAATTGGGAAATCAGAATCCGATGGAGGCCGATGGAGAAGGAATCAAGAAGTGTTAGACCCGAACTTCATGTGACTAGAGATGGGTCTAGACTTTGGCTGTCTCATGTTTGGACAATCACCGGAAGAATGACTTTTAGTGTCTGTAGCTCAGCAAAGAAGGACTAGTGTCTTAGTCGAGTTCTGTAATGAGAGTAAAGCATGGTATAGATAAACTTTAGCTCGAAGCTGAGGATAATACAGTGAGAGCTATGCTACTTATATAGGAAAACTAAGGTACTAAGAATAGAGCGATAACCATGGTTGTCATGCAGAGGATGGTAGAGAGTGATGAGGTAGGCAGGCGATGGTTGCGAGCCATAGTACAATCACTGAGAATGTCCATTATGGTCATGGTGGGTAGGCACTTGAGATAAGATGAGATAGCGATAGGCACCTGATAGGATTAGATAAGCAGAAAAATCGTAACATTACCCCCTCATTAAGACAATCATCCTGATTGTCATGGTTTGTCCTTAGGGGTATCAAGCTGGTGTGAGAGTTCATTATTCCAATATTCTTCTATAAGGTCCTTCCACAGGTTATTGTTTGGGTTTTTGACCCACTTTTGGAGTCCGTCCTGTCGTTGAGCTTTATAATAGACTATGCTGTTGTGATATTCATGGTCAAGGATCATGGTGATGGCTTTGGCAGGGTCATTGGTTATGATTTTGGCTATGTCAACTCGTCTGGCTTGTTGGATTTTGTCTTTCCATCACCATGTCTCGTACCCATGAATTGTGTTCTCAGGTCCATCCTTTCCATTTGACAAAGTAGTCAATGGTGTCCTGCCCCTTTTGCCCTTTTTTTCCTCGGATCCAGCATGTTTAAGAGTCAAGCACCTCCTCCACTTTGTACTGTTGATGAGGTCAGATGGAGGTGGTGGTGGTGCTTGTTGGTTTGGGAACGAGGGCGGAGTGTATGGGGACAACAACTTTTCATTGAAACGTGGGTGTATTTTCCAGTGAGGCGGAAGTTTCAGCTTGTATGCTGATGCTTCAGATTTTTCAAGGATCAGGAAGGGTCCGACTCTTTTGTCATCAAGCTTCTTCTTGTGTCGTGGAAGGTGAAGGTTTGCAGCATCGAGCCAAATCTGATCTCCGATCTTGTATTCGACAGCAGGACATTTCTTTTTATCGTAACTAACTTTCATTTGGTCTGCAGCCTTCTGTAGGGCCAACTGGGTCTGCTTGTGTACTTTGGCCATTGTGGTGGTGAAGGTCCCAGCAGCCGGGTTCAAAAAGGGGGAGGTTCTGATTGAGTCAGGTATTAGGCATGGATTATGACTGTAGAGTACCATGAACAGGCTTTTGCCAGTGGCAGAGTGAATTCAGTTGTTGTGGGTGAACTCAGTGATGGGAAGCCACTCACTCCAGTCGGTTTGTCCATAGTTTATGAAAAGGCAAAGGTACCCTTCGAGCTCTTGGTTGACTTGCTCGGTTTGTCCATTGGTCTGGGGATGGAAAGCAGTGGATGTGTTAGGGGTGATGTCAAGCATTCAGTAAAGGTCTTTCATGAATGCAGATACGAACTGGGGGCCTTGGTCAGAGATGACAACAGTGGGAATACCATGTTTGGCATAGACATGGTCCTGGAGAATTCTTGCCCATCCTTCGGTGGATAGTTCTATGTTGTAGGGTACAGAAATGATGGCTTTGGAGAAGTGGTCGACAATGACCAAAAGGGCATTGTATCCCTTTGATTTGGGTAGTCTGGTGACCATGTTGACTGAGATGTGGGTCCATGGTTCAGAGGGGATCACATTTGGATGGAGTGGGGTGGCTTTGGCTTGCATGCTTGTCTTTGCACATTGGCAGGCCTTGCACCCCTTGACATATAGTTCTACATCCTTCTTGAGCTTCGGCCACCAGTATTCTCATTGCATGAGTTTCTTGGTCTTTTCAATGCTAGGATGTCTGGCAGTGATGTGGTCGTGACTCTGGGCAATGATTTCTCCTCAGAGGGCATGGTCCTTTGGTATGTAGAGTCACCCATTGTATGAGAGGAGGCCATCACATTCTGTGATGCCACACTCATGTTTTAGGGAGTTGGCAATTCCCTGGTTCCAAAGTTCTTTGCATCGGAGTGCATTTCTGATCTTGGAATGTACTTCAGCGTTGGTTGGCATGATGAGGGCATGAAAGTGTTTGGGTTGGAGGATGATGATATCATCATTGTCTCCCTTTCCTTGATCGTGATCATCATGACAGGAGAGGAGGTTGGCCTTTTTGTTGGCGATGCTGGGTTAATGATGTAGAACGAAGTGGTATTCTGCGAGTTCTGTAACCCAGCGGGCCTGGCAGCGGTTCAGTTTCTGGGGTTTATGGAAGTATTGTAGATTTTGGTGGTCTGTTCAAATTTCGACATCTTCAGTGGCACCCATGAGATAGTGGTGCCATTCGGACAGTGTGAGCATGATTGCAAGTAGTTCTTTGTCGTAAATTTCATAGTTTCTCTTGGTTACAGAGAGGGCCTTAGACATGAATGCCACTAGTCACCACTTTCCTTCCTGTTGTTGGCTAAGGATGGCACCAATGGCCCCATCGCTTGAGTCAGCTTCTACCTTGAAGCATCCCTTCTCTGCTGGGATGGCGAGGACTACGTCCTCAGCCATCTGTTTCTTCAGCTGCTGGAAGGTGTTACAATTTTTCCATTTTATCTTATCTCATCAGGTGCTTATTGCTTCAAAGCACCTACACCATGCCATTACTGAACCATCCACAGCTGGACTGCTGCACCTTGCTAACACAGGACGTTTACCACATGTACCACAGACTCTATTCACTATTATTAGACAGACCCAGAACCCTATATAAGCAGTACAGTTCTCGCTATAATACTTCAGCTTCGAACTACAGTTCATCTATACCAACCTACTCTCTCTACCGAGCCAAGCTCTAAGCAGCCTACCTCTTCTCAGAGTCATAGACACTTGTCATCTCTCTGGTGATTGTCTGAACGTGAGACAGCCGAAGACCTAGACCCAAGTCTTTGATCACATGAAGTTTAAGTCTTACAGTTAGTTCGAAGCTTCCCTTACCACCTCAACGACACCACCCATGTTATTCGCAATACTCATTCTCGTTGCACTACTATCCATGGCTGCCCTCCTCGGAGCACTAATTGTGCTCAGCATAACCCTAATCCTACTCGCAACCCTATACCTCAACTTCACCCATAACCCTGAACCCCCCCGCCCACGTCCAGGATGAACTGGACACAGAACAACCCAATCTGGAACCTATTACTGAGCAGTCGAATTGGTCGGACTATGAACACAGACAACAGAAACCCAGCACCCCACCCCAAAACACAGACAGTCCAGCATACAACAATTACAACTCCGACGATTCAACCCCTCCCCCCCCCGTCCTCATCATGAACCACCGCCCCACCCAGGCAGAGGCCACACAACTCCACAGATACCTTCTTTGTACCCTCAGATTCGACCTCAAGCCAGAGCTCAGACTAAGAACAACCCGAGGGATGGAGTTCAGAGTTGAGGACAGAGATTGGTCATACCGTGGACCTCCAGTTGTCGAATTTGACTCCAACTGGGATGAGGAATATGAATACGACACAGACAGCGAACACAGCAGTGAGGACTACCCAGCCAACTACCGACTCCCAATTATCGAGGAGGATTCTGACGATGACACATCCACTCTCATCGGAACCCTTGAGCCACACCAGGTCCCCCTACCAGACTCCCCCCAGCCGGAATACATCATGCTCTCCAGAACCCCTTCCCCGCCACCTGAGTATGACACAGAGGGATGGGAGGACAGAGACGTCCCTGAGATGGACCTCTTAGAACCCCCTGCCCCCCAGCCATACGACCCAGACTTCCCTGTGGTCACCCACTCAATCTTTTACTGGTCAACCAACTTACCGGAATGTCCGAATGCCTTCATCCAACAACTCGACCACAACCTCCCCGACCACCCCTTCAATCCACATGGAGGAGACTACGAATGGCCACTCCTCTCACAGATCGATGAGGACATCATCAGACCAGCCACAGTGGAGGCATGGGAATTACGACAGGCAGACATCGACCGAAGAACAGACGGATATTTACTACGACGATCCATGGACTTCTACCTCGCCATGCACACCCTGCCATACCTCGACCTTCACACCGTGACCTATGACAACATCGGCGCCCGGGTTGTGGCAAACATGGACAGAGACATACATCCCCCAAGCGCCGGCTCCATCATCCGCGAACTACGACCATGAATGGAACAGGAACAGGCAGACCTGGAACGATCCCTGGCAATACGGGCAGAGCAACACAACAGGTATGTCACAGAGCTCTACTGATTTACCAGGGATAACTAGATTTGACACATTCAGCTATGACACAGAGACCTTTGGGAATCTGGACTATGAGTTTGAATACCCCAGGCCCCTTCCAGACGAACCACCACACATCACGAGACAATATGGATGCCATGCCCCATACCCCCAGAGCCGCCTCTTCGCCAGAGCAGGACCCGATGAAGCTGGCCCCTCCAATCCCCTGGAACCTCCCGCAGACCCTGACATGCCAGTAGATCCCCCCAGCCCCGGACAAGTAGAGCGAGACTGACTGCGCAAGCAGGCGGATCTCCGAGACCAGCTACAGAACACAGAAAGGGACTTGAAAAAGGCCCTCACCGATCTGGAGCTGAAAATCCAGAAGCTCGAAAACCCTGGTGCTCCAGCACCACGAAAACGCATGCAGGATCGAGACGACCTCTACTCACTCCCAGGCTATCCTGAGAAACCAAACTTTCCCCCAGACCCCCCAAACCAACCCACTGGCACAGGACCGGAGCGAGCCCCATTCTACGGGATCAAACCAATCCTATACTAGATTCTGAAACCCTTCACCGGGGATCACACAGACATCACAAGGTTCATGGTGGACTGCTTGGCCTATTTCACAAGTCACGGAATCTACTACCATACCCCGGCGCAGAAAACCCTTCTCACCTCTTCCCTCCTCGAAGGATCCGCCAAAGACTGGTGGATCCACAAAGTCAGCAATTTCTACGATGCCTATGGCAGAGACTACTGATACCCTGACTGGGACGGCTTCATCAGCCTCATCGAAGAACAGTTTGGAAACCCCACAGTCGAAGAAGAGCATGAGAAGAAAATGTACCTTCTTCGACTAGGCACAGACGATGCCAAGACCTACTTCAGCAAGCTCGAAGAACTTGCAAAGCTGGCTGGTCTACGCTATGACATCGGAGAGAAGGGACACATGACTCGAGCAGCCCGCAATGGAGTACCGAAATACTACATCGACTCCATCATCGCCAGAGGACTCAACGTCCCAAAGACCTACCCCAAATGGCATGAGCGGATCGAGCTCATCCACACCGAACAGATCAAAGATCAGTCGTTCCACTCCAACATCGCCACCTGCTTCCAGTCAAGCACTAAGCCCAGACCGCCCCACTTCAGCCCCAGCAAACCCACTGGGGCCACAAGTTCGACACCGGCCAAGCAGACGGGAGAAGGGAAAACGACTACTAGAGACGCAGGGTCAGGGCAATGGACAACGTATCATGGACAGGGCCAGACCATGGAAATAGATAGACCGGTTGCAAAAGGAAGGGAGATGCTATTGATGCAAAGAGAAAGGACATTTATCGAAGGAGTGCCCCAAGAAGCGGGAATCAAAGGACATTCGCTCAGTGGTAGTCGCCAAGCAAGAACAATCAAAGGTGGAGGAAGTAAAAGAGTAGGCTGTCAAGGGCTTGATTCCCCTTTGACAGCCGCTTCCTCGGACACTGGTACGCTATCGTCACACACTGGACAGACTTATATCACTTCTTTAGTTACACCGCATGTTTTACATACCGCTATAAAAACCTCCGCTTTTAACGTCTCCAGCACGACTAGCTACCCAGTACCATCAGAATCGAACCGCTATGCCGTCCTAGCACAACTGGACAACACGAACAATGACATCATGACCTCCGAGCCCGCTGCGAGGGAGGGGACCTGCCAGGTGGCGCTGGAGCCCTCAACACCAGTATTAGGACTTGGGTCAGAATCAAGTAGACAGGACACCCTCGGGCCTCTGAAGTCGAAAGACTCAGCACCTTCTTTGAAGGCCAAGACACACCTTGCAAGGACCAATGTGGCAAAACTCAAGCGCCTGCCAAAGGCCAAGACCACAGAGTCCGACTCTCTGGGGCACGGGGCAGAGAGCCCCCACATGACACAAAAAGGACCCCCACGACCATCCAACCCGCCTCAGGGAAAAGGCAACGATAGGGAAGGATTAGAGAAACAAATGAACCCCCGAGTCAGAAGCGGCAAAGGAACAGAGCACAGCCCTGCCTGGCTGCTGGCGCCAGTAGGTAATGGCAGTCATGGTTCATGTGACAAGAACACGACATTCACAGACCAGCCCCCCAACCCTCGAAGGGTTAGCCCTGGCATTCAGACTGGAAGTAGGTATCCTCCCATCGTTCCTCCTCCACCCAACCCTGATGAAGACGCACGACCGGCAAAGGACGACAACAAAGCTGCAGGTCAGGAAGCTGTTAGCGCCCAGACAGTGAAAAGGGGGCATAAGGTTACCATGGTAGAGGTACCAGATGAAGAAGATAAAACCGCCTATCAGCGGTGGTGGGCAGGACAGAAAGCATCTTCACAGTCCAAGGATATACAGAGCGATGAAGACTGGCATCCTACCACGCCAGACACTAGTGCTCTGCCACATTCATAGTGTTGGTATAAACCTTTTGAAGTCGACTGGATGCTCCGAGCAATCCAAGGGGCACAAAACTATTCAGAGGCAAAAGCATACCTGAATAATTGGATTCACAAAGACCGACATGAAGAACTTGTAGATGAACTCGTCATTCAGCTATGAAAAGGAGGAGAAGAGGCAAGGGAGCTACTTCTCGAACTCCGAGAACCAATCAGATATATCCACGGTGCCAAAAGCACTGGACAAGACCTGATGGTCGACATCTGACTCGAGTCCACCATCAACCAAGAAGAACATGTTGCCAAAGGACTAATTGATAGCGGCTGCATGGGTAGCTCGATCAATCGATCCTACATAGAAAAGCATGAATTATACACCAGAAAAACCGCCATCCCAATCCCCATCTATAATGCTGACGGAACACATAATAAAGCTGGAAGCATTACCGAATTCGCAGAACTACGACTCACCATCGGAAACCACAGTGAACAGATTGACCTTGCGGTCACCGACCTTGGCTCCAAGGACATCTACCTTGGCCATGACTGGCTAAAATGTCACAACCCCATAATCAACTGGAAAACCGGCACACTCATCTTCAGACAGTGTCAATGTACAAAAAATCCATTCCCATTACTGGATGCTGACCCAGATGACCGGTGGGATGAAGAACTCGAAGAAGGAGAAACAATATTAGCCATCAACATGCAGGAAGAGATAGTCATATATGCTGTACACCACACCAATGACCTAGCCGCCCAAGCAAATAAGGACAAGCCAAAGAAGATGTTTGAAGAAATGGTACCCGAACATTATCATTCATACCGCGACCTGTTCTCAAAGGAAAACTTTGACAAACTCCCTGAACGAAAACCCTGGGACCATGCCATCGAACTTGTCCTGAATGCCAAGTCCATGCTAGACTGTAAAGTCTATCCTTTAAACAGAAACAAATAAGAACAACTTGACCAGTTCTTGGATGAAAACTTGGAATCAGGATGAATTCATCCCTCAAAATCCCCATTCGCCTCGCCATTCTTCTTTGTCAAAAAGAAGGACGGTTCTCTTCGACCTGTCCAAGACTATCGAAAATTGAACAAGATGACCATAAAAAACTGATATCCTCTTCCCCTCATCACCGAACTCATCGATAAACTCCAAGGAGCTAAATACTTCACCAAGCTTGATGTCCGATGGGGGTATAACAACGTCAGAATCAAGGAAGGAGATGAAGAAAAAGCAGTGTTCAGGACCAATCAGGGACTGTTCGAGCCCATGGTCATGTTTTTCGGTCTCATGAACTCCCCTGCCACATTCCAGTGGATGATGAACAACATTTTCAAGGACCTGATCGCCGAAGGGAAAGTCACCATCTACCTAGACAACATCCTAATCTTCACCAAAACCTTGGACGAACACCAAAGGATTGTTAGATGCGTCCTTCAATGACTACGAGAAAACAAACTCTTCCTGAAAGCAGAGAAATGCGAATTCAAAGTATTAGAAACCGAATACTTGGGAGTCATCATCAGTGAAAACTCGGTCCGAATGGACCAAGTCAAAGTAGCAGGAATTGCTGAATGGCCAACCCCAATGAAGAAGAAGGAACTACAGTCATTCCTCGGCTTCACAAATTTCTACCGAAAGTTCATCCGAGACTATTCCAAAATCATATGACCTCTCACCCAGCTTATGGGCAATGCAGAATGGACATGGGGAGTGGCTCAGAACCAGGCCTTCCAACAGTTGAAGAAACAGATGGCAGAGGACATAGTACTTGCCATCCCGATGGAGAAGGGAAAGTTCAAGGTGGAAGTAGACTCCAGTGATGGGGCCATTGGCACCGTCCTCAGCCAACAACAAGAAGGAAAATGGCAACCGGTTGCATTCATGTCCAAAGTGCTGAACATGACCGAACAAAACTATGAAATCTACGACAAAGAGTTACTGGCCATAATGCTCACCCTGGACGAATGGCGCCATTACCTGATGGGAGCTTTGGAAGATGTAGAGATCTGGACAGATCATCAGAACCTCCAATACTTCCAAAAACCCCAGAAACTGAATAGAAGACAGGTGCGATGGGTCATGGAACTAGCGGAATACCACTTCACTCTCCAACACCTACCCGGTACCACCAATAAGAAGGCAGACCTTCTCTCTTGATGAGACGACTACAGTCAGGGAAAAGATGACAACAATGACATCATCATGCTCCAACCCAAACACTTCAGAGCTCTCATTATGCCCACAACCACCGAGACCCACGAACAAATCAAAGACGCCACCCGACAAACAGATTTCTGGGACCAAGGGATCGCCAATTCCCTAAATCATGAACGAGGGATCACCAAGGAAAAGGGCCTACTCTTCTATGATGGCAGGGTATACGTACCCAAGGATGATACCCTGAGGGGAGAAATCATAGCCCAGAACCATGACCACATCACGGCAGGACATCTGGGCATTGAAAAAACAAAGGAGTTGATTCAGCGAGAATACTGGTGGCCAAAACTGAAAAAGGATGTGGAAAGATATGTGAAGGGATGTGAGGCATGCCAACGCATGAAGACGAGCACACAAGCCAAAGCTGCCCCGCTGCATCCAAACACCATTCCTGAAAGACCATGGACCCATATTTCGGTTGACATGGTCACCGGACTACCAGAATCAAAAGGCTATGATGCACTACTAGTCATTGTAGACAGATTCTTGAAGGCAATCATTCCCGTACCATGCAATGTCGAGTTATCCATGGAAGGATGGGCTTGAATTCTACAAGACCATGTCTATGCCAAACATGGGATGCCTCAGGTCATAATCTCAGACCAAGGTCCCCAGTTTGTATCCACGTTCATGAAAGACCTCTACCGGATACTCGACATCACCCCAAATGCATCCACAGCCTTTCACCCTCAAACAGATGGACAGACAGAAAGAGTCAACCAGGAGCTTGAAGGCTACCTAAGACTCTTTATCAGCTATAGGCAGACAGACTGGAGCGACTGGTTGCCAATTGCAGAGTTTGCCCATAACAATCGAGTCCACTTGGCCACAGGACAAAGTCCATTCATGACGCTCTATGGATGAAACCCCAGAATAGTACCGGATTCTACCAGATTGTCACCATTCATCAACCCTGCCGCCGAAGACTTCACCAGCCAAATGACTGAAGTCCACCAAGACACCCAATGAGCTTTATGGAAAGTAGCGGAACAAATGAAAACGCAATATGACAAAAGGAAATGACCCGCCATCAAATATCAAGTCGGTGACAAGGTTTGGCTAGACAGCGCCAACCTACACCTTCCACGATCCAAGAAAAAGCTAGACGACAAATGGGTTGGACCATTCGAAATTGTCCAAAAGACCAGAGCCTCAGCCTACAAACTGAAGCTTCCCCCTCATTGGAAAATCCATCCCAGATTCAATGAGAAACTCTTAATGCCCTATACCCCGCCGGCCTTTCCAAACCAACAAATGCCGGCTCCCCCACCGCCAGACCTCATCGATGATGAAGAACAATATGAAATAGAAGAGGTACTGGACTCAAGACCGCACAAAATCAGAGGGAAGAAAGGAAAAAAGTCACAGGAAGTAACTGATTACTTCGTCAAGTGGAAAGGATGGACAAGGGAACACAACTCATGGGTATGAGACTCGGAGATGGAGAATGCTCAAGAAGCTATCCAGGATTACGAGGACAAACTCCAAAGAGCTGGATGGATCGAGATAGCCAAAATCGTAACCAGTGACATCCTCGACGACACCATAGTCATGGACCACAAGTACCAAGACGGTATATTCCATTACAAAGTTCAACACCCAGACAGACACCAAACCTGGATTGAAAACCCAGATGTTGAACAATGGGAACACCTCTTACAAGTATATTGGGCCAACGAGTATGCTGCATCATTCAACCTCCCAGAAAACCAGACCTGACAACCGGGATGATTGTCTTAAACAAGGGGGTAATGTTACAATTTTTCCATTTTATCTTATCTCATCAGGTGCTTATTGCTTCAAAGCACCTACACCATGCCATTACTGAACCATCCACAGCTGGACTGCTGCACCTTGCTAACACAGGACGTTTACCACATGTACCACAGACTCTATTCACTATTATTAGACAGACCCAGAACCCTATATAAGCAGTACAGTTCTCGCTGTAATACTTCAGCTTCGAACTACAGTTCATCTATACCAACCTACTCTCTCTACTGAGCCAAGCTCTAAGCAGCCTACCTCTTCTCAGAGTCATAGACACTTGTCATCTCTCTGGTGATTGTCTGAATGTGAGACAGCCGAAGACCTAGACCCAAGTCTTTGATCACATGAAGTTTGGGTCTTACAGAAGGCCTGGTTCTGAGCAGTTCCCCAGGTCCACTCCGCATTGCCAGTGAGTTGAGTGAGTGGGTGAACGATCTTGGAATAGTCATGGATGAATTTTTGATAGAAGTTGGTGAATCTGAGGAACAACTGTAACTCCCTTTTCTTTGTGGGCATTGGCCATTCAGTAATTCTGGCAACCTTAACTTGGTCCATGCATACTGAGTTCTGCTGATGATGACACCCAAGTACTCGGTTTCTAGGACTTCAAATTCACACTTTTCCGCTTTAAGGAACAGGTTGTTCTCTCATAAGCATTGGAGTACACATCTCATAATTTGGCAGTGTTCATTGAGATCCTTGGTGAAAATGAGGATATCATTGAGGTAGATAGCGACTTTGCCCTCAGTGATCAGGTCCTTGAATATGTTCTTCATCATCCACTGGAAGGTGGCTGGGGAATTGGTGAGACCAAAGAACATTACAGTGGGTTCAAAAAGTCCACAGTTCATCCTGAACGCAGCTTTCTCCTCATCTCCTTCCTTGATTTGGACATTGTTGTATCCCCAGCAAACATCAAGTTTGGTGAAATACTTGGTGCCTTGGAGCTTGTCAATGAGTTCCGAGATGAGGGGGAGTGGGTAGCAGTTTTTGATCGTCATTTCGTTCAGCTTGCAGTAGTCTTGTATGGGACAGAGTGAGCCATCCTTCTTTTTGATGAAGAAGAAGGGCAAAGTGAAGGGGGATTTGGAGGGGTGAATTCACCCTGATTCCAAGTTTTCATCAAGGAACTTGTCAAGTTGCTCCTGTTTGTTTCGATTCAAAGGATATACTTTGCAGTCGAGCGTGGACTTAGCATTGGGGACAAGTTCAATGGCATGGTCCCATTGTTTTCATTCAGGGAGGTCATCAAAGTTCTCTTTCGAGAACAGGTCGCGATAGGAGCGGTAGTGCTCTGGTACCATATCTTCAAAGGTTTTCTTCGGCATGTCCACATTGGCTTGGGCCACTAAGTCGTTGGCATGGTGTACTGCATGGATGACGAGTTCTTCCTGCATGTTGATGGCGAGAATGGTCTCTCCATCCTCAAGGTCTTCGTCCCACCAGTCATCAGGGTCTGTGTCTGGGAGTGGGAAAGGGTTCTTGGTGCATTGGCAGTGACTGAAGATGATCATACCCATTTTCCAGTTGATAACCAGATTATGGCATTTGAGCCAGTCATGGCTGAGGTAGAGGTCCTTCGAGCTGAGGTCGGTGACCGCTAGGTCAATATGTTTGCTGTGGCCCCCTATGGTAAGGTGGAGCTCCATGAATTCAGTGATGTTGCCTGCCTTGTTGCAGGTTCCATTGGTGTTGTAGACGGGGATGGGAGTGACGGCCTTTTTGGTGTCGATTTGGTGGTTCTGGACATATGATCAGTTTATGGCTCTGCCACTTCATCACTCGACAAACCCCCCCACCTACCCACGATGCTCCACAAATTCAAGGAGAACAACCTGTTTTGACACCTGACTCACAACAAACCATTATCCCCTGAGTTAACAACAACTCAAGCAATGAGTCCTCTTCCAGGTCAATTTACATCACCCCCAACAACAACAGCTCCCCTGAACCAAGCCTTCATCGCAGCCCAACCCCAGGACCATCCCAACCTTATGGAATCCCCCAAACCCCCACTCTGCCCATGGGCGAACCTATACGACTCCTGGACATCGTCACTGATTGCCCACTCACAGCCCAGGAGGCCGAGGAACTTAGCCAGTACCTTCTCTGCAACTTCTACTTCAGTCTTCCTCCTGCCTACAGAAATCCCACAACCGGCCACAACCGAGACAGAGGATACTGCATCAGGATCACAAGAAACGACTTCACCAATCAGACCAAATGAACCTACAAGTTCGACTCAGACTGGGATGCAGAACTACCCAGGGAATTCTCAGATGACGGAAGCTCAAACGTCTCCATCGGGTATAGAGATGACCCAGACGAACTGTAACAGGCATGCCACAGACCCTGATGGACATCAACCTTAGCCAACTCCAATGGCTCCAGCCTACTTATCGGATCCCATCAGATTCCAAACCCTGGTTTCTATTTCATATCTCATCTCTATTTCATCTACTAATTTCACATATTCATTTATCACACCTAGAATCTGCTACGGTACCGAGTAGGTGTTATATCGGATTCCATGGAATCCCCGACTCCTCTAGATACAGAATATTCCAGACTTATTATCTTCTAGCCATGTCCATAACATTCTAGAGTCCGATCTACAGACTCTGCTCTAGTATATAAACTGTAGAATTACTTGTACATACCTCAGTTCAAATATCAACTTGGTTAGCCCAATACTCTCATTCTCACTTTGGCCTTCAAGCCTAATCTATCTCTTGCTACAAGTCCACAGATTCCGACTCCATTGACTTCATCTTGATCCTACTCGTCCTCATCCCACAGACTCCATCCATAATCTATCTTAGGGCTTCGACCCAAGGGTGATGTTGCTAATAGCTTCACCAAGCCCATGCACCCCGCGGACACCGTCAGCGTGCATTCATTCTCTCTTCTATTGGCATGATCCTAACAGTATATTCGAACTCAAACCCTTGAGTCAAAAATTTTAGGCATGTCTAGCACAACCACACAACCACCCCATACCGAACAGTCCACCTCAGACACGATCCCACCTCGTTTCACCATGAACGATATTCCTGCCTCTGTGTCTAAAGGAGACTCTAATCTCTTTGGCATGGACTCCACTACCTCCCATCACTCCTGTAGGGAAACCTACATGCACAGCGGTTTTACTGCTCGTCAATCGGATACCACGACTCCAAATCTGTTTGTTGCTGACCATGCTGTTTCCAATGGCTGGGGCAAATATTAGAATGACCCTCCGCAGACTCTGGTCACTCAACCTAAGTCTCTCTTCCCTGTTGATGAAGGAGACAATGGCGATGACAATGACAACTCCAATGACAAACCTGACACCCCTAGCAATTGCAACTAGCATGGGGTCCCAATCGCCCTTCTGGTGGTCCACCTAATCCAGGTGGCCCCGGAGGACCTGGGGGTAATCCCCCTACTCCTAACAATGATGACGCCTGCCTGATGCTCGACTTCATAAATCTCCTCCAAGGTCTCAGCAATCAGGTAAACAACCCTACCCCATGGCCAGTCCATACTAAAGTCAAGGAACCTGATGTCTTTGATGGCTTGGACCCATGGAAATTGAAGGCATTCATCGTTTCCCTCCAGTTGAACTTTAATGACAGGCCAGACACTTTCTGTGTGGAAACCGCTAAAGTCAACTACACCATCTCCTTCCTCTCTGGTGTGGCCCTCGACTGGTTCGAACCAGATATCCTCAATCCCAACCACACCAACCCTCCTGCTTGGGCATACTCCTATGCTGCTTTTCTTTCGGAACTCTGGACTAACTTTGGTCCATTCGACACCATCGTAGATGCTGAAGATGAACTTGAAAATCTTCACATGCATGACGGAGACCAGATTATGAAGTATATAGTCCAGTTCAACCAGCATGCTGCTGTCATAGGCTATGGTGACAATTCCCTCCACCATGCTTTCTACCACGGACTTTGTACCCAGATTAAGGATGATATGGCTCACCATGGTAAGCCTAATAACCTCCATGACATGTGGACTCTAGCACAGGAACTCAATGCGCAGTATTGGACTCGGAAGACTGAAATTGCACACAAAAACTGTGATAAACCCTCATCCTCCTCCTCCTCTTCCAAACCTAAGTGTTCAGGTTCTAACTCAAGCTCTTTGTACAATTCCACAGTGCCAAGGTCCTCTAACTCAGGCTCCATGGGTTCCGCTTCATCTGCTTCCTCCAATTCCTCTGGCACTGCCAAGAAGCCCTATGCTGACCAGCTAGGCAAGGATGGCAAGCTCACACCTGAGGAAAAGGAACGCCGCTGCACGAACAACCTTTGCATGTTCTGTGGTAGCAAGCACAAGACCGAGGACTGCAACAAATGCAAGGCTGTGGCTTCCAACCATGGCCATGCTGCTGAGGTTTCTGAACCTCCCACCTCTACTGATTTGGCTCCATCAGAGTCAGAAAAATAAAGAGCAGCCCTGCTTCCTCCATGCAAGGACAGGGTTGCGTTGACTGTCATTGCACCATGGAGATCATCACCCTCAATGCTGCTGCTCTTTCCAACCATTCACTCACTGTATCCTTGTCTTCTGAAGTCAGCTCTGGATCGGAGCCCGATGGCAGTTCCATATCTATCATCCTTTGTTTTCTAGCACTCATTGATTCTGGTTCTAGTCATTGTTTCATTGACTCAAAATTTGTTGAGGACCATGATCTCCCTACCAAATCCATTCCTCCTGTCCAACTTCGGCTTCTTGACAGCTCCGCCAGATCTCACATTTCCCAATCCATTACTCTCTCTGTACGATTTCCATCAGGAGATATTATTCCCATTGACTTCTACGTCACATGTCTTGATTCATCCTGTAATATTGTCCTGGGATACAACTGGCTCTCCTGCTGCAATCCATTGATTGACTGGGTAGAACACAGTATCACTTTCCATTCAAAGTTAGTTGATGCGTCTTCCTTCACGGCTTCTGGTGCTTCAGCCCAAGCTCGCATAGACCCTTCCGGTCTTGCCTCAGACGTTCCTGCGGCTGCCGACCCTCCGGTCTCAGCTTGCATGGACCCTTCAGGTCCTGTCCCATCCTCCAAACCTCCTTCGAGATCCCGACGAACTCCACCACCTTATGAGCCTATCTATTCCTACCCTTCCATTCCCTCATTTGCTGCATCGGTGGCACCCAAGATCTCTATTATTTCTGCAGCTGCTTTCGTATGAGCTTGCGCAGAGGAGTGTGCACAACAGTTCACACTCCAACCTTCTCTGCCAAGTGTTAGTGGCCAAGCTGCTTCCACGGTTCCGCCGGATCTATTTGAAGTGCCTGACAAATATCACGACTTCACCGATGTATTCAGTGACTCCCTCTCTGAGAAACTCCCTGAGCATTGCCCTTACAATCTGAAGATCAACCTTGAGGAAGCTACTTCACCTCCACTTGGTCCTATCTATTCCCTCTCGGAATCCGAACTCAAAGCCTTGCGTGAATTTATTGACGATAACGTTCGCAATGGCTTTATTTCCCCTACATGCTCTCCCCATGGAGCTCCGGTTCTCTTTGTCACAAAGAAGACTGGTGAACTCTGACTCTGCATCGATTTCTGTGGTCTGAATAAGATCACAAAAAAAGACAGATACCCACTTCCTCTCATTTCCGACCTTCTTGACTCTGCATGTTGATGAGCCTAGACTTCTGTGGCAATGGCAAAACCAAACTTGGGCAGAGTATGGAGAATAAACATGTGAACATGGCAATACTAGGACGATTGTGTGTGCGAGTGGGTTCAGGGCACCTCCATGCAGTAAATTAAAGCTTTAATGGTGTGAAGATATGCTTGGACTATGCAGTCAAGCAGATAATACAATGTGAGAGTCAAAGAATTGAAAGAATGACTGTAAGTCATAAGGGTCTCGTAGAACAAGAGGGAATGGCACCTGATATGACATGAATATCAAGAAACTGTATTCTGAAATGGAAACGGAGAATGAGACTCGAGAAAATGTGCTTGAGATGGTAATACAAGTGGGGAAACAAGAGGGAAATGCCTGAATGATATGGCAATAGATTGAGGGACTGGCAATGCTGGGAATAAATGTGCTGGTCAATCGAATAAACATGAATGAGGTGCTGAAACTGGCTGAAACTGATCCTAAACTGGACAGGCTGATATGGAAACTGGGGGCGAATGGTACTGGGCTGAAAACAATCCTATCTGATGTCAAAAACTTATCCTATAATCCACACTGGGATTTCCTATACTGAAACTGTTACGATTTTTCCCTTTATCTTATCTTATCAAAGCGCTTATCGCTATCTCATCTTATCTCAAGCGCTTATCCACAGTTACCACAACCATAACAGACGTTCTCAACGATGGTACTACGGCTCGCGACTATCGCCTGACTACCTCGTCACTCTCTTGTTGTTTCCGCACGACAACCACGGTTGTCATTCTATTCTTAGTCCTATAGCTTTCATATATAAGTAGTGTAGCTCTCACTGTATATCCCCAGCTTCGAGCTAAAGTTTATCTATACCATGCTTTACTCTCACCATAGAACTCAACTAAGAACTTAGTCCTTCTTCGCTGAGCTATAGATGTCCAAGTCATTCTCCCGGTGATTGTCCGAACACAAGACAGCCGAGGTCTAGACCTGTCTATAGTCACGTGAAGTTCAGGTCTAACAATTAGCTCGAAGCTTCCTTCCTGTTTCTTCACCGTTCACCACGAAGAAACCCATCTATGCAGAACTTTGAACAAGCTATCATAATCGCCGCCTCCATCGTCGTAGGATCTCTAGCGATCCTCTCCATCGTTGCCCTCACTCTCGAGTACGAAGAGGAAATACGACAGTTCTTCCGTCACCTGGGGGAACGTCGCCCTCAACCCCGACCCCAACCATCCGCCAACTATGTCCCTCCCTTTCAAGTTGAACAACCCCTTCCAACCTCACAGCAGAACCTCGTCCAACGCTCCAGTTTCGTCACCAACTCGAGTGACGAGTTCCCGCCTCGACAGGTGCCGCCCAGAAATGCAACCCCCAGACCCAGCCGACCCAGAGGAGTTCCCCGAACCCCTTCTCCCGACCACGACACCTTTGAGTCTATTCCCCTGGACGAACCCTTTCCAGTGCCGGAAATCATCACGGACAGGCCCCCAACCGCTCAGGAGGCCTACGACCTCAGCAGGTACCTTCTCGGGAGATACGAGGTGAGTATCCCACCCGCCTACGTTGAGCCTGCTATCCCCAAGAGACCAGTCAGCCTCGAAGGATTCCGAATCCAAGTCGTCAGAAATGAGTGGGAGCTCCAAGGCACCTTCGAGCAGTTCCCAGAGGATGAAGAAGAAGACGAAGAAACGGTTCACCCTGCCGAAGAGGAGCCCCACGCCGACGAGTGGCCTGTCCTCCCGATCCTTCTACACTCCCCCGAGCGGGACGCAATCCCCCTTGAACCCCAGCCTACCACTCCCCCGAACCTGAAATCAACGAGCCTAATGAGCTCGCCCACCATACCGACCCCGACAATCCCTTCAACCCCCGAAGCGCAGACTACGACTGGCCTGCCCTCTCACAGGCAGACCAAGACATACTTGGCCCTGCTCAGACCGCTGCCTGGGAGCTACAGCGCACCGACCTCAAAAGTCGAGGAGGCTGGCACTCTCCCATCCGCCCAGACATGGATGAGTGGTTGGCCATCAATCGGGGAGACGACATTCCTCGAAGAGGAAGAAACCAGACCATTCGTGCCCGCATTCACGCCAACCTCAACCGGCAAATATATCCCACCTCTGCAGGCCATCGAATCTATGGGATTCGAGAGAGGACGAGAGAAGAAGAAAGAGAAATGGGGGTCATCCTCCTCATACTCGCCCGATGATATGAGCAGGAACGCATCGAGTCCAGGGCTAGGGATGCCCTGGAATAATTTCGATACATTTAACTACGATACAGACACGTTCGGTGGGGCCGAACAGTACGGCCCCAATACATTCTCTTCACAGTACAGACCATATACGCTAGACAACGCCCCCTACCCCGAACCACTACTGGACTCCCCACCCCTATGAATTCCCCAGCCGAGAAGCCGACGACGGCATCATGGCTATCACGAACCTGGCCTGAGCCGCCTCCTCGCAGGGGCAGGCTCCAATATAGATGTGGACCCCGAACCCGACCAGCCTGGAGACACCCAACCCCCAACCAACCCTCCGGCGCCACCAACGCCTCCCACTCTCGAGTCCCTCACCGCCGAAGTCACCCACTGGAGAACCGCTTGCTTCGACCTAGCCAAGCGGCTCAATGACATGGACGGCACGTTAGCAAAATACAAACCACCCTCGTCCCCGTCATCCAGTGGTGGAAGTGACAGATGGTCCTTGCCCAAGCCACCCCGAATCCCAGGGCGACCACCCTTCGCACCCCCGGTCGGGGCCGCGGCAATCCAAGAGCCATTCCTCCAGGTACGGCCATCAATGCACGAGCTCCCAGACAAGTTCGCCAGAGCCCATGACGACATTGAGTGCTACCTAGGGGATTGCAACTCCTATTTCGCCTCTTTCGAGGTCTACTTCCCGTATTCCTCCATCAAGATCCAGCTCGCATCCTCCCTACTAAAAGGACCCGCTAAAGACTGGTGGGTATATCGAAGACCCGACTTCTACGATGCGAGCATCCAGCGAGTCCGGTATCCGAGTTGGAACGGATACTGCAACCTCATCCGTCGCCAATTCTCTGACCCCGCCATTGAGCAGCAACACGAGAAAAGGATGAACGAGATCCGAATGGGTAGCGGCAACGCAAATGACTTCTTCCAGGCCATAGAAATCCAGGCCAAACTAGTGGGACTCCGACATGATGAGGGAGAACGAGGGAAGATGGTCCAAGCCGTTAGATGGGGGATCCCACAAAGCTACGCGAAGACCATCGCGAACCAAGGCATCCGCACCCCCAAAACCTATCCCAAGTGGAAGGCACGCGTCTGCCAGCTCTACATCGATCGCACCAAACAGACGATCTTTGAACAGACCCTCGGCCGCCCCAACGAGCGATGACCTGACCACCGACAAGGCAATAAGCCCGGAACGTCGAACCAGAACCAAAGCCCCAGCAAACCAGCTGGGGCCACAAGTTCGACGCCGGCCAAGCAGTTGGGACAGGGCAAGACCACCAGTCGAGACGCTGGATCCAGGAGATGGACCACGCACAGAGGACAGGGACAAGCCATGGACATAGACGTCCTGTGAAAGGAGGGGAGATGTTACCGCTGCAAGGAGAAGGGGCACATGTCGAAAGATTGCCTGAAGAGAAGAGAATTCAAGGACATTCGCTCACTCGTAGTAGTCGAGCAGGAGCAGAGACCCGAACTGGAGACCGGGTCGAAGATAGAGGAGGTAAAAGATTAGGTCGTCAAGGGCTTGATTCCCCTTCAATGACCTCCTCCTCTTGTACTGGTGCGCTTTCTTGTCCTCCTGGCGGGGCTTATGACATTTCTTTAGTTACACCTTCTGTTTTATCTACCGCGCATATGAATATACCAATTTCCACCGCTTTTAACGTCTCCAGCACGATTAGCAAACCAGTACCAAAAGAATCGAACCGATACGCAGTCCTAGCACAGTTGGACACCCCGGACTCAAGCGCTGATGAGGACGACTCCTCTGACGCCGAACAGGGAAAAGACTCTTCGGAGTTGGCAGAGAGCCTCTCATCGAACCCGCCAGAACCCCTAATACGGGAACTGCCCACATGTGAACCCCTCGGGGGGAATGCCTCTGTGGGACTGGCTAATCAGAGCTTGAATACCCTCACGGGGAAAGGCTCTGGCAAGCGGCCCTATGAAGCCGCAGGAACCACGGGTAAGTGTTCCCGGAAGACTCAAGCAGGACCGGGACAGAAACAAATGAAACACCGAGTCAGAAGCGGTGAGGTAGCAGAGCACAACCCCACCCGACTGCTGGCGCCAGTAGGTAATGGCAGTCACGGTTCATGCGACAAGAACGCGACGCTCACGGACCAGCCCCCCGACCCTTGAAGGGTTAGCCCTGGCGTACAGACCAGAAGTGGGTATCTCCACGACGCTACCCGACCCAACCCCAACGAAGACGCACGACCGGTCAAGGATGACAGGAAAGCCGCAGGAACTGGACCCGCTAGCGCCCAGGCGGTAAAAAGGGGGCATGCCGTTACTATGATAGAAGTTCCTGACGAAGAAGACGACACGGCATACCAACAATGGCGAATGAAACAGCAGAAAGAAAGTGCCGCCCAGGAGAAGTCCGACGCCAAGTACTATCCCATCTGGGAATCCCCCCTTCCATACCAGACACCCCCGACTCCTCCACCCAACCGTTGGCTCAAACCCTTTAGTGCCGAATGGACCCTTCGTGCTATCCGCGAAGCCTGCACTGACAAAGAAGCCAAAGCCGCCCTCCACTGTTGGGTCCACCAGGATCGAGTCAGCGAGATCGTCGAAGACTTGATCAATGGACTAAAACAGGGAGGCGAACCCGCATTAGAAGAGCTGTATGAACTCCAACAACCGATCCGTTACATCCGAGGGACCAGATCAACTGGGCGAGACTTCATGCTCAGCGTTCAGCTAGAAACCACCACAAACAACCAAGTCCTGACCGCCTGCGCCCTCGTAGACAGTGGCTGTACAGGCAGCTCCATAAACCGCTCCCATCCCCGTCTATAACGCTGATGGAACTCGCAATAAGGTGGGAAACATCACCAAATTCGTCGAACTCCACATTACCATCGGAGGACACAGCGAACGTATCGACTTAGCCGTCACCGACCTTGGCTCGAAGGATCTCTACCTCGGCCACGATTGGCTTAAACACCATAACCCAGTCATCAACTGGAAGACGGGTTCGATCATCTTCGGTTGTTGCCAATGCACCAAGAACCCCTTCCCACTCCCCAACGCAGACCCCGATGACCGATGGGATGAAGAACTGGAGGAGGGAGAAACCATCCTTGCCATTAATATGCAGGAAGAACTTGTCATTCGCGTGGTACACCATGCAAATGACCTAGCAGCCCAGGCCAATATGGACAAGCCGAAGAAAACCTTTGAAGAGATGGTACCCGAGCACTATCACTCGTACCGCGACTTGTTTGCGAAAGAAAACTTCGACAACCTCCCCGAATGAAAACAGTGGGATCATGCCATCGAGCTCATCCCAAACGCCAAGTCCACGCTCGACTGCAAGGTTTATCCTTTGAACAGAAACGAACAGGAACAGCTAGACAAGTTCCTAGACGAGAACTTGGAGTCGGGACGAATTCGCCCATCCAAGTCTCCCTTCACGTCCCCCTTCTTCTTCATCAAAAAGAAGGACGGTTCCCTCCGACCCATACAGGACTATCGAAAGTTAAACAAGATGACAATCAAGAACCGCTACCTGCTCCCTCTCATCTCTGAACTCATCGACAAACTCCAAGGGGCAAAGTATTTCACCAAACTCAACGTTCGTTGGGGATACAACAACGTCTGAATCAAGGAGGGAGATGAGGAAAAGGCCGCCTTCCGAATGAATCGAGGCCTCTTTGAACCAACCGTCATGTTCTTCAGGCTCACCAATTCGCCCGCCACCTTCCAGTGGATGATGAACGACATCTTTAAAGACCTCATTGCAGAAGGGAAGGTCACAATCTATCTCGACGACATCCTCATCTTCACCAAGGGTCTCGACGAACATTGCCGAATCATACGCCGTGTACTCCAACGCCTCCGAGAGAATAAGCTATTCCTCAAGGCGGAGAAGTGCGAGTTCGAAGTATTAGAAACCGAGTACTTGGGAGTGATCATCAGTGAGAACTCGGTACGAATGGATCAGGTTAAAGTCGCTGGGATCACCGAGTGGCCGACACCTACCAAGAAGAAGGAACTACAGTCGTTCCTTGGGTTCACCAACTTTTATCGAAAATTCATCCGCGACTATTTGAAGATTGTCCGACCACTCACTCAGTTCACGGGAAAAGCAGAGTGGACGTGGGGGACCGCCCAGAACCAAGCATTCCAACAGCTAAAGAAGCAGATGGCAGAAGACGTTGTGCTCGCCATCCCGACAGAGACAGGTCGTTTCAAGGTAGAAGCTGACTCGAGCGACAGAGCTATTGGCGCCGTCCTTAGCCAGCAACAAGAAGGAAAGTGGTGACCAGTGGCATTCATGTCGAAAGCCCTCACAGTAACAGAATGAAACTATGAGATTTACGACAAAGAATTGCTCACGATCATGCTAGCACTGTCCGAATGGCGGCATTACCTCATGGGCACGACCGAAGACATCGAAATCTGGATGGATCATCAGAACCTCCAGTATTTCCGGAAGCCCCAGAAGTTAAACAGGCGCCAAGCACGGTGGGTCACCGAGCTCGCAGAATATCACTTCGTCCTCCACCACCAACCCAGTGTTGCCAACAAGAAAGCCGATCTCCTCTCCCGACGAGATGATCATGACCAAGAAAAAAGCGATAACGATGATGTCATTGTCCTCCAACCAGAACACTTCTGGGCCCTCATCATGCCCACTACCGCCGAAGTACACTCGAAGATTCAAAGAGCACTCCAGTGAAAGGAAGACTGGGATCAAGGGATTGCGAACTCCCTCAACCACGAGCGAGGAATCACCCAGAAGGATGGTCTCTTAATCTACGATGGACGAGTCTATGTCCCAAGAGACCACACTCTTCGAGGGGAAATCATCGCCCAGAGTCATGACCACATCACCGCCGGACACCCAGGCATCGAAAAGACCAAGGAGCTCGTCCAACGAGAATACTGGTGGCCAAAGCTCAAAAAGGACATAGAACTATATGTCAAGGGCTGCGAGACCTGCCAACGAACAAAGATGAGCACCCAAGCAAAGGCTGCTCCTCTTCACCCGAACACTATCCCGTCCGAGCCATGGACTCATATATCGGTGGACATGGTCACCGGTCTACCGGAATCCAAGGGCTACGACACTCTCCTTGTCATTGTCGACCGTTTCTCCAAAGCAATCATTCCTGTCCCCTGTAACATAGAACTCTCTGTGGAAGGATGGGCCAAAATACTCCGAGACCACGTCTATGCAAAGCATGGCATGCCCTCGGTTGTCATCTCCGATCGAGGTCCCCAATTTGTCTCAGCATTCATGAAAGACCTGTACCAAATCCTGGATATCACGCCAAACGCCTCGACTGCTTTCCACCCTCAGACCGATGGACAAACCGAGTGAGTCAACCAAGAGCTCGAAGGCTACCTTCGCCTCTTCGTCTCTTACCGACAGGATGACTGGAGCGACTGGCTGCCCATGGCGGAATTTGCCCACAATAACCGAGTGCACTCGGCCACTGGGAAAAGCCCATTCATGGTACTCTATGGCCGAAACCCATGCCTCGTACCCGACTCCGTTCGAACCTCCCCCTTCCTAAACCCAGCCACTGGAACATTCACCATGACCATGGCAGAAGTCCACAAACAAATGCAAACAGCCCTGCAAAAAGCAGTGGAACAAATGAAAGTCCAATACAACAAAAGGAAATGCCCGGCAGCCGAGTATAAGGTTGGAGAACAGGTCTGGCTTGACGCTGTGAATCTCCATTTACCAGCGACCCAAGAAAAAACTCGACGACAAATGAGTGGGACCTTTCGTAATCCTCGAAAAGTCTGGAGCATCAGCATACAAGCTGAAACTCCTGCCTCATTGGAAGATACACCCTGCGTTTCAATGAGAAACTGCTATCTCCATATACCCCACCTTCCTTCCCAAATCAAGAGAATCCACCACCGCCTCCACCCGATCTCATTGACAATGAAGAACAATACGAAGTGGAGGAAGTACTAGATTCCCGAACCCATAAAATCAGGGGGAAGAAGAGACAAAAGGCCCAAGACGCCGTTGACTACTTGGTCAAGTGGAAGGGATGGACCCGAGAGCATAACTCATGGGTACAAGACACAGAGATGGGGAATGCTCAGGAAGCGATTCAAGATTATGAAGACAAGATCCAACAAGCAGGACGAGTCGACATAGCCAAAATCGTAACCAAGGACCCTGCTATGGCCGTTACCATGATCCTCAACCATGAATACCGTGACAGTATTGTATATTATAAGGCCCAACGACAGGATGGACTTCAGAAATGGGTCAAAAACCCCTGACAACGACTTATGGAAGGACCTTATAGATGAATATTGGAGTAATGAACTTTCACACCAACTTGACGCCCCCGAGGATGAGCCATGACAATCGGGACGATTGTCTTAACAAGGGAGTAATGTTATGATTTTTCCCTTTATCTTATCTTATCAAAGCGCTTATCGCTATCTCATCTTATCTCAAGCACTTATCCACAGTTACCACAACCATAACAGACGTTCTCAACGATGGTACTACTGGCTCGCAGCTATCGCCTGACTACCTCGTCACTCTCTTGTTGTTTCCGCACGACAACTACGGTTGTCAGTTCTATTCTTAGTCCTATAGCTTTCATATATAAGTAGTGTAGCTCTCACTGTATATCCCCAGCTTCGAGCTAAAGTTTATCTATACCATGCTTTACTCTCACCATAGAACTCGACTAAGAACTTAGTCCTTCTTCGCTGAGCTATAGATGTCCAAGTCATTCTCCCGGTGATTGTCCGAACACGAGACAGCCGAGGTCTAGACCCGTCTATAGCCACGTGAAGTTCAGGGTCTAACAGAAACAATTGCTGAACTGGTCCTATACTGATACTGATCCTAAGTCTGCTCTGAGACTACCCAAGTGGGCGATGATGACAATGGTGAAGGTGAAAACTGGTAAAACATGGTCCTATCCTGGTGAAGTTGAAACTGGTGCTGCCTATAAAGTAAATGGGGGGTGAGGTATGGCACAGTCAATCATGTATTGGCATGATATTGACATGTACCAATAGTGTTAAGAGTAAAGAGGGATGGAAACGTCTTCTTCACAGTTAAAGAACCATGGAATAACTCAAGCAATACTGCGAGTTGACGTGCAATCAACTATATGTGATGCAAAATGAATATTGCCATGAAATGACAAATAAACATATGGTGATCCTATAGAAACGATGGACGGATTCGTAGAGGATTTGCTGATCTGACTAGTCGATTTATTGTTGGTGCATGCAATGAATACAATGTACAATGGATTGCCATGTATGAGAATGAATACAAGTGTAGTCTGGCAAACGAGAGTGTACCCACTTGGGTCAAAAAGTACTGAATGCTACTGTAATCTATATTTTTATACTAAAGTCCTGCATATATTAATAGAATTCCAAGCGACTTTTTACTAAGGCTGTAAGGCCTTAGCTGAGTAAAATCCTGAATAAACTGTGACCTATATCCATCAGCTGAAGTATACAGCATTGTTCGAATTGCCATGCTTGGTTAGAAAACGTTCTATAGTGGAGTCCGGCTATTGGGCCAGGTCTTGCTGTTTTCGACTGCAGTGTGCTGTGGATTGTAAAGATGTGCTAGTGTCGCTGAGGTCACCCAATGCATCTCTAATGACATGCCAACTTGGTGAAGTAACAGCTTGAGTCACTGTAGTTCTGGAGTATCCATGATAGGTTGATATCTTTGATGGATGAGTGTGGTGATAAGTGACATCAATAGGGTCTAGTGATCAATGATGCATAGCGACATGCTTTGATGTGGATGTGGCATTACCATATATGATTGGGGGCCCATCAAAATCAGTGTCAATGTGTTCATAATGCTGTGAAGCATCGGATTTCAAGATGGGATGGATAACCAACATGCAAAGACATATTGCCTGTGATACAAAAGTGGTATTGCTGTGTCGGCAATGACTGGTTTGGTGAAAGTCCATCAGGTGGACTGGGTGTAGGAATTAAGGGTAATTTCATGAAGTTCTGAGCGTACAGAGCCTGGAGGCTCATCAGTGTTCTGTGCGCTTGTATACTAAACTTGACCTCCACCATGCCTACCATCTAGTCCATATTGCCAAAGGAGATGAATGGAAAACTGCATTCCGCACCTGCTATGGTTCTTTTGAATGGCACATTATGCCATTTGGTCTTACCAATGCTCCCACAGCCTTCCAATGCTTTGTCAATGACATCTTTTCCGATATGCTTGACAGTTTCCATTGTCGTCTACCTTGACGATATCCTCATCTACTCCAACAATCCCACAGAACACTGAAAACATGTTCATGAGGTCCTATGCAGACTCCGAGCCAACGGGCTCTACTGCAAAGGTTCCAAATGCGAATTTCATCGGGATTCCAGTGGAATATCTAGGCTACATCCTCTCTCCTGAAGGCTTACACATGGCTGAAGACAAAGTTAAAGCCATTGTGGACTGGCCAGTCCCACAGAAGGTCAAAGATATCCAATCATTTCTTGGTTTCGCTAATTTCTACCACCATTTTATCCATGAATACAGTGAGATTGTGTTGCCCTTAACAAGTCATACACACAAAGGTATTCCATGGAATTTTGATGACAAGTGCTTAGCTGCATTCAATGAGCTGAAACAGGCTTTCACTCATGCCCCTATCTTTACCCACTGGATTCCCGACCATCAACTTGTCGTGGAAACTGACTGCTTCTGACTATGCTATTGCTGCCATCCTCTCTGTTTACCTTGAGGATGGTGAGATCCATCCTATTTCCTTCTTATCCCGCAGTCTCCATGGAGCTGAGCTTAACTATGATACCCATGATAAAGAGCTTCTAGCCATCTTTGAAGCCTTTAAATATTGGCATCATTACCTTGAAGGCTCCATGGAATCCATCGACGTCGTTACCTGACCATAAGAATCTTGAGTATTTCTCGACTACCAAGATCCTTACCAGACGACAAGTCCATTGGTCCTGAATACCTTTCTCAGTTCAACCTAGTAATCCGGTTTCGACCTGGGTAGACTTGGTGGGAAACCAGACTGCACTCACTAGACGATGGGACATCTACCCTAAAGAGGGGGATAGTCAATATGCTCAAGTCAATCCTCATAATTTCCATCCTGTATTTACTCAAGAACAACTCTCTGCTTCTCTCCGCACTACTTTTCTTGAAGGTCCCATACTCCGCGCTAGTGCTATTATGGATGTTGATCAGTTACATTCTGATATCAAACGAGCACAGCCCTGTGGATTCCACGGCAACCAAAGGTTTTCATCTTGCTTCTTCCCCTTCCAATTCCTCCCGGTGGTCCGTGGACAAGTCAGGAATACTCCATCTTGACAATCACATTTACGTCCCGGACTCCGTGGACCTCCGTCTTTGTGTCCTACAAAACAATCACGACCATATCTTGGCAGGTCATTTCAGTCAAAATTGGACACTTGAACTAGTCCGACAGAATTATACCTGGCCACAAATACATGAATTTGTTCGCCACTACATCAAATCCTGCACTACTTGTGGTCATAACAAAACACCTAGACACCACCCTTTTGGCTTACTCAAACCCTTGCCTGTACCAGAGCACCCATGGGATTCCATCTCCATGGATTTCATTGAACAACTCCTGGAGTCCAATGGATTCACTGCTATTCTGGTCGTCATTGACCTGTGCAAGCAAACAAGCCATTTTCATCCCCACTCATGATACCATTAACTCTGCGGAACTTGCCCAACTATTCGTTACCCATGTATTTTCCAAACACGGTGTTCCTAATCACATTACTTCTGACCACTGGCTCCAAATTTGTCTCTCAATTCACTCACGCCCTTGCAAAGGCCCTCAATATGGAGCTTCACTTTACTTCTGGTTATCACCCAGAAGCAGACAGACAGACTGAACACGCTAACCAAACCCTTGAACAGTACATTCATATCTATTGTTCTTACCAACAAGACAATTGGGATACCTTACTACTCATTGCGGAATTCGCATACAACAATGCTCCTAACACCTCCACCGGAATCTCTCCATTCTTCGCTAATAAGGGATACCATCCTAACATCACAGTATACCCTAAACACGATATCACCTCTGCTCGGGCCTGCAATTTCATAGTCAACCTCAATGATCTCCACCAATTCCTACACAATGAAATCACTCTTGCTCAGTCTCACTACAAATTCCAAGCCGACAAGCGATGGTCTCTGGCCCTGGATTTCAAAGTAGGTGATAAAGTCTACCTCAGTGCTAAGCACATCAGGACTACTTGCCCTACTGCGAAATCCTCCAAGAAATTCCTCAGACCATTCAATATCATTGCTCAGCCTGGATCCCATTCCTTCACTCTCAAGCTTCCCATAGATCTCCATTCCATTCATCCCGTATTCCATGTCTCTCAATTGGAACCCATGGAAACCAATACCATTCCTAATCATACCCAACCACCTCCACCTCCAGTTGAAGTCGATGGTGAAGAACAGTATGAAATTGCACAAATTCTTGATTCTAAACTTGACTGTTGGTTCCGATGCCCCCTTCTCTATCGTGTTCAATGGTTGGGTTATGAAGGTACTGATGAAGAATTTGCTTGGATTCCCACCACCGAATTCTCTGCAGAAGACTACATTGAAGACTTCCACTGTCGATACCCAGACAAACCAGGACCACTCTCCAAGGTCACCATTCGCAAGGCTACATCCAAGCCTATACCTATCCCTTCTTGATTCCTTGCCCATCAGCCTCCATTGGATTCTGATTCCTCAATTTCAAATTTGATTCTGGAAAACTATTGCAAATTCACTTCCTAATTGGAAACAGAATCCATCAGAGTATTTCTTGGCTTCAACTCTTCCTTTTGTCACTATAGTTCAACCATCAAGAAAATTTATTTACTTTTGCCCTCAGGCACGGTACTCTATCTATCTACATCAAAAAATTGTATATCACTAGGCCAGGATCTTCAGGCTGCTGTGGATTCCTTGGGTTTCTCTCCCTCATACTCCAATTCATCCAGATCTGCAATGCTGATGGAACCCAAGCCCAGCTTCATTTCCTCTCTGACCTCCTCTGGCTCCATCTCCCCATCTGAATCCTCCACGATAAACTCCTCACTACCTTTCAAAAACTCCTTCCACAGTGCCCACTCTGACCAATGGCCCCCAGCGTGATAAAACTCCTTGCAAGCCTTCCGAAATTTCTGGCTCGCAGCAATAGCTGCTGCCAAAGCCTCCTGCCCGCAGCTTCCGTGCCATAGCTCCATATTGGCCAACTCGAAAGGATCATGACCATTGAAGGACTCTGCGGATGTGACTCTTGCGTGCCACACTTGAGCTACATCTTGATCCAATCGCAAGGTCATGGCCTGATGGAGAGCCTCGGGGTTGGTGCCCTGCAAGTTCCCCAACTCCACACTCGAAGTCACCCATTCATCTGAGGATGCCAATGGAATGAAATCGTCAGGATACTCAATCGCATCCCCCAGGTGGAAATCATCCACCAAATCGTCCACCCGGCCTCTGATGGCCCTCAACTTGCCCTCCATCCTCTCCATTCTCTGCTCCAGCACGTCCATTCATCCATGAAGGCCTTGAAGTAATTCCACAATGTCTTCAAGAACCGCAAACTCCGCCTCATCTGAAAAAATGCATTTTGCCTTGCGAATCTTGCAATGCTCGCAAGACCATCTGGCCTCTGCTGGAAAACATTAGGCCCCATCTGCCTGGCACCATCCACACTTTACTAAAAAACTCCAAGTTAGTGAAAACTGCAGACACCAATGGACACTCACCTTTGCCTTGATACTCAACACCCCCCTTACTAGGGCTAGGATCTGCCCTGACCCTTTTCACAGGATGCTCCGATGGCCCCACAGATTCTTCCTCTTCACTCACTGGCACATACACCTTCAACTTCAACTTCCTCTTGGTGCCCACAACAGCCAACACCACCTTCCCCTTATCCTTTACTTTCCTCTGCTTCTCCAGCAAATCCTTCCTCGCTTTCGCCTTCGGATCCTCCCCCTCTCTGTCGGTACCCTCATCACCTTCATCCCCCGCAGCCTCTGATACTGTCAGCTTCTTCGTCTCCAACTCCCTCAACCTCTGCCTCTCTTTCTCCTCCTTCGCCTCCTTGGCCTTCCTCTCATCATCAAGTCGCTTGGCCTCCATGGCCTCCACCTCTTTCCTCTCCTTCTCCACCTTCAACAAAGCTAATTTTTTTGCTCTATCCTCAGCTTTCTTCTTTGTGGCCTCTGCCGCCTCCTATGGCTTTTCTGCCTTCAACTTTGCTACCTTCCAAACATTGTGGGTCTCCACGGCAGCCTGATATGATTCCTCCTCAGCATCCCTGTCAGCATAGAACACCGACAGTTCATTGACCTCAATATCGTTCAGGGTAGATGGCGCAACATACAGCTCTGGGGTTGCAGACTGGCAGTAGATAGCGGACATTGACAAAAGTAACAAGGAGGGACTTAGGATTTGGGGATAGTGGTGGTTTAAGATCAAGAGGTGAAAATAACATGACACTCCTGCACCAAATTCCATGCGTCCCACTCGGTCATCAGGATCTTCGCTCTTGAGGGCAAGAACACTAAAGGGGGGATACTGTAATGAGTATGCCGCAGACCCTGACAGACATCAACCTTAGCCAACTCCAATGGCTCCAACCTACTTATCAGATCCCATTGGATTCTGAACCCTGGTTTCTATTTCATATCTCATCTCTATTTCATCTACTAATTTCACATATTCATTTATCACACCTAGAATCTGCTACGGTACTGAGTAGGTGTTATATCAGATTCCATGGAATCCTCGACTCCTCTAGATACAGAATATTCCAGACTTATTATCTTCTAGCCATGTCCATAACATTCTAGAGTCCGATCTATGGACTCCACTCTAGTATATAAACTGTAGAATTACTTGTACATACCTCAGTTCAAATATCAACTTGGTTAGCCCAATACTCTCATTCTCACTTTGACCTTCAAGCCTAATCTATCTCTTGCTATAAGTCCACAGATTCCGACTCCATTGACTTCAGTCTTGATCCTACTCGTCCTCATCCCACAGACTCCATTCATAATCTATCTTAGGGCTTCGACCCAAGGGTGATGTTGCTAATAGCTTCACCAAGCCCATGCACCCTGCGGACACTGTCGGCATGCATTCATTCTCTCTTCTATTGGCACCATTCCTAACACAAACCCGTCAACTCAGCGAATGTTCCTCTTCCTAACTCCCCCGAGCAGATATATATCACCCTCTCCAATGACGATTCCTGACCATCCAGCCCCTAGGAAATCCCCCCCTGGGATGGCCTCACCCCCATCCCCAATCTCCCTGGCATTCTCTGCTACAATTCCCTCGATGACCCTTTTAATCCAAGAGGGATGGACTATGAGTGGCCCAGCCTCTCAGCCAGGGATTGCGAGATATTCTCCCCCACCAGGGCCACTGCCTGGGTGGTATGATGAGCTGACTATTGAAGCCAGGGCAGAAGCACCCCTTCCCCCCCACTCCACAATGGACAACTGGCTGGCCATCAGCAGCGGCGACCCAATCGAACTGAGAGCAGGAATGGTGGCCAACATCGAGGCCAGACTTGTCTCGAACCGCAACTGCTCCCTATTCTGCGCAAACTCCAGAATTCGCCTCTATGGGCTATGACCAAGGACAGATGAAGAGCAGAGGGACTTGGCCTACCTCCTCACTGACCTTGCATGAGAGCATGAGGAGTTCCGGGCAGAGGGTGCAGGGGAGGAATTTAATTAATTTTGACAGTTTTGTGTATAACAAAGAGACCTTTGGTGAGGGGTGCAGCTTATGGCATCCCTAATCAATCATTTTCCACTTACATGCTGTATGAAATACTGGAACCACAAAGACTCCCCAACTCCCCACCATGACAACCAGAGATGCCGAGAAGCCGACTCCAGCATCATAGCTATCACACAAATCCTGGATCCAGCTGACTCTTGGCTAGTGCCAGAGAAAACCCAGAACCAGAAAACTCCACCAACCCAGACAACGACGTCCTGATACCATCCGTCAAAGAGTGAAAGCAGCAGGCTCTGGAGGAGGCCGCCAAGCAAAAAGAGAAGGTAGATGAGCTAACTCAACTACTCGCCTGAGGCTGAGGCCACCCACACCTGGTTTGTCAACTATCACAAAATTCCAGGAAAAGGGAAGGCGCTCGAACAAGGCAGACCCCCTTTGCCCAACCATCTCTGACACCTACATGAATGGGATGACCTGATACTCGATTCCATGACCCCCAAACTTCCCTTATCCTGCTGAACCATATCCCCATCCAATTGGACAAGCAGAAGCCAGGAGCTGCTTACCTTGGACTGAAACCCATACTCAAAGAACCAGACCCCTTCCATGGGGAACATGATGACATAGAACAGTTCCTTGGGGACTGTATTGCCTATTTCAAAACTGTTCCAAGCTTTCTTTCCCTTCCCTTCCCAGAAAGTCTTCTTTGCAACCACCCTGTTAAAGGCAAAGGCAAAAGACTGGTGGGTCTATCACTGTCAGAAATACTGGCAACAGAGCAATTATGATGACCAACCCCCATGCTTCAGATATCCCAGCTGGGAAGACTTTATGGGAATGATTGGGACCCAATTCAGGAGCCCCACAGTAGAAGAATCCCATGAGAAGGCCATGTATGACCTTCAAATGGGACGAGGCAATGCCAACATGTACTTCCAGGCACTGGAAAGGGAGGCCAAGCTCACTGGTCACTCAGGGGAAGAAGAAGACAGGGGAGCCATGGTAAGGGCACTATGAGCAGGAGTACTCTGAAACTACATCTACATGGTCACAAATATGGGAACTGACATCCCAAACAATTACTCCATCTGGAAGGTGCAAATTTGCAAAATGTACACCGAATAACAGTGCCAATGGATAATCATGCAGACCATCGCATGACCCGACCCCCCTCCCAACAACAACAACCAATTGAGTACTAGGCCCAGGCCACCAAACCCTCACCCCTAACAAAACCACTGGTGCCCATGCCCTCGGCCAAGCCATCAGGAGAAAACAGAAATCATGCTAGGGACACAGGATCAGGAAAGTGGATCACATATGGAGGTCAGGGACAAGCAATGGAGATAGACACCCTCCAAAAGGAAGGAAGGTGTTACCAGTTGCAAGGAGAAAGGGCACATGTTGAAAGACTGCCTGAAGAGGAAAGAGTTCAAGGACATTTGCTCGTTGGTAGTAGTCAAGCAGGAACAGAAGACAGAGTCAAAGGTGGAGGAGGTAAAAGATTAGGTTGTCAAGGGCTCAATTCCCCTTTGACGACCTCCCCCTCAAGTACTGGTGCGCTCTCTCATCCTTCTGGGCTTATAATATTTCTGTAGTTACATCTTCTGTTTTATCTACCACGCATTTCAATATACCCGTTTCCACTGCTTTTAACATCTTCAGCATGACTAGCAAACCAGTACTAAAAGAATTGAACTGCTACACCACCCTAGCAAAACTGAGCGACATGGACTCAAGCACCGATGAGGACATCTCCTCTGATGCTGAACCGGGAAAAGGCTCCTCTTTTGAGGGGTTGGCAGAGAGCCTCCCACAGGATGACTTGCCAGAACCCCTAGTATGGGAACTGCCTGCATATGAATCCCCTGGGGGAAACACCTCTGTAGGACTGGCTAATCAGAGTGTGAATACCCTCACAGGGAAAGGCTCTGACAAGCAACTCCATAGCAAAGTTGCAGAACTCTCAACCCCAGGACTTCCTTGACCATCCAACCCTGCCTATGAGAGGAGGTGACACTAGGGAAGGATTAGAGAAACAAATGAACTCTCGAGTCAGGAGCAGTGAACCAACAGAGCACAGCCCTACCTGACTGCTGACAGCAGTTGGTAATGATAGTTATGGTTCATGTGACAAGAATGTGATGGGCATGGACCAGTCCCCTGTCCCTCGATGGGATGGCCCTGCTGCACAAACCGGAAGTAGGTATCCTCCCATAGTTCCTTCATTCAACCCCGACAAAGAAGCATGACCAGCCAAGGATGCCAAAAAAGCTGCAGGACCTGGACCTGCTAGCACCCAGGCAGTAAAAAGGGAGCAAGCCATTACCATGGTGGAAGTCCCAGATGAAGAAGATGACATGGCCTATCAACAGTGGTGGGTGAAACAACAGAAGGAAAGTGCAGCCCAGGAAAAGTAGGATGCTGAGAACTACCCTGTATTCGAATCTCCCCTCCCATGCCTTGGACCTCCAGCTTCCCCCTCCTGACCAATGGCTCAAGCCTTTCAGGGCCAAATGGACCCTCTGTGCCATCTTCAAGGCCTGCACCAACAGCAAAGCCATAGCCACTCTCTATTGTTGGGTTCATTGTGACAGAGTTGGCAAAATAGTTGAAGAAATCATCGAAGGCCTGAAACAAGGCGATGAACTGGCCTTGGAGATGCTAGACATCCAACCTGAAACAGCCACGAACATCCAAACCCTTTCCAGCCTGCACCCTTTTCGACAGTGGCTGTACTGGCAGCTCCACATTCTAATTTCTTCTGCATAATAGATGGAGAGGGCGATAGTAGCAAGAGTGGAGAATACTCTGCTTAGGAAAGTGAACACAATGATGATGGTGAAGGTGGCTGGGTTCATGGGTGCTAGTGTCTCTTCACAGCTGGTGGTGAGGAGACAGGAAGGGAAGCTTCGAGCTAATTGTTAGACCTAAACTTCATGTGACTAGAGATGGGTCTAGACTTTGGCTGTCTCATGTTCGGACAATCACCAGAAGAATGACTTTTAGTGTCTGTAGCTCAGCAAAGAAGGACTAGTGTCTTAGTTGAGTTCTGTAGTGAGAGTAAAGTGTGGTATAGATAAACTTTAGCTCGAAGCTGAGGATAATACAGTGAGAGCTATGCTACCTATATAGGAAAACTAAGGTACTAAGAATAGAGTGATAACCATGGTTGTCATGCAGAGGATGGTAGAGAGTGACAAGGTAGGCAGGTGATGGTCGTGAGCCATAGTACAATCGCTGAGAATGTCCATTATGGTTGTGGTGGGTAGGCACTTGAGATAAGATGAGATAGCGATAAGTGCCTGATAGGATTAGATAAGCAGAAAAATCATAACAAGAAGGGATAGGTATAGGCTTGGATGTGTAGCCTTGTGAATGGTGACCTTGGAGAGTGGTCCTGCTTTGTCTGGGTATTGACGGTGGAACTCTTCGATGTAGCCTTCCACGGAAAATTCAGTAGCAGGGATCTAAGCAAATTCTTCATCAGTACCTTCATAACCCAACCATTGAATGCAATAGAGAAGAGGGCATCAGAACTGACGGTTGAGTTTAGAGTCGAGAATCTGTGCAATTTTGTACTGTTCTTCACCATCAACTTCGACTGGAGGTGGAGGTGGTTGGGTATGATTGAGAATGATATTGGTTTCCACAGGTTCCAATTGAGAGACATGGAATACAGGATGAATGGAACAGAGATCTGCAGGAAGCTTGAGAGTGAAAGAATGTGATCCAGGCTGAGCAATGATATTGAATGGTCTAAAGAATTTCTCAGAGAATTTTGCAGTAGGGCAAGTAGTCCTGATGTGCTTAGCACTGAGGTAGACTTTATCAACTACTTTGAAATCTGGAGCCAGAGACCATCACTTGTCTGCTTGGATTTTGTAGCAAGACTGAGCAAGAGTGATTTCATTGTGTAGGAATTGGTGGAGATCATCGAGGTTGACTATGAAATTGCACAGGCCCAAGTGGAGGCAATATCGCATTCAGGGTATACCATGATGTTAGGATGGTATCCCTCATTAGCAAAGAATGGAGAAATTCCAGTGGAAGCATTAGGAGCATTGTTGTATGTGAATTCAGCAATAGGTAGTAAGGTATCCCAATTGTCTTGTTGGTAGGAACAATAGATATGAATGTATTGTTCAAGGGTTTGGTTAGCATGTTCAGTCTGTCCGTCAGCTTCCAGGTGATAACCAAAAGTAAAGTGAAGCTCGATATTGAGGGCCTTTGCAAGGGCACAAGTGAATTGAGAGACAAATTCGGAGCCATGGTTGGAAGTGATGTGGTTGGGAATGCCATGTTTGGAGAATACATGGGTAATGAATAGCTGGGCAAGTTCCATAGAATTAATGGTATCGTGAGTGGAAATGAAAATGGCTTGTTTGCTTGCATGATCAATGACGACAAGAATGGTGGTGAATCTGTCAGATTCTGAGAGTTGTTCAATGAAATCCATTCGCCTGTGGAGACCATGCAACAACTCCAATACCTCCTCCAACACTATGGATTCTGCCTCGTCCAAAAATATACATTTGGCCTTGCAAATCCTGCATCGTTCACAAGACCAACCTTTTTCCACTGGAAAACAATAGGCACCATCTGCCCTGCATCGCCCACATTTTTCTACAAATCAGATCAGCAATCATCATAAAAACCAATGGCCACGCACCTTTGCCTTGGTACTCAAAGCCTCCCTTTCTAGGAATAGGATCCATTTTTTACCTCTTCTGATGAGGTTTCTCTGATGGCCCCATGATTTCCTCTTCTCCACTTGTACTCACGTACTCCCTTGACTTCAATTTTCTTTTTGATCCCCCTGTGGATTCTGGCACAACCCTCTGTTCGCCCTTCAACTTTTGCTGTTTTTCTGCCAACTTCACCCAGGCCTTCTCCTTGGGATCTTCATCATCCCCTTCAACACCATCCTCTTCTTTGCCCTCCATGGTCTCCAGCTCTTTTGACTTCTCCACCTCCAACCTCAATCTCTCCCTCTCCTGCTTCTCCTCCAGCACCTTCAAGGCCTTTAATTCAGCCAATTTCTTTTGTTGGGCTTCAGCCCTGATCTTTGCTGCCTCCATGGCCACCACGATCCTCTCTGCCTTAATTTTTTCTACCTTCAAAATCTTGTGCATGTGTACTGCAGCCTGGTATGCATCCTCTTCAATACTCCTGTCAGCATACAACACCAACAGGTTGTTAGACCCGAACTCCAGGTAAACCAAACAAGAGTAAACCAAGGGCTGTTTCATGTTCGAACAGTCACCCAAGGAGTCTCTGAGTTGAATGGCTACTAAGAGCATCGGACTAATGTCTTAGTCTGAGGCTGAGTCGACTAGCTAAGTTCAGTGTGATTAAACTTTAGCTCAAAGCTGGGGAATATACAGCAAGAGCTATGCTACTTATATACGAAAAGTCATGTACTAAGAATAGAGTCTTTGTCCGTGGTTGTCGTGCAGAATACAAGGCAAAACATGAGAAGGGTGAGCGTTGGTCGCAAGCCATAGTGGTCCGTAGTACGAGTGCTGATGCGGTCCGTTATGGTCGTGGTTACAATGATAGGTGCTTGATATAAGATAAGATATGGATAAGCACTGGCCTGATAAGATAAGATAAGTGAGAAAATCATAACATTACCCCCTCATTAAGGCAGGCATCTCGACTGCCCTAAGACTCGTCTCCATCGGAGGGGGGTCCACTTTGCTGTCCTGCTTGTTAGCCCACCAATAATTTTTGATGAGCTCCTCCAGATGCCCGAGTTTGGGTTCTGGCTTCCATTCCTCTTCTAGCCATTCATAATCTTGGCCCCCTTTTTCCGCCTGGGTGCTAGCGACCTTGATAAGGTAATACCATGTGTTGTCCTCTGGTCCTACTTTGTCACTGTCGTTCTCCTGCTGGTAATGGGCATCGATAATGATTGTATCGTTGGTGGGGTTGATGACTATGGTATCCACCGACATTCCTCCCTTCTTTTCCCAGTACTCAGCAATTGCTTTCTTTGCATTGCCAAGGTACCTTTCTGCAGTCCACTTGTTGTCTTCAGGACCATAGCCTTTCCATTTGATGAGATAGTTGGTCACTGTTTTGGACCTTTCTCCCTTCTTGCCACGTACTTTGTGGGTTTTGTCATCGAGGATTTCTTCGACTTCGTACTCCTCTTCGCCCATGATGATATTGGGTGAAGGAGGTGGCGGTTGCTGCTGGTTCAGGAATGCCGGGGGTGTATACGGCATGAGGAGGGTTTCATTGAAGACGGGGTATATTCTCCATGCGGGGGGAAGCTTCAGTTTGTAGGCTGAAGCACCACATTTTTCCAGAATTTGGAAAGGGCCGACTTGCTTGTCGTCTAGCTTTTTCTTTGGTCTGGGGAGGTGAAGATTTGTCATGTCGAGCCAGACCTTGTTTCCGGTCTGATACTCGATTGCAGCTCTCTTCTTCTTGTCATATTGTGTCTTCATTTGTTTGGCTGCTTTGACAAGGGCAGCCTTGGTTTCAGTGTGGATGTTCTTCATTTGATCATAGAAGGTTTCCAATGCAGGAGTGCGGAGGGGAGCATGTGTTCTAGAGTCAGAAGTGACTCATGGGTGCCATCCATACAGGACCTGGAAGAGGCTTTTGCCTGTAGCCGAGTGCATTCTGTTGTTATGTTGGAATGCACAGATCGATAGCCATTCGGCCCAGTCATTTTGATGGTGGTTAATGACTAGATGGAGATACTTTTCAATTTCTTGATTGACATGCTCCATTTGGCCATCGGTTTGTGGATGGAAAGCAGTGGAGGCGTTGCTTTCGACGTTGAGCATTCCATAGAGGTCTTCTAGGAATTTTGACACAAATTGAGGTCCTCGGTCAGAGATGATGGTAACGGGACATGCCATGTTTGGCATATACTTCATCTCGTAGAATCCTCACCCATCCTTCTGACGAGAGTTCTATGTTGCAGGCCACTGGGATGATATTTTTGGAGAAACGATCGATGATGACAAGAATTGCATCATGATCATTGGATTCTGGGAGGCCGGTGATCATATCAACTGAGATATGAGTCCAGGACTCGGAGGGAACTTCGTTTGGATGAAGTGGTGCTCGTTTGGCTTAAGTGCTGGACTTGGTGCAGGCACAAGTCTTGCAGGCTTGAACGTAAGTTTGGACGTCCTTCCTGATCTTTGGCCACCAATAGTTCCATAGGACGAGCTCCTTTGTTTTTTCTACTCCAGGGTGTCCTGCGGTAATATGATCGTGGCAGTGTGAGATGATTTCTCCTCGCACTGCGCAGTTGCAGGGCACATATATCCTTTCGTCAGTAGTAGAGAAGGCTGTCCTTTTCTTTGATGCCTTTCTCGTGGTTGAGCGACCTGGCGATTCCTTGATCCCATTTCTGGTGATCGTGGGTCGCACTTTTGATGTGTTCGTGGGATTCATCGGTCATGGGCATGATGAGTGCCTGGAAATGTTCGGCTTTGAGGACTATGACTTTGTTGTTGTTGTTGTGCCCCTGGTCATGGTCTGCATGGCGGGACAGGAGGTCTGCTTTTTTGTTGGCGGTTCCTGGCTTATGATGGAGGGTGAAGTGATATTCAGCGAGCTCAGTGACCCATTGTGCTTGTCGATGATTAAGTTTCTGAGGTTTTCAGAAATACTGGAGGTTTTGGTGATCCGTCCAGATCTCGATGTCAATTGCTGCGCCTATAAGGTAATGTCTCCATTCCTCAAGAGCGAGCATTATGGCAAGTAGTTCCTTGTCATAAATCTCGTAGTTGCATTCTGTGGCCGTTAAGGCTTTGGAGAGGAACATGACTGGTCTCCACTTCCCTTCTTGTTCTTGGGAAAGTACTGCCCCGATGGCGCCTTCACTAGCCTCTGCTTCTACTCTGAACTTCCCGGTCTCTGTCGGGATGGCTAATACCACATCTTGGGCTAGGCGGGCCTTAAGTTTGTCGAAGGCTTCTTGCTGTGCTGTTCCCCAGGTCCATGCTTCATTCCCGGTGAGATGCGTCATTGGACATACTATTTCACTGTAGCCTTTAATGAAGCATCAGTAGAAGTTGGTGAACCTTAAGAAAGATTGAAGTTCTTTCTTTTTGTTGGGAGCAGGCCACTCGGTAATCCCTGCTGATCTTGACTTGGTCCATGTGGATGGAGCCTTCGCTAATTATTACCCCGAGGTACTCTGTTTCCAGTATCTCTGAACTCACATTTCTCAGCCTTCAGGAACAGCTTGTGCTTCCTAAGGAGTGCTGAGAACTTTGTGAGTGATCTGTCGATGCTCTGTCAGAGTTTTCAAAAAGATCAGGATGTTGTCAAGGTATACGGTGACCTTGCTGGATGCGATGAGGTCCTTGAAGATGTCGTTCATCATCCATTGGAATGTTGCGGGGGAATTTGTGAGACCGAAGAACATGACAGTGGGTTCAAATAAGCCATGGTTCATTCTGAATGCAGCCTTCCACTCGTCATCTTCCTTGATGCATATGTTGTTGTACCCCCATCGTACATTGAGCTTAATGAAGTATTTGGCACTTCCTAATTTGTCCATCAGCTTGGCGATGAGGGGCAAGGGGTAACGATTCTTGATTGTCATTTCATTAAGCTTGCGGTAATCCTGTACAGGACATAGTTTTCTGTCCTTTTTCTTGATGAAGAAAAAGGGGGATGCCATGGGGGACTTGGAGGGCCGGATACGGCCGGTAGCGAGGTTCTTGTTGAGGAACTTGTCTAACTCCTCTTGCTTGGTGCGGTTTAGAGGGTACACCTTGCAGTCGAGAGTATTCTTGGCATTGGGGACAAGTTCGATTGTGTGGTCCCACGGTTTGCACATGGGGAGTTCGTCAAAGTTTTCCTTTTCAAAGAGATCTGCAAAGTCGCAATATGTGGTGGGGACCATCTCTTCGAAGGATTTCTTCTCCTTTCCCTTGTTGGCTTTGGCGGCTAGTTCATTGGCTTTGTGGATGGCGCAGATTTCAATGGCTTCTTCAAAGTCGAGGGCCAGGATGCAGTCACCTTCTTCGAGTTCTTCATCCCACCAGTCGTCAGGATCTGAGTCAGGTAGGGGAAAGGGGTTCTTGGCGCATTGGCACTGGGCAAAGGTGATCTTGCCGGTACCCCAGTCAATGAGTGGGTTGTGACAAACAAGCCAGTCGTGCCCAAGGAAGATTTCCTTTGAACCAAGGTTAACGATGGCGAGATCGATCCTCTCGCTGTGGTCGCCAATCGTGAGCCTCAGTTCTGCGAACTCAGTGATTTCCCCAGCCTTGTTGCGAGAGCTGTCTGCATTATAGATGGGAATGGGACTCGCGGTTTTGTAAACAGGGATGTTATGTGTTTTGACAAACTTGCTGTGAATGGAGCTGCCCGTGCATCCACTGTCTAGGAGGGTGGTGGCATCAATGGTTCAATTATCGGCAGTTTCAACTCTAAGCAGGATCTTAAGGTCTCACTTGGAGGTGGTCTGAGAACAGATCAGGTAGCATTTGGGTTTCCTTAATTCGTCAAGCCATTCTAGTGCATTTGCTCGTTGAGTGCAGTGGAGCCCTTCCAAGAGATTATCGACTACTTCTTCGGCCCTGGTCCTGTGTATCCAATTAAGGAGCACTGACCTGGTGGCAGATTCATCTTTAGCTTCTCGGATGGCCCTCCATGTCCATTCAGTCTCAAACGGCTTCATCCATCCCTGTGGGACCTTCTCAGCCAGCGGCTGGGTCTCCTCTGGTGGTGGGGATGAACAGGCCTTGGCTTGTTTTGCTTGGTGGAGTTGGAAGGTGGTGTCATCTTCTTCGTCTGGAATTTCGACCATGGTTACCTTGTAGGGGCTCTCTGCCCCGTGCCCCAGAGAGTTGGACTCTGTGGACTTGGCCCTTGGTGGGTGCTTGAGATCCTCCTGCATTGGTCCTTGCAGGGAGTGTCTTGGCCTTCATGGAAGGCGCTGAGTCTTTCAGCTTCAGAGGCATGAGGGCATCCTACTTACTTGACTCTGACCCGAGTTCTAATACTCATGTGGAGGGCTCCAGTGCCACCTGGCATGTCCCCTCCCCTACAGCAGGCTTGGATGTTGTTCTTTCTTTAGGTTCTTGGTTATCTGGATTTGAAATGGTTAAAGCGGGTATATTCGAATGCATATTGACATGGGGAGCAACTACAGAAATACTATGAGTCCGACCAGCGATAATGTTTTTCGTACCAGATAAGTCCTTCGCCGAGCAAGTAGAACCTTTTACTTCTCAGTGCCATCTTTTACTTCCTCGACTTTCGACTTTGTGGCAGGTTCTGTCATTACGGCCCGATTTTCCTCCTTCTTCTTGTCCTTGTTCCAGCTTTGTAAGGGGCAATTCTTGCTGATGTGTCCTTTCTGTTTACATCTGAAGCACTTCCCTTCTGACCTGAGTGCATTGATGTCCATTGCCTGCCCTCAACCACCATAGGTTGTGCCAGTACCCATCTTCTTGTCGCCTGAGGAACTTGTCATGCCACTACTAGCTTTAGGTGCGTTCGTGGTGGGGTTGTTGTTCTTGGGGACAAAGGGACCCGGGCAGCCAAGACCGTCTTCGATGGCTTTGCACTGGCGGGCCTCGTTCATGACGGTGACTCGGTTCTTCCACTGGTCATAAGTCTTGGGCATGCCGACTCCGATATCATAAATGATTTTAGTGTAAGAGTCAGGAATTCCCTTTTTGACAGCGGCAACCATGTGTCCACGGGTGCCGGTATCTCCCCTGAGGCCTGCCTTTTTGGCCTCCCTCTTGATCACCTGGAAATAGTCATCGGCAAGGCCCTTGCTGAGGCGAAGGTCATACATCTTCTGCTGGTGGATTTCCTCTACAGCGTGATCACGGAACTTGTCTTGGATCAGGCTGCAGAAGTCGTCCCAGCTGGGAAGATGGAACTTGTTGCGGGAGTGGCTTCGTCAGTCTGCAAGGATCATTATCCACCATTCTTTTGCCTTTCCGGTGAAGTAGGAGGCGGTAAAGGCAACCAGGAAGGGACTGGCATACATATACGGGTCGTGTACTTGAAAGTACATCTCGCAATGGGTGAGGAAGTGGTCCATGTCGTCAGCCTCGCCTTTGAAGATGGCAGGCTTTCACATCAGATCCAGCTTACATCCCATCCAGGGGGCATCGTCGGCCATCTGGCTGCTAGGGTTAGGTGGCTCATCGTCGGGATCGTGGTATTTTCTGGGGCCTCGAGGGATCAACCAACTGTCAGGGTCGCGGGCTAGGGGACTGGTGTGTTGGCCCGGAGATGGCAAGCCTTTGATGGCTCCATCGTGCTCTGTCCAAGTTGGGACGATGGGCGGTTGCTGTCTGGCATTCGAGGTTTCTGCATCTTCTGGTCCGGCTCCGGCAAGCATTAGGCTTTTGCCTTTCCAGCTTCTCAGCACATAGGATCAAGGAGGTGGGGATAAGGGAAGGGGTTTTTGAGGGATCTGAGGGTGGTAGTCTTCTGGCTCTGCATATGGACGATTGGGATATTTAACATTAAAATTGTACACTGCCCGCTCCATAGTGCAATACTCAATAATATCCTCCCGCTCCGGATCCACTGGCCCTAGGCTGTTCATCAATCTCCCCATTTTCAAGGAAAGGAAGGTCGGGTCCTCCATAAGGACCGATAGATGTCCTATAAAGATCCTCGTGTATTTTCATTCCCATGGATCGCGGATCTGTTGGACCTTGAGAGATAGTGCACTGACTGATGGCGCTATGCTGTTCGTGGGTGATATTCCCGGGTGCCTTGTCGGATATGCTCCTGTCATCGGGACTCAAATTGTGTACTGAAGCAGGTTACCGTAGATAAGCCACTCGTCAAGATTGAGGGGGGGAGGGGCGTAGTTTGCGCTGAGCCGTGTATCAATCCACTGGCCCCTCTGCCTGTTAGACCCGAACTCCAGGTAAACCAAACAAGAGTAAACCGAGGGCTGTTTCGCATTCAAACAGTCACCCAAGGAGTCTCTGTACTGAATGACTACTAAGAGCGTCAGGACTAAGGTCTTAGTCTGAGGCTGAGTCGACTAGCTAAGTTCGGTGTGATTAAACTTTAGCTCAAAGCTGGGGAATATACAGCAAGAGCTATGCTACTTATATATGAAAAGTCATGTACTAATAATAGAGTCTTTGTCTGTGGTTGTCGTGCGGAATACAAGGGGAAACATGAGAAGGGCAAGCATTGTTCGCAAGCCGTAGTTGTCCATAGTGTAAGTGCTGATGCAGGTCCGTTATAGTCGTGGTTACGATGATAGGTGCTTGAGATAAGATATAGATATAGTAAGCGCCGGCCGATAAGATGAGATAAGATGAGAAAATTCGTAACATTACCCCCTCATTAAGGCAGGCGTCTCAACTGCCCTAAGCCTCGTCTCCATCGGGGGGGTCCAATTCGCTGTCTTGCTTGTTAGCCCACCAATAATCCTTAATGAGCTCCTCCAGGTGCCCGAGTTCGGGTTCTGGCCTCCATTCTTTAGTCGAGCCATCCATAATTTTGGCCCCCTTTTTCCGCCTGGGCGCTAGCGACCTTGATAAGGTAATACCATGTGTTGTCCTCTGGTCCTACTTTGTCGTTCCTCCTCCTCCTGTTGATAGCAGGCATCGATAATGATCATGTCAGTTGCCTGGGGTTTATTATGATAGCATCTACCTGCCATTCCCCTTCTTTTCTCCCAGTATTCTGCAATCGCTTCTTTCGCGTTGCCGAGGTACCTTTCTGTGGTCCACTTGTTGTCTTCAGAACCGTAGCCTTTCCATTTGACGAGGTAGTCGGTCACTATTTTGGACCTTTCCCCCTTCTTCCCATGTACTTTGCAGGTTTTGTCGTCGAGGATTTCTTCGACTTCGTATTCTTCTTTGCCCATGATGATATCGGGCGGAGGAGGTGGCGGTTGCTGTTGGTTCGGGAATGCCGGGGGTGTGTACAGGCGTGAGGAGGGTTTCATTGAAGACCGGATATATTCTCCATGTGGGGGGAAGCTTCAGTTTGTATGCAGAAGGCACCGCATTTTTCCAGAATCTGGAAAGGGCTGACTCGTTTGTCGTCTAGCTTTTTCTTTGGTCTGGGGAGGTGAAGATTCGTTGTGTCGAGCCAGACCTTGGTTCCGATCTGATACTCAATGGTGGCTCTCTTCTTTTTGTCGTATTGGGTCTTCATTTGTTTGGCGGCCTTGATTAGGGCAGCCTCTGTTTCAGCGTGGATACTTTTCATTTGGTCATGGAAGGTTTCCGACGTGGGAGTGCAGAGGGTGGCATGTGATCTGGAGTCGGGAGCGACTCGAGGATGTCGTCCATATAGGACTTGGAATAGGCTTTTGCCCATGGCAGAGTGTATGCGATTGTTGTGCTGGAAAGCACAGATTGATAGCCATTCGGCCCAGTCATTTTGATGATGATTAATGACGAGGCGGAGGTATTTTTCGATCTCTTGATTGATGTGCTCGGTTTGGCCATCAGTCTGGGGGTGGAAGGCCGTGGAGGCAGTTGCTTTTGATATTGAGCATGCCATAGAGGTCTTCTAAGAATTTTCGAGATGAATTGGGGTCCTCAGTCAGAGATGATGGTGACGGGCATGCCATGTTTGGCATATACCTCGTCGCGAAGGATCTTTGCTCATCCTTCTGAGGACAGTTCGATATTGCAGGCGACTGGGATGATATCTTTCGAGAATCGGTCGACGATGACGAGTATTGCATCGTGACCATTGGATTCCGGAAGACCCATAATCATGTCTACTGAGATATGAGTCCATGGCTCTGAGGGGACTTCATTAGGGTGAAGAGGTGCTTGCTTGGCCTGAGTGCTAGATTTTGTACTGGGCGCAAGTTTCGCAGGCTTGAACATAGGTTTGAACGTCCTTCCTGATTTTGGGCCACCAGTAGTCCCTAAGGACAAGTTCCTTGGTCTTCTCTACTCCAGGGTGACCTGCGGTAATATGGTCATGACAGCACAAGATGATCTCTCCTCGTACTGCATGGTCGCAGGGTATGTATATTCTCTCATTGTAGTATAGAAGACCATCCTTCTCCTTGATACCCTTTTCGTGGTTGAGTGATTTTGCGATCCCCTGATCCCATTTCTGGTGGTCACAGGTCGCGCTCTTGATGTGCTCATAGGATTCGTCGGTGGTGGGCATAATTAGTGCCTGGAAGTGTTCAGCTTTGAGGACTACAACTTCATTGTTGTCATCGTGTCCCTGGTCATGGTCTGCTCGGCGAGAGAGGAGGTCTGCCTTCTTGTTGGCAGTCCCCGGTTTGTGATGAAGAGTGAAATGATATTCGGCGAGCTCAGTCACCCATCGTGCTTGTCTGCGATTGAGCTTCTGAGGTTTCCTGGAAATACTGGAGGTTCTGGTGATCCATCCAGATTTCTATATCTATAGCTGCCCCCATGAGGTAATGTCTCCATTCCTCGAGAGTGAGCATTATGGCAAGTAGTTCCTTGTCATAAATTTCGTAGTTGCATTCTGTGGCCGTTAATGCTTTTGACAAGAACATGACTGGTCTCCATTTTCCTTCCTGTTCCTGGGATAGGACGGCACCGATGGCTCCTTCGCTAGTGTCTGCTCCTACTCTGAACTTTCCGGTCTCAGGTCGGGATCGCCAATACGACTGTCCTGAGCCAGACGGGCCTTCAGCTTGTTAAAGGCCTCTTGTTGCGCAGTTCCCCAGGTCCATGCTTCATTCCTGGTAAGACACATCATTGGGCATACTATTTCACTGTAGCCCTTGATAAAGTGTCGGTAGAAGTTTGTGAACCCTAAAAAAGATTGGAGCTCTTTCTTTTTGTTGGGGACAGGCCATTCGGTAATTCCTGCAATTTTGACTTGGTCCATACAGGATGGAACCTTCGCTGATTATTACCCCGAGGTACTCTGTTTCCAGTACCTCGAACTCACATTTCTCGGCTTTCAGGAATAGTTTATGTTTCCTGAGGAGCGCAAGTACTTTGCGAGTGATCTGTCAATGCTCTTCTAGAGTTTTCGAAAAGATCAGGATGTCGTCAAGGTATACGGTAACCTTGCCGGAGGCGATGAGGTCCTTGAAGATGTCGTTCATCATCCATTGGAACATAGCGGGTGAGTTTGTGAGACCGAAGAACGTGACAGTGGGCTCGAATAGGCCGTGGTTCGTTCTGAACGCGGCTTTCCACTTGTCATCTTCCTTGATGCAGGATGTTATTGTAGCCCCATCGTACGTCGAGCTTGGTGAAGTATTTGGCACTTCCTAATTTGTCCATGAGCTCGGCGATGAGGGGCAAAGGATAATGATTCTTGATGGTCATTTCATTAAGCTTGCGATAGTCCTGAACGGGACGTAGCTTTCCATCCTTCTTTTTGACGAAGAAGAAGGGGGAAGCCATGGGGGACTTTGAAGGTCAGATTCGACCGGTGGCAAGGTTTTCGTCAAGGAACTTGTCAAGTTCCTCCTGCTCGGTGCGGTTTAGGGGATACACCTTACAGTCGAGAGTGTTCTTGGCGTTGGGGACAAGTTCTATCGCAGTGGTCCCAGGGTTTGCGCATAGGGAGTTCGTTGAAGTTTTCCTTTTCAAAGAGGTCCATGAAGTCGCGATACACGTGGCTGGGACCATTTCTTCAAAGGTTTTCTTTTCCTTTTCCTCATTGGCTTTGGCGGCGAGTTCATTCGCTTTATGAACTGCACTGGATTTCAATGGCTTCCTCGAAGTCGACGGCAAGAATGTGGTCGCCTTCTTCGAGTTCTTCATCCCACCGGTCATCAGGATCCGAGTCCGGCAGGGGGAATGGGTTCTTGGCGCATTGGCACCTGGCAAAGGTGATCTTGCTGGTGCTCCAGTCAATAAGCGGGTTGTGGCGAACGAGCCAATCATGACCAAGGAAAATTTCTTTGGAACCCAGATTGACGACAGCTGAGATCGATCCTCTCACTATGGTCACCAATGGTGAGTCTCAGTTCCGCTGAACTCTGTGATTTCTCCCGGCCTTGTTATGAGAGCCGTCAGTGTTATAGATTGGAATGGGACTGGCAGTTTTATAAACAGGGATGTTGTGGGTTCTGATAAACTCGCTATGAATTGAGCTGCCCGTACATCTGCTGTCTAGGAGAGCGGTGGCATTGATGGTTTGATTGCTGGTGGTCTTGACTTTAAGCAGGATTTTAAGGTCTCGCTTGGAGGTGGTCTGGGAGCAGGATTAGGTATCGCCGGGGCTTCCTTAATTCGTCAAGCCATTCCAATGCATTTGCCTGTTGTGCGCGGCGGAGCCCTTCCAAGAGATTGTCAACTACCTCTTCGGCCCTGGTCCTGTGTATCCAATTAAGGAGCACTGACCTGGCGGCAGATTCATCTTTGGCCTCTCGGATGGCCCTCCACATCCACTCGGTTTCAAATGGTTTCATCCATCCTGGTGGGACCTTCTCAGCCTTCGGCTGGGTCTCCTCTAGTGGCGGGGATGAGCGAACTTTGGCTTGTTTTGCTTGGTGGAGTCGGAAGGCAGTGTCGTCTTCTTCGTCCGGGACTTTGATCATGGTTACCTGGTGGGGGCCCTCTGCCCCATGCCCCAGAGAGTCGGACTCTGTGGACTTGGCCCTTGGCGAGCGCTTGAGATCCGCCACATTGGTCCTTGCGGGGAGTATCTTGGCCTTCAGAGAAGGCACTGAATCTTTCAGCTTCAGAGGCCCAAGGGCGTCCCGCCTACTTGATTCCGACCCGAGTCCTAGTACTCGTATTGAGGGCTCCAGGGCCACCTGGCATGTCCCCTCCCCCACAGTGGGCTCGGATGTCGTTTCTTTCTTAGGTTCTTGGTTATCTGGACTTGGAACGGTTAAAGTGGGTATATTTGAATGCACGTTATCAACATATGGTGTAACTACAGAAGTATCATAAGTCCGACCAGCGATATTGTTCCTCGTACCAGATAAGTCCTTCGCCGAGCAAGTAGAACCTTTTACTTCTCAGCGCCGTCTTTTACCTCCTCGATCTTTGATTCTGTGGTGGGTTCCGTCATTACGGCCCAATTCTCTTCCTTTTTCTTGTCCTTGTTCCAGCTTTGTAACAGGCAATTCTTGCTAATGTGACCTTTTTGCTTGCATCTGAAACATTTCCCCTCTGACCTAAGCATGTCGATATCCATCGCCTGTCCTCGACCTGCCATAGGTGGTGCCGGTACCAGTCTTCTTGTCCGCCGAGGAACTTGTCGTGCCACTACTTGCTTTGTTAGTGTTCGTGGCGGGGTTGTTGTTCTTGGGGATGAAGGGACCAGGGCGTCCGAAGACCATCTTCAATGGCCTTTCGTTGGTGGGCTTCGTTCATGACTGGTGACTCTGGGCCTTCCACTCGTCGTAGGTTTCGGGCATGCCAACTCCGATATCATAAATGATTTTGGTGTAGGAGTCGGGGATGCCTTTCTTGACAGTAGGCGACCATGTGTCTGCGGGCACCTGGTGTCACCTCGGAGACCTGCCTTCTTGGCCTCCTTTTCGATGGCCTGGAAGTAGTTGTCGGTGAGGCCTTTGCCGAGGTGGAGGTCGTACATCTTCTGCTGGTGAATTTCTTCTACTGCATGATTGCAGGAACTTGTCGCGGATCATTTGGCAGAAGTTGTCCCAGCTGGGAAGGCGGAACTTGTTGCAGGGAGTGACTTCATCGTTCTGCGAGGATCATGATCCACCATTCTTCTGCCTTCCCAGTGAAGTAGGAGGCAGGCAAAGCCGACTCAGAAGGGGCTGGCAGTACATGTAGGGGTCGTGCATTTGGAAGTACATTTCGCAGTGGGTGAGGAAGCGGTCAATGTCGTCGGCCTCGCCTTTGAAGACGGTGGGCTTTCGCATCAGATCCGGCTTGCATCCCTATCCAAGGTGCATCTTCAGCCATTTGGCCGACAGGATTGGGGAGCGGGTCGTCAGGGTCATGGTACTTTTCTGGCCCTCGAGGGAGTGACCAGCTGTCAGGGGTCTCGGGCGAGGGGACTAGTATGCCGTCCTGGAGGTGGGGAGCCTTTGATGGCTCCAGTCATAGCCTGTCCAGGTTGGGACAATGGGTAGCTGATTGCCACCAGCGTTCAAGGTTTCGGCAGTCCTCCAGCCTGGCTCCTGCGAACATTCGGCCTTTGCCTTTCCGGCTTCTCGGCACGTGGGATTGTGGTGGTGGGGATAGGGGGAGCGGCTTTGGAGGGTTTCAGGGGCAGGTAATCTTCTGGCTCTGCGTAGGGACGATTGGGATGCTTTTTATTAAAATCATAGATGGCTCGCTCAGTAGCACAATACTCAATAATATCCTCCCGCTCCAGGATCTGCTGGCTTCAGGCTGTTCATCAATCTCCCCATCTTCGAGGAAAGGAAGGTCGGGTCTTCCGTAAGGACTGATAAGTGACCTATGAAGATCCGTGTGTATTCGCATTCCCATGGATCGCGGATCTGCTGGACCTCGAGCGATAGCACGCTGACTGATGGCGCTATGCTGCTCGTGGGTGATATCCCGGGCACCTTGTCGGATATGCTCCTGTCTTCGGGACTCAAATTGTGAACTGAAGTGGTTACCATAGATAAGCTGCTCGTCCTGATCGAGGGGGGGAGGTGTGTAGTTCGTGCCAAGTCAGGGTATCGATCCACTGGCCCCTCTGCCAATGCTCTCTCCAGCGTCTGCGCTCATCTTCCTCATACCACTCCTCATCCTCGCAACTGATGTTCCAGAGGCGGTTCCAATGGAGGCGCCTTCGGTGGTCTTCTGTGTCCTCTCCTGGTAGGCGCGCGCTAGTTGCTTGGCGGGCATCGTGCTCGACTCGCTGCTGGTACTGCCACTCGTTGTACTGCTGCTGATTGTGGATACCGAGGTTATGGAGGCGCTAGATGGTAATGGCTCGTTCGTGCGGCCAAAGAGGCTCGAGGTGCCATGGACGGGGGATGGGGCCGGTTTGGACGTCGACCTGGATGCCCCAGGAGGTGGAGGAGCTCGTCTTCGGCGAGCCTTTCTCTTTCCCTGCTTGCCTCTGCCCAGATGCTGGTGTCAGGGGTGGAGGACAATGGGCCTTGCTTGGTCGAGGATGGTGACAGGGATGGTAGGGGAATCGGGGCATGTCAGGCGGTTACGGATGTAGGCCTCGAACTCTGACTGAGTGGGGCTTTGAGGGACGTAGGGCTCACTCTCAGAGTCGGAGACGGGGTCGTTGGGGAGTTCTGTGCTGCTCGAGGCTGTGACCTTGTATAGGTTGAGGGAGTCTCGTGTTCTAGCCATTCCTCCAGTAGGGAGTGGTGCGGTAGAGGTGGTGTCTGCGGTAGAGGAGGCAGGGAGTACGGTAGGGACAGGGAGGTTGAGGGTGCCAGTGATGGGGGAGTTGTGAACAAGGACGCTGTGTCCTTGCTCGCCAATGTTGATTTTGATTTCTTGGACCGGAGCGACCATAGGAGTTTCCCGACTTTCGGGATGCTGTACGGACGCAAGCGATGAGGGGAAGGATGTGACGGATCTGTCAGGCTGGGTGGTGCCATAGTGCTGGAGACCGTAGGGGGAAGGATAGAAAGGGACAGCTGGGAGACAGGGGGGTGTGGAAAGTGCGGTCCATCCAACGCTGAAGGCGGTTTCGTTGGGTGTGGTACCAGAAAACGATCGGCCACCTGGACCGATAGAGAAGGTACGAGAGGGCAGGGATCCTGACAAAGAGTGTCAGGAAGAAGGCGGAGATGATTCTGGGACTGAGGAACGATGCGGGCATTCAGGTTTCAACAAGCAATGGTGGCTGCTTGGAGAAAGGGAATAGAAAGCTTCGAGCTAATTGTTAGACCCGAACTCCAGGGTAAACCAAACAAGAGTAAACCGAGGGCTGTTTCGCATTCGAACAGTCACCCAAGGAGTCTCTGTAGTTGAATGGCTACTAAGAGCAGTCGGACTAATGTCTTAGTCTGAGGCTGAGTCGACTAGCTAAGTTCAGTGTGATTAAACTTTAGCTCGAAGCTGGGGAATATACAGCAAGAGCTATGCTACTTATATATGAAAAGTCTTGTGCTAATAATAGAGTCTTTGTCTGTGGTTGTCAGTGCAGAATACAAGGGGAAACATGAGAAGGGCGAGCATTGTTCGCAAGCCTGTAGTTGTCCGTTGTTACAATTTTTCCCTTTATCTTATCTTATCAAAGCTGCTTATCACTATCTCATCTTATCACAGTTACCACGACCATAACGGACGTTCTCAACGATGGTACTACGGCTCACGACTATCACCTGACTACCTCGTCGCTCTCTTGTTGTTTCTGCACAACAACCATGGTTGTCGTTCTATTCTTAGTCCTATAGCTTTCATATATAAGTAGTGTAGCTCTCGCTTTTAATATCCCCAGCTTCGAGCTAAAGTTTATCTATACCATCCTTTACTCTCACCATAAGAACTCGACTAAGAACTTAGTCCTTCTTCGCTGAGCTACAGACATCCAAGTCATTCTCCGGTGATTGTCCGAACGCGAGACAGCCAGAGTCTAGACCCAGTCTATAGTCACGTGAAGTTTCGGGTCTAACAATTAGCTCGAAGCTTCCTTCCTGTTTCTTCACCAGTTCACCACGAAGAAACCCATCTATGCAGACTTTCGAACAAGCCATCGTAATCGCCGTCTCTATCATCCTAGGATCCTTAGCGATCCTCACCATCGTCGCTCTCACCCTTGAATACGAGGAAGAAATACAACAGTTCTTCAGAAGACTTGGAGAACGTCGTCCCCAACCCCAACCCCAACACCCACCACCTACTAGCTATGTTACCCCTTTTCAAATCCAACAACCCGTTCCTGTCTCGCAACAGGACCTCATCGACCACCTTGCCCAACGACACAGGCTTCACCGCCAACTCCAGCGACGAGTTCCCGTCTCGGTCGGCACCACCCAGGAACGCAACTCCCAGGGCCCAGTAGACCAAGAGGAGCTCCGTGAACCCCCTCCCCCGACAGAAACACCCTCGAGTCCATTCCCCCTGGACGAACCCTTTCCAGCACCAGAAATCATCACAGAACGTCCCCCAACCGCTCAGGAGGCCTACGACCTCAGTCGGTACCTTCTCGGGAGATACGAGGCAAGTATCCCGCCCACCTACGTCGAGCCTGCTCTCCCCGAGAGACCCGTTAGTCTCGAAAGGATTCAGAATCCGAGTCGTCAGAAACGAGTGGGAGCTCCGAGGAGCCTTCAAGCAGTTCCCAGAGGATGAAGAAGCGGACGAAGAAACGGTTCACCCCACCAAAGAGGAGCCCCACCCCAACGAGCGGCCTGTCATCCCGATCCTTCTACACTCCCCCTGAGCAGGAATCACTCCCCCTTGAACCCCAGCCCGACACTCCCCCTCGCACTCCCTCCCCAGAAATCAACGAGCCCAACGAGCTTGCCCACCATACCGACCCCGACGATCCCTTCAACCCTCAGAGCGCAGACTACGACTGGCCTGCCCTCTCACAGGCAGACCAAGACATACTTGGCCCCGCCCAGTCCACTGCCTGGGAGCTACAGCGCACCGACCTTGAAAGCCGAGGGGGCTGGCACTCGCCCATCCATCCAGACATGGATGAGTGGTTGGCCATCAATCGAGGAGACGACATTCCACAAAGGGGCAGAGACCAAACCATTCACGCCCATGTACACGCCAATCTCAACCGGGGGATATACCCAACCTCCGCCGGCCATCGGATCTATGGAATCCGAGAAAGGACAAGGGAAGAAGAGAGAGAGATGGGAGTCATCCTCCTCATACTCGCCAGACGATATGAGCAGGAGCGCAGCAGAATCCAGGGCTAGGGATGCCCTGGAATAATTTCGATACTTTTAACTATGATGCAGAAACGTTCGGCGGGGCCGAACAGTATGGCCCCAATATATTTTCTTCACAGTATGGTCCCTACATGCTAGATGACGCCCCATACCCCGAACCACTGCCAGACTCCCCTGCCCCCACGAATTCCCCAGCCGAGAAGCCGACGACGGCATCACTGGCTATCACGAACCCAGCCCAAGCCGCCTCCTCGCAGGAGCAGGATCGAACATAGACATAGATCCTGATCCCGACCAGCCCGGAGATACCCAGCAGCCGACTGAACCTCCAGGCACCCCCAGCACCTCCAACCCTCGAGTCTCTCGCCGCCGAAGTCACCCACTGGAGGACCGCTTGCTTCGACCTAGCCAAGCGGCTCAATGACATGGACGGCACGCTAGCAAAGTACAAGCCACCCTCATCCTCATCCAGTGGCGGGAGTGACAGATGGTCCCTACCAAAGCCACCCCGAATACCGGGTTGACCACCGTTTGCACCTCCGGTCGGGACCGTGGCAACCCAGGAACCGTTCCTCCAGGTATGACCAACGATGCACGAGCTCCCGGACAAGTTTGCCGGGGCCCATGATGACATCGAGCGCTACCTAGGGGACTGCGACTCCTATTTCGCCTCCTTTGAGGTCTACTTCCCATACTCCTCAATCAAAATCCAACTCGCGTCTTCCCTACTAAAAGGTCCCGCCAAAGACTGGTGGGTGTATCGAAGGCCCGACTTCTATGACGCCAATGCCCAACGAGTCCGATATCCGAGCTGGAACGGATACTGCGACCTTATCCGCCGCCAGTTCTCTGACCCCGCCATCGAACAGCAGCACGAGAAGAGGATGAACGAGATACGAATGGGCAGTGGGAACGCCAACGATTTCTTCCAAGCTATAGAAATCCAAGCCAAACTAGCAGGACTCTGACACGATGAGGGAGAACGAGGGAAGATGGTCCAAGCCGTTAGATGGGGAATCCCACAGAGCTACGCGAAGACCATTGCGAACCAAGGCATCCGTACCCCTGAAACGTATCCCGAATGGAAGGAGCGCGTCTGCAAGCTCTACGTCAATCGCACCAAACAGACGATCTTTGAACAGACTCTTGGGCGCCCCGATGAACAACGACCTGACCACCGACAAGGCAATAAGCCCAGACCATCGAACCAACACCAAAGCCCCAGTAAACCAACTGGGGCCACAAGTTCGACGCCGGCCAAGCAGTTGGGACAGGGCAAGACCACCAGTCGAGACGCCGGGTCCGGGAGATGGACCATGTATGGAGGACAGGGACAAGCCACAGACATAGACGTCCTGCAAAGGGAGGGGAGATGTTACCATTGCAAGGAGAAGGGGCACATGTCGAAGGATTGCCCTGAAGAGAAGAGAATACAAGGACATTCACTCACTAATAGTAGTTGAGCAGGCAGAGCAGACCGAACCGAAGACAGAGTCGAAGATAGAGGAGGTAAAAGATTAGGTCGTCAAGGGCTCGATTCCCCTTTGATGACCTCCTCCTCTCGTACTGGTGCGCTTTCTCAGTCCTCCTGGTGGGGCTTATCACATTTCTTTAGTTAAACCTTCTGTATTATCTACCGTGCATTCGAATATATCCGTTTCCCCCGCTTTTAACGTCCCCAGCACGACTAGCAAACCAGTACGCAAAGAATCGAACCGATACGCCGTCCTAGCACAACTGGACACTCCGGACTCAAGCGCCTGACGAGGTCGACTCCTCTGACGCCGAACAGGGAAAAGACTCTTCGGAGTTGGCAGAGAGCCTCCCAAAGAACTCGCCAGAACCCCTAATACGGGAACTGCCCACATGTGAACCCCTCGGGGGGAACACCTCTGTGGGACTGGCTAATCAGAGCTTGAATACCCTCACGGGGAAAGGCTCTGGAAAGCGGCCCTATGAAGCCGCAGGAACCACAGGTAAGTATTCCCAGAAGACTCAAGCAGGACCGGGACAGAAACAAATGAAACACCGAGTCGGAAGCGGCAAGGTAGCAGAGCACAACCCCACCCGACTGCTGGCGCCAGTAGGTAATGGCAGTCATGGTTCATGCGACAAGAACGCAATGCTCATGGACCAGCCCCCCGACCCTTGAAGGGTTAGCCCTGGCGTACAGACCAGAAGTGGGTATCTCCACGACGCTACCCGACCCAACCCCGATGAAGACACACAACCGGTCAAGGATGACAAGAAAGCTGCAGGGACTGGACCCGCTAGCGCCCAGGCGGTAAAAAGGGGGCATGCCGTTACTATGATAGAAGTTCCCAACGAAGAAGACGACACAGCGTATCAACAATGGTGGGCGAAACAGCAGAAAGAAAGTGCCACCCAGGAAAAGTCTGACGCCAAGTACTATCCCATCTGGGAATCCCCCCTTCCATACCAGACGCCCCCGACTCCTCCGCCCTGACCGCTGGCTCAAACCCTTTGGTGCCGAATGGACCCTTCGCGCCATCCGTGAAGCCTGCACTAATGAAGAAGCCAAGGCCGCCCTTCACTGTTGGGTCCACCAGGATCGAGTCGGCGAAATCGTCGAAGACTTGATCAACGGACTAAAACAGGGAGGTGAACCCGCGTTAGAAGAGCTGTACTGAACTCCAACAACCTGATCTGCTACATCTGAGGGACCAAGTCTACTGGGCTGGGACTTCACGCTCAGTGTCCAACTCGAAACCACCACGAACAACCAAGTCCTGACCTGCCCTGTGCCCTCGTAGACAGTGGCTGTACTGGGAAGCTCCATAAATCGCTCCTACGTCCAGAGTCACCAGCTTGACACAAGGAAAGCCGCCGCTCCCATCCCCGTCTACAACACCGATGGAACTCGCAATAAGGCAGGAAACATCACCGAATTCATCGAACTCCGCATTACCATTGGAGGACACAGTGAACATATCGACTTAGCCGTCACCGACCTCGGCTCGAAGGATCTCTACCTCGGCCATGATTGGCTTAAACACCATAACCCAGTTATCAACTGGAAGACAGGCACGATCATTTTCGGTCACTGCCAATGCACAAAGAACCCATTCCCACTCCCCGATGCAGACCCTGACGATCGATGGGATGAAGAACTTGAAGAAGGAGAGACTATTCTTGCAGTTAACATGCAGGAGGAACTCGTCATTCGCGCGGTACACCACGCAAATGACCTAGCGGCCCAGGCCAATATGGACAAGCCAAAGAAGACCTTTGAAGAAATGGTACCCGAGCACTATCGCTCGTACCTGCGACTTGTTTTCGAAGGAAAACTTCGACGACCTTCCCGAACGAAAGCAGTGGGACCATGCCATCGAGCTCGTCCCAAACGCCAAGTCCATGCTCGACTGCAAGGTTTATCCCTTGAACAGAAACGAACAGGAACAACTGGACAAGTTCCTAGATGAGAACTTGGAATTGGGGCGAATTTCGTCCATCCAAGTCTCCTTTCGCATCCCCCTTCTTCTTCGTCAAAAAGAAGGACTGGTTCCCTCTGACCCGTACAAGACTATCGAAAGCTAAACGAGATGACAATCAAGAACCGCTACCCTGCTCCCTCTCATCTCTGAGCTCATCGACAAACTCCAAGGGGCAAAGTATTTCACGAAACTCGACGTTCGTTGGGGATACAACAACGTCCGAATCAAGGAGGGAGATGAGGAAAAGGCTGCCTTCCGAATGAATCGAGGCCTCTTTGAAGCCAACCGTCATGTTCTTCGGGCTCACCAATTCGCCCTGCCACCTTCCAGTGGATGATGAACGATATCTTTAAAGACCTCATTGCAGAAGGCAAGGTCACGATCTATCTTGACGACATCCTCATCTTCACCAAGGGTCTCGACGAACATTGCCTGAATCATACGCCGTGTACTCCAACACCTCCGAGAGAATAAGCTATTCCTCAAGGTGGAGAAGTGCGAGTTCGAAGTACTTAGAAACCGAGTACTTGGGAGTGATCATCAGTGAGAACTCAGTACGAATGGATCAGGTTAAGGTCGCTGGGATCACTGAGTGGCCGACACCTACCAAGAAGAAGGAACTACAGTTGTTCCTTGGATTCACCAACTTTTATCGCAAATTCATCTGCGAACTACTCGAAAATTGTCCGACCTACTCACCCAACTCACTGGAAAAGCGGAGTGGACGTGGGGAACCGCCCAGAATCAGGCGTTCCAACAGCTGAAGAAGCAAATGGCAGAGGACGTCGTACTCGCCATCCCTGACAGAGAAAGGCCAGTTTCAAGGTGGAAGCCGACTCGAGTGACGGAGCCATTGGCGCTGTCCTCAGTCAGCAACAGGAAGGAAAGTGGCGACCAGTAGCATTCATGTCCAAAGCCCTCATGGTAACGGAACGAAACTACGAAATCTACGACAAAGAGCTGCTCGCTATCATGCTGGCATTGTCGGAATGGCGACATTACCTCATGGGCGCCGCCGAAGATGTTGCAATCTGGACGGATCATCAAAACCTCCAGTATTTCTGAAAGCCCCAGAAATTGAACAGGCACCAAGCACGGTGGGTCACCGAGCTCGCGGAATACCACTTTGTCCTCCACCATCAACCCGGTGTTGCAAACAAAAAAGCTGACCTTCTCTCCCGACAAGACAATCATAACCAAGGCAAGGACGATAACGACAATGTTATTGTCCTCCAACCAGAACACTTTAGGGCCCTTATCATGCCCACCGCTGCAGAAGTACACTCGAAGATCCAAAGGGCACTTCGGCAAAAAGAGGACTGGGATCAAGGGATCGCGAACTCCCTCAACCATGAGTGAGGAATCACCCAGAAGGATGGTCTCTTAATCTACTGATGGACGAGTCTATGTCCCAAGAGACCACGCTCTTCAAGGGGAAATCATCGCCCAGAGTCATGACCACATCACCGCTGGACACCCAGGCATCGAAAAGACCAAGGAGCTCATCCAACGAGAATACTGGTGGCCGAAGCTCAAGAAGGACGTAGAACTATATGTCAAGGGCTGCAAGACATGCCAACGAACAAAGGCGAGCACCCAAGCAAAGGCTGCTCCTCTTCACCCTGAACAGCTATCCCGTCCGAAGCCATGGACTCATATATCAGGTGGACATGGTCACCGGCCTACCGTAATCCAAGGGCTATGACGCTCTCCTTGTCATTGTCGACCGTTTCTCCAAAGCAATCATTCCTGTCCCCTGTAACATAGAACTCTCCATGGAAGGATGGGCCAAAATACTCTGAGACCACGTCTATGCAAAGCACAGCATGCCCTCGGTTGTCATCTCCGATCGAGGTCCCCAATTTGTTTCAGCATTCATGAAAGACCTGTACCAAATCCTGGACATCACGCCAAATGCCTCAACCGCTTTCCACCCTCAGACCGATGGACAAACCGAGCGAGTCAACCAAGAGCTCGAAGGCTACCTTTGCCTCTTCGTCTCTTACCAACAGGACGACTGGAGTGACTGGCTGCCCATGGCGGAATTTGCCCACAATAACCGAGTACACTCGGCCACTGGGAAAAGCCCGTTCATGGTACTCTATGGCCATAACCCACGTCTCGTACCCGACTCCGTTCGAACCTCCCCCTTCCTAAACCCAGCTGCTGGAACATTCACCATGACCATGGCGGAAGTCCACAAACAAACTGCAAACAGCCCTGCAAAAAGCAGCGGAACAAATGAAAGTCCAATACGACAAAAGGAAATGCCTGGCAGCCGAGTATAAGGTTGGAGAACAGGTCTGGCTTGACGCTGCGAATCTCCAGTTACCGCGACCCAAGAAAAAACTCGACTGACAAACGAGTAGGACCCTTCGTAATCCTCGAAAAGTCTGGAGCATCAGCATACAAGCTGAAGCTCCCACCTCATTGGAAGATACATCCGCGTTTCAACGAGAAACTATTATCTCCATATACCCCACCTTCTTTCCCAAATCAAGAGAATCCACCACCACCTCCACCCGATCTCATCGACGATGAAGAACAATACGAAGTGGAGGAAGTACTGGATTCCCGAACCCATAAAATCAGGGGGAAGAAGGGACGAAAGGCCCAAGACACCGTTGACTACTTGGTCAAGTGGAAGGGATGGACCCGAGAGCATAACTCATGGGTATGAGACACAGAGATGGGGAATGCTCAGGAAGCGATCCAAGACTATGAAGACAAGATCCAACAAGCAGGACGAGTCAACATAGCCAAAATCGTAACCAAGGATCCCGCTATGGCCATCACCATGATCCTCGACCATGAATACCGCGACAGTATTGTATATTATAAGGCCCAATGACAGGACAGGACTACAGAAATGGGTCAAAAACCCCGACAACGACTTATGGAAGGACCTTATAAATGAATATTGGAGTAATGAACTTTCACACCAACTTGATGCCCCCGAGGACGAGCCATGACAATCGGGACGATTGTCTTAACAAGGGGGTAATGTTATGATTTTTCCCTTTATCTTATCTTATCAAAGCGCTTATCGCTATCTCATCTTATCACAGTTACCATGACCATAACGGACGTTCTCAACGATGGTACTACGGCTCACGACTATCGCCTGACTACCTCATCGCTCTCTTGTTGTTTCTGCACGACAACCACGGTTGTCGTTCTATTCTTAGTCCTATAGCTTTCATATATAAGTAGTGTAGCTCTCGCTTTTAATATCCCCAGCTTCGAGCTAAAGTTTATCTATACCATCCTTTACTCTCACCATAAGAACTCGACTAAGAACTTAGTCCTTCTTCGCTGAGCTACAGACATCCAAGTCATTCTCCGGTGATTGTCCGAACGCGAGACAGCCAGAGTCTAGACCCGTCTATAGTCACGTGAAGTTTGGGTCTAACATCCATAGTGCGAGTGCTGATGCGGTCCGTTATAGTCGTGGTTACGATGATAGGCGCTTGAGATAAGATATAGATATAGTAAGCACCGGCCGATAAGATGAGATAAGATGAGAAAATCGTAACACTGCCAGCGTTCCCTCCACCTCCTGCGCTCGTCTTCTTCATACCACTCCTCATCCTCTCAACTGATGTTGCGTAGGCGGTTCCAATGGAGACGCCTTCAGTGGTCTTCATCATCTTCTTCCAGTAGGTGCACACTAGTTGCTTGGCAGGCGTCGTGCTCGACTCGCTGCTGGTACTGCCACTCGTTGTACTGCTGCTGATTGTGGATGCTGAGCTGATGGAGGTGCTGGATAGTAATGGCTCATTCGTGTGGCCAGAGAGGTTCAAGGTGGAAGAGGCAAGGGGTGGGGCCGGTTTCGATGTCGACCTGGATGCCCTGGAGTCGGAGGAGCTCGAGCTCTCGAGCTCTTTCCCTTTCCCTGGTCACGGCTGCCCAGATGTCACTAGAGAGGGTGACCGGCCTTGCCTGATCAAGGATGGCGATAGGGATGGTAGGGGAATCGGGGCATGTCTGGCGGTTGCGGATGTAGGCCTCAAACTCTGACTGAGTGGGGCTTTGAGGAATGTAGGGCTTGTCCTCGCTATTGGAGAGGGTGTCGTGGGGGAGTTCTGTGCTGCTCAAGGCTGTGACCTCATATAGATCGAGGGAGTCTCGGGCTCGAGGAACTCCTCGGGGAGCTGATGATGTGGAAGTGGTGGTGTCGACAGTAGAGGAGGCAGTGAGTATGGCAGGGACAGGGATATCGAGGGTTGAGTTGTGAACAAGGACACTGTGTCCTTGCTTGCCAATGTCGACTTTGATTTCTTGGACCGGAGCGACTGCAGAAGCTTGCTGATTTTCGGGATCTCATACGGACGTGAGCGATGAGGGGAAGGATGTGATGGATCTGTCAGGCTGGGTGGTGCCATAGTGCTGGAGACCATAGGGGGATGGGTAGAAAGGGACAGCTGGAAGATGGGGGGCATGGAAGGTGCGATCTGTCCAACGCTGGAGACGGTTTTGTTGGGTGTGGTACCAGAACACAATTGGCCACCTGGACTGATAGAGGAGGTACGAGAGGGCAGGGGATCCCGACAAAGAGTGTCAGGAAGAAGGCGGAGATGATTCTGGTATTGGTGAACGATGTGGGCATTCAGTTTCAATGAGCAATGGTGGCTGCTTGGAGAAAGGGAATAGAAAGCTTCGAGCTAATTGTTAGACCCGAACTCCAGGTAAACCAAACAAGAGTAAACCAAGGGCTGTTTCACGTTTGAACAGTCACCCAAGGAGTCTCTGAGTTGAATGGCTACTAAGAGCATTGGACTAATGTCTTAGTCTGAGGCTGAGTCGACTAGCTAAGTTCAGTGTGATTAAACTTTAGCTCAAAGCTGGGGAATATACAGCAAGAGCTATGCTACTTATATATGAAAAGTCATGTACTAAGAATAGAGTCTTTGTCCGTGGTTGTCGTGCGGAATACAAGGTGAAACATGAGAAGGGCGAGCATTGGTCGCAAGCCGTAGTGGTCCATAGTACGAGTGCTGATGCTGGTCCATTATAGTCATGGTTACGATGATAGGTGCTTGGGATAAGATAAGATATGGATAAGCACCGGCCTGATAAGATAAGATAAGTGAGAAAATCAGTAACACAGGTCGTTAACATCAATGCCCTCCAGAGTCAGCAGCACCTCATAAAGCTCAGGGGTCTTCAATAGGTGGTAGGCATTTGACATAGCAATTATCCATGAGGAAGGACTTAGAATTTTTTGATGGTGATGATAACAAGTCAAGAGGCAAAAATCACATGATATCCTAGCACCAAATTCCACACATCACACTCGGTCATTGGGATCTGCACTCTTGAGGGCAAGAATGCTAAGGGGGGGATACTGTAATGAGCATGCCATGGACTCTGATGGATATCAACCTTAGCCAACTTCAATGGCTCCAATCTACTTATCAGATCCCATCGGATTCTGAATCCCAGTTTCTATTTCACATCTCATTTCTATTTCACCTACTAATTTCACATATTCATTTATCACACCTAGAATCCATTATAGTACTGAGTAGGTGTTATATTGGATTCCACAGAATCCTCAACTCCTCTAGATACAGAATATTCCAGACTTATCATCTTCTAGCCATGTCCATAATATTCTAGAGTCCAATCCATGGACTCTGCTCTAGTATATAAACTGTAGAATTACTTGTACATACCTCAGTTCAAATATCAACTTGGTTTAGCCCAATACTCTCATTCTCACTTTGGCCTTCAGCCTAATCTATCTTTTGCTATAAGTCCACACATTCCGACTCCATTGACTTCATCTTGATCCTACTTGTCTTTATCCCATGGACTCCATCCATAATCTATCTTAGGGCTTTGACCCAAGGGTGACATTGCTAATAGCTTTGCCAAGCCCACATGCACTCTGTGGACTCTATCAGCATGCATTCATTCTCTCTTCTATTGGCACGATCCTAACACACCCACCTCATGCTTGACTTCATAAATCTCCTCCATAGTCTCAGCAATCAGGATGAACAACCCTCCTCTATGGCCAGTCCATATCAAAATCAAGGAACCTGATGTGTTCAATGGCTCAGACCTATGGAAACTGAAGGCATTCATCATTTCCCTCCAGTTGAACTTTAATGACAGGCCTGACCCTTTCCATGCAGAAACTGCTAAAGTCAACTACACCATCTCCTTCCTCTCCGGTGTGGCCCTCGACTGGTTCGAAACCAGATATCCTCCATCCCAACCACACCAACCCTCCTGCTTGGGCATATTCCTATGCCGCCTTTCTTTTAGAACTTCCAGACTAATTTTGGTCCATTTGATGCCATTGGAGATGCTGAAGATAAACTTGAAAATCTTCACATGCACAACAGAGACTGGATTATGAAGTATATAGTCTGTCTCAACCAGCATGCTGCTGTCATAGACTATGGTGACAATTCCCTCCACCATGCTTTCTACCATGGACTTTGTAACCAGATTAAAGATGATATGGCTCACCATGGTAAGTCTAATAACCTCCATGACATGTGGACTCTAGCACAGGAACTCAATGTGCGGTATTTGACTCAGAAGACCAAAATTGCATGTGAAAAACATGATAAACCTTGATCATTGCCATCCTCTTCCAAACCTAAGGGTTTGGGTTCCAACTCGAGCTCTTCTTACAATTCCATGGCAAAGTCCTCCAACTCAGGCTCTGCAGGATTTGGTTCATTCTCTTACTCCAATTTCTCTGGCCCCACCAAGAAGCCCTATGCTGACAAGCTAGGCAAGGATGGCAAGCTCACACCTGAGGAAAAGGAACACTGTTGCATGAACAACCTCTGCATGTTCTGTGGTAGCAAGCACAAGACCAAGGACTGCAACAAGCACAAGGCTGTGGTTTCCACACATGGCCATGCTGCTGAGGTTTCTGAACCTTCTGCCTCAACTGATTTGGCTCCATCAGAGTCAGAAAAATAAAGAGCAGCCCTGCTTCCTCTATGCAAGGACAGGGTTGCATTGACTGTCATTGCACCACAGAGATCATTACCCTCAATGCTGCTGCTCTTTCCAACCATTCACTTACTGTATCCTTGTCCTCTGAAGTCAGCTCTGGATCAGAGTCTGACAGCAGTCCTATATCCATCATCCTTTGTTTTCTAGCACTCATTGATTCTGGTTCTAGTCATTGTTTCATTGACTCAAAATTTGTTGAGGACCATGATCTCCCTACCAAATCCATTCCTCCCATCCAACTTTGGCTTCTTGATAGCTCTGCTGGATCTCACATTTCCCAATCCATTACTCTCTCCATATGATTTCCATCCAGAGATATTATTCCTATTGACTTCTACGTCACACATCTCAATTCATCCTGTAATATTGTCCTGGGATACAACTGGCTCTCCCACTACAATCCATTGATTGACTGGGTAGAACACAGTATCACTTTCCATTCAAAGTTATCCAATGCATCTTCTTCCACAGCTTCTGGTGCTTCAGCCCAAGCTTGCATAGACCCTTCCAGTCTTGTCCCAGATGTTTCTGCAGCTTCTGACCCTCTGGTCTCAGCTCACACAGACCCTTCAGGTCCTGTCCCATCCTCCAAACCTCCTTTGAGATCCCAATGGACTCTGCCACCTTACAAGTCTATCTATTCCTACCCTTCCATTCCTTCATCTGCTGCATCACTGGCACCCAAGATCTGCATTATTTCTGTGGCTGCTTTCATATGAGCTTGTGCAGAGGAGGGTGCACAACACAGTTCACACTCCAACCTTCTCTGCTAAGTGTTAGTGGCCAGGCTGCCTCCATGGCCCCTCTGGATCTATCTGAAGTGCCTGATGAATATCATGACTTTGCCAATGTATTCAGTGATTCCCTCTCCGAGAAACTCCCTGAACATCACCCTTATGATCTCAAAATCAACCTTGGGGAAGGTACTTCACCTCCACTTGGTCCTATCTATTCCCTCTTGGAATCCAAACTCAAAGCCTTACACAAATTTATTGATGATAATGTTTGTAATGGTTTCAGTTCCCCTTCATGCTCTCCCCACAGAGCTCTGGTACTCTTTGTTAAGAAGAAGACTGGTGAACTCTGACTTTGCATCAATTTCCATGGTCTGAATAAGATCATGAAAAAAGACAGATACCCACTGCCTCTCATTTCTGACCTTCTTGATTCTGCACACCTATATACTAAACTTGACCTCTGCCATGCCTACTATCTAGTCTGTATTGCCAAAGAAGACAAATGAAAAACTACATTCTGCACCCACTATGGTTCCTTTGAATGGCATGTCATGCCATTTGGTCTTGCCAATGCTCCTGTGGCTTTCCAACACTTTGTCAATGACATCTTTTCTGATATGCTTAATGTTTCCATTATCATCTACCTTGACAATATCCTCATCTACTCCGATGATCCTGCAGAACACCAAAAACATGTTCATGAGGTCCTACACAGACTCTGAGCCAATGGGCTCTACTGCAAAGATTCTAAATGTGAATTTCATCAGGATTCCATGGAGTACCTAGACTATATCCTCTCTCCTGAAGGCTTATGCATGGCTGAAGACAAAGTTAAAGCCATTGTTGACTGGCTGGTCCCATGGAAGGTCAAAGATATCCAATCATTTCTTGGTTTTGCTAATTTCTACTGCTGTTTTATCCATGAATACAGTGAGATTGTGTTGCCCTTAACACTTCTTACACACAAAGGTATTCTGTGGAATTTTGATGATAAATGCTTAGCTGCATTCAATGAGTTGAAGCAGGCTTTCACTCATGCACCTATTCTTACCCACTGGATTCCCAACTGTCAACTTGTCATGGAAGCTGATGCTTCCGACTATGCTATTGCCACCATCCTTTCTATCTACCTTGAGGATGGTGAGATTCACTCTATTTCCTTCTTGTCCCACAGTCTCCATGGAGCTGAACTCAATTACAATACCCATGATAAAGAGCTTCTCACCATTTTTGAAGCCTTTAAATATTGGTGTCATTACCTTGAAGGCTCTGCAGAATCCATTGACATTGTTACTGACCACAAGAATCTTGAGTATTTCTCTACTACCAAGATCCTTATGCAATGTCAAGTCTGTTGGTCCAAATTCCTTTCTTAGTTCAACCTAGTAATCCAGTTCCAACCAGGTAAACTTGGTGGGAAACCAGATGCACTCACTAGACAATGGGATGTCTACCCTAAAGAGTGGGATAGTCAATATGCTCAAGTCAATCCTCATAATTTCCATCCTGTATTTATTCAAGAGCAACTCTCCACTTCTCTCCATGCTACTTTTCTTAAAGGTCCCATACTCCACACTAGTGCTATCATGGATGTTGATCAATTGCATTCTGATATCAAACAAGCACAGCTTGCAGATTCCACAGTGACCAAAGGTTTTCATCTTGCTTCTTCCCATTCTATTTCTTCCTGGTGGTCCATGGACAAGTCAGGAATACTCCATCTTGACAGTCATATTTATATCCCAGACTCTGCAGATCTCCATCTTTGTATCCTACAAAACAATCATGACCATATCCTGGCAGGTCATTTCAGTCAAAATCAGACACTCAAACTAGTCTGATGGAATTATACCTGGCCACAGATGCATAAATTTGTTCACCACTATGTCATCCTTTCAGCTTACTCAAACCTTTGCCTGTACCAGAGTGTCTGTGGGACTCTATCTCCATAGATTTCATTGAACAACTCCTGGAGTCCAACAGATTCACTGCCATTCTTGTCATCATTGACTGTGCAAGCAAACAAGCCATTTTCATTTCCACTCATGATACCATTAATTCTGCAGAACTCGCCCAGCTATTTGTTACCCATGTATTTTCCAAACATGGCATTTCTGACCATGGTTCTGAATTTGTCTCCCAATTCACTTGTGCCCTTGCAAAGGCACTTAATATGGAGCTTTACTTCACTTCTGGTTATCAACCAGAAGCCAATGGACAGACTGAACATGCTAACCAAACCCTTGAACAATACATTTGTATCTATTGTTCTTACCAACAAGACAATTGGGATACCTTACTACCTATTGCTGAATTCACATACAACAATGCTCCTAATGCTTCCACTGGAATTTCTCCATTCTTTGCTAATAAGGGATACCATCCTAACATCATGGTATACCCTGAATGTGATATCGCCTCTGCTCAGGCCCACAATTTCATAGTCAACCTTGGAAATCTTCACCAATTCCTACACAATGAAAATCACTCTTGCTCAGTCTCATTACAAAATTCCAATGCAGACAAGCAATGGTCTCCAGCTCCAGATTTCAAAGTAGTTGATAAAGTCTACCTCAGTGCTAAGCACATCAGGACTACTTGCCCTACTGCAAAATTCCTCTGAGAAATTCCTTAGACCATTTGATATCATTGCTCAGCCCAGATCCCATTCCTTCACTGTCAAGCTTCCCATGGACCTCTGTTCCATTCATCCTGTATTCCACTTCTCAATTAGAACCTGTGGAAACCAATACCATTCCTAATCATACCCAATCACCTCCACCCCCAGTTGAAGTCGATGGCAAAGAATAGTACAAAATTGCACAGATTCTCAACTCTAAACTTGACCATCAGTTCTGATGCCCTCTTCTCTATTGCATTCAATGGTTGGGTTATGAAGGTACTAATGAAGAATTTGCTTAGATTCCTGCTACTAAATTCTCTATGGAAGATTACAGTAAAGACTTCCACCATCAATACCCAGACAAACCAGGACCACTCTCCAAGGTCACCATTTGCAAGGCTACATCCAAGCCTATACCTATTCCTTCTTGATTCTCTTTTCTATTGGCCTCCTGCAGATTCTGATTCCCCAATTTCAAATTTGATTCTGGAAAACTATTGCAAATTCATTTCCTAATCAGAAACAGACTCTATCGGCCTATTTCTTGACTTCCCTTCCATTTCATTCTTCTAATTCAAGCATCAAGAAAATTTATATATAATTTTGCCCCTCTAGGTGTGGTACTCTATCAGTCCATACAACATCAAAAATTAATATATTGCAAGGCTAGAAGCTTCAGGCCATCATGGATTCCTTGGGCTTCTCTCCATCATACTCTAATTCATCTAACTCTGGGATCCTAACAGATCCTGTGCCTGGCTTCATCTCTCTCCTAACCTCTTCAGCCTCCTATCTCCCCATCTGAATCCTCCACCAAAAACTCATCCTGACCCTTTCAAAAATGCCTTCCACAATGCCCACTCCGACTGATGGCCTCCAAGGCTATAAAACCACTGGCAAGCCTCTTGAAACTTCTTGCTAGCAGTGATTGCCTTCTTCAGTGATCCCTCCCTGCAGCTTCCATGCTACAACCCGATACTTGCCAGTTCAAACAGATCACTGCCATTGAATGTCTCTATGGTGATGAGCCTCCAGGCTTTATATGCTCAGAATTTTGCAGATTTACTGTTAATTCCTACACCCAGTCCACCCAACAGCCTCTCAGTAAACCAGTCATTGCACACATGGCAATACCAATTTTGACCTATGACAACGGTTCCTCGCATGTCTTTATATCCGTCCCATCCAGCTATGCATCCTAATTTCCATATTCCATCACAGCAAAGCACATTTTGATGGACAGCTACCCAATACGGTATTGGCACATCAAAGGAAGCACCTGAATGATGCGCTTCCTGATTGTTCAATTAGCAATGATGTAAATGATGTATCCACTCATCCATCAAAGATATCAAGCTACTATGGCCACAAGTAACTGTGTTTACTAAGGCTGTTACCTTGCCAAGACCTCCTGAAGTCATAATTCCATCTGTGCACCTTAGTAATGATGCCATACCCTACCAGTCTGCAGCTAAACAGCACCTACCGATTCGTTCATCAGGCACTCAGTCCATATGATTTCCATCCAGACACGGCAATGCAGAGGAGTCGCTGTTACTTTAGAAGAAGTAAAACCATATGTTTATTCGAGGATTGACTAAGCTATGGCATTACAGCCTTACTAAGTCTTGTATAAAGATACTATTTATAAATCCATACTTGTAGTATAAAACTAGCTAGAAAACATAGAAAAAGGACAGTTTACCACCAGTTTATGGTTATACATCAAGTCTATTGCCTTCAGTTGACCACAATCTACATCAATTATTATGCACCAGTCTATCACCAGTAAAACAATGTTTATTCACCATTCTCTGGCAATACACCATTTTGCTCAGCCTACTCTTGATTGCATGTCAATTCTCAAACTCACCAGAGTTATTCCATGGTTTTAACTGTGAAGTGGCATCTTATGCTAGTCTCTTTGCTCTTAACACTATTGGTACATGACTCTATTGTGCCAATATGTGATCGCTGTGCCATACCTTATACAACATTTTCTTTTACCAGCCAGCCAGTTTCACTTTCACATCATTGGAGTTTTTACATGTTTTCTCTTTCACCATCATCATTGTCGCCCACTTGGGTAGTCTCTGAGCAGACTTAGGATCAGTTTCACCAGTATAGGACCAGTTTAGCAAGTTTCATATAGGATCAGTATAGGAAAGTCCCAGTGTGGACTTATAGGTTAGTTTGACATCATCTCAGCATTGCCATACCAGTATAGCAACACAAGTTTCCATTTATTCACATTTTCCTTCAACTCTATAGCCTTCAACACTGCCTTTCACACCATCTTTCACTGTCACTGGCCACAACGACACATTTTCTCAATATATCTGTTTATCCTCAACTAATTAACAACTGTTTAGTTGACTCATTTCCATCCCTATTCCAGTATTAACGTATTTACATGTTTTCTGGTCTCTCCTTCACAGATTCATGGTATTCACATCATACCTGCTTCCGTTCCTTCTTGTTATCAAGATCCTTACTGGCTTAAGGCCAGGCTTACTAGTACTTGAATACCAAGTGGTACTACTTGCTTGACTGAAAGTTGCAGTGTATTCTTGCATCTAGAGGAATTGATAATTGCATGGAGGTGCATTGAACCCTAACTCACACCCTTTTGCCTTGATAACCGTGTTTCCATGTTTATTTCCATACTCATCAAGAGTTTGGTTTTGCCATTGCCATGGAAGTCTAGGCTCATCAATGGATGAAATTCTTGAGTGCCAGACTTGGGTGACATTTTAATCTAGTTGCATAGTCATTGCCCATTGGAGTGCCTCGGGATGTGCACCCTGCAAGTCCACCAACTCTTGTATGGACAAGTCCATCTCCTCCACATAGGCCGCACACACAAAATCTTGCAGGTATTCGAGGTCGTCACCCAGTGTATAATTGTCCACTAAATCTTTGATGCAGGATTCAAGGGTCTCCAACTTGCACTCCATTAAGTCCATACACACATGAAGGGATTGCAGGAGGTCAACCACCTCCTCAAGTGCCATGGACTCCATCTCATCTATAAAGATACATTTGGCTTTGCATATCCTGCATCATTTGCAGGATCATCCTTTCTCTGCCAGAAAACAATGGGCACCATTGGCCTTGCATCACCCACATTTTTCTAAAGCCAAGTTAGCAATCATCATGGAAACCAATGACCACTTACCTTTGCCCCAGTACTCAAACTCCCCCTCCCTAGGAATGGGATCTGCCTTGACTCTTTTCAGAGGAGGCTTCTCCAATGGCCCCACAGTCCCCTCATTCTCACTCCCAGTCACATATTCCCTCAACTTCAACTTCCTTTTACTAGAACCCTCTGCAGATTCCAGCACAGCCCTCTGTTTACCCATCAACTTTTGCCACTTTTCTGCCAACTTCCCCCAGGCCTTCTCCTTGGGATCTTCATCATCCCCCTCAACACCATCTTCCTCTTTGCCTTCCACAGCCTCCAGCTCTTTTGACTTCTGAGTCTCCAACCTTAATCTTTCTCTCTCTTGCTCTTCCTCCAGCACCTTCTTTTCCATGGCCTCCACAGCTTTCTGTGCCTTCAAGGTCTTCAGTTTGGCCAATTTCTTTTGTTGGGCTTCAGCCCTGTTCTTGGCTGCCTCCATGGCCACTGTGATCCTCTCTGCCTTCATCTTTTTCACCTTCCAAATCTCATGTACATGCACCATTGTTACGATTTTCCTGCTTATCTTATCTTATCAAGTGCTTGCTCATGATTACCACAACTATAACGGACATTCTCAATGATTGTACTACAGCATGCAACTATCACCTGATTACCTCGTTGTTCTCTATTGTTCTCTGAACGACAACCACGGTTATCGTTCTATTCTTAGTACCCTGGCTTTCCTATATAAGTAGTGTAGCTCTTGCTGTATATCCTCAGCTTCGAGCTAAAGTTTATCTATACCCCACTTTACTCTCACAACAGAACTCGACTAAGAACTTAGTCCCTCTTCGCTGAGCTATAGATCCTGAAAGTCATTCTTCCAGTGATTGTCCGAACGTGAGACAGCCGAAGTCTAGACTCATCTATAGTCACGTGAAGTCCAGGTCTAACAATTAGCTCGAAGCTTCCTTCTGGTCTCTTCACCGTTCACTGCGAAGAAACCAACTCATGCAGAACTTCGAACAAGCCATCGTAATCGCCCTCTCCATTGTCCTAGGATCCTTAGTGATCTTCTCCATCATCACCCTTACCCTCAAATATGAGGAAGAAATCTGACAGCTCTTCCATTGACTAGGAGAACGTCGCCCCCGACCCCTAACCACCCACCAGCTATGTTTCCCCCTTTTCAAGTTGAACAACTCATTCCTATATCGCAGCAGGACCTCATCCACCACACCACCCACCAACTCGGCTTCACTGCCAACTCCAGTGATGAGTTCCTGCCACAGCAGGATCCCCCTAGGAACGCAACCCCAGGACCCAGCCGACCAAGGGGAGCCCCTCGAACCCCTTCCCCCTGACAACAACACCCTTGAATCCATCCCCCTGGACAAACCCTTTCCAGCACCGCAGATCGTCACAGACAGACCCCTGACCGCTCAGGAGGCCTATGACCTCAGCCGGTACCTTCTCGGGAGATATGAGGTGAGCATCCCTGCCTGCCTACATCGAGCCTGCTCTCCCAGAGAGACCCATCAGTCTTGACTGGATTCAGAATCCGAGTCGTCAGACCAGAGTGGGAGCTCCAAGGCTCCTTTAAGCAATTCCCAGAAGACAAAGAAGAAGATGAAGAAACGGTACATCTTGCCCCCCGAGAAGAGCCCTAATGCCAACGAGCGAGGGCCTGTCCTCCCCATCATTCTACACTCCCCCAAGCAGAGACCCAACACCCTCAAGCCACAGCCCACCACACCCCCTCGCACTCCCTCCCCCGACTTAGAAAGTGACAGGTCTTACGGCACTCACCATGTCTCCCTCGATGATCCCTTCAATCCACAAAGTGCAGACTACAACTGGCCTGCCCTCACTCAGGTGGACAGAGACATACTTGGCCCCACCCAGTCAGAAGCCTGGGAGTTACAACGCGCTGACCTTGAAGCCCGAGGAGGCTGGCACTCGCCAATTTGCCCAGATATGGATGAGTGGTTGGCCATCAATCGAGGAGATGACATTCCTTGAAGAGGGAGAGACGCCACCATTTGGGCTCAGATGCATGCCAACCTCGATCAGCAGTTATACCCAACCTCCGCTGGCCATCGAATCTATGGGATACAGGAGAGGACAAGAGAAGAGGAGAGAGAGATGGGGGTCATCCTCACCATACTCACCTGACAACATGAGGAGGAGCGAGCTGAATCCAGGGCTCAGAGAGTCCTGGAATAATTTTGACACTTTTAACTATGATGCAGAAATGTTTGGCGGGGCCGAGCAATATAGCCCCAATATATCCTCTTCCCAATATGGTCCCTATACACTAGATTACACCCCGTCCCCCAAACCACTCCCAGACTCCCTGCCTCCACAAATTCCCCAGCCGAGAAGCCGACTACGGCATCACGGCTATCATGAAGCAGGCACGAGTCGGCTCTTGGCCAGGGCAGGATCGAATATCAATGTAGATCCTGAACCCGACCACCTCGATGATGCCCAGCAACCCACCAAGCCCCCGCCAGCCGACCCACCGCTGCCCCCAACTATTGAGTCCCTCCAAGCCAGCATCGACCACTGGAGGACCGCTTGCTTCGACCTGTCAAAACGACTCACTGACCTGGACAACCGGGTGGCAAAGTACAAACCACCGTCCTCCCCACCATCCAGCGACGGAAGCAGGAGATGGTCACTACCAAGGCCACCCCGAGTACCAGGCTGGCCACCCCACCCACCACCCATCGGGACCACAGCAGTACAAGAACCGTTCCTCCAGGTAAGGCCGACAATGCACGAGCTCCTGGACAAATTCACCGGGGCCCACGATGACATTGAATGCTACCTTGGGGACTGCAACGCGTACTTCGCCTCCTTCAAGGTATACATACTTCCCATTCTCCTCGATCAAAATCCAGCTCGCATCCTCCCTACTGAAAGGCCCCACTAAAGACTGGTGGGTATATCAAAGACCCGACTTCTATGATGCAGCCACCCAATGAGTCCGATTTCCAAGCTGGAATGGATACTGCGACCTCATCCGCCATCAGTTCTCTGACCCCGCCATCGAGCAACAGCATGAGAAAAAGATGAACGAGATACAGATGGGCAGTGGGAACGCAAACGACTTCTTTCAGGCCATCGAGATCCAAGCCAAGCTAGCAGGACTCCAGCACAATGAAGGAGAACAGGGAAAGATGGTCCAGGCTGTCCGGTGGGGAATCCCACAAAGCTATGCCAAAACCATTGCCAATCAGGGCATTCGCACCCCCGAAATGTATCCCGAGTGGAAGGAGCACGTCTCCCAGCTCTACATCGACTGCATCAAGCAGACAATCTTCGAACAAACCCTTGGATGCCCCGATGAACGACACCAAGACCAACGACAAGGCAATAAGTCCAGACCATTGAGCTATAACAACAGCCCCAGCAAACCCGCTGGGGCCACAGGTTCAACACTGGCCAAGCAGTCGGGACAGGTCAAAACCACCAGCAGAGATGCCAGGTCCAGAAGATGGACCACGTATGTAGGGCAAGGACAAGCCATGGACATAGATGTCCTACAAAGGGAGGGGAGATGTTACCGCTGCAAGGAAAAGGGGCATATGTCAAAGGACTGCCCAAAGAGGAGAGAGTTCAAGGACATTCGCTCACTAGTAGTAGTCGAGCAGGAGCAGAAACCCGAGCCAAAGACCGAGTTGAAGGTGGAGGAGGTAAAAGATTAGGTCATCAAGGGCTCGATTCCCCTTTGACAACCTCCTCCTCATGTACTGGTGCGCTTTCTTGTCCTCCTGGTGGGGCTTATAATACTTGTTTAGTTACAAACCATGTTTTACCTATTGCGCATTTGAATGAACCTGTTTCAACTGCTTTTAACACCCTCCACACGACTAGCAAACCAGTACCAAAAGAATCGAACCAATACACTGTCCTAGCACAACTGGACACCCTGGACTCAAGCACGGATGAGGTCGAATCCTCCGATGCTGAACAGGGAAAAGACTCTTCGGAGTTGGCAGAGAGCCTCCCAACGAACCTGCCAGAACCCCTAATACAAGAACTGCCTGAATGTGAACCCCTTGGGGGGAACACCTCTACAGGACTGGCTAATCAGAGTGTAAATACCCTAATGGGGAAAGGCTCTGGAAAGCAGCCCTGCAAAGCTGCAGGAACCCTGGGTAAGTGTTCCCGGAAGACTCAAGCAGGACTCCCTGTCGAAGGACCACCACGATCATCCAACCTGCCTAAAGGGAAGGGCAACGCCAGGGAAGGATTAGAGAAACAAATGAACCCCCGAGTCGGAAGTGGCAAAGGAACAGAGCACAACCCTACCCGACTGCTGGCACCAGATGGTAATGGCAGTCACAGTTCATGCGACAAGAATGCAACGTTCATGGACCAGCCCCCTGTCCCTCGAAGGGATAGCCCTGGCATTCAGACCAGAAGTAGGCATCTCCCCAATGTTCCTCCTCTGCCCAATCCCAATGAAGACGCACAACCGGTGATGAGCCTCCAGGCTCTGTACGCTCAGAATTTCGTGAAATTACCCTTAATTCCTACACCCAGTCCACCTGATGGACTTTCACCAAACCAGTCATTGCCGACACGGCAATACCACTTTTGTATCATGGCAATATGTCTTCGCATGTTGGATAGCCATCCCATCTTGAAATCTGACACTTCACGGCATTACGGACACGTTAACACCTGATTTTGATGGGCCCCCGATCGTATATGGTAATGCCGCATCCACATCAAAGCACATCACTACGCATCATTGATCGCTAGACCCTATTAACATCACTTATCACCGCACTCATCCATCAAAGATATCAACCTATCATGGATACTCCAGAACTATGGTGACTCAAGCTGTTACTTCGCCAAGTTGGCATGTCATTAGAGATGCATTGGGCGACCTCAGCGACACTAGCACATCTTTACAATCCGCAGCACACTGCAGTCAAAACAGCAAGAACCAGCCCAATAGCCGGACTCCACTATAGAACATTTTCTAACCAAGCACGGCAATTCGAACAATGCTGTATACTTCAGCTGATGGATATAGGTCACGTTTATTCAGGATTTTACTCAGCTAAGGCCTTACAGCCTTAGTAAAAAGTTGCTTGGAATTCTATTAATATATGAAGGACTTTAGTATAAAAACATAGATTACAGTAGCGTTCAGTACTTTTCGACCCAGTGGGTACACTCTCGTTCACCAGACTATGCTTGTATTGATTCTCGTACACGTCAATCCATCGTACACCATATTCGCTGCACGCACTGACAATAAATTGACTAGTCAGACCAGCAAATCTCTACAAATCCGTCCATTGTTTCTATAGGATCACCATACGTTTATTCGTCGTTTCACGGCAATATTTGTCTTGCATTGCATATAGTCGATTGCACGTCAACTCACAGTATTGCTTGAGTTATTCCACAGTTCTTTAACTGTGAAGAAGACGATTCCGTCCCTCTTTACTCTTAACACTATTGGTACACATCAATATCGTGCCAATACGTGATCGACCATGCCATACCTTCACCCCCCATTTACTTTATAGGCAGCACCAGTTTCAACTTCACCAGATAGGACCGTTTTACCAGTTTTCACCTTCGCCATCGTCATTGTCACCCACTTGGGTAGTCTCAGAGCAGACTTAGGATCAGTATCAGTATAGGACCAGTTCAGCAATTGTTTCAGTATAGGAAATCCCAGTATGGATTATAGGATAAGTTTTTGACATCAGATAGGATCGTTTTCAGCCCAGTACCGTTCGCCTCCAGTTCCTGTATCAGCCTGTCCAGTTTAGGATCAGTTTCAGCCAGTTTCAGCACCTCGTTCACATTTATTCGATCAACCAGCATGTTTATTCCCAGCATTGCCAGTCCCTCGATCTATTGCCATATCGTTCAGGCATTTCCCTCTCGTTTCCCCACTCGTATTAACGACTCGAGCACATTTTCTTGAGTCTCATTCTCCGTTTCCATTTCAGAATACGGTTTCTTGATATTCACATCATATCAGGCGCCGTTCCCTCTCGTTCTACGAGACCCTATGACTTACAGTCATTCTTTCGATTCCTCGACACTCATGTTGTATTATCTGCTTGACTGCATAGTCCAAGCATATCTTCGCACCATTAAAGCTTTGATTTACTGCATGGAGGTGCCCCAAACCCACTCGCACACATGATCGTCCTAGTATTGCCATGTTCACACATTTATTCTCCATACTCTGCCCGAGTTTGGTTTTGCCGTTGCCACGGAAGTCTAGGCTCATCACCGGCAAAGGACGCCAAGAAAGCTGTAGGACCTGGACCTGCTAGCACCCAGGCGGTGAAAAGGGGGTCAGCCATTACCATGGTAGAGGTTCCCAATGAAGATGATGATACTGCCTATCAGCAATGGTGGGCTCGACAACAGAAGGAAAGTGCCACTCAGGAAAAGTCGGACGACAAGTACCACCCCATCGGAGAGTCCCCCCTTCCATACCAGACACCCCCTGACTCCTCTGCCTTACCACTGGCTCAAACCCTTTGGCATGGAATGGACTCTTCATGCGATTTGTGAAGCCCATACTGACAGTGAAGCCAAAGCCACTCTTAACTGTTGGGTTCACCAGGACTGTGTTGGAGAAATCATCGGTGACCTGATTGAAGGATTGAAGCTCGGAGGTGAACCAGCCTTGGAAATGCTATACGAACTCAAACAGCTGATCTGCTACATCTGGGGCACTAAGTCGACTGGGTGAGACTTCATGCTCAGCGTCCAGCTCGAGACGACCATGAACAACCAGACCCTCACCGCCCATGCTCTCCTCGACAGTGGTTGCACTGGCAGCTCCATAAATTGATCATATGTCCAGACCCATCAGATCAACACCAGAAAAGCCGCCGCCCCCATTCCCATATATAACACTGATGGAACCCACAACAAGGCAGGTAACATCACCAAATTCGTGGAACTCCGCCTCACCATCAGAGGCCACAGCGAGCGTATCGACCTAGCAGTCACCGACCTTGGCTCAAAGGATTTATACCTCGGCCACGACTGGCTCAAGCACCACAACCCAGTTATCAACTGGAAGATGGGCACAATCATCTTTGGTCGCTGCCAATGCACCAAGAACCCCTTCCCTCTCCCTGATGCAGACCCTGACGACCAGTGGGACAAAGAGCTCGAGGAAGGAGAAACCATCCTTGCCATTAACATGCAGGAAGAACTTGTCATTCATGTGGTTCACCATGCCAATGACCTAGCAGCCCAGGCCAACATGGACAAGCCGAAGAAAACCTTTGAGGAGATGGTGCCTGAGCACTACCGCTCATACCATGACCTGTTTTTGAAAGAAAACTTCGATGACCTTCCAGAGCGAAAGCAATGGGACCATGCTATCAAGCTTGTGCCCAATGCTAAATCCACACTCGATTGCAAGGTTTACCCCTTGAACCAAAACGAACAGGAGCAGCTAGACAAGTTCCTAGATGAGAACTTAGAGTCGGGACGAATCTGCCCATCCAAGTCTCCTTTCAGCATCACCCTTCTTCTTTGTCAAAAAGAAGGATGGTTCGCTTTGCCCTGTACAAGACTACCAAAAGCTGAATGAAATGACAATTAAGAACCGCTATCCCCTCCCCCTCATCTCAGAGCTCATTGACAAGCTCCAGGGAGCCAAGTATTTCACCAAGCTGGATGTTCGTTGGGGATACAACAATATCAGAATCAAAGAAGGGGATGAGGAGAAAGCCGCATTCAGAATGAATCGCGGACTCTTCGAGCCCACCATAATGTTCTTCAGTCTCACTAATTCCCCCGCCACATTCCAGTGGATGATGAATGACATATTCAAGGACCTAATCACCGAAGGCAAGGTCACCATCTACCTCGATGATATCCTCATCTTCACCAAAGGCCTAGACGAACACCGATGAATCGTGCAATGCATACTTCAATGCCTACGAGAGAACAAATTGTTCCTCAAAGCCGAGAAATGCGAGTTTGAGGTCCTAGAAACCTGAGTACTTGGGAGTAATCATCAGTGAAAACTCAGTACGAATGGACCAAATTAAAGTCGCCTGGAATCACTGAATGGCCGACACCCACCAAGAAGAAGGAGTTACAGTCATTTCTTGGATTCACCAACTTCTATCAAAAATTCATCCACTGACTACTCCAAGATTGTCTGACCGCTCACTCAGCTCACCGGTAAAGTGGAATGGACATGGGGAGCTGCTCAGAACCAGGCATTCCAACAGCTGAAGAAGCAGATGGCTGAGGACGTTGTCCTCGCCATCCCAACCGAGAAGGGTCGCTTCAAGGTAGAAGCTGACTCGAGTGATGGAGCCATTGGGGCAGTTCTCGCTCAGCAGCAAGATGGGAAATGGTGACCAGTAGCATTCATGTCCAAAGCCCTTACCATGACAGAATGGAACTATGAAATCTACGATAAGGAACTGCTCGCTGATCATGCTCGCATTGGCCGAATGGCACCACTACCTTATGGGAGCAGCTGAGGACATAGAGATCTAGATGGATCACCAAAACCTCCAGTATTTCCAGAAACCTCAGAAGCTGAACCGATGCCAAGCACACTGGATTACCGAACTCACAGAATACCACTTCACCCTCCATCATCAACCCGGTACTGCCAACAAAAAGGCTGACCTCCTCTTGCGACGAGATGACCATGACCAGAGAAAAGACGACAACTGACATCGTCATTGTCCTCCAGCCGGAGCACTTCCACGCCCTCATCATGCCAACCACAACAGAAGTACACTTGAAAGTCAGAAACGCACTCTGATGCCAAGAGGACTGGGACCAGGGGATCACAAACTCCCTCAATCACGAATGCGGCATCACGAAAAAGGATGGACTCCTATTTTATGATGGGCAGATCTATATCCCCAAAAACCATGCCTTTCGAGGGGAGATCATTGCCCAGAGCCATGACCACATTACTGCTGGACACCCAGGCATCAAAAAGACCAAGGAACTTGTCCAACAAGAGTACTGGTGGCCGAAGCTCAAGAAGGATGTAGAACTATATGTTAAAGGCTGTGAAGCTTGCCAACGAGCCAAAACAAGCACCCAAGCTAAGGCCGCCCCCCTTCACCCCAACACGATCCCATCCGAACCATGGACCCACATATTGGTCGACATGGTCACCTGGACTACCCGAATCCAAGGGCTATGATGCCCTTCTTGTAATAGTTGACCTGCTTTTCTAAAGCCATCATCCCAGTCCCCTGCAATGTAGAGCTTTCAGCTGAAGGATGGGCCAAGATACTCCGAAGACCATGTCTACTGCAAAGCACGGCATGCCCTCCATTGTCATCTCTGATTGAGGACCCCAGTTCATATCTGCGTTCATGAAAGATCTTTACCGAATGCTGGATATCACTCCGAACGCTTCCACCGCCTTCCATCCTCAGACAGATGGACAAACTGAATGAGTCAACCAGGAACTTGAGGGATACCTTCACCTCTTCATCTCTTACCAACAAACTGATTGGAGCGATTGGCTTCCCATTGCCGAGTTTGCCCACAACAACTGGGTTCACTCTGCCACAGGCAAAAGCCCATTCATGGTACTCTACGGCTGAAACCCACGTCTCGTCCCTGACTCCGTCTGAGCCTCCCCATTCCTGAATCCAGCCACTGGGACCTTCACCATGACCATGGCAGAAGTGCACAAGCAAACCCAGACGGCCCTACAGAAAGCCACAGAACAGATGAAAACCCAATACAACAAAAAGAAATGCACCACAACCAAGTATAAGATCGGAGATCAGGTTTGGCTCAATGCAGCAAACCTTCATTTACCATGACCAAAGAAGAAGCTCGACGACAAACGAGTCAGACCTTTCTCGGTCCTCGAAAAGTCTGGGGCATCGGTGTACAAGCTAAAACTTCCACCCTACTGGAAAATACACCCGCATTTTAATGAAAAGCTTTTATCCCCATACACCCTGCCCTCCTTCCCAAATCAACAAACACCACCACCGCCTCCACCAGACCTCATTGACGATGAAGAAAGATACAAAATCAAGGAGGTACTTGATTCCCGAACCTGCCAAATCAGAGGAAAGAAGGGGTGAAAAGCACAGGACACCATCGACTACTTCATCAAGTGGAAGGGATGTGTTAGGATCGTGCCAATAGAAGAGAGAATGAATGCACGCTGATGGTGTCTGCGGGGTGCATGGGCTTGGTGAAGCTATTAGCAACATCACCCTTGGGTTGAAGCCCTAAGATAGATTACGGATGGAGTCCGTGGGATGAGGACGAGTAGGATCAAGACGAAGTCAACGGAGTCGGAATCCATGGACTTGTAGCAAGAGATAGATTAGGCTTGAAGGCCAAAGTGAGAATGAGAGTATTGGGCTAAACCAAGTTGATATTTGAACTGAGGTATGTACAAGTAATTCTACAGTTTATATACTAGAGCGGAGTCCGTAGATCGGACTCTAGAATGTTATGGATGTGGCTAGAAGATAATAAGTCTGGAATATTCTGTATCTAGAGGAGTTGAGGATTCCGTGGAATCCGATATAACACCTACTCGGTACTGTAATGGATTCTAGGTGTGATAAATGAATATGTGAAATTAGTAGGTGAAATAGAGATGAGATATGAAATAGAAACCGGGGATCGGAATCTGACGGGATCTGATAAGTAGGTTGGAGCTATTGGAGTTGGCTAAGGTTGATGTCCATCAGGGTCCACGGCATGCTCGTTACAGTATCCCCCCCTTAGCATTCTTGCCCTCAAGAGCGCAGATCCCAATGACCGAGTGAGATGCATGGAATTTGGTGCAGGAGTGTCACGTGATTTTCACCTCTTAACTTCCTACCACCACTATCCCCAAATCCTCATTACTTTTGTCAATGTCCGCTTTCTACCACCAGTCTGCAACCCCAGAGCCATACGTTGCGCCACCTACTCCAAACGATATTGAGGTTGACAAACTGTTGGTGTTCTACGCTGATAGGGATGCTGAGGAGGAATCATATTGGGCCGCCGTGGAGACCCACGATGTTTGGAAGGTAGCAAAGTTGAAGGCAGAAAAAGCCGTGGAGGCCACAGAGGCCGCAAAGAAGAAAGCCGATGATAGAGCAAAAAAGTTGGCTTTGTTGAAGGCGGAGAAGGAGAGGAGAGAGGCGGAGGCCATGGAGGCCAAGCGGCTTGATGATGAGAGGAAGGCCAAGGAGGCCAAGGAGGAGAAAGAGAGGCAGAGGTTGAGGGAGTTGGAGACGAAGAAGCTGACAGCGTCGGAGGCCACAGGGGACAAAGGTGATGAGGGTACCGACGGAGAGGAGGAGGATGCGAAGGTAAAAGTGAGGAAGGATTTGCTGGAGAAGCGGAGGAAAGTAAAGGGTAAGGGAAAGGTGGTGTCGGCTGTCGTGGGCACCAAGAGGAAGTTGAAGTTGAAGGCATATGTGCCAGTGAGTGAAGAGGAAGAATCCGTGGGGCCATCAGAGCGTCCCGTGAAAAGGGTCAGAGCAGATCGTAGCCCTAGTAAGGGGGGCGTTGAGTATCAAGGCAAAGGTGAGTGTCTGTTGGCATCTGCGGTTTTTACTAACTTGGAGTTTTTTTTTAGGAAAGTGTGGACAGTGCCGGGACAGACAGGGCCCAATGTTTTCCAGCGGAGGTGGGATGGTCTTGTGAGCATTGCAAGATTCGCAAGGCAAAATGTGTTTTTTCGGATGAGGTGGAGTCTGCGGCTCTTGAAGACATTGTCGAATTACTTCAAGGCCTTCATGGACAAATGGATGTGCTGGAGCAGAGAATGGAGAGGATGGAGGGCAAGTTGAGGACCATCGGAGGCCAGGGTGGACGATTTGGTGGATGATTTCCACCTGGGGGATGCGATTGAGTATCCTGGCAATTTTATTCCGTCGGCATCCTTGGATGAATGGGCAACTTCGAGTGCGGAGTTGGGGGACTTGCAGGGCGCCAACCCCGAGGCTCTCCATCGGGCCATGACCTTGCGATTGGATCAAGATGTAGCTCAAGTGTGGCATGCAAGAGTCACATCTGCGGAGTCCTTCAATGGTCGCGATCCTTTCGAGTTGGCCAATATGGAGCTATGGTGCAGAAGCCGCAGGCAGGAGGCTTTGGCAGCAGCTATTGCTGCGAGCCAGAAATTTCGGAAGGCTCATAAGGAGTTTTATCGCACCATGGGGCCATTGGTCAGAGTGGGCACTGTGGAAGGAGTTTTTGAAAGGCAGTGAGGAGTTTATCGTGGAGGATTCAGATGGGGAGATGGAGCCAGAGGAGGTCAGGGAGGAAATGAAGCTGGGCTCAGGGTTCTGTCGGTATTGCGGATCTGGATGAATTGGAGTATGAGGGGGAGAAACCCAAGGAATCTGTGGCCACCTGAAGATCCTGGCCTAGTAGTATACAGTTTTTTGATGTAGATAGATAGAGTACCATGCCTGAGGGCAAAAGTAAATAAATTTTCTTGATGCTTGAAATATAGTGACGAAGGAAGAGTTGAAGCCAAGAAATAGTCCGACAGATTCTGTTCCTGATTAGGAAGTGAATTTGCAATAGTTTTCCAGAATTGGATTTGAAATTGGGGAATCGGAATCTGATGGAGGCCGATGGGCAAGGAATCAAGAAGGGATAGGTATAGGCTTGGATGTAGCCTTGTGAATGGTGACCTTGGAGAGTGGTCCTGGTTTGTCTGAGTATCGACGGTGGAAGTCTTCAATGTAGTCTTCTGTGGAGAATTCGGTGGCGGGAATCCAAGCAAATTCTTCATCAGTACCTTCATAACCCAACCATTGAATGTGATAGAGAAGGGGGCATCGGAACCGACGGTTGAGTTTAGAATCGAGAATTTATGTGATTTCATACTGTTCTTCACCATCGACTTCAACTGGAGGTGGAGGTGGTTGGGTACAATTAGGAATGGTATTGGTTTCCACAGGTTCCAATTGAGAGACATGGAATACGGGATGAATGGAACTGGAGATCCACGGGAAGCTTGAGAGTGAAGGAATGGGATCCAGGCTGAGTGATGATATTGAATGGTCCAAGGAATTTCTCAGAGAATTTCGCAGTAGGGCAAGTAGTCCTGATGTGCTTAGCACTGAGGTAGACTTTATCACCTACTTTGAAATCTGGGGCCAGAGACCATCGCTTGTTGGCTTGGAATTTGTAGTGAGACTGGGCAAGAGTGATTTCATCGTGTAGGAATTGGTGAAGATCGTCAAGGTTGACTATGAAATCACGGGCCCGAGCGGAGGTGATATTGCATTCAGGGTATACCGTGATGTTAGGATGGTATCCCTTATTAGCGAAGAATGGAGAGATTCCGGTGGAGGCGTTAGGAGCATTGTTGTACGTGAATTCAGCAATGGGTAGTAAGGTATCCCAATTGTCTTGTTGGTAAGAACAATAGATACAAATGTACTGTTCAAGGGTTTGGTAAGCATGTTCAGTCTGTCCGTCCACTTCTGGGTGATAACCAGAAGTAAAGTGAAGCTCCATATCAAGGGCCTTTGCAAGGGTGCGAGTGAATTGGGAGACAAATTCGGAGCTGCGGTTGGAAGTAATGTGATTAGGAACACCGTGTTTGGAAAATACATGGGTAACGAATAGTTGGGTGAGTTCTGCAGAGTTAATGGTATCATGAGTGGGAATGAAAATGGCTTGTTTGCTTGCACAGTCAATGACGACCAGAATAGCGGTGAATCCATCGGACTCCAGAAGTTGTTCAATGAAATCCATGGAGATGGAATCCCATGGACGCTCTGGTACAGGCAAGGGTTTGAGTAAGCCAAAAGGGTGGTGTCTAGGTGTTTTGTTACAACCACAAGTAGTGCAGGATTTGACGTAGTGGCGAACAAATTCACAGCATTTGTGGCCAGGTATAATTCCAGTTGGACTAGTTCGAGTGTCCAATTTTGACCGAAATGACCTGCCAAGATATGGTCGTGATTGTTTTGTAGGACACAAAGATGGAGGTCTGCGGAGTCCGGGACATAAATGCGATTGTCAAGACGGAGTATTCCTGACTTGTCCACAGACCACCGGGAGGAATTGGAAGGGGAAGAAGCGAGATGAAAACCTTCGGTTGCCGTGGAATCTGCTGGCTGTGCTCATTTGATATCAGAATGTAACTGATCAACATCCATAATAGCACTAGCGCGGAGTATGGGACCTTCAAGAAAAGTAGTGCAGAGAGAAGCAGAGAGTTGTTCTTGAGTAAATACAGGACAGAAATTATGAGGATTGACTTGAGCATATTGACTATCCCCCTCTTTAGGGTAGATGTCCCATCGTCTAGTGAGTGTGTCCGGTTTCCCACCAAGTCTACTCGGTCAGAACTGGATTACTAGGTTGAACTGAGAAAGGTATTTGGACCAATGGACTTGTCGTCTGGTAAGGATCTTGGTAGTTAGAGAAATACTCAAGATTCTTATGGTCAGTAACGACGTCGATGGATTCCGCGGAGCCTTCAAGGTAATGATGCCAATATTTAAAGGCTTCAAAGATGGCTAGAAGCTCTTTATCATGGGTATCGTAGTTAAGCTCAGCTCCATGGAGACTGTGGGACAAGAAGGAAATAGGATGGATCTCACCATCCTCAAGGTAAATAGAGAGGATGGTGGCAATAGCATAGTCGGAAGCGTCGGTTTCCACGACAAGTTGATGGTCGGGAATCCAGTGGGTAAGGATAGGGGCATGAGTGAAAGCCTGTTTCAGCTCATTGAATGCGGCTAAGCACTTGTTGTCAAAATTCCATGGAATACCTTTGCATGTAAGAAGTGTTAAGGGCAACACAATCTCACTGTATTCATGGATAAAACGGTGGTAGAAATTAGTGAAACCAAGAAATGATTGGATATCTTTGACCTTCCATGGGACTAGGCCAGTCCACAATGGCTTTAACTTTGTCTTCAGCCATGCATAAGCCTTCAGGAGAGAGGATGTAGCCTAGATATTCCACAGGAATCCTGATGAAATTCGCATTTGGAACCTTTGCAGTAGAGCCCGTTGGCTCGGAGTCTGCGTAGGACCTCACGAATGTGTTTTCAGTGTTCCGCGGGGTCATCGGAGTAGATGAGGATATCGTCAAGGTAGACGACAACGGAAACGTCAAGCATATTGGAAAAGATGTCGTTGACAAAGCATTGGAAGGCCACTGGGAGCATTGGTAAGACCAAATGGCATAACATGCCATTCAAAAGAACCATAGCAGGTGCGGAATGCAGTTTTCCATTCATCTCCTTCGGCAATATGGACTAGATGGTAGGCGTGGCGGAGGTTGAGTTTAGTATACAAGCATGCGGAATGCAGTGGAGTCAAGAAGGTTGGAAATGAGTGGAAGTGGGTATCTGTCTTTTTTCGTGATCTTATTCAGACCACGGAAATTGACGCAGAGTCGGAGTTCACCAGTCTTCTTTTTGACAAAGAGTACTGGAGCTCCTGTGGGGAGAGCATGTAGGGGAAATAAAGCCATTGTGAACATTATCGTCAATAAATTCATGCAAGGCTTTGAGTTCGGATTCCGAGACGGAATAGATAGGACCAAGCGGAGGTGAAGTACCTTCCTCAAGGTTGATCTTGAGATCGTAAGGGCGATGCTCAGGGAGTTTCTTGGAGAGGGTGTCACTGAATACATCGGCGAAGTCATGATATTCGTCAGGCACTTCAGATAGATCTGGCAGAACCGTGGAAGCAGCCTGGCCACTAACACTTGGCAGAGAAGGTTGGAGTGTGAACTGTTGTGCACCCTCCTCTGCGCAAGCTCGTACGAAAGCAGCCACGGAAATAATAGAGATCTTGGGTGCTGCTGATGCAGCAAATGAGGGAATGGAAGGGTAGGAATAGATAGGCTCATAAGGCAGGTGGAGTTCATCAGGATCTCGAAGGAGGTTTGGAGGATGGGACAGGACCTGAAGGGTCCGTGCGAGCTGAGACCAGAGGGTCAGCAGCCTCAGGAATGTCTGAGGCAAGACCAGAAGGGTCTATGCGAGCTTGGACTGAAGCACCAGAAGCCGCGAAGGAAGACGCATCAGATAACTTTGAACGGAAAGTGATACTGTGTTCTACCCAGTCAATCAACGGATTGTAGTGGGAGAGCCAGTTGTATTCCAGGACAATATTACAGGATGAATTGAGACATGTGACGTAGAAGTCGATGGGAATAATATCTCCTGATGGAAATCGTACGGAGAGAGTAATGGATTGGGAAATGTGAGATCCGGCGGAGCTGTCAAGAAGCCAAAGTTGGACAGGAGGAATGGATTTGGTAGGGAGATCATGGTCCTCAACAAATTTTGAGTCAACGAAACAATGACTAGAACCAGAATCAATGAGTGCTAGAAAACAAAGGATGATAGATATGGAACTACCATCGGGCTCCGATCCAGAGCTGACTTCAGAAGACAAGGATACAATGAGTGAATGGTTGGCAAGAGCAGCAGCATTGAGGGTGATGATCTCCATGGTGCAATGACAGTCAACGCAACCCTGTCCTTGCACAGAGGAAGCAGGGCTGCTCTCTATTTTTCCGACTCCGATGGAGTCGAATCAGTAGATGCAGGAGGTTCAGAAACCTCAGCAGCACAGCCATGGGTGGAAGCCACAGCCTTGCGCTTGTTGCAGTCCTCGGTCTTGTGCTTGCTACCACAGAACATGCAAAGGTTGTTCATGCAGCGGCATTCCTTTTCCTCAGGTGTGAGCTTGCCAGTCCTTGCCTAGCTTGTCAGCATAGGGTTTCTTGGCAGTGCCAGAAGAATTGGAGGAAGCGGATGAAGGGGAACCCGTGGAGCCTGAGTTAGAGGACCTTGGCACCATGGAATTGTACAAAGAGCTTGAGTTAAAACCTGAACCCTTAGGTTTGGAAGAGGAGGAGGTGGATGAGGGTTTATCACGGTTTTCGCACACAATTTCGGTCTTCCGAGTCCAATACTGCAGCATCGAGTTCCTGTGCTAGAGTCCGCATGTCATGGAGGTTATTAGGTTTACCATGGTGAGCCATATCATCCTTAATCCAGGTACAAAGTCTGCGGTAGAAAGCATGGCAGAGGGAATTGTCACCATAGCCTATGACAGCAGCATGCTGGTTGAACCGGACTATATACTTCATAATCCGGTCTCTGTCGTGCATGCGAAGATTTTCAAGTTCATCTTCAGCATCTCTGATGGCGTCAAATGGACCAAAGTTAGTCCGGAGTTCCGAAAGGAAAGCAGCATAGGAGTATGCCCAAGCAGGAGGGTTGGTGTGGTTGGGATTGAGGATATCTGGTTTGAACCAGTTGAGGGCCACACCGGAGAGGAAGGAGATGGCATAGTTGACTTTAGCAGGTTTCCACGTGGAAAGCGTCTGGCTTGTCATTAAAGTTCAACTGGAGGGAAACTGATGAATGCCTTCAATTTCTGTGGGTCTGAGCCATCGAAGACATCAGGTTCCTTGACTTTGGTATGGACTGGCCATGGGGTAGGGTTGTTTACCTGATTGCTGAGCCCTCGGAGGAGATTTATGAAGTCAAGCATCAGGCGGGCGTCATTATTGTTAGGAGTAGGGGGATTACCACCAGGTCCGCTGGGTCCGCCAGGTCCTCTGGGGCCGCCTGGATTAGGTGGACCACCAGAAGGGTGATTGGGACCCCGTGACTGGTGCTGGTTGCGATTGCTAGGGGTGTTGGGTTTGTCATCAGAGTTGTCATCATTGTCACCGTTGTCTCCTTCATCAACAGGGAAGAGAGACTTAGGTCGAGTGACCGGAGTCCGCAGAGGGTCGTTCCGATATTCGCCCCAGCCATTGGAAACAGCATGGTCAGCGACAAACGGATTTGGAGTCGTGGTATCCAATTGACAAGCAGTAAAACCGCTGTGCATGTAGGTTTCCCTACGGGAGTGATGGGAGGTAGCGGAGTCCATGCCAAAGAGATTAGAATCTCCTTTGGACACGGAGGCAGGAATATTGTTCATGGTGAAACGAGGTGGGATCGTGTCCGAGGTGGACTGTTCAGTATGGGGTGGTTGTGTGGTTGTGCTAGACATGCCTAAAAATTTCGACTCAAGGGTTTGAGTTCAAATATACTGTTAGGATTGTGCCAATAGAAGAGAGAATGAATGCATGCCGACGGTGTCCATGGGGTGCATGGGCTTGGTGAAGCTATTAGCAACGTCACCCTTGGGTTGAAGCCCTAAGATAGATTATGGACAGAGTCCACGGGATGAGGACGAGTAGGATCAAGATGAAGTCAATGGAGTCAGAATCCGTGGACTTGTAGCAAGAGATAGATTAGGCTTGAAGGCCAAAGTGAGAACAAGAGTAATGGGCTAAACCAAGTTGATATTTGAACTGAGGTATGTACAAGTAATTCTACAGTTTATATACTAGAGCGGAGTCCGTAGATCGGACTCTAGAATGTTATGGATGTGGCTAGAAGATAATAAGTCTGGAATATTCTGTATCTAGAGGGGTCGAGGATTCCGTGAAATCTGATATAACACCTACTTGGTACCGTAATGGATTCTAGGTGTGATAAATGAATATGTGAAATTAGTAGGTGAAATAGAGATGAGATATGAAATAGAAACCAGGGATCGGAATCCGACGGGATCTGATAAGTAGGTTGGAGCTATTGGAGTTGGCTAAGGTTGATGTCCATCAGGGTCCACAGCATGCTCGTTACAGGATGGACCCGAGAACACAACTTGTGGGTACGAGACACAGAGATGGAGAATGCACAGGAAGTGATCCAAGATTATGAAGACAAGATCCAGCAAGCAGGACAAGTCGACATAGCCAAAATCGTAACCAACAATCCTGCAAAAGCCGTCACCATGATCCTCCACCATGAGTATCGCGACAGTATTGTATACTACAAGGCCCAACGACAGGACAGACTTCAAAAATGGGTAAAAAAACCCCAACAATGACCTGTGGAAGGACCTTATAGACAAGTATTGGAATAATGAACTTTCACACCAACTTGATGCCCCCGAGGATGAACCATGACAATCAGGATGATTGTCTTAATGAGGGGGTAATGTTACGATTTTCCTGCTTATCTTATCTTATCAAGTGCTTATCACTATCTCATCTTATCTCAAGCACTTGCTCACGATTACCATGACTATAACGGACGTTCTCAATGATTGTACTATGGCATGCAACTATCACCTGATTACCTCATTGTTCTCTATTGTTCTCCGAACAACAACCACGGTTATCGTTCTATTCTTAGTACCCTAGCTTTCCTATATAAGTAGTGTAGCTCTCACTGTATATCCCCAGCTTCGAGCTAAAGTTTATCTATACCCCACTTTACTCTCACAACAGAACTCGACTAAGAACTTAGTCCCTCTTCGCTGAGCTATAGATCCTGAAAGTCATTCTTCCAGTGATTGTCCAAATGTGAGACAGCCAAAGTCTAGACTCATCTATAGTCACGTGAAGTCCAGGTCTAACAACCATAGCCTGGTATGCATCCTCTTCAATGCTTCTGTTGGCATACAACACCGACAGATCATCAACATCAATGCCCTCAGGAGTCGGTGGTGCCTTGTAAAGTTCAAGCATCTTTGATGGTCAGTAGGCATTGGACATTGTAATTGTCAGTGAGGAGGGACTTAGAAAATTTTGATGGTGGTGATATCAAGTTAAGAGGTGAAAAATCATGTGATATCCCAGCACCAAATTCCACATGTCACACTCGGTCATCAGGATCAGTGCTCTTGAGGGCAAGAATGCTAAGGGGGGATACTGTAACAAGCATGCCATGGACTCCGACAGACATCAACCTTAGCCAACTCCAATAGCCAGCCTACTTGTCGGATCCTGTCAGATTTCAGTTTCTATTTCATATCTCATTTCTATTTCACCTACTAATTTCACATATTCATTTATCACACCTAGAATCCATTATGGTACCAAGTAGGTGTTATATCAGATTCCACAGAATCCTCAACTCCTCTAGATACAGAATATTCCAGACTTATTATTTCTAGCCATGTCCATAATATTCTAGAGTCCAATCCATGGACTCTGCTCTAGTATATAAACTGTAGAATTACTTGTACATACCTCAGTTCAAATATCAACTTGGTTTAGCCCAATACTCTCATTCTCACTTTGGCCTTCAAGCCTAATCTATCTCTTACTACAAGTCCATGGATTCTGACTCCATTGACTTCATCTTGATCTTACTTGTCTTCATCCCATGGACTCCATCCATAATCCGTCTTAGGGCTTCAACCCAAGGGTGACATTGCTAATAGCTTCACCAAGCCCACATGCACTCCATGGATCCTGTCAGCGTGCATTTATCTTCTCTTCTATTGGCATGATCCTAACAAGGTGTTATATCAGAGTCCACAGAATCTTCAACTCCTCTAGATACAGAATATTCCAGACTAATTATCTTCTAGCTACATCCATACTCTTCTAGCCTCTGATCCCTCAGACTCTGCTTTATTATATAAACTGTAGAACTACTCATACATACTTCAGTTTGAATATCAACTTGGTTTAGCCCAATACTCTCTTCCTCACTCTCTGGCCTTCAAGCCTAACTCCCTCTCTTACTATAAGTCTGTGGATTCTGACTCCATTGACTTCATCTTAATCTTACTCATCTTCATCCCATGGACTCTGTCTGTAATCTATCTTAGGGCTTCAACCCAAGGGTGATGTTGCTAATAGCTTCGCCAAGCCCACATGCACTCCACAGATCCTGTTGGCATGCATTCATCTTTCTCTTCTATTGGCAGGATCCTAACAGTAGGTCCAATGCTGGTGCACAAAATTATTTAATCAACCCACTGTCTTTTAATTTGGTATTAGGATCCCCTTGCCAAGGTCAGCAGTGACAAAGAAGGCTGAGTCATGGGAAACTCATCATCAAAAAAGAATGGGGTAAAACTACACAGGTTGCAGCCTGCACAGGTGAGTCATGCCATGAATTGGTTGTCCTGGTCATGGTGATTCCATAGTGTCGTCAAGATTTGGGTTTTGCAGTAAGTATATATGCGTAGAGGCGTACATAAACATGAATGAGACTTAGTCATATATGGAATAAGTACTGCAGTGAAGGTATACCGGCTAACAGAACTCCAAATCGTTATGGAAAGTCATCCATTAGTTGTGACTGAAACTCCTCTGCAGAACTCAAGTACATTCAGAACCCTGACCATGTAACAAACATAGTTTCAAGGCCGGATTCAATGTAGCAGGCTCTGCCCATGATGTGGGCCTTGCAAGTGTTATACATCTAATGGCTACGCCATCTGCCTGCTAGCTTATCAGTGCAAACACGAACCACTTTTGACTCTTACTAAAAACTTTTGGAAGTCAAAAAAAATGGAATCCGCATTGCATACTAAAAAGAAAAACATTGAAAAAGCGACAGAAAAGACTCTTACAAACAAGAAGCATATCCAAATCCTTACCACCGAGCGCGATCTACATCCACTGAGCTCTATCCCAACCGGGATCTTGGAGGAAAGCACATAACACTTTGCTACCCGTTTGTAGCAGCGGATGTCCAGCGACTACGCTCAAGAACCTAAATTAAGAGATAATTGGCATAGAGCGGTCAGACGGTTTCCGAAAGCGCACCTCTCGAGACCTTCTCTTCGTCCCTCAATGACCTCCTCACTAAATCGATTAGTGAACACCTTGCCGGGAAGCGGCGGAATGTTCACGCGTGTGCTCTCCCGTTCCAGTATATCTCTGAATGCCTCAAAGTCGCTGTATCTTCGTCGGACTAAACTGTGCCGCAGTTTGAACGCCGGTATGTTAGTCTTGCGGGCAGCAGCTGAGATTAGCTGGATGCGACAAGAATGATGAACACAAACATACCTTGCAGACTATCTCGTAGTCAGTATACATCTTTCTTCCAAAGCCATGTGTCTGCGGATTACGAACCTCGATTTCGAGGAAGCTTTCCGGGACGCTATACATTTCTTCTATCTGCAAGTCACGTCAGCACAGGGCGACGAATTGAAGGGAAAGACTGACAGTCTGCTCACGCCCTGGAATACGGGTGTCCTCAAAGGCGCTGCTGCGGGCAAAGGGAGATACGGTCGTCATTGTGGATGAAGTAAACAGAGAGCAGTCGGCGATGATGTGTGGTATTCAGACTCCGCCTAAACTGGCTCACCCGGTGCTACTATTGACGGTCGCTCTGCCGGTCGACTGTACTCTTTCTTCCTAGCCGTCCATGGCGTTACCTCCCATGGATGAGGGCAAGCACCTCAGCGAGGCCCTCAACACCGTAAAAATCCAGTTTCAGCAGATGAAGCGTAACCTGGTACATCCGCAGTCGCTTCTCGATACCTCCTACTCTACTGACACTCGTCGCCGCCTATACAGGAGTTGGATCAGCTCATGGACGCGTTGAAGAGCGCCAGTTTGATGCTTGCTGAGCTTAGGACGTCGTCGCTCTCACCCAAGCAGTACTACGAACTCTGTACGTAGCCGACGCGACTAGTATCCTTTTTATTCAACCTTCTCCCAAGATATGGCTGTTTTCGATGCGCTGCGACATCTCACCAACTATTTGTACGATGCTCACACACAAGGCCGTCACCACCTTGCCGACCTTTACGAGCTGGTCCAGTACGCTGGCAACATCATTCCCCGTCTTTACCTCATGATTACCGTCGGTGCCGTGTACATGTCTATTCCCGATGCTCCAGTCAAGGAAATCATGAAGGATATGATGGAAATGTCCCGAGGAGTCCTCCATCCAATTCGAGGATTATTTCTCAGACATTATCTCAGCGGACAGACCAGAGACTATCTGCCGGTTGGTGTTGAAGAAGGGTCAGTCATTCTCGTTCTTCGTCGGTCTTAGCATTTATCTTCGTGTCATGCACTTAGCCCTGCTGGAAGTCTACAAGATACCATTTCATTTGTCCTCACCAACTTCATTGAAATGAACAAGCTATGGGTTCGCTTGCAGCATCAAGGACATTCGCGAGATCGCGAGAAGCGCGAAATGGAACGGCGCGAATTACGAATCCTTGTTGGCACAAACCTCGTTCGGCTTAGCCAACTTGAAGGCGTTGACCTTGAGATGTACGAGCGCCTTATCCTTCCGGGTATCCTCGAACAAGTCGTAAACTGCAAGGACGTTATCGCTCAGGAGTATCTAATGGAGGTCGTCATTCAGGTGTTCACTGACGAATTCCACCTTCACACCCTTGGTCCTTTCCTCTCAGCCACCGCCCAGTTGCACCCTAAGGTTAATATCAAATCCATCGTAATTGCTCTTATCGATCGTCTGGCAGCTTATGCTGCGCGGGAAGCAGAGAGCGAAGACCCGGAGGAAACAAAGCGGCAAGAGGAGGCCGCTGCTCGGCGTTTGGCGGAAAAGGTTAAACTGCAGAAAGCCAAAAGTCGAGAGAATGGTTCTGTATCATCTTCGTCTGTGGAGGACAACACATGGGGAGCACCCACCTCGCCGACAACGGCCAGCGCTTCGGAAACGGAAAAGACGCCGGTTAATGGGTCCAGTCACGAGCGAAAGGGCAAAGACAAGGAGGGATCACCAGTGCGGAAGTTCAGAGGGGTCCCGGAGGACGTTCAGCTTTTTGAGGTCTTCTGGAAACAGGTCGTAGAGCTCATCAAGGCGCGGCCGGATCTCTCTATTCAGGACATCACGGCGTTGTTCGTTTCTTTGACGAATCTTTCTCTCAGTTGCTATCCAGACAGACTAGAATATGTTGACCAGGTGCTTGGTTACGCCGCCGAGAAGATCAGGGAATATTCTGAAAGCCCTGATTTGCACGCCCAACAGACTACCTCTAATCTGGCCGCACTTTTGGTCGCACCCATCAACTCTTACCAGTCCGTTCTCACATTACTGGCTATCCCAAACTATGCGCCCTTGTTAACGAAGCAGCTCTTTTCTACGCGCCGATCAATAGCTCATTCCATTATATCGTCCGTGTTAAAGAACGAAACTGTTGTTGAAACGCCGGAAGACGTGGATGGGGTATTGGAACTGTGTCACGTTCTCATCAAGGACCAGTCGGATGCTGCAGGGGGCGTTAGTGTCAACGGCTCACAGTCCAATCTAAAAGATGTCCGAAGACAAGGGCCGTATTCTATGGAACGTGAGGAAATGGCCGAGGAACAGGGATGGGTTGCGCGCATGGTGCATTTATTCCGAGCAGATTCACTGAGTGTTCAATTTGAAGTGAGCGGCATCAATATTGTGCCATTCTCACTGACATGGCTGGTCTAGTTACTTCAAATGGCCCGGAAACATTTCGATGCCGGCGGTGAACGGATGCGATTCACTTTCCCTGCTCTAATAACATCATCAATAAAATTATGCAGACGGTATAAGAACAGGGAGCATCTGGTAAGCTCATTGTCCGTCGAAGTCGCTGACGGCTAAGTAATCTGGGAACAGGAAGACGATTGGGAAGCACAAGTTTCCTCAATTCTTAAATTCGTTCGACAGCTAACGTCGATTCTCGCAACACAAGTGGATGCGCCAAGCATTGCTCTGCGATTATTCCTACTGTCGGCCCAGATTGCTGATGAATGTGGGTTTGAGGACTTGACGTATGACCTTTACGTTCAGGCGTTCAGTGTGTACGAAGACAATATATCGGACTCCAGAGCGCAACTTCAGGCTATAACACTCATTATTGGGACGTTGTCCGGCGCCAAGGTATTCGGGACAGATAACTACGATACGCTGATCACAAAAGCGGCCTTGCACGGAGCCAAATTACTGAAGAAGAGCCACCAGGCGACGGCTGTTGGATTGGCTAGTCACCTATGGTGGCAGGACCTCCCTACACCGTCGGAGACGGCTGACGACGAAACAAAAACAGAAGTCACCGAGAAATCGAAAGAGGATGGTGGTGAGAGTACTGCCAAAGCTGTAAGTGTGGCGTTGTTGTGGAATATCTATGCTTATCATTCATTTCAAGTATCCGCACCGCGATAGTAAGCGTGTGCTTGAATGTCTACAGAAAGCCCTCCGTATCGCAAACTCTGCCATCGAGGAGATCGTGACGGTCCAATTATACTGTGACACACTCGATCATTATCTTTATTATCTCTACCATAATGCCCCAGCAGTACATTTCCTTTTGTCATTGCGCCCGCAGACACTGACTTGTTTCAACAGGTCGCTCCGAAGTTTATCAATAGCTTGGTTGAGCTAATTTCCACGAGTATTGGAAACATCTCGTCACCCGATGTACATCCTTCTCAGCGCGCACCTCCCGGTCTTCTGGAGGGAGTGCAAACGCCTGATATGATTACACGGCATTTCCGAAATACTCTTATTCATATCCAGACCAGGAAAGATGCGGCACCGGAGGGACCGTGGGGAGAAGTAGATGTCATTGGTGCTATGCTGAAGATGGGTCTGGGACGATGATGAAGATTTGCGTAGTGTGGTGCTCGATTATTTTATATTGTACATGGCATTTTGCCTTCCTCTCTTTAGTATTGCTTTCAACTGGATCTGGATCTGTCGGTATACCAATTATGTAAGCTCCTTTGCACATTTTTTCGGATCGTCCTGCCGGAATGCAACTGGATGTCTACCGTAACTCTCATGCCTATACGCCTTGCTAGCGACAGTCTCGCGCAAAAATACCGAAAAAACAACCACAAGGCTGCTTCCCGGCAGGCCGTACAATGGATGGACGTCAGTGACGATGAAGACCGGCCCCGGAAGACACCTCTCAAGGTTCATGGCGTCCTGCCCAATGGACCGCAGACGAATGGGAGAAAACGCCATCGAGCGTCGCAGAATGGATGCGCTACTAGCTCGCCGTCAACCACCATACAAGAACAGAAAAACAGTTTGCCCATCGCCAAAGGTGCGCCTTTACTCACTCCCTTCTTCTATGCTCACACGGACTCCCTGTGCAGGCAAAGCTGCTATCATAGAAGAAATTCGCAACAACGGCGTAACTGTACTGATTGGAGAGACTGGATCTGGAAAAACTACCCGTAAGTCGGTCAATGGGTTGCGCCTTCCCCATCTCATCGTACTCAGAGGTCCCCCAGTATATCCTGGAATCTGGTTTGGCAGGAGATGGGCTGATTGCCGTAACCCAGCCGCGAAGAGTTGCTGCTACATCTCTTGCCACCCGCGTGGCGCTGGAGCAGAACACCACCGTCGGAAGGCTGGTTGGATACTCCGTTCGTTTCGACGAACGTTCGAGCCCCTCTACGCGTATCAAGTATCTCACAGATGGCATGATTGTTCGGGAGCTGTTGGCGGACCCTCTTCTCACCAGATATAGCGTCGTGATTGTTGACGAGGCTCACGAAAGAACCCTCAGAACCGATCTGCTGCTCAGTCACCTCAAGTCTATCCAAAAGCAGCGCGTCTCATCTCCTAACAGCAAAGGGAAAGGAAAGGAGAGAGAAACCTCAGGCAATAAGCTTAAAATCGTCATTATGAGCGCGACACTGGACGCAGAAAAGTTCAGCAAGTACTTTGCGGAGTGAGTGGTGTTCATACTCTTCATTTCCCGTATATTCGTTGAATTATTTCAATCAGAGCCAAAATATTGTACGTGAAAGGGCGTCAGCATCCTGTGAAGATCTATCACTCTGCCACGGATCAGATGGACTATCTCGATGCAGCTTTGCGAACGTTTTTTCAGATTCATATGGACCAACCTCCAGGAGATGTTCTCGTGTTTTTGCCGGGTACTTATCGTTCAATCTTGGTCCTCGTGTACATATATACAAATCCATCTCCGCAGGCCAGGAAGACATTGAAAGTCTTGAAAAATCAATACAGTCCTTAAATCGAAGATTACCACCTGGTCGAATGGAGGTAAGTCGTCCGCTCAGCGACTCATAACTTGGGTATCCTAAAATGTGCTTTTATCTTTAGGTTCTTGTCTGTTCCATGTACGCTGCACAAGCACCTGGACAGAATGCAAAAGCGTTTTCTCCTTCGCCGGCGAATACCCGCAAGTGTATACTTGCGACGAATATTGCTGAAACGTCTATTACAATACCTGGTGTGAAGTATGTCATTGATACAGGAAAATGCAAGGAAAAGCGATACCTAACGGGTGACACTGGTGGAGGTGTGTAACTATCTGTTGAAAGTACGACAGTGGTGAATTGTAGTACAGGTCTTGACACCCTTCTCACAAGGGACATTACTCAATCTTCAGCCATGCAGCGAACCGGGCGCGCCGGGCGAGAAGTAAGTTAACAGTCACCATTTGGCACACTCAGACCCCTTATTCCACGGTCAACAGGGGACAGGACACTGTTATCGATTATATACGGAAGCCTCGTTTAAAAATATGCCGCTGTCTGCGGAGCCCGAGATATTACGATGCGGACTTACCTCGAGTCTTCTCCAGCTTCGATGCATAGGACAAGAGTTGGAGAGCCTGGACCTGATGGATAGGCCTGACGAGGATTCAAGTAAGTGTGTCTATGACATATTTTTACTGTTACTGACGTCTCGCAAGTCAAAGCCGCGTTCAAGACACTGTTCATTATTGACGGCATCGACAAGAAGAAAGAGCTTACTCAAATTGGACGACGCATGGCTGCCTTTCCGCTGGAGCCTATCCACGCCCGTGCCATCCTTGCTTCAAAGGATTATGGCTGTACATCCGAAATCCTCTCCATCATTTCTATCCTCTCCGCGTCCTCAAAGCTCTACATTGACAATTCCGAACAACGGGAAACGATCATAGACTCGCGACGGAAGTTTCGACATCCAAGCGGGGACCACCTTACGCTCCTTAATATCGCACACGCCTATGATGAGATTTCTGCATCTGAAAACAAGATCTCTAGGAAGGAGTGGTGCAAGAGACAATTCCTAAACGAGAGGACCTTGCTTGAGGCGAAGGAGATCAGAGCGCAACTCAAGCAAGTATGTGTACGAGTAGACATGGATCCAAACGCGTCGTGTGGCGACGAGGAACCGATTTTGAAGAGTCTAGGACACGGCCTTGTACAAAACTCGGCATTTCTACAACCAGATGGCTCCTATAAGCAGACGATGGGTCCATCGGTCAGTTGTCCGGAACATCTCTTGACCAAACTCACCATGATATCAGATTGTAAAAATTCATCCTGGCTCTTCCATGTTCGAAAAAAAGGTTCCTGCATTGATTTATGATGAGCTTGCAAGTCCGTTTTTCTTGCTTCTCCTCCGATGACTAAAGATTCCCAGATTTTTACCAATCATGTGTACGCCCGAGGAGTGTCCTCTATACCCAAGGAATTCTTTCAAACATTGGGCGCGCTCAATCAACGTGGCGCATAATCCATTCGAGCTAGATGTGAATTAATGTTTGCTATCCAGATTATCCCTATAGACAGACTAACTATAATGATGAGATTACATTACACCTGGAAGAAAGTACAGGAAACTAAGAATGAACCTACCGGTTTAAATACTGGGTAATAAATCAACGAACAAAAGAATTACGAAGGTTGAGCTGGGGGTAAAAGGCACTAATCTAGATGACTACATTCGCTGGAGATTACTTCTTTCCAAGGGTCAGGCTCCTCATACTCTCCTCCAGTAACGAGCACGCATCCTTCGGTTCATTCTTAACATCTGTCATCCTCTTCATTGCTCCCATTTCTTTCCGAGCAACCTTCTGGTCCTCAACATCAACAACCTTCACGACAGCCTTACCCTCAAGGACCCTTCTAACCTTGTCAGCTGACAATGAGGTATTGCCTGGTGAGGATCCACCGGAGAAGGCATCCCAGAACGCACTTCCGAGGCGTTTCAACAAGGTTTGACTGGCCAAAGCAGCAATCATGGCTTGCTGCTGTTGCTCATTTTCTCTCCGCTGATCTTTGGGTGCTGGTGCTGGTATTCTGGTAGAAGGCGAGCTGGAAGGGTGATGCTTTCCGGCCAGAAGTGTGCTCAGCGTATTTCCCAACATTGGGAGCGACGACCTGTCCTGCGGCGAGGGTAAGTTCGCCTTGTTCGACGCTTGGAAGAATTTGGGGCCCAAAGACGATGCAAGTCCATGGAGAGGCGTGGAGCTGGAGTATGGAGAACCTGTGAGATAAGGGAGAGAAGGATTCGTGAACGGTGATGGAGAAAAAAGAGGATTCGGTGTAGGGGGGGACGAAGGCGCTGAGGGAGGAGAGGACGGCGAATGCTGAGTTTGCTGAGAAGCCATTTTGGTCCACAGTTGCATGCGATATCTGTGAGGAACCATGTAAACATTGACATGATCAAATGAGATACTGAAAAATAGAGACTGACGAATCAAGACTTTTCAAAGTAAACAAATGACCATCAGCGAAGCCATCAAAGCCACCAAGCGTTCCGGAAACTTGAGTCTTGGATTTATTCTCACCGTTGAGGGCGGGGTTGATATTCTCTTGCAGCCTACTACGAGCCGCCTCAGGAATGAGTACTGTATGCACAGGCGTGATGCCGCCACCCATTCTAGATACCCCACCCCAAAAGCTCCCTGAATGCGTCGACGCAAGGTCCTTCTGGGTGTTCGGTGTAATGAGCGAAGGAGACGACGTGGAAGAAGTGGCTGGTGACGGTAGAGCAGAAATAGGCCCAGGTGGCGGAAGGTTGAGGACGGGAATGTCGTCTAGGGTAAGCTCGGTGGATCGGCCTTCCAGAAGAACTTTCTTCAATGCAGATATTTCTTGACGGAGAGCATTGTTTTCCGACTGGGAGGATCCCAACTCTGTCCGTATCGCTTGAAGAAGTCTGTCCCGCTCCGCAATATCAAGTTCAAGAGTAGAGATGTACTCTATCGGAAAAGGTGAGCGTTAGCGTACAAGAAGGAGAAATAAACAAACCCTTTCTTCGAACACGGAAGTTTCTGGCACTGATCTTGTTGCGCAACTGACGCTTCTCCTTGCTGGACATCTTGGCATACACCTCCGGAGGTGGCCGCCAATCAGCAGGAAAGTCGTCGTCGTCCATGTTCTCATTCTCCTTGAAGGATGATGTAGGGCTGACAGCCTTGGAAGTCGAAGGCGATGGGTGTGTTGAGGAAGACTTCTTTACGATGCCCCCACTCTGCACGGTGCCCTTGCGTGCCTTGCCATGACCGCCAACTTTGATAGGCGCAATGGTGACGGCCTTTGTGTCTGGTTGCTCCTGCTCCTCCTCGTCTGTTTCATCCATGTTACTGGATGGTGTAGTCATAGTCATGAGTTGTGGATCGATGGCGAACGTGGCTTGCATGTCATTTGTGCTGAACGCGCTGACAAAATCATACGGAGCCGAGGACGTTGGGAATGGCTCCACAAGTTTCATTTCATCTTCGAGGAAATTGAAGAAATTGTTGGAGTTGGGAGAGTCGTATATCTCAGGAAATGAAGTCGGAAGCGAGGACTGCGGAGGAGTCAAGAGGGACTGAAACGGGGATTGGGGCGACGAAGCTCGAGACGAGGACGACGCGGCTGACGATGAGGACGGCATACCGGGCGTGAATAGGTCGGTGTTGAGATATTCAGAAAGATCCGTAGAAGAAAAGGAGAAGGGAGATACTGGATTGTCGACCAACATGGCTGTCGAGAGTAAGGAGCATTCCTGACACAGCTTGCCTTGTACACCTAACCTCTGCCGTTTCCCACGCTCTATTTCACGGCACCGACAGAGGGAAAATGACTAATATATGCGAACATGACATGAAAGCAATGACGTGATCGTTATCTACTGGCTACATTTATTGTGTTCGTCCGAGATAATCCTGCCAGAGGTCATCTACAAATTTTTTATCCGTCTGAAGACAAAGGTTAGCATGCACCCATCCGCCGAAGCCATACGACACACTTACATGAATCAAAGTCAGCACCTCCCGCATGAACTCGTTCCTGTCTGCATGTCGTCCAGGGATAACAGCGCCCAGGATGCTCTCCTTCACTGCAACCGAATCTAACCCCGTAGCTGGAGTCTTTCCATTCACCTTCATCGACCCATTGATAGTCATCTTTGGAACAGACGTCGCTTTCGCTGTCTTCGGGGCACTCCTTATCTCTGCAGACGGAGGTGGGGATGGTGAAAGTGACGGTGACGCTGGCACAGCCGGTGGTAAAGTGACTGGAACATCCCAGCTACGTTCAATGGCGTCTCTCTGCTCTCTACCATTGACCTTCCCTTTCTTCTTCTGATTGTTATGTCCGGTTCTCTTCTTGGCATTCATCTCAGCCTCCCTAAACGCATCTGCATCACTCAATGCACTTGTGTCTTCGAAATCCAGCTCGAGAATTTCCTCCTCCTGGTCTTCGTCAATTGGTGCTCTTGGATAAGGCCAAAGACTTGAATCTGGTTCATCAAATGGCACTAGACGTCTTCCATTACTGTTACCATTCAGAGGGACCACGTCTGCATGAACCGGAGGTGGTGTAGGAGCGACCCCAGACTGCAACGTTGGAAGTACACGTTGTACTGTAGTATCTGACCAAGATGACTTCATTGGTGGGGGGTATACATGGCTTGCCGCTGCGGGAGGCATGGATCCCAACCGTGGTAGTGGGGCACGGGGCGTTACATCCCCGTTCACCCGCTCATGACTGCTTGATCCCAGGAGGCCAGTGGGAAATTCCCTGCTCAGCAACGGTCGTCCTGCACTGGCACCTGCCGCTTGCAGCTCCATGTCCAGCTCCGCCTCTAGATCCAGCACAGTGCTCGATTCCGAATATCCTGCATCGGAACAGTCTCCCTCACGAGAGCTTGGATGTGAGCGCGAATTACTGCTATGAGAAGTCGAAGTTGATATAGACGTCGCTGCTGAGTTTGTCCGAGAAGGTGGTAGGCCTAAAAGGGTAGAAATAACGTCTTGGTTTAAGATCTGAGGTAATGAAGTAGTGGTGGGAATGGGTGAGTGAATGATAGATTCCGTTACCGAAGACGGGCGTATCGTGGCTGTGACTGACGAGACTGAAGCGGATAGTGGGACAGAACCATTAGAAGCGGGTGCAGGATTTGCCGATGCGAATATCGAATCCAGTAATGGGATGCCGGTCGTGCCTGTCGCCTGGACGGGAGTATCCTGGCCTCCACTCAAGGCTGCAAACAATGAGTCGACGGTGAGTTTTGAGGAACTGCCAGATGGAGTCGTGGTTGGAGACGTCATACGCAAAGGTGAAGGTGAAGGCGGTTTCTGAGCGCCAAGCTTGGCTAGTAATGAGTTGAAGGCGGGAGTGCCATGGGCATCATCACTGGTGGATTTATTTGACCCGGCGCTTGAAGTAGGGGCTGGCTGGGACTCTGGAGATTGTTCAGCTAATCACGAGAGATAATCGACCCAAAAGGCTGACCTTGTGCAGGAGAGGCTGTTGTAGTGCGTAGGTGTGGATTAGGTGGAGGTGGGTTGTTGGGGCCATATCGGAACTCTTCAGGATATGGCTCGTTTGCTTTGATATATTTATGCAGACTGCAGTGGCATCAGAAGGAAATACGATGTTGCAGACAAAATACTGTACCGTTTCATGACGTCGCTTAGAGGCTCCCGGGCGTCAGTATTAAACATCCAAAGTCCAACTGTCTTGGTGCCATTGATGCTCTTGTGTTGGATCGTGTCTGGAGGTGCTGGGAGACAGTAGACATCATCGAATTTGTCTGGATGCTGTATGGAATGCTGCTCTTCTGCACGAGTTATTCTTTCAGACGTATACTCAGGATAAGACTGAAGCATAAGGTAACTCCCATGCAAGCCCATATCGTCCTCTGGATGGATCCGTTGGATATAGTCATCCATCCCCATGCGGTTGAGAATGTAGAATCCATAAGGTGGGTATGATTCTCTGTTTGCATATAAGAGCTATTCACACGAAAGGAACAAAGTCGACATACCTTTCATAGAGAAACATACTGCCTTCATATCCCAACTTCTCCCACTTGGATCCGTTGTGATGATAGACGCAGACATGGCTAAACTGATCAAATATCGTCGTTATTGAGGGATCTCTCCGCCGTAGGACTTTGAGATTATGGTTGTATCTGGACATTGGGGACATTCCGAGGTTCGGTTTCGCTTGTGGCGGGGGTGGCGGGGGTGTAGGATCGGAAGGTTGAGGACGTATGCGCGGGTTTTTCTGTACCCTTGGGGGGCCTGACCTGCCATTTTTCGAGGTGCCAGCGGTGTGGATGGATGGCGCTCGCCGGTGTGTCATTGCAAGAGGAAAGTGGAGGACGTCACGTTGAGTGACAGTTGTCACACAGCCACCACCGCCATCCGCCCCGCTCCCGCCACTCGGACCGTGATAGTCAAATTGAACTGACTATTTGCTGTCTATATATAAAACATATCTATATATCTGCATTACATGTTTAAACTTCTTCACACCATTTACGGGCACTTTGGAACAATCTGAACCAAGGCCCGCTTCCGTGCCACTCCTTCTTGAACGACGCAGGGTACCAGCTGTTACTTTCCAAAGCTACCACTCGCTCGGGATGCGGCATAAGCGCAAGGACTCTTCCATCCGGCGTTTGGACTCCAGTGATGCCCCCAGGGCTACCATTTGGATTCAAAGGATACCTCTCAGTTGGAGCACCCTCTGAATCGACATACCGCACAGCGACTAGCCCCTCCCCTTCTACAGCACTTCTCTGTTCATCAGAACTGAACGCCGCCCTCCCTTCTCCATGAGCCACGGCGACCGACAGTCTTGATCCTTGCATCTCTCTCAAGAACACGGACGCTGCTGTGCACTCGTTCGCAACGATCTCCACTGTGACCGTCCGTCCCTCAAATCGTTCACTCCGGTTGGGCTTGAAATCCGGCCAGTCCTGTGCTCCGGGAATTACAGAGCGGAGATGGCTCAGGAACTGGCAGCCGTTGCATATAGCGAGCGTGAATGTGTCGCTCCGATTAAAGAATGAGGAAAATTGCTTCCTTGCAGTGGAATGCAGAAGGACAGAGTGTGCCCACCCTTTCCCAGCACCAAGGACGTCTCCATAGGAAAATCCACCTGCTGCAGCAACACCCCGGAATGAATCAAGACTAACAGTCCCACTCAGAACATCAGACATGTGCACGTCGACGGCGTCGAATCCTGCTGCAGTGAATGCCCATGCCAGCTCTATCTGACCATTGACACCCTGTTCTCGAAGAATGGCGACCTTGGGGCGGGAATTGTACATCGGTGTTGGTGTGTAGGAGAATGTAAGATCATAGGTTATCCCATTGTGCGAGCCATCATCAATAAGGTCAAATTCCTCCTTCGCTGCCAGCGGATTGTCACGAAGCTCCTGCATTTTGAAAGACGTCTCCGACCATTTCTTCTGCAATTCACTTCTTGGGCTAGTGAAGAGCGTTTTAGTGCTGTGCTTGACCCGAACAGTCTGATCAGCATTGAGCACACCGACAGTATGAATATAGTGCTGGGAGAATCCTTTATCGCGAAAGACCTTATAAAGGGTTTTCAGATCGCGCCGTCTCACTTGGACGACAGCTCCCAGCTCCTCATTGAACAAGGCAGATAATGGATCAGCAACATCCTCATCCGACAGAATGATGTCCACTCCGACGTGACCAGCAAATGCCATCTCCACGACAGTAGTAAAGAGGCCACCGTCTGAACGATCATGATAAGCCAACACGACGTCTGGACCATCTACCTTGACTGCTTGACAGCCTAAGAGGAAGGCTTTAAGGAGGGCGGAATCATCGACGTCTGGTGCCTCATCTCCAACCTCTTTAAAGACCTGCGCCAATGCAGACCCACCCATCCTCCGCTTTCCCTTGGCTAGATCAAACAAAACAATGACCGTATCCTCCACCGCTTGGAGCTGGGGCGTCCAAGTTAACTCCACGTTGACCACAGGAGCAAATGCAGTAACAATCAACGACAACGGCGCCGTGACCTCCCGCTGTTCCCCGTCCTGCTTCCACCTCATGCCCATGGACATTGAGTCTTTACCAACAGGAATGCCAACCCCTAGCTGTGGGCACAGTTCTAAACCGACAGCCTTCACAGCCTCGTATAAACCAGCACCCTCGCCGTCTTTGCCAGCAGCACACATCCAATTTGCACTAAGCTTGACTCGTCCGATGTCCCCGATGTATGCTGCGCTGAGATTCGTCAACGATTCAGCAATCGCAATGCGCGCAGACGCAGCGGGTCGAAGAATCGCAAGTGGTGTCCGTTCACCAATGGCCATCGCTTCTCCGCTAAGGACATCAAAGCCGAACGATGTGCGTGTAACAGCGACGTCTGCGACAGGCACCTGGTAAGGACCGACCATCTGGTCGCGGGTGACAAGGCCCGTAATCGAACGGTCACCAATGGTGATGAGGAAGGACTTGGAGGCCACGGATGGGAGATGCAAGACTCGAGCTACAGCCTCAGATAGAATGTTCACTTGTGAAGTGACATACTTGGATAGCGTAGTGTCGAAGGCATGCAAGTCACCTCGTCTAGAGGTATCTATCCGCGACATCTTAGGCGGCTTCCCAAAGAGCGCCGACATCTTCAGGTGTATGACATCCTTTCCAAACAGTCGATCCGTCACCACCAGCTCGTCCTCCTTGGTAGCAACACCGACTACACCAAAGGGACATCGTTCCCTCTTCGCAATGTCCTCAAAATCGCTGATTTTATCAGCGGAGACTGCCAGAACATATCGTTCCTGACTCTCATTGCACCAAATCTCCATAGGACTCATCGACGCGTCCGCCACAAGAACGTCCCGTATCTCAAAGACAGCACCCATACCAGAATCGTGGACAAGCTCAGGTAGAGCATTCGACAGGCCACCAGCTCCAACATCGTGAATGCTCTCGATCAGGTCGCCCGTCCCGGTACATGCATCAATGACCTGTTGGCACCGTCTCTGCATCTCTGCATTGTCCCTCTGCACGCTTGCAAAATCTAGTTCCGCTGAGCTTGCCCCTGATATCTGACTTGACGCTGCACCTCCTCCAAGACCAATCAACAGCCCAGGACCACCGAGAACCACAATCTTCGCGCCCTCACTAATCTTCCCTTTATACACGTTCTGAGGTCGCACATTGCCGTAGCCACCAGCAATCATAATTGGTTTATGATAACCCCTCACTTCCCCGCCGACTCGTTCACAGAACGTACGGAAGTACCCTGCCAATGCTGGACGCCCAAATTCGTTGTTGAAGGCACTGGCACCTAGCGGCGCATCGATCATGATATCCAGAGCGGAGGAAATGTGCCCTGGACGCCCGACGTCTGTTTCCCAAGGCTGCTGGAAACCTGGGATAAGAAGATTGGAAACCGTAAAGCCAGCCATGCCAGCTTTCGGTTTCGATCCGCGACCGACCGCACCCTCATCGCGGATTTCACCTCCAGAACCGGTGGCAGCACCAGGATACGGAGAAACGGCAGTAGGGTGGTTGTGCGTCTCAACTTTGACAAGAATATGCATGTCTTCTTCCTGGGAGGTGTATACACCCTTGTGAGGGGAAAAGCGCGGGGCAGGAGGACCCTCTAAAACAGCAGCGTTATCCGAGTATGCCGATAACGTGCCCTTGTTAGATATTTTCTCGGTATTGCGGATCATCTGGAAAAGGGAGTGCGGCTGAGGGACCCCATCGATGGTCCATGACGCATTGAATATTTTATGGCGACAATGTTCAGAGTTGACCTGGGCGAACATGAAAAGCTCGGCGTCCGTGGGACTGCGGTTGATAGAGGTGTAAGCGTCCAGCAGATAAGTAATCTCATCTGGAGATAGCGCAAGACCCAAATCCTTATTTGCCTGGATGAAGATGTCCTTGGGGGAGGGACCTGACAGATCGACCGTACGTAGGAGTTTAGGCTCGTTGTGCGAAAATATAACGTCTTCGGAAGGAAGCTCCTGATAGACGGCCTGTGTCATGCGGTCATGAAGCAGATGGGAAATGGCTTCAACTTCATAGTTGGAGAGGACCTTGTCCCCAAAGGCATAGGCAACGCCCCGTTCCAGCCTTTCTACGCGCTCACCCAAGTCGCAAATGATAGAAATATCCGTGGCCTTGCTTGACCACGGTGATATGGACCCCATACGTGGAAGCACGTAGACGACATTGTCAGATGTGAAATCTGTGCCGGCTAATTGAACATTATCGCCATAAGTCAAGAGGTGATCCAGATTTTTCCTTGACGCAGATTGAAGATCAGATAGCTCGGACTCGGCTGAACCGGAGCGGCATTTGACGATGTGCAACCACACAGCATCGACAGAGGCGATGGAGGGAACTATTGCCTGGATTGCACGGAGCAAGATATTCCTCTTCTGGGCAGAAATAGAGGAAGATCCATATAGGACGAGCATTCTACAGAAAATAATAACATCCATGTTGTAGTATGCACGAATATTCTTACTTTGGACGACGGTGACCTGTCGCTGGTCGTAGATGGTGGTCGTAAAAAAAGGCGCGGGTCCGTCCCGATGATCGACGTCCGACGCGGCTAATTAATTAATTAATTATTTCACCCTTCTCTTCCACCATGGCTCGCACGAAAGCCAAGAATCAAGACAATGGTGACGGGTTCAGCTTTATCGCATCGCAGGGCAGCGACGACCAACTGTACGTCGCTGGCCAGGCTGCAATTCTATCAATCTCATCGTAGGCCAGACTTCAGCAGGCTCTCGCCGAACGCGTCTTTGGTAGGTCTCCTCCAACTGGATTACAGCCGTATATAACGCGTTTCGTAGCTGCCAAGGAGAAGAAGAAGAAGGAAACCGAGAAAAAGTTTCTCGCTGCTGGGCAAAAGCATCTTCTGAAAGAGGTATGCCTGGCGTCGACCTTGTTGCTTGCTATCCATCGCTTCCGTAGACCACGAATGTATCAGCAAGCATTCAAGCTACGTACCAGGCAGCGTACGCAGAATACACGAATATGTACACCCACACTGATAATTCTTTTAGCAACGAGGAATTCCAGCGGTTTACCATGGAATATGCGTCGATAGATGACGAGATACGGGCCCTTTGGAGTCTTCTCCACAAAGAACAACGGTCGATAGCCGTTCGTCAATACACCCTTTCTCATCCAGCATATACTGACTCTTAGTGCAGAGCATAACTGAGAAACGACATTTGGCGCTGCAAGCTGCGGTTCAAGCATGCGAGGCAAAGCATATCAAGACAATGGGTCTCGTGAAAGAGGCGTGTTACGGTGAGTTATCTGTCGCTGGCTGAGCGCATGACACGACCGACATTCCACTTGCAGAAGGTGAAAGAGTGTACACAGATTTGGATCCCCAGGATGCTTGAACTATGCTTGCCGCTCTCAACTGTATCGTTATAATGTACTATATCGCAATACACCGTGTAGAACTATGAAGCCTTCACTGATTTTTTCTAGATCGAGAATCAGGTGCTACCAATACCAACAGGCACGTCAGACTCACATATGCAACTGCATCAAAATCATATTGGATACCCGCCGCCTCGAGCTTGCGTTTCCGTTCGTTCTGCCTCTTCAACAGTCGCTTCGACGCCTTTTGCTGCTCTTCGACGGTACGAGGCTGGGCAGAAGGTTCAATAAGTGTGCCAGCAACAAGCAGACCCGAACGTACCCTGTTATGGTCCACTCGAACGACGCGATCCACAGGGACCACCCTCCACTTGCGGTTGCTCCCCACCCACAGCTGAGGATGCACTTCCTCCTTGGGTATGAGCTTGCACCGCAGGATGTGGCCCATGAGGAGGTAGTTGTCCATCGTCTCTGCAACGATCTGCGCGACTGACGCCGAGTCGAACTCGATGAATCCATAATGTTTTGAACGGCCCGTCTACACCCAAATGAGCCTTCCTTGCACGTGTTGAATAAGCAGGACCCTACCGTTTTGTTTCGCGAGATGCGTATACGAGTGACGTTACCAAACTGTGAAAAGTAGGCCTTCATCTGGTCTTCGTAGAAACCGTGGGGTATTCTGCCTAGGTATAATACACCTCGGTCGTCTGACTGAAAAAAAAACTAAGTCGAGGCGAAGATGAGGAAACGAAGAACGCACAGGTGACCGCTTTGCTTTTTCTAGTCGTCGTTTGACATTGGCGTCGTCCTTGGCAATGGTAGGAAGTTTTTCGACGTCTACAGGCTCCGGCTCCGGCTCGTCTTCATCTGAAGAGTCGTCGTCGTCTGAGGACAGGCCGTGCAATGGGATCTCAATCTCCTCCTCCTCGTCACTGACTTCCTTTTCCTTGCCGAGCTTTTTTGATAATTTTGAGGCGAGCATGTTGGATGAAGAAGAGAAAGAAAATATTTGGATGTGTTGCCTTTTCCGGCTTGTCTTCTTCCAATGATGTTGAGGCTGCCTCTTCGCCGTATACGTCGGCCATGCCTTCCTGTCGTACGGAGACTCAACTCTACTGATGCAAAGTAAGCTCTGCGTGACGCGTAGTGCAAGTGCTGATGACCAGCAGGGTGCCGGAAAACGACGCCCTCCCATTGGCTGACTCCAAGGAGGAGCTGGACAAGAAAATGGAAGAAATTCTATCAAAGTATGTACACTGTCTTTTTCTTTTCCTCTGTTGACTGTCTGTCGCCAGGGAATTCGAAGCATCTGGATTGACCGACGAGCATTCGACAGGCTCCGAGTTCAAATCTCCGTCCTTGTGCGCCTTTCCTTTACCCAATCAAAGGGTATCGACTCATTGCTATGCAGACCAGCACAGAACGCAAAAGAAATGTTCAATGCTGGACGACGGCTACTGCAGACTCAAGGCCGTATTCGACCTGGCGGGAAAGCCCTCGAGGCTGAACTCAGGAATGTGGACGAGGAGGCGAAAATGCTGCCAATACCTGCCGCCTCCCTTGGGACTGATTTCAGTGAACGGGACTACGCCTCTGCGCTGATTCACGGGCGCAGCTTCCATCTACCGTACTACCATCCACATACGCATTCGATACCGGTGGCCTCGATTCAATTCCGTTCACACTTTCCGCGTCTGCTGGACCTGTTTACGCATTTCGCGTCGCATGCGGCGTCGTCGCTTGCAATACCTGTGTCGCGGGTGGTGATGCTGCCGACACAGCGGTCGATGTGGACTGTGCCTCGTAGTCCGTTTGCGTACAAAAAGTCGCAAGAAAACTTTGAGCGCAAGGTGCACAAGCGAATGATCAAAGCATGGGACGCCGATGAAGAGGTTGTGCGACGATGGATTCTGTACTTGCAACGGCACAACATGGGAGGTGTAGGTATGCGAACTACAACCTGGGAACGGCTACCGCTTGGTGCAGCCAGTACGAGGGCACAAAAGGCAGCGGTCCCGGTGACAGAGGCTGGTGCGAAAATCAAGTTATTGGGTGAGAAGATTGTCAAGGAGGAGGGGTTGCAGGCGGCTGCATGAGCTGTCGGGCCGGTGCACATGATGTATATATCACCTGATTAGATTACACAATCTTACCTAACGGGCACGTCCAATCACCGCCCTCCGCTCGCAGCCAATCATGTCGATGGAGGAGCACGTCGTCGATCAGCTCTTTCCTGGCCCGTATCCTCTCCAAAATTGGGAAAACAGCCCGCCCATTGACGGCGCGCTCGACACTCAAATCGACGGGCAGCTCAACCCTGGGCCTTCCCTGGACAACTCGCACGGGTCGAATGCGGTGTACCAATCGTTCCAGCACCACATTACTGATGCTCTCGAGAGCAGTGTGGACGATGAGCCGCTCTATGTCAATGCCAAGCAATATTTCCGTATTTTGAAACGGAGGGTGGCCCGTGCGCGATTGGACGAGGTTCATCGTCTGTCTCGTCAACGAAAGGTACGCGTCTTTTTTTGTTTGTTTATTCTGGTTATTGATGGTTCGTTTAGCCTTATCTCCACGAGTCGCGCCACAAGCATGCGATGCGACGTCCGCGGGGGCCTGGGGGCCGTTTTCTGACTGCAGAGGAGATTGCTGCTCAAAAGGCGGTGAATGGGGACGACGGCGGCGCAGAGGCAGGACCGTCGTCGACGGTGGTTGATGAAGACGACGATGGGGATGATGGCTCGCCAATGCAGCAGGATCATCCGTCGCCGCAGCTACCTCCTAAGCAGCCGCCTCAGCAACACCAGATGGTGCCGCCTCTTGCTCGCCAGCAGCAGCAGCAACAAGCTCAGCAGCAGCAGCAGCAAGCCCAACAGCAGCAACAGCAACAGCAACCACATGCTGCTCACCACCACCACCCTCATACATCGTCGCGCATGATGAACACAAACCTTCACGGAGCAGAGACGGAAACATACCTGTCTGCAGAGTCGATGGGAATGATGAATATGCCGTACGGGCAGACGGTGCAGCCGATGAACATGAACCTGGGACAGACGCAAAACAAGATGGGGGCGCCGATGTACTCACAGATGCGGTCGGCTCCGGGAATGGGGGCGGGACAGCCGTCGTCGATTACGCTGACTTCACCGTATCCGGCGACACCGCAGATGCACCACGTCCCTCACCCACATGCTCACGCGCGACACCGACACTCGCAGATCAACTATCAGGGTCTGTACCACATGAACCCGCCGATGCAGCCACGGTCAGACGAGTACAACGGAGGGGGCAGTTAGATCAGTTTTTGTATATTAGTAGGCATGTAGATTGTACAAATATCAGTATTCCACGTCCATCGCGTCGTCGTCTCTGGGCGGCTCTGATTGCGCCTGCTGCTGTTGCTCAGCTGGCTTTTCTGGGGTGGGAACAGGCAAGGGACGGTACAGGACGAGGGCGTGAGTAGCGGGTGTGGGGAGGGAGGAAACAAGCTGACGGGAGCGGATGCGGTCGATGAGGGCGGCGGATATCGACAGAGATGGGTCCTGCTCGTCGTCGTCGTCGTCTGAGGAGTCGAGGTCGGTGACGACGATGCCTGTGGAGCGGTGAGCACGCGCGTGGGCAGGGCGCGGAGGAGGCTTACGGTCAGGCTCCGGCTCGTACCACGTGGAGCGCTTCATCTTGACGTCGTGGATGGGCTCTTCGACAGTGTCGGGGAGCTGGGCGTCGACGGGAATGATGTCGTCGGGGAGCTCAGAGACGTCGATGGCGGGGGGCGGGGAGGGCGGGGCTGGCGGGGCGGAGTTGTTGAGGGAGAGGTTGGAGAGGGTGTGCTCGAGGTTGCAGCGCGGACGTTTAGGGGACGGCAGGGAGTCCTGCGAGTGGCGGCGCTTCATGCTGGGCCCAGTTGTCCATGGATGCCGCGCACACGCCATGTTATTCTTTCACAACACTTGCGCGAATCAGCGCGAATCTTCTACTCATCACGTGCTACGAATAAACATGTATATGACGGGCGCAAAAAACATGTATACGAGTATCTAACCGCGCTTCTTCGACACACCAACAGTCTTGCCACGCCGGCCTGCAAAAAATAAGCTGCATTCTGCAGAACAAAAGCGGACGCACCAGTCGTCTTGGTGTGCTGTCCACGGACACGCAGACCCCAGTAGTGTCGCAATCCACGGTGGGCCCTGATCTTCTTCAGGCGCTCCAGGTCATCACGCAGCTTCGAGTCAACACCGTTCGACAGAATCTGCGAGTTTTTGCCATCCACAATGTCCTTTTGTCTGTTCAGGAACCACGTAGGGATCTTGAACTGCGTCGGGTTTTGGATGATCGTCACAATGCGCTCCAGCTCGTCAGAGTTGAGCTCTCCGGCCCTGCTCAATGTCAGAGACACCATATACAAACAGAGCACACACTCACCGCTTGTTGAGATCAACATCAGCCTTTTTGCACACCAAGTTGGAGTATCGCCGTCCGACACCTTTGATCTCGGTCAGCGCGTACATGATTTTGCGCTTTCCATCGACGTTGGTGTTCAACAATCGAAGAATGTGCTGCCCCCCCCCCAATTTAGCGAACAGCTCCTTTCAATGCAGAGAACTACGCACTTGGAATTGCTGGTGAGCCTCGGGAACAACGAGAGACATCGTCGGTTATCGTTTGCCTGCAAATGAATGTCAGCACAAGTACATCCTGACCGGACTGCCTGCATCCAGCCTCAAATCCGCCGTTTTCCCCCGTTCAAACGCGTGCACACCCATACACCACACCCAGCATCGCTTTGACGAGTAGAAACAGACTCACCTTGACGTAGAATGGGCCTCTGTGGACGTCGTCCGTATTTTCCTGCAAGAGAGATCCTTTGCGTGCTCTGTTTGGCTCATAGTGATCGTAACGTGTGACGCGTGACCATTTCTAATTAAAGTACACATTATTACAAGTATGCCGATAAATATGCTTCAGCAACGGCAACTGCTTCTTTCACTCGCGACACATCAGCACCTACACCTTGCGCAGAATCTTCCTTCCCACCAGCCTAGAAACAGTCAATGTTGGAGACACCCACAAACGACTTCACTTACCTTCCCACCAAGCACCTCGCCCACCTTTGACGCCCACGTCCGTGCGTCTGCGCCCTTTTCCTTCAAAAAAGGCGGGACATGGTTCACATGCCCCACCTTGCCTCCTTCCTCGTCAACGCTGAAAACGTAAACTGCTTTTCCCAGTTTTCGCCCTTGCAAAACTACGTTTTGAAGAATCTGTACGAGCGATGAGCCTTGCACACATGTAAATCAAGCACCGCTGACCTTTGAACTGCCGTTCACCTCAAGGACCGCAATGTACGACGACGCCCCACCCTTGAAATGTTGCTGCACCCGGTCAACCGCCTGGCAATAGCAGTCAGTACTGTCCATGACTCAGCCACACCACGTACCTCCTTGTTCAGTGCAGTTTCCTTCTCCCTGATCTGCTTGTCAAACGTCTTCCGCATCACAGCAAGTCTTTCCTTCAGTTCCGCCTTCTTGATAGCAGAAATATCAGTTTGACCCAGCTCCTGTATTCCAAAATCAGCATGACCGCCCATCGAATCGCCGCATACGTACCACGCCCAGAGCTTTCATCCCCGCATCCTTTTCCTTTCCAGAAATCTGCTCCAGTTGGTCCAACCTCGCCTTGAAATCGGCAGCGATACGACTGACATCCGCCGCTTCGTGTCCCGTGACTGCGATAATTCGACGTATCCCTTTTGCAATTCCAGACTCTTCCAGGATCACAAAATCCTTGATATCTCCCGTCTTCGCCACATGTCTAGTCGCCAACTCAGTAAGTGTTTCTTTGTCCATCATAAAATTCCTACTCACGTCCCACCACAGAATTCGACACTTGTACTCCGCCACTTGGGATTTTCAATATCCCGCGCAATTTCATCGGCATCGTACTCTAGTGTCACCACCCTGACCGGATCAGGATATGTTTCACCAAAGACTGCACGAAGACCCGGGATTTTCTGCGCATTGCGTAGATCCACCTCTTTGCTGAAAACCTTCACATTGCGCTTGATCCAGTCCACTGACATTTCTTCGATTTTATTCAGCTCTGGGAGACCAATGGATGCTTTATGCGAAAAATCAAAACGAAGTTTGGTCTGCGCAACTAGTGATCCTTTTTGGTCGATATGGTCGCCGAGAACTTCACGTAGGCAGAAATTGAGGATGTGCGTCGCGGTGTGGTTGTTCCGCAGTGGCCAACGACGAAGCTGTATACCACTAAGAACAAAAATAGTCCACAAGCAGTCTCACTCACTTCATCGTACGACGATACCACCACATCCTCCACTTTGAGGTTTCCATATTTCAGCCGACCAGTGTGTAGAACATAGCCATTATAAACCTGGACATCAGTGACCTCGAAATCAGCCACACCATCAATCACAATGTTCCCAGTGTCATATTCCTGCCCTCCTGCCTCTGCGTAGAAACTCGTCTTGTCCAGAAGCAAACCAAAATAGGCATCGTGAGGTATAGATTCTGTCGATGCGACAAAAGACTTGTCGTAGAATATGGCTTTGATCGATGCGTCGATATTTCCGATACCTATATAACTGTCAATTGGAGAACAAAAGATCGGACACACCGATACACATACCAAATTTCGCAGAGTCGTCAGTTTTGGGTACTGCGTCCATCTTTTCGAGAGAGGCAATATCGTGTACGTCCAACTTTACCTGGACTTTGTTTTCCGTCTTCCCTGACGCCTTACTCGCCTCCTTTGAGTGCGCCTGGGCTTCTTCAAATTCAACGTCATTCACCCCAAGTCCAAGTTCCTCTGCCATCAAACGCGTGAGGTCGACAGGGAAACCAAAGGTGTCGTATAACCGCCAGACATCCTTGCCGTTCAACTCCTTTGCTCCTTGTTCTCTTGCGCGTGCCGCATATTGCTCAAAGAGCTTTTCCCCACGGTCAAGAGTTCGAGAAAAGGATTCTTCTTCTTCGTCAAGAATTTCCTTGATTTCCGCAACTTTCCGGGTTATTTCGGGAAATGTCAGACCCTGGAAACCACGATAAGGTAGAGAAGGGCTGCAATAGGGTGAACCGTACCATGGTCTCAACAATAACAGGTCATCAAGGACGAAAAGAAGGAACCGATAGTCACACCGAGTTTCTTTCGAGCATACCGTGCTCCCCGACGTAGAATTCGTCGAAGTACGTACCCCCGACCATCCTTGTTTGGAACACCTCCGTCGCTGAGAGCAAACGTGAGGGTTCTCACATGGTCTGCTACTACCCGGTAGGCAGTGTCGATACCGTCCGCATCTTCGTCTCCAAATCTACCTTCATACGGGCGTACTCCCGTGAGCTCCTGTACTTTGGCAAATATCGGCGTGAAAACATCGGTATCGTAATTTGACCGTTTGTCCTGGACAACCGATACAAGCCGTTCGAAACCCATCCCTGTATCGACGTGTTTGGATGGAAGCGATCTGAGGGAACCATCATCCTCGCGATTGAACTGGATAAAAACGTTGTTCCATATTTCAAGTACGTCGGGATCATCTTGATTAACCAGACTTGCGGCGTTCCGGCCGCCTATTCGGTCAAAGTGAATTTCACTCCAAGGAAATGAGTAGGAGGTAGTCTCAGTAAGATGAGTACACACCTGCACGGTCCACACGGCCCAGTAGCACCCATTTCTGCGAGAGGTATGAGCAATCATCACAAAAAGGATACCTAAGATGCATACCCCAAAAGTTGTCTTTGGCGTTTCCTGGAAGAATATGATCTTCTGGTACACCTTGGGTTAACCAGTAAGCCTTCGACTCCAAATCAGCTTCGAGATTGTTTTTGGGATCTCCCTCAAAGTAAGTCACGTATAGGCGGTCTTTCGGGAGTTTGTAAACCTTAGTCAGGAGCTCCCAAGAGTATGTGATAGCCTCTTTCTAAAAGAGATGCTCAGTTAAAGATAAGATATATATATATGAAGCATACTTTGAAGTAATCTCCAAAGGACCAGTTGCCAAGCATTTCAAAGAATGTATGGTGATATGAATCCTTGCCGACATCGTCGAGATCTGCAAAGCATGAGAAGGACAAAACGCGAGTGGCGACAGCGTACCGTTGTGTTTCCCTCCTGCTCTTATGCACTAAGATCAAATCAGAACATGCTGCAAGTTCTACATAAGCCTAGAAACGACCTTTTGGGTATTAAACGCGCGTTTCAATTTGGACATCTCTGAATGCGGATCGACCGTGCCGAGAAAGATGGACTTGTACTAGAGCGGGGTCAGACAGTAAGCAAATTAAACTGTCGATATGCACACCTGGTTCATTCCGGCATTGGCAAAGAGCAAAGTAGGATCATCGAAGGGAATGGTCGGTGAAGACGGTACGAAGGTGTGTTCCTTGGACCGGAAGAAATTGAAGAACTCGTCGCGAACTCGAACGGCGGTCCACGGACTGTCTTGCGGCTGGGAAGACATGGTATGGACGCAGCACCGGTACGAGGAGAGGTGGTGGTAGACGATACGGATCGATGATGGTCGAAGTCGCATTGACTCGACCTAATCACGTGCACATGATTATTTTTTAATTTTTCTTTCTGTCGCTGAAATTAATTGTTGGTTCAATGCCTCGAGTACCTCCCGGCCTGCTGCAACTGCTGGCGCGTCCTCCCCCTCTCTCTGCCGTGCTATCTGCCATACGCCCTCGCAGTTTTCAGCACCAAAATGCCTCCCATACTATCCTTCGCCAGAGCCAGCCCCTTCCTTGCACAGTCCATAGCCCACCCTTCACCTATCCTAGGATCCTTGCAGCAGCTTCGTTTCGCCCAGATGGGCGTTGAATATCAGCCGTCGCAAAGAAAGAGGAAGCGTAGACATGGCTTTCTGGCACGGCTCAAGTCGCGGGGAGGAAGAAAGATATTAGCCAGACGGAGAGCGAAGCACAGGAAATATCTCTCGCACTAAGGGTATGTTTGTTAACACTTACCGTTTCCATATATCTCATATTGCTAGTCTCATGTTTGGGCTGACACCGTTGCCAATTTGTCTATCCCAGCTCAGCAAAAATAACAGCCGTTCAATATTGAATACGTATATGAAGCTATCTACTTAAATTAAGTACGTGAGTGCATACGATAACCCCCTACCTGCGTCCATTCTCGCCCTCGGCAACCGTCAATCGTTGCCTATCTACCGGCCAAGGTTGCACGAATTTATCCGATCCGGAATCCGCAGAAATACCAAACAGCATCTTGGGTTGCAGAGGGAACGGTGTCGTCAGATTAGTTGCATCGTTCATCCCCCGACCGTAGTTTAGATACGATATTGGCGGAGACAAAGGTGACGCAGGCGTAAGGAGGAACCCTTGCTCAATAGAAGACAGCAAAGCCGAAATAGGAGTTTTCTGCGGCTTTGCCCAACTTTCTTGGTATGACGGCGGTGTGGCAGGAGCGTCCACTGGAAGTGGAGACGGTTTTGCAACGATCACTTGCGGTGAGATAGTGTCGGGAGTGTTCGTTACTTCCTCAGCTCTCGCAGTCTTGTCTGAACTATCAGAAACCTCTTCTTTCTCTTCGGGTATCTCGACATTGTCAGATGGAACGGGGGATGTTGGCTGTGGCTCTGAGCCATGGTCCTGGTCTTCTTGTACACGTTCCGCGGTGTCGTCGACAGGGCCGGCGCCACCCTCCATATCGCCCTGTACCTTGACCTCGACCTCCTTCGCCGGTTCGCCAGCAGCTTCCTCCACCATGTCCTTTGCCTCCTTTGACGACGACGTTTCCGGCAATGCAGATGACAGGTGTCGTTGTCCGAGAACGCACAGGAACGCTTCTGCTGCGAGGGGGATGCTTGGGGACTGGTGGTTTCGCAAGGTCGGCTACCCCACGTTGGCTTCCCAACAACGGCTGCTTTCTCTGGCTTCTTCTGAGGCACATGTGGTTGTTTACTGGAAGACTGATGGTTCTGCTTTGGCCACAGGTTTCACTGGAGGCTTTGCCCTTACTTTGTTGTCAGCGTACGATGGTTTGGTAGTCAATTGAGGCAATTCTGGCTTCTGGCCAATGATGATCTTGGGCCTACCATTTGAAGAAGCAGGTCGAGCCATTTGAACTGTTGACTGCTGAACAGATCGAACACTTCTCGTTGATCTGCCATTGTCAGACTCGTTGGTACGCACTTTACTTGGGGGTGGTAATGGTACGCGTTGAACCTGATTACCTGGCACTGGGGCATGTTGTGAAGGTACAACTTCCCGCCGGGGCCCGCGAGGAACAGCACTATCTGAATGCGCAGGCGCAGGCACAGGCACAGATTTAGGATTTGTTGCAGGGCGGAAGGCCGGCATACCAGGGCGCAACGGTGGCGTGGATCTTTTGTCGTTGCTGGATAATGAAGCTGAAGCAGATTTCAAAGGTGGCCCTGCATGCCGTAAAGGCTGCGTGGGTCTTAGTAGGAATGGTATCTGGCGGTGGCATGCTCCCCTTCTTAGGGCCTGACGGGGCGGGTCGTTTCGTTCCGTTTGGAGCAGGCGCGAGAACGAGAACTTGCCCGACTTGATGATGCCGAATGGGCCAATGTGGGCGCAGGTCGTGAGGCGGTCGATTTGGATGCCTTGGACGGCAAAGCAGCAGCGGCGGATGAGGATGGAACGGCGGATGTGGAACGCGACATGTAACTCTTTGTGTCGTTAGAGGTCGACGCTTGCAAGTGATGGGGGAGGCGGTAATTTTTTGGGGGCAATGTCCAGATATTTCTTGATTGTTGGTGTAAGGGGAGCGATGAAACTAGAACAAACATCGTCATTAACGCAATGACTGATGGTAGATGATTCACATACTTGTCCACTCTATCAGGTAATAAAACCTTAAAAGCCTCAAAAAGCTTTCTACCAGTTTTCCTGACATCAGCGTTTGCATCCCTTGTCGTTGCTTTAATCATATTCTCGAACTTCTCTTGCTCGGACCTCCTTCTCCAGATCTGGCGGGTTAAGGCAATTCAGGCACGTCAAGACACCTTCTGCAGCAACCAGTCTCAGTGACGTTGACTTGTCCTTGATTGAATGAACGAAGTAGGACAGGATTGAAGGTAGTTGCGTCGACTCGATGACGAGGAGTATGCAGGCTCGCGCGCGGGTCACGAATACTTTGTTTGAACGTGCACATACTGAAATGAGGGTGGGGAAGAATACAGGAAGAAGGGGTTCGAAGGACGTGCCAAGGCCGGTAGCCAATTCTGCGATGCAATCGATGGCCACGCCTGACAGCCGTGTCCGTTCGGATTTGATAGCGCTAGTAATTGGAGTCGACAGGAACCGTAGAGAGGGCACTATTGTCTCTGGATAATCACAGCCGCCGCCCTGGCATATTTGAGTAAGGGTTTTTATCGAGGTGGCAATGGTGTCCCACGACTCCTCCGTTTCGATAAGGGTGAGACGGGGAACAATGGAGTCGATACGAAGCTTGACATCGCTTGCAGACAGAACCTAGCAGCGGGTCAGATATATTCGCCGGTAGAGAGGAGAGACTCACCTGTTGGGCCATTGAAGGTATTGGTTCGAGTACAAGGCGCAAAATGATGACAGCAAGCGTGACACTAAACATCACGTGCTCGCGTTTGTGACGCACTGCCACCGCGGTAGCACGAGTTCCGTCTCCGAGTTCCGACTCCCCATTAAGTTCGTTTCCGTTATTCTGTGGCTGTAGGGTGCCCTAGGACCTCCCCTCTACCCTCTACCCAGCATAAGAAATACCCAATTCCGTGTAGGTGCCCTTGGCCCTGGGTACGAACTATAAGTACATAGTACTTGGCAATATTCAATGTCAACAGCAATGAAACGCGCAACTGATCTCGGTTATCCTGAAGACGGCACTCGTTGGATGTATACTTTACTTTCTGAGCCTGATCTCACCAACGAGCTCGCCCGTTTGGCTTCTGCAACTTCCCATGGCTTGACGGACTCAGTCTCCTTCCAGCCATCCCCCAATCCAGAGTGCTACAGTCAGGATCGATATGTCGTACAGGATTGGCATCTTTCTACTGGTATCTGGCGCTTCCATGCTATCTTCGATGGTAACTACCAGGCTCTCTTTTGCCATATTCAGCGGACTGACAAGCCTCCAGGGCATGCTGGAGAGGAAACTGCCGACTATGCCGTCCAAATGTTACCCCCCATTATAAAGCAGCACATCCAAGGTTTCCTGGGTAACCACTCAGATTACAGTTCGGCATCGATTTCGGATGTGATGGTCAATGCTATATCGTCGCTAGATAATACGATTGCGCATGACCTCCTCGAGATATTTCCAGATCCTCGAGTATTAGACAGCCTTTCTGATGCTGCTATCAAGGACATCATCAATGACTCAGATCGGGGCGGGCAGAATATCCAGAAGGTGCTGCATTGCATGAGGGGAACGACTGTCCTAGTCTCCCTTGTAGATCCCTACCAAGACAAACCTCTGGGTTGCAAGCTTGGGCGACTGCCAAGCAGGTATGACGTTGTTTTTCGCGGCGACTTGTATTTCACCATGAGAAGTTTACGGCAGGCAAAACGAATCTGGGGCCTGGGACGCTATTCTCTTAAGCTCTAACCACAATGGTACCGAAAGCAGCGAAGTGAAGAGAATCAGGCAAGAGCATCCAGATGAACCCGAATGCGTACTGAGAAATAGGGTTCTCGGAGCGATTGCTGTCACACGGGGTAAGTTCACGAAATACTTTGTCAACGAAAGATTATCTGATTCCGCCGCTTTCAGCTCTGGGTGACCATGAGTTCAAACTGCCCAGGGTGTACACTGAACGCGTATTCTTGAACGCAGTTCCTGGCTTCCGTACTCAACAGTCCGTCGAGCAGTTCATAAAAAAGAGTTTCACACCGCCATATGTATCCAACATTGCGGACGTTAGACACCTTACACTTGACCCAAGTAGCAGAGCCTGCCTTGTGATGTGCACAGACGGATTGATGGATCTCTTCGAGGGTGAGAGCCGGGACGGTGGTACCCTGGACATTGCGGCACTTGGACGACGGTGGTTGGAGATAATTGGACCTACTGTCTGGGCTGAGGGCACTAACGCAGCCTTGCATCTCCTGCGAGAGGGCCTTGGCGGCACAGATGAAGAGAAGGTATCTCAGATGATGACTGTAGAACGCACGGACCGGTGGATGGATGACACGACCATCCTGATTCAGCGTCTGTGATGAGTCATTGAAATATTTATATATATAATAATAACCGGTCCTATAAATGATCAATATTAACCTCTGCCGCATACCACGACCAGCTAGCCCACCATGGATTCCTCTCAGCAATCCCTCTTTACCTGCATATCATGTTCCATTGCATTTCTTTCCGCCGAGGAACAAAGTCGGCGCCTTTTTCTCGTCCCTTGGACTGTCTCTCACCTCTGAAAACTAGGAACTCACTACAGGTCGGACCACCACAGATACAATATGAAGCGTCGTGTCGCCTCTTTGCCTCCTGTCAGTGCCGCTGTCTTCAACGAAAAAGTTTTGGAGCGAAGGGCTGAGACTGCTGTGATGTCGTCTTTAAATGGCTCTAGTTGCGATATTTGCAAGTAAGTTTTTTCTTCATGGCCAAAACATTTTTTTCATCCACTTCATAGCAAAACGTATTCCACGGAGAATGCTTATCGATCCCACTTGAACTCTAAGCGACACAAAGACAATGAACTACGATCCGTCACCAGAGGATCCCTAAGTCAGGACGTCCCTGCAAAGCAAGACATACCAAAACCTGCACCAGTGTCCCCACCTGCGAAAACACTCACTGTTGATGATGCTGCTTCGGATGATGAAATTAATCAAACCATCGACGAAAAAATCGCCGCCGCGCGTTCACGGATATCGCGAACGCAAGTGTCTATTCTGCCCAGAGGAAGCAGAATCGTTGGAGAATAATCTCACGCACATGTCCTCTGCCCACTCATTCTTTATCCCAGATGCGGACTATCTGGTCGATTTGCCAGGTTTGATCGGCTACCTTGGAGAGAAAATAGCCATTGGAAACGTTTGTATCCACTGTAATGGCAAAGGTCGAGAGTTTCGCACTCTTGAGGCGGTTCGAAAACACATGGTGGACAAGGCTCATTGCAAAATTGCGTACGACATCGAAGCAGAACGACTCGAGTTCTCGGATTACTATGATTTCACCAGCTCTTACGCTGATGTAGCGGGCAAGGAGGACGATGGGGAATGGGAAGATGTTGAGGGCGATGACACTGAAGATGTAGATCAAGTCGTTGAAGAATCAGAATCAGAAAACGGCAGCGCAGATGATATGCCCGACAATCAGCTAGCCTACGGGGATTCTCATTACGAGCTCGTCCTGCCATCAGGTGCACGCATAGGGCATCGCAGTATGCGTCGATACTACGCCCAATCCTTTGCCACTCTTTCAAAGCGTAAAGACGAGGATCCAAATTCCGGCAAGGCTCTTGTGCGGCAATTGCTCGCGGACAAACATTCAGCGCTAGTTCCGCGAAAGGGCGGGTTCGGGGCCTTTGGCAGCGGTACGGATGTAGTGAAAGCGAGAAATCGCGGTGAGGCACGTGAAGCTGGCAGACATGTTCGGGAGTTTAGAGATCAGAAACGGCGCGAAGATTTCAAGACGAAAGTTGGGTTCATCGGCAACCACCAGAAACACTACAGAGATCCATGTACGTTCTATCTCATTTCTACGATGTATTCGTTACTGACCTCCTCTTGCAGTGCTCCAAGTCAGTATTCTTGTTCTCTGCTGGAAGTTCCCTCCTGACTGCACATTTATAGTGATCAGTGATTCTGACATTGCTGCTATTATCGTTTTGCATCCTATTAGATATATTGGACAACCAGTTCCTGTGTCTATCTTATCTCTGTCTACTGGCAATGCTTTGCAGCAAGATTTCAGCAAGACCTAACTTTTGAGTAAAAACCCGCGACCAAGTCCATCGTCTTTCTTAACCAAACTGGCAAAAAATGAGATTTTGGAAACACACCTCTTGGAGGTCCTTACTGTCAGTCCCGACAGTGCACAAAAAGTTGGGCAGTTATTTCGATGATGACAGGTTCCAAACAGACAGGCTCCCCACTTTGTCAAGCAACTGCCAATCAGTCAGTGAAAACTCGCGCTCTTCATCACAAAAGCGCAGTCACCCACTGCCTATACTTCATTCACTATTGAAAGGACTCGCTGCTCTGAACTCCGAGACTCAACACACATCATACATGCTAGCTGCGACGTGAACATAATGTCATCGACTCAATTACACTCCAAACAACCAAAGCGACTAGGGTACTATAATAATGCGTAGCGAATTCGGTAAACCGTCAATAAGAAAAGGAAATCGTGATAGGGTATATATTATATATAACAATGCAAGCGACAGATGAACGATCGGAAATCAAGGAGCGATCTAATACAAATACGCAGCTGGTACTACCCCTTCCTGACCAGTTCGTACATCACGCGCATACCACCAGCTGTTCATAAACATCAGTGTCCTGTTAGTATAGAACAAGGCGGTTACTTACGCAGCATCTCTATCATCTAGCACCTCCACCGCAGCGCCCGCAGAGAGAGGCAGTTCCCCCTCACCTGCTCCATCGAAGGAATATCGTGCATGTGCAGGCCGACTCGAATCGTCGCCCATAAGTCCACCTACAGCATCAGAGGGAGTCTCTGCCCGAAGATAGTTACTGTCATCTGGACCAAAAGGATCCGCATCGGGTGCCGGTGATGATGCATCACGTAGGATCTTCTCTTCTTCCTTGTCATCATAGTGGTCATATGCAGCACCACCTAGCACGGTGGCTCTTGTTGCTGCGTTGATGTGCTCAAGTAAGGATGAGGGCCTATGATGTGTTGAATCGTCGTCCTCGTCGACAACATCGAGTTTAGTTGAGCTTTTCGTCGCGCCGAGAGAAAAGGGTCCACAGAATTCCAATCAGGGCCAGCAGAAACACAACACCGGCTGCAATTGCAATGGATATCAAGATGACCACGCCAGTGGCCAAGAAATCTGCAAATAGTTAGTGATTTGCAAATAAGAAAGAAAAAATGAATATGAGGCTTACGGCGTTGAGTGAAACTGAATGATGCGAAAGAATGGAATAATGCTGCCACAGCGCCCGTGGATCCTGTGTTTGAAGACGACACGATGTAAGGTATATATGATTGTCCGTCGTATAGAGCGGAAGAGGCGTTGCCAAAAGAGGGGTCGTCCAAAGAACCAGAGATCATTAACATGCGGTCAGATTCGATTATTCCCGAACTGGAGTGTGTATCTTGCAGAGGGACCATCGTGAGCTGCGTCACAACTGTGCTACTCTCAAAGGTCGATGCTGAAGAAAAGTTGAGATTTTGTGTTTTGTGAGATAAAAGGAGAAAATCCGCACAGAGAGTACTCCAGGTCTGGCCGTTCCAGAAAACCAAAAACGATGCACTGCCAAAAGTTCTAGTCCACAAATTGAGTTAATAGATATGGAAGCAATGTGTATAACTCACTTCCCAGCTGCGAAGATGCTGCTCGAATTCGCCGAATTCACTTCAAGCGCGGTGACAGGCCCGGGGATATCAGCGCCAGATCCGACTGATGTCCATGATGAATTCGCGAAGCTGAACTGTGCGACGTTGGCTTCCGTATTGTCGGAGAGCGCAATGGAGCCTGCCGCAACCAGCAGCTCCTCATTATTCTGTTAGCAAGTAAGTATGGCGTTCGTGGATGTTTTTCAATTCTCACGCACCCCAGCGTATGAAACAGAAGACACTTCACCCTGAATACCCTGTCCCAATGCGTTCCATTGTTTGGAAGTCGTGTCTATAGAACATATACCTTGGCAAGGTAGGGATCCGGCTTGCGCAAAGGAACCTGCTACGATGATGGTATTATCCTTGGACGATGATGTGGTGATAGAGTACACTGTAACGGCGGAACCAGAGCTTGACTGGAAGCCTTGAAGACCGGATAAGTCCCATTCCTGGTTGGCTAAATTGTAGATAGCGAAACCATTGACACTGGTTCCTGGGATCGAAAATTGACCGCCTATAAAAAGTGTATCACCGTCTACGAGGAGCGTTCGCACTGTGCCATTGATTTGAGATCCCTTCAAACTGTTAAGAGATCCGGAATCGGAGTCGTAGATAGCGACTGCAGACGCCTCTGATCCTCCATCGGTGAAAGAAAAGTTTCCACCAATGATGGCAACCGCTACAGACGATGTGCTATTTGTCCAGAAGGCCCCCGCCAGTACGGATGGAGCAGGCGCTGAGATGGGTGTAGGTAACAACGTTAGATTGGTGGATGAAGACGACTGTCGGGACCAGAACCGCGAAAACACAGTATGAGACATCCAAGGAGAACTCCTTGCGTGGTGATCTCGGCGGCGTTTGGATGCCGCTGACGAGGAAGAAGACAATGCATTGTTCACGTTGGAATCGAGCTCTATGCCCAACGGTGTCACCTTCGGAGTATCACTGTCGCTATTTTGCAAGAACACCATGCCGCTGGCACCGTACTTTTGTGAAGCAGCAACGTTTCCGGATATGAACTGTTGCGAACTCGTACCGTTGCCGAACGAAGGATAGATCGCCAACGATAAAGCCGCCGCTATTGGTCCATGACGACTTCGCGATATCCCAAACAGCAAATCCGCCGACGCTGGCACCAGAAACGCCAACTGAGGACATTGTTTCAGTAAATTCGCCAGCAACTAGGACCTGACCATTGGAATATCCCAAGGAAGTAACCTTGCCATTCAAACCGCCTTCAAGACGACTCCACTGATCTGTCTGAACATCATATGCAGCAATGTTAGACAGCCCCGAAGTAGCAGTAGCCGTTGTGTCATCGAAAGACCCCCCTACGTATAGGGTGTCTCCAACCAGGACGAAGGTTGTAACTGCTCCATTCAAACCTCCGCCATTCAGTCCCAGAAGCTCCGAATTCCTATACACTGCTATATTTCTAGCCCCTGATGCGCTACCAGATGACAGCGTAAAATTGCCGCCAACGAATAAGCCGGAGGCATGATGAGCTACGGTCACGATTGTGGCATTAGGATGTGGTCAAACTGCTGGTGCCTCCGGACAGCAGTAAAAATATCGAAACCAACACCCTCTAGAGAAGTTTCTGTCGAGTTAGGAAGTATGGCCGTTGCGGAGTCAGTGGAGTCAGAATTGAGCGGCCATTCGAAAAACCCGAAGCTATTCTTGGTTCCCGATGTTGTTGAACTGGTACTTGAACTGGTACTATTGGAGTTGGCGGTGATATTGGCGGACGTAAGAACCAGTTCAATGCGATCAGCAACCAACTCATACTGCCCTCCTTGACCGCTACCAGTCGGGTTATCGGATAGCTTCATAGTTACAGTAGTGACAAAATTCGAGGATGATGGAATGATGGGACCATTGTATATGGGAACAACTGCATCGTCGCTGTTCTGCTGCGAAACCTCCGTCACCTGGGGTTCCAAGCCGTCACCTGGGAAGACAGTGACTTCAACAGATGTGCGCATGCCGCAGTCTTGGAAGTTGGTACATCCCGGGACTAGCATATTCATCGCATATTCACCAGATGCAGATACATATGGGTCCCATGTTATAGTTGGTCCGTTCGCTGCAGAAGTTCCTACGTCAACCGTCGACGTGAGGATAGATTGGGTAGTTCCTGGAATATTTGTGTTGGCGGTCTTCACTAGCCAATTGCCTGTGCGAGTAGTGTTGGAAGCGATTGGGGCAAAGCACGATTGGCTATTTTCAGAATCGACGGCAGAAGCAAAGGCGCCCGATGAGAGCAGCTGGAAAATATGGAGCCCGGGACCACTACCCGCCCATTCAGACAACTTCACTTGTACGCCAGTGATAGACAAACTGTTGTCTTCGAACAAAAAGTCCTGATAGAGGAGAGAAGAATCGGTGGACAGGGGGCATGGATCAACGCAGGTAACGTTCTCATTTGTCGTAGGATCCAGATAGCGCAGTGACCGCACGGTGTTATCTGGAATGGTAGTGACACTGCAAAGAATTTTTCAGGGGATTCCCAAGCGGGACGATAAGGTGGTCATACCTGAATCCGGTCGTGCCATGATTATCCAAGAAGGTGTTTCCTAGACGAATACCGTCGGAAGTAATGAACGAGAAAGTGCGGGCAGTGATCACAGCAGTATTCTGGTCTGCTGCAAACCAAGTGTTTCCGGGGCCATCCGCACCTGCGGGGCACAAAATGTTCGTTATATTGCTGAAATCAGAGTCCGTGGACGATGGAGAGCCACCGAGCTCGGCATTCTGGAGAGGGATGGGAACGAGAGATGAGGAAAAAGGAGTGGCTCCCGCCGAGAAGGGAACGTTTGGGTTGTTTGTGCTGTTGACAGTGGTCCCGTTTCCTTGAAAAGACGCAATGAAAGGAACCGGAGAAGAAAAGACTGGACTCGGACGAATTGGTGGTAATTGAAAGGACCTGTGCATTGGCACCAGCAACACCCTTGAACGGAGGCGCCGACCACGAGCTTGCACTGGGATCCCAAATAGCGATAGAGGCGCCCGGCGATGTGAACGATCCTCCTACCCACAGCTTCTTGTCCTTGGCATCACAGAACACCGCAGTCGACTTCGCCGTTGGGACCGTTGCTACCCAGGGCAGCAAATTGATTAGACGAGGCGGTATACGACGCGATATTGACTGCAGACGTTGACCCAATGGATGAAAACAGACCCCCGAAATAGAAGACGCCGTCGAGCACGCAGCCGGCCACGATGCGGCCACCTGTATTGGTGGCAGCAAGAATAGATAGCTCGCCGTCGTCAGAACGGGAAAGTAGGGTATTAGTCGATGCGTCAAGCGTTGAGGAAGAGTTTTGGAAAAAGTCGAGGCCAGCAAAGGAGCCCACAAGACCGACTTTGCCCATACGGTCAAAATCGACCAGTGGGAATGCTGCTAGAACGGCATTTGCAATGAGGGACAGGGAAAAGGCAGCGGCGAGGGAGGTTCATGGCAGGCAGAATTTATGCGCCGTTGTCGTTGCGCACGACGATGGCGCGGTTGTCTGGGTTGACGACGACCGCGGCGACAGCAACGAAAGGGATGACAAGAAACGTTGAAGACGTCTGGTCTTGAGAACTATTTTTCAACCTGCCAACGAGGCACGTGATATAATTAATACAAAAGAGTGGTAACAGGTCCAGTACTAATTCTACCGCCTCTCTCGCTAGTTGTGCTTCGCCTTGACAGCGCTCAAATCGCTGGTCAGCCCTACTGGAACATTGAAGGGTGAACCGTTGTCGAGCATCCTGCATGCCCATTAGACTAACTGTTCGCAGCACAGAGAATAAAGCTCACTGAGGGAATCGATACCGGTGGATGACGGGACGCTTTGCTTCAGCAAAAAATATCCTTTCGTTCGACAGTTCTTGCGTCAGGATAGTGTGATTGAGATTTCTCTCAAAGTCCTGTCTGACGGGGGCCTGTCGCTCTGCCATCCAATGGGTAAGCAATGCATCTTCGCCTGGAGATGGTGCAAATTGGTAGGCAACAGTAACAGCAACAGCACCAAGAACAGCGTTTCTCCACCCTGCACCGAATCCTGGACGCCCAAGTCAGGTAGCTGCCAGATAGAATATGCGGCAGCACGAACCTTCCTTGGGATACACGGTAGGTGTCCTCTTCATGATGATGTTCGTGGTGATCAGAATATGTTCTGACTTGCGACAGAGCAGCCCGGCGAGGCGCCGCTCGAGAAAGACGCGCCGCCTGTTGCAAGCGACATCGACGGACGAGATAGGAGGAGTGGACGAATGGGAGTCTGGCAATTACCGGCCGTCCATCGGAAAGGACCGGCACCGGACCGAGCAGCCCTGGTTGACCTCGAACCATCATGTCTGGCATTGCCATTACTCTCGACATTTCTTGTTCACCGCTGTTTCCTCAACACGACTATGTCGAACAAGCCTTCCTCACGCTCTTTTTCTTCATCCTCGTCATCGTCATCGTCGGCGCACTCCTCAGCACAATCTTCTACATCCTCAGTCGACCGCTTCTCGTCGCCGTATTCTTCAGAGCTCGTGTCGTTACTACTGTCTAGGTCAACTACAGCCTCCAGTGCCTCCGCGAAGCGTTTTTGTTCCACTGTAACGCGTCTCAATGAACAAGAAAAACCCCTTCCTGCGCTGCCGCTTTCGTGTTCACCCTGCATTCCACCCCATGAAATCATATCGTTCCTCGATTTAATGGAAGCCTTGGACGCTGATGTTGATTTACAAGTTTCGCGTATCAAGGAGCACATCGACGAGGCTCGAAAACTCGTACTCGTCTACAAGGAAGAGCGGGAAACAAAGCGGGAAACAAAGCGGGAACAGACGCAGAAGGACCGAGAATTGGTGAAGAGTCAGACCAAAGAGATTGGTAGCGATTTTTGGCTGGGTGTATAGATACCAGCTTTTGTAATCAGATTGATTGTCACGGAGGTCACAGTCCCCTAAGTTACAGCACTCTTGCATTCGAACGTTCATCATCCATAATGTGTAGGTCCTCGTTACATCGTCCTGCAGACAGCTGGCAGTAATTCCTATGCAGCATCTCGACCACAGCACACTCGCCAGACCTCTCTCGACCCCAATGCGATGCAGAACCTCGAGAAACGCCTCAGTGAACGCCCCGACAAGAACGAATTGGTGGAGCGCAATATACTGAAGGGTTCGTATCTCGTATAATGTGTTTCTCTCACCAACTTCGTACCGATTGCCAGACGACAAGGGCATTGCCCCTGCACTCGTAGCGGCCAAGGAGAAACTACAAAGATCACAGCTCGAGGTTCGTACATGCGCTCTGTACAATGCAGCAACTACATCTGGAAGCTATAGGACAAACTCGATCATGCATTACAGCAGCGCCCAAAGGCGGAGGAGCTCGTCAAGGGCGGTATTTTGCTTGGTGCGCCTGATTCTCCACTATACACAGCGCACATCTGACAACTAGCAACAGAAAGTGAAGTGCCCGTCGAACAGGAATAGATGAGGTATTATAATTTTGAGTTGTGTAACAATAGCTGTTAGGCATGTATGAGCAGAATTCATGGACGAAAAGGCATTATCTCACTTTATGGCATCTACATTATCACCGGCTATTTCTTCGCAGCCTGTCCCTCATCTCGGTCGCTGCTCGTCTTGTTCCAGCACCACCTGCCCACCCCCTTTGCCTCAGCCAACCAACCAATCTGGGCGTCAAGCCGGCAGTGAGTCCGATGCGGACAGGAACAAAAAGAGTTTTGTGGATGGTGTATGCAAGCAAAAGCATTGCGTAGAGACCCTCATTTCCGCCCTGCTCAACGCTCCTGACAGTAGAGTCCATGTCTTCCTGGCCAGGCTCCGGCGGCCGGGAGTGTACAAGACTGAGGACTGCCTCCTTTGCCGATGCTGTGAACTGGGCGACTTGCTGGGCACCAATAAGATTAATGCCTGCAAACGCGACGCCAAAGTCGACGACAGAGAGGACGGTATAGACACCGAGCGCGTACCAGCCGTAAGACTTGATGAGATGCTTCAGCCGCTGGGAAAGGGTCGCATTTGGAGGCAAGTCTGACGAAGGATGAGGCGACGACGAAAGCCTTGCTGGAAAATGGGAAAAGAGACGAGAATGCGCTGCGCGAGGGCTATGCTGAACGAGGCCAGGGCGTGAAACTGGGAGCAATGGCGCTGATAATCTGGGTACGATGCTACGCAAAAAAGGTAGACGGAAAATACGACGGGACATGAAAGTCAGCTAAGTAGAGTCGGCTCGAACGACGTCGCCTCGCCGGCAATCTTTTTGTCACGTGCCAAAAAGGGTCGGATATCACCGTTCGCTTTCCAAAAAGAAATTTTCGGCGAGTTTTTTTCTTCATCTCATGCATCCACAGCCTTTCGTCGCAAAGTATCATTTATATCCTCCCCCTCGATAGCATCTGCCAGTGAATGGAACAGCACACAGGCTCTGCTCCCTTTGAAGGCCCTGAAAAACTCCTTGAGATCTGGTTTGCACCGTCTCCAGCCCATCTGCCCGACACCAACGGTTCTGCGGATGGCAAAATCGGCCTCAGAAAGGTCGAGCGAGCAGTGTGGGAGGGCATGCTCGACATCGTCAAGTGCAGCGTCCTCAGCATGGTATCTGGCGCCGACTTCGACGCCTATCTGCTAAGGTAACCGTCACTTCCCATGAAGCCCTTGCCGTCGCATTTAGTGTCAAACTGCCAGCGAATCTTCTCTGTTCGTTTCCCCCCACCGTCTTATTTTGAAGACATGCGGTACTACCCTAAATCTTCTCGGGCTTCCCAGTATCCTGGAGATTGCCGCCGTCCATGCCGGCCTGCACACCGTCTATCGCTGTTTCTATTCTCGCAAGTCATTCATGTTTCCGGACCGCCAGCATGGTCCCCATCGCGACTGGAAATATGAAGTCGAATTTCTTGACAACATCTTTGCCAACGGTGCTGCCTATACCGTCGGAAAGGTGAACGGTGATCACTGGCTTCTCTACCTCACCAATCCAGAGGAGGAAGTCTCTCCATCTCTATCTATACCGCCGGTCATCGATACCACCTGCGATCTTGAATTCCCCGACTACACCATAGAGATTCTCATGAGCGACCTTTCACCTTCAGCACGCAAACGCTTTTTCCTTTCTTCTCCTACAGATGATCCGACCATCCACGCTGGGGCCTTGTCCCAGTCTTTAGGCATCACCGAGATCTTTCCGCCACATCTCACCACGCTTGATGCATATTCATTTTCTCCATGTGGATACTCCTCGAATGCACTCATCAAGTGGGGCGAAGACTCATCCTTCGCCCCAAACGGCGCCAATACCCATCCCGGCGAGGGCTATTACACCATTCACGTCACTCCGGAAGAAGGCTGGTCTTACGCCAGTTTTGAATGCAACGTGCCGCTGCCTCCCTCCCGTCCATCACCTGACGATCCTCGCACGATTCCAGACCTGAAAACGCTCATCCAGCGTGTCGTTTCTATTTTCAGCCCGGCAGGCTTACCCTCACCCTCTTCATTTCCTGCGAAGAGAATGAAGTCGATGTAGGAGAGCGGAGCCCTGTCGAAGCTGCCCAGTACGCATTTCGCGCTGCGCTCGGCGATCCCGTCGGCAAACAGCCGCATGAGAAGGTTAACGGCATTCAACCGAACGGCCTATCCCCCAGAAGATACAAAAGGACGGACAAGATTAACTATGAGTTTGGAGGGTATGACCTTGCATTTGCTAGCTTTGAGCTAGTACCGTAGAACTGGTTTGTGGCCGTACAAGGCTATAGATACGTCTTAAAGATACACAATGAATTACAGCTACAATGCTTCTACCCCATCTCTGACTGTCTCTCGGACTCCCCCTTTGCTTGGATGGAAGATGCTGTCTTGTTCTTGCTAGTGCAATGTGGACAGAGACTATTGAACATGTCGACCATCGGCCAGGTTATATTTGCCTAGAATCGTAAGCGCATTGCTTCCGGACCAAAGAGACGACTCACAAAATATAAGCCTCGAAGTTCTCGAAGCATGTCATACGATGCTGAATGATTGCGGTGCGTATATGTCAAGATATCCCACATTTGGCTTCGAACGGGGACACGTTCAAAAGCGTTCCGCCAGTCAACGGCCCCATCCCCTTTGTCGGGCCCCGCGTCAGCATCAATAGAAGGCAGCGGTGCAGTCCCAGCTCCGTCGGCGTGGTTTCTATATTGACGAAGAAGGGTATCCTCGTCCCAGTCGGCCGATTGAAAAACGATGTCACGAGGAATAAGAAGTATGCTATACTTGTTCGATCCGGAACGGACATGATGGTGCGCTATCCATTCGCGGATATGAGTTGCGAACCTAGTAACTCCTTTCCCTGCCAAATAGTTGGCGACAGCTGAATACATTTCTGGCGGCATCGGTGCTGTATCGCGAAGGTTCGGTATGAGACCGTTGAGAAAGTTGTCCAATGCCTCTTCAAATCTTATCTTTACAGGCATTTGCTCCGGATCTACCTTCATAAGTCCCTGTAGGATGGTGCGTGGAAGCGGAAGGATGGTTGGATGGGACCACGGTTGGAGGGGGACACGATTTTTGATCATCGCAGGCATATCCTTCTTCAGGAATGACACCGATGATGGAGAGTGATAAAAGACAGATGGAGTCGAATGTTGTGACCGTTGCTGAGGTGCGACATCGGTTCTGGATGCTGACGCCCGGCTACTGCTTTCTGCATGGGTAGATGACGACGGCGCACTAGAGCTAGGCACCAATGGTGGAGAATCTTTTTCTGCATTGACTTTTGGTGCAATAGACGCAACAGGCGTCTCCGTGGTGGAGGTCTTACTCCTCCGTTTAGGCGAATAAACGCAGTTGGGATTATTATCCATTTGACATTGATCGCAAACAGGGACATTCCTGTCGCACTACAAAAAAGGAAAGTTCAGAGACACATTGCGCAAAAAGCAGATATGAAAGCGAACCTTCAAATTATTCAGTCGACAGGTGTCACATCTAGGAATGCCTCGATGAGCAGGGGTTGGTAGAGGAGTGTATTTGCACTCTCGCCCAGGTACCCAGGTGCACTGATTGCAGCTTGGCTGCACCCTATCGCACTGACTTCGATATCAGATGATTTGAACATCAAAAGTAAGTTGAAAAAAAACCTTCAAATTATGTGCCCGACAAGCATCGCAACGAAGTTTGCCACGCCGTCCGACCCAAAGCGACTGGCGAGCCATATAGACTTTGGGATTGGGTATGCGTATGGTCAACTGTGCGTCATCCGATCCGTCCGCCGACGTACTTCGAGATGGCTGGTTGCCATTTTCAGGACGGGAATCAGAGGTACTCATGGCGTTCGATGAGCCTTCACGGGGGACGTCGTATGTACCACAAGTTCCCTCGCACACGGATTGGCGCACCTACAAAGATTAATTCAACATCAAATATGTACAGTTCGTTAAAAAGGGGCGGGCATGATATCTGTGCCGGCAAAACCAAGGTGCTCCACCGTTAACAACGTTTACGGCGCTGTGAGATGATTACCGGAACAAAGCGGTTGAACGAAAGCTCACCTGTATAATTGTGCCAAGGCAATTTTTTCAAGGCAACGGATGTGCGAAAGAGAAGAAGGAGAAATGAAGAAATTTGGTGGAGAGTCGTTAAAACGATGATACAATGATGAAGCGCAAAGGTCGCTGAACCACGTCCGTTCCTGTGACAACTGACGTGACTTTCACCTTTTACCGTCACATAGAACGTAGTGGTCGCTACAATGTTCACCACCCAATTATTTACGACCTATTACACATAGCAATCGTTTTCTCAGACTTGCAACTCCACAGAAACTTGTTTTCTTTTCCTTCTAAATATTGCACGCCAAAGAAGCTCGTACCCCCTTTCCCAACAAGTACTGTATCATTCGCCGGGTACTATCTCCTTTTTGCCACGAAACCCAGTTGACTCATTACCCTAGGCTGAGCCCACCGTGGCCATGTGTTGAGGCCATAGCGTGCAATACTCATGTTGTTGGGTTTCTGGATCAGAACTCCGCATGCCTGACGCACGGTACACTGTGACACAGGCAGGGTCATTACCCACGGGGCCTGCAGCCTGCTCTTGAAGCAGCTCTTTAGAAGTACTTGGAGAAATACCCGAACCGATATCTGATGTGCACCAACTTGGTAAATTGCGACGAGCCCAGAGCCCACCGCACACGCCGGCTTCAAGTACAGCCCCCAGGTGACGGCTAGAACATTATCAGCTGGTCCCTTGCCGTACACTGGACGCTGCGTTTTCGATTGCAGGAAAAACATCCCTGCCAAGAGTCACAAAGGTCGTCCCGTGCTCTTTGAGGGACAGCGAAAGCTAGTGTCGATCCATGGGTGGTATCATAACCGGCCAGGTTATGATCACCTCGGACTCGGCGGCCATACTACTGTCAACTTGTGTAGGTATTCTCCAATTTCGGTAACTCGGGACGCGGTTGGCGTCCTAAAGAATCCTTATCAGTCGAAATGTATCTTTTCTGCCTTATTCGGAGTGTTCTGCCAGAGTATCTGTACTAACACCAGTTTGTAAAGCACTCTTCCCTTTTACCTCCAGGTATTGACGTCTAGGATCTACTTCACCCCGCAGTGGTTTCGAATTTGGAATATCAACCATGCCTTAATGATCTCATCCATGCCGTCAATCATTGGTTACGGGACTAGCACTCGAAATGCAAGTTCGGACCACCGGAGTAATATGTCGTGTTGACTGTGCTCGTACCTAACGTGGTATCTATCAATTTGTCTGAGTCTCTGCCCGGTTGAGCAGCACGATAACGCACGATAAGCTGTTGCAGTTGTACCAGGTCCTTTCATACCAGCGTTATCATGGATGTCCTAAAGACTACGTGCTTGATTTCGATGCAAATATGGTTGTCTGTGATTGCTATGTATGCTACAATGAGGTATATGTAAACAAAACTAGGGATGATAGAAGTAATACGATTTGTAGAATGATGAAAGAGACAAAGGAGGCGGTGAATAATAAGTATACTCGAAAACCGGGTCAATATGCAAGAACAAAAATTTTCCTAAAGCAAGGATATCTATTCGTCATCATCATCGCAATGACATTCCTCTTCTTGCTCTCCTCGTTGCTGGTCAGCTTCAACTTCTGCGCACGTTCGACGTCTGACACGAGACAAGACAAAGTCCAACGAAGAGAAATTAGCGGCATTGTTGGCGTATTTGTCGTGTTTCTTCGTTTTTACGTGCTAGAAGCAGAATCAGTGTGGGCCACGAAAGGATACACATCTACGTACTGCTTTAAAATCGTCGAACTTGACTCGACAAGTCTCGCAATATCCTGGTTTACTGCCTTCTTCTCGTCTTGGTAGGCGTAAACTGTTGGTGCTTCGGCTTTTTCTGAGTCCGTTTCTAGCGGGAATATACGCAGGAGGACCCATTGTACTTTTACCATCGCCATCTTTGGCCACTGAGGCCAACTTCCGAGAAGTAGTTATCTCGTTACCTAATTGTGCACGCAAAGACGGGGGAAGAGGACGGGAATGGGAGTAACCAGCGGTCGAGGTCGTGCCAGTAGTAGATGTGATGCTGACACTATTCCCAGAAGCCGCAACATAGGCACCAGATCCTAGATACCCTGATGCATTTGCTGAGTCGATATCGTCGCCACCTAATGCCTCTCCGAACTCTTGCTCATCAAGTATTCCTCTCCGATGTAAATTATTCATTGAAGCGGAGCGTCGAAGATCACCATGACCTTTGCTATGAACTTGGGCAAGAGCTTTCCGTTTCATCGCCTCTAGGCGCAATAACTTCTTCTTCTGCTCCCGAGCCTGATAGTACCGAGTGAGATGAAAATTAAGGGTTCGCCATATCAGCATACCTGTTCATCCTGCTGCTCCGTCTCTTCCCTTTTAGCCTTCTCCCAACGTCGCCTCTCCCGATCGTCGAAGGGAATGAAAGGCCCTCTTGCGTGAGGATGACAGTGAGCGACAGGCCAAGAACCTTTTATACTCGAGTCCCGCCCCTTCATTACTTCGTACTCGTGGGCGGCAATGGTAGCTAGTTCTTGTTGCATATCCTCAACGAGGACCCAATAACTGCCACGGCTAAAGTAGGTAAAGTCGTGACGTTTCTGGGTGGGATCGCGTTCCGTAGAGCCGTGGACACGCTCTGATTGTAATAGACGTGCGAGCGATCGATAAGGATGAACAGGATTCACCGGTTGTGGAGCATTTATCGTCCGAGAAGGGTTCGAGCCTGTCAGCATGGAGACCTCTAGACATCGCGAGAGAACACTATCAAGTTTAGCTGTACTCCAGGTTTTCATCTTCCACTCCATGGCTTTGGTAATAAGACCAGCGCCATCATCTCCACCGACGCTGTTAAATAGTGAGTGGCAAGGAGGAAGAAGACGGACAGGACACACCGAGTTCGTGATTTACTTGGGCTCTTTATAGACAAGTTCATCTTCAAAATAGTGCCTTTCGGATTATTTTCCTTGTCGGCATCGTCGTCTCCTTCCCCTTTCTGATTGGTAATAAGGTGGGTCACTTCTTTGGAGAAAAAATCCTCGATGACCTAAGGCTCCAGATAGTTAAGCACACAGAAACATGTAAAGGCGAGTATTTACCCCGCCAAGTTGCACAATACGAGCTTCAAGGCCCTTTCGGAGACCCGTATCAGGTTCCAGATGGCTCATATCGAAATGAAAGATAAAAGTGGGAAACGCGCGTGAGTATTTGTCTTTGAACTCCTTGTCCTTCTGAACGCGCTCTGTGTGCTTTCGCTCCTTCTCCTTGTACTTTGGCGCCGAGATATCAGGCCCTGCGGCGCGTTGGCGTTTGAATTCCACGGCGGTGTCTCCTTCAGGAGAGCGAGGACGCTTGATACCAGACACTGATCGTGCCCATTTCTGTCCCAGCCTGGAAGTAGCACGGTTGGCAAGAGGAGCACGAGTGCCGATAGTCGTCGACATGGAGGCAGGAGACAAAGAGTCGCGACGAAAAAACGCGTAAACAAACAGGTCACCAATTGGATCATGTGATCGGGTGATGTTACTCCTTGTGACAGTGTAGAAATTGTCACGCCTTGCTGCCTGACTTCGACTTGCTTCCGACATCTCATTATTGTTGCGTCCATGTCGACATACGGGACCACCCGACACCATCACTCACCGGCAGCGCAGGTATTCTCTGCGCGCGAACGGGTCACAGACTATCACACCACTCTATTTCGAAGGCTCATCTGGGACGGGACTGTTCCTCTTGAAATCCGTGTCGATACCAAGGAACTGCCCGCCAACTCGGATAGAGGCCTCGAATCATATTTTATCCAGGCGCCACGCGTCAGCTATCTGCCGCTACTGATGCCAGAAATTCGTCGATTCTTCACCGACCTTGTTTTCGATGAGGCGTCGGCGAAAGATCTAAAAGATGATGATTGGTGGTTTGACACGCCAGATGGGACGCTCCTCAAGTGGTCAGTCGTATGATGGCTGCTGAACGTGTATTTATTGTTTCCCAGGCACTGGCCCATCGGCCTCATATATGACAATTATACCATATCTGCATCTGTAAAGAATCCGACATCCCTTCCATCTTCAACGGTGACTCCGTTGCGTTTGATACTGCATCTTGCCTCTCCCCCCCAGGATAAGCTACTTTTGTCGCCCACTGCAGAAGCATGTAAACAGGCTTTTATGGGACAATTGAAGGAGGCAGACTTCATACGATGGGGAAATACCAAACGAATTACGGGACTTAGAAAACAGGACCAGGACGGCATCTGGGAAGGCATCAAAGAACGTACGTTCCATCTGTCCATCCATCCGTTTCTTGTCTTTCTATGATATGCGGCCAGATAATTTTGATGACTACTGGCGCGTTGCATCAAAAGTGACTCCAACCTCGACACCCAATCGTACGCAGTCGCCAGGGCCGCCGGCATCGTCAGCATCGATGCATACTCGACCTCCCTCTGCAGAGCCTTCGGGTTCTTCTGACCGTGAAGGCGCCTATAACGTGAGAAGTGTGCCAGTTAGGCTGTATCTTCCTGATGGACCCGTTATACAAGACCTGGCACCCCCTCTCCTGGAAGACAGGTATGTCCTTTCGCCCCATTTCTTGGACAGCCACCGACTGTTATTATACAGGGACCCCCCACACTTTGTCTCATTATTTGTCAATACATGTGCCTTTGCTTTTCCCTCCGCGACCGCCAGCACCCCCTCCATCACGGACGAATCCCAATCCTCAGCCGCCTCCTGTACCGCAATTGGCATGTGTATTGATTCAGGGTGTGGTCACTCCCCTTGAATCCGAAATGGCGTGGCTCGGTGCTTGTATGGCCGGTGCGGATGGCTGGGTGAATGTATGTGTCGGTATTAATAATGGCTAATATTTTGTAAAATGTAGTATACATACCCATCCTAATTTACGACAAGGTAAAGTTACACATCAAACTTGACAACCTGCTCACCACCCCCTCTATCAATCTTTATCAGCCTCTTGGCTACACAGCCGTAAAGCACTCGAGTCGTCCCTTGTCCAGCAACCAAAACCGCACTTCCTCCAGTACTCGCCTTCGCGGCCAACGATTCTTTGACCTTGTTTAGAGGCATTGAAAATTTTGGTGGGCATGATAAGAGTGTTACCAATAAATAAGCAGTGAGGATTTGTTGAGGAGTTGGCTGTGATGGCACTGTATCAACAGACAAGAGACTCGACTGAGAAGGAGATGATGGTGTCGGGACTAATGCGGATATGGATTGAAGATGTGCACTAACCGATGGCAACGTTAGTTAGCGCGTTGTGCTCTCACGAAATATACACACATTGTTTGTTTTGCTCTAGGAGGCTTCGAACCATCACCTGTAGTTCGGTATGGATGACCAGGCATAATTACATCGCCCATTGTGGCCCATATTTTTGCCTGTAAACGATGAGGACGCGCAAAAGTATTGAAAGGTGAGAACAGTACCACTATTCTCTCAACCTCTGTATTGACGCGCAGTCGAGCTTTAGTTCCTGGTGTTTCCGACTCGGGGACATGTGTCGGAGGCACATCGGCTGCCAGATGTTCGGGTGAACGACCAGCAGGTGTTGCTGCGACTTGAATGGTTTCATCGGTTGCATCCTCGACGACAGACGACTGATCCCGCGATTCACATGCGTCTTGCGGATCCTCTGCTACTTCAACCAAGGGCTGAGGTATCGAACGTCTACGGGTGGAAGGCGAAGGCACTGAAGGACTTGACATGGACGCAACCGACAGGTCCCCAACATCGACTTGTTCGTGCAACAGATTTTCAGAAGCAAAGGCACGTCCAGGTGTTGCCCAAAACGATTCCTCTTCTTCATCCACATGAGATGGAGCGACGGGAGTTACTGGACGAGGTGGTGGCGCGCTTCTCTTACCCGTCGACGTTGTACGAGAGGTGCGCTTCACTTGGGTTACAAGTAAATCCCTCTGCAAGATATTGTAAAAGAGTGACAGCCGGAAGCAATGTAGGACGCACACGTTTCCTGAGCGCGTCAAGTTTCTTCTCATGATGATGCAACGACCGCTCCTCGTTATCAATCATGGACTTTATTGACGGACCATCTGTAAATTGATTCTGGATCTAGTTGGCCATCTACATCGGATCGAAAAACTTTTGATCGACTCACGGACTGGAGTAGTTCTGTGGTGTCCTGTATACCATCGCGCGCTGACTGTATTTCTTCGAGGAGAGCAACAACCTGAGAATATGCACGGGGCATTGGTCTGATAGCCTGGCTGCTCAACGTAAACAGAAAGACGTGGAACCTGGAAGGACACACGACGTACTACCGGTCGATGTATTTGAGAGCGGCATGAGCATACACCTCGGGGTCTACTTCGCGTCGCGTCGTCGGCTTTAGTGGCGTCGCACCTGGAAACCCAGACCGAGCCAGCTTGGGTATTTCGCCCCGGACATCTTGCTCAGAGTGAGGGACGACGAGTGAAAATAAGCCTAGTTCGGATGGATCTACGTCGCGAATCAAATCACCCTAGCTGAGTGTCAAGGATGGCGGTGGAGAAGGGCGCGACGTCGGGAGAGACGGCGACAGCAGCGGCGGTGATGGCAGTGGCCTTGCTCATTCTGGAAAGACGGTCGATCTGGTCGGAGAGAGAGGCCATGGGAGAGAGGCAGCAGAGGACAAATACGTGCATACCGTATCAGTGCAGATTGATCCCGTCCATCTCTGATTTCTACATTCTCTTCATTGGTCCAGGTATCCCTTGCCCTCTTCTCTTCCTGCCTCTCCACTGACCTCTACTCAAGTGAGCCGTCGTCGTCGTCGTTGTCGCCGTTGGCGTTACACATGTGGGAACCTCTACCCTTGATCGTCTACGGCTATGCGGTACATCCTTTAAGTCCCTCCCGTCGCGACACACGATGGTCCAGTCGAAATCGCGACCGTCTCTCTGTCGTTACCGAGGCTTCCACCGACGACCAGCTCGTCTACCGTGATGTTGTCGCATTGGAAGTTGGAGACGAAGTCTACGCTTTTGAGAAGTATATTCCCAAAGGGAGAGAGGTCGAAGGTACTTGGTATAGAGGGTGCGTCTCTTGCTGCTCCTTCCAACATATGCAGATAAAGCTCTCCTAGTTATGTTGTCTGTACGACCCGTCGGCCGCCCGTTACATGGGCCGTGTCTGGCGACTCCTCACTGGCCAAATCACCCCCCAAATCTGAAGAACCACAACAAGTGTTCATTGGCATCTTTCCTGCCTCCCATATTTTCCTCCGTGACGAGCTTTCTGATGCAGAAGGTCGCCTGCATAACTATGCTACCTCAGTGAATGGTTCGACGATCAGCAATTGTATCGGACATTTTAAACAAGCTTCAAGCTCGACCGAAACCTTTTCCCAATGGGCCAAGGACAAGGGTGGTTCCAGCATGCATATTCTGAGGGAGGAGGATGAGGATTTTGACCGTCTCACCACAGCCAGTAGACGCTCCTTTAGGCTTGGTCCACCTCCTGAGCAGGCATCCTCTTTGCGCGCAGGTTTACCGGTTTATTCCAATAGTCTTCGCTCATCATCGCCTGCGGATTCTCAATTAATGAAACCGCTACCTCCCCGTCCATCTCTTAAGTCTGGGGACGATACTGCATCAGGTGCAGCTCAACCAATTATTGACGAAATTGCCTCGGCCCTTCGCGAATGGCATACCTTGATGTTTCAGTACCTTGCCCGGAGAGACTACAAGCTATTCCATGCAGTTAAAGGCCACATTGAGGCACTCCACCTCGGGCGATTGCAACTTTTGGCCGAAACGCTCAGTGCTGAAGAAACGATCAATATGCGGCGTGACTGTGTTACCAGACTGGTCAGTGGTAATCTTGTGCAAGGTTTAGATGTCATTGTGCGGCATCCGTCTTGGGGAGGCCTGGTCACAGTCGATGTTGAAGGTGATGTGGACGAAAGAAGTTGGGTCAGTGCCGTTCGAATGTTTGCAATGCAAACCTCCCTTGCATATCTCAACGTTTCACTTGATGAATCCCCGCCGCCTCGGCCTTATCTTCCTGGTTTAGGTACCGATTACCTGTCCTCGGCACCATTGCCCACCCCAGCTCATTCCGCATTTTCCGAGTCCACCTATCCCCGTTACCAAAGTCGGACGCGCCCTTGGGGTTATTTGGGTCCACCCCCCGATTCTAGTCCGGATACAGCCAAGTTCTATCATGTCTTCCTAGACTTGAGAGCATTTGTTGCCTCTCCCTGTGCCCCAGGCGAAACAGCCGAACTATTCTTCTCTCTTTACAGACACAAAGGGAATCAGTTCATCACCGAAGACTTTTGCGCTATTCTGAATCATAACGGAGTTTCCGCCCGCGATCCGTCGGATCGCATACGCACTTTGTTCATCGATTTGGCTCATTCGGACATCCAGGATCCAACATATCTTGTGTGCCGTATTGTTCGAAACGGGTCTTTGAAAATAGGAAATGGTTCGAATTCAGCGATACCTTTAGAAGGGAGACGAGGATCGGAGGCCTCGGTCAGAGTAGATACTGGCGTATCGACGGGATGGATTGATCATAATGGTACACAACCGCGTCCCTCAGCAGACTCTTTGGGTCAATTCCGACGACCGTTTGGCTGCGCTATACTGGAGCTGACACAGCTGGGTCGGATAGCTACCGAGGGTGGCAGTGTAACTGCAATGAAGGAGTACAGCATGCCGATCTTTATACCCACAAATGAGGTTGCGTTTTCCATGATACATCAAAGCATCATCGACAACAATGTCAAGGAATTTGAGAAATCTCCCCGGTATGCTACGCTCTTTCTTGGATAAGGTAAAAACGTTGAAATTTTTAAATAGGGCGGAAATGTTGGCCGTCTCGGTCAAAGTGTTTCACGGAGATGCTGTCACCGTTGTGAAAGAAAATACTTCCCTTCTCCAAGATATTCCTCAGACACTTCGCCTTGGTTTCCCCGATGTCGTGTTCCCCGGCGATGTTCGAAATGAACTATATGTCAAGTTATGGTCTGGGGACTTCATGTCTACCAACGGGACTCCTGGGCGTATCAGTGTATCGAGTTTCACACGTGGCCCTTTGGCTTCGGCTTCTAGTAACGTCCAGGTCACAGTCGAAGTCAGGGATCAAGACGGCAGAACTGTAGAATCAGTTATATCCCAAGGAAGTGGAGAGCCTCTTGTGACGCAGTTCCACTCTATGGTTTTCCAGCGATGCAGCGAACCTACATTTGGAGAACTCATCAAAATTCGATTACCTCTTAGCGGGATTCCACAGTGGCACCTCTTTTTCACTTTTAGGAACCGCTCGGGTCGAGAAAGAGGAAATCGAGGGACGTCCCGAATCAGATCGACCATTTGCGTTTGCCTTCCAGCAGCTTTTCCCTGACACCCGTGCCTTTGTTGAAGACGGGAGCCACAGGCTGATCATGTACAAAGGGGACAAACTTGGAACGCTCACCCCTGATATGTATTTGAGCGCGCCGACATCCCTACTTAGTGGTCAGAAGCTAGATCAACTCGTTTTCCCAGAGATACTTCGTGTCGCTCCTCCGACTCGGGACACGCTAACAGTGCGCACATCGTTATGCTCCACCAAATTCACCCAAAACCCGGTTCTATTAAGCCTTCTTAATTGGGAAAAGGTCGCCGATCAAACATTCCTATCGACAGTCCTCACCAAGTTCACATTTGTCGGGGAAGGTGAAATCGTCAAATTCCTTCCCGATATTTTTGACTCTTTATTTGGCATCATGGTGTCCTCGAACAATCAGGCCTGCGAGATGGATCCGCTTGTCTTCAATGCGCTGGTCACCGTCTTAGGTATTGTACAAGATCGCCGATTTAGCAATTTCCAGCCGGTCTTGGACGTTTATATCGAAAAACACTTCAATTGTGCATCGGCATCCTCGCATATGATCCAATCGATGAATCGTCTCCTCGCTGACCCTGCGTCCACAGAAACAGCATCTCCCCTTCGAGCAGCGTTGAAGGTTTGGCACTATGTTATGAAATTCATAGCTAAGTCAAGAGAGCTGCAGAAAGCAAAGGAACTTGGCGTCGGGGGCGGAGTGACCGCTGAACATCTGGAGGCCACTTTCAAACGTGAGCTTCGGTCCCACTTGGCTGAGGTCACCCGTTTAATGTCGACATCATCCCCCCCATCAATCGTTGGAACCCAAACAATCGCATTGCAGCACTTCACGTCGATCCTTCCTGAGCTGGCCAAGATATTTTCAATTGTCGATCTAGTATCCATTGTAACAACCTTCGCCACCAACGCGGCCACTACAGCAAGGGGCAAAATAGTCGTTTGGAAGCTTATTATGTATCTTCAAATCGTGAAAGGTTTCCTCTTTGACAACCCGCAGTCTCGACCGCTACTTGTGGAAGCCGTCGTACAGTGGATCAGGCCTCACTTCGGTCGATATGACGAGTACGCTCAAACGCAAGGCGCTGATTCGGAGGGCGCCCGTGATGCTGCAAGAGTGGCTTGGTTAGAAAACATACGGCTATGTGTCGCAATCATTGCTGTGATGTTGGACAAGCTCCAGACGAGCCTGGTGTCTCCATCAGTTATCGAAGATCAACCCAGATTTCGCATGGATCAAGAAAACGTGGAAAATCTCCTTCCTCTTCTACCAAGGTTCGCCTTCCCTTGGTCACTCTTACAAGCCTCTCAATAATCTGATAGGTTACTGGACTCTTATCGAGAATTTCAAAGTTCAGAAGCTGCGAAAGCTTTGGAGCGCACCCGATCGCCGAAAACCGCCATTCCGGTTATCTTCCCAGAGTCCTACCCGTTCTCGCTACTTTCCTACCTTCCGAGCTCGTCCCGGAGCTCTGTGAGGGCGGGAGAATCTGATGAAGTCTTCAATGCCGGTCTAGGAGAGACAGCCGTTGTCTTTCTGGTCCTTGTTTTGTCGTCGCCTTCGAAACATATACTTGACTTTTTAGAGTCGAGTCTTGACATTGAAGGTCACGAACGCTTTATCGCATTGATGTCACAATTTTTCAAGGTGGCTACCTCGATTCTGGGAAACGATGCATTCCCAAAATCTTGGCTAAATATCAACATCATGGCGCACAAGGTTCTGGTTAAAATGATGGTTCCTATATCTACCATTCTAGAGAAAGAATTTATCCCACCTCAGGATTCAGAAGTTCGATTTGATGCTCGTCTGTGGCGCGAAGCTTTCTTCATGCTTCTGAAGCTGTTGTCTTCTGATCAACTAGTCATCGAAGACTTCAGTCCTCAGGCAAGTTGTCTCTCCTTCCCCCTCACTGAAGTTTTCATTAACGACGGGCTGTGCAGAAACGGCGCGCGGTATGGCGATTAGCCGGTGATATCCGAGGTGAAGGAGCTTCCATCATGCTATCGCTCTGGCAAGCGTTAGGTTGGGCAGAGCAACTTACCAATACCGGCGAATCTGTTGCCCGTTATGGGGTACGTTTTCTATACTGCTACTGGCCTGTGAACTGAAAGGCTTTACAGGGATATCAAGTATATCTCAACGCTCTCGTTGGGCATGTTGTCAACCTTTGTCTGAGTCACCACGAACAACTTAGGAACAACGCTGTTCACATGCTATACTGCATGATTGTTTCAGAATACCACCAGGCAGGCAATTTTGATGACATCGAAAACGAACTCGTAACACGGCTGGATTCTCTCTTTATGTCTGACAGCAAAGGGGATGACATCTCTGGGGGTTTCTTTGTCACTCAACTCAGACATATGTTCGAAAACTCGGATGTCGATGAAAGTTTGCGGGAGCGCGTCGCGACATTTTTGGATTCCGTAGACCTCTTCTTGGAACTACTGTTGAGCCTTCGAGCCCTTCCAGAAGGAGAAGAATTCGCAGACGAACGCGTCATCGCCACTGTGAGTTCATTTTTCGTGCGTGTGTACCTCTACTAAAGATCCGAAGCTGCGGTTAATGAACTTCATTCGACGAATCGGGAGGGATGAGATTTATGTCAAATACGTGCATCAGCTTGTCAACGTAAGTTTCTCTGTTTTCCAGTCAGATGGTGCAATATTTAACGAACATTTAGATGCATCTACAATCCCAAAATTACGTTGAAGCTGCATTGACATTGAAGCTGCACTCTGACCTCCATCAATGGGATTTAAATACTTTTGTCAATGCTATGGATGACTTGGGCCTTCCACAACAATCTCAATTCCACCGAAAGGAGACACTTTGTCTGCTGATATTAGACTATTTGGGTGAGGCTGAAATTCCTCGTGTTTTCATCATGATGCTCAATGTCACTGCTATCAGGCAAAGGGAAAGCGTGGGAACGGGCTATTGACATCTGCAAGGAGCTTGCCTACCAGCATGCCGAGGTTACATTCAACTAGTACGTGCCAAATAATCTCAAAACCTTTCTTGGTTGCTTATTTGTGTTCTCGCACAGTACTCGTCTATCCGAGATTCTTCGTCATCAAGCTACACTCCTCGAACACATTGTTACAGAACAGCGATATTATTCCGACTACTATCTGGTAACATTTTATGGGAATTTCCCTGCAGCAATCCGGGACAAACGTTTCATCGTAAGTAACTGCTGGGATCAATGAATTTTACTCATTGCCATTCTCTAGTATCGTGGATACGAATGGGAGAAATATGGTGCATTTTGCGAGCGAATGCTCAACAAGCACTCAGGAGCGCAGCTGCTTAAAATTATTGGTGACCCTCCAGTCGACATCCGTTTTGGCACGGATCAGTATATCCAGTGCACAGCGGTGACACCAGAGCCCGATCGGTCTCAACCCATCTTTACAAATCCTGATGTGCCAACCGCAGTCCGTGTGTACTACGAACATAGTGCGATCAACTTCTTCAGCACATCGCGGCATGTCAAGAAGCTTGGGCGGGACGGATCCGACGAAATCTGGGTGGAAAAGACCTATTTTACAACAGAGGAGACCTTTCCGACCGTTCTACGCCGTTCCCAGGTCATTGGATTAGAGGTTGTTGAGCTCTCTCCTGTCGAGAACGCGTTGAATGAGGTCGAGACCAAGACCAAGGACCTTGCGGCTCTCAGTCTTCGTTATCAGTCCCTTGCTAAGACTGCTCAGAGTGTATCGACCAACTCGCTGGCAATGGCACTTAATAGTGCCGTTGATGCACCCATGAACACGGGTGTAGCATCGTACCGTCAGATGTTTTTCAACGAAGACTACGTCGTTCGCAATCCCGATCGAGCGGAGGTGGTCGAACGGCTCCGAGTCGCTATAGATGACCAGGTTCGCACCGCGCTAACTATTCCATTCCTTTTCGCTCATTTGTTACCAGGTTCGCGCCATTGATGCATGTCTCAAACTCCATGGGCATCTCTGTCCCCCCGAATTTCATCCATTCCATGAAACACTGGAGAAGTTTTTCAGGAAAAACTTCCGGGAGGAGATCCGACGATTAGGAATCGATGAAATAAGTACAATACCCGCCTCCTCCCTGTACGAGCAATCAGTCATAAAATCCATGTCTTCGACTTCGACCAAGCGCGCACCAATCATTCCTCCCATTTCACTGTCTTTTAAACGCAAGACATTATCACCCCCGCCTGCCTCTCCAATAGATGGACTACCGGGTGTACTACGGCAAACACCGCTTCAACGGCATCTCGCACATTTAGTGCGACATGGGATTAATGGGGTAGCCTCGTCACCGGGGGACATGGGTGGCGGCATGACCGGCGGAAGCGACTCAGTAAGTGCCGAATCGCCCGATACATCGCTTGTCAACGTCAATAGCGGGGCTGCAGAGCCATCAGGGTCGTCTGTAATGACATCCCTTGGTTCCCTGGGTTCGCTCAAGGGTCGCTTTTCACGCTTCGGGAGCCTTAGCTTTGGTAGACGTGGTGCTTCTCATTCGTAGTTATTTTGTTTGCGGATCTCTTCAATTTCTGTAAAGTAGTCCATGTAATGTGCTTCGTTCATTATATTATATGTAAACTTGGTCATATGTGATGCTAGATATGATGTCCTGGGCGTCAACGAACTGTTTCTTCTGTCGCATAGTGTTTCCACCTCCCTTGCAGAAAGTTCGGTGTTCGAGATACTCACCGCTCAGGGTACATATTCTAGCTGATTTATTGTGCGAATTCCTGTTCTCGCAAAAGGGGGTCCGAAAGAGAATTCTGCATCTGCCAACCCTGTTAGTGCGCGTCAATAAAAAGATTGCTTCTTTGCAACCCTCCTGTTCTGGAGATGCATGATTATAATCCAGTCGGTATTGAAGGGACAGATGCCCATCGGATAAACGCAGCTTTTTCATTTCGGTGCTCAACATTATTTTCAGAAGATCCTCTTTGTCCTACACGCGATTCATCTAATGGAGGTTGCCGGCACCAGGAACCCTAACTCTCCAGGTACAATATCATGACAAATGGGTAAGTAAAGGTACTCGTACGCGTGTCACCGATGTCAAATTCCTGATCTACCCTACCAGACCCTACCGCCGGCCCCTTGTTCCCTGCCCTTAATTATCACTACTATTGTCGCCTTGTTCAATACCAAATGATAAGCTGTTACCTGGTCTACGTACATGGAATAGGCCCACCGTCTTTATGCATCGCAAACAGAATCCGTTGAAACTCATCTGGTAAAATTTGGGTGAAAGTGTGCCAATTCATTGACTAAAACGTGGCTACCGTATGTACAATTGATGTCGAAGAGATAATGATGATGCGCTATAGATGTACAGAATAGGAAACTTGTCCGTCTTGTCTTGTAGGGATGGAGACTCCGGAATGTACAAGTACAAATCCAACCAGAACCAACGTAGCGATAGGAACCGAGAGATGAAAAAAGAACCACAGAAACTGATACAATGTATGGGCGATATTTAGGATTGGTTCCAGTAGAAGTCCAACGGTGTCTCCATTGGATATGCAGTTAAACTATGCAAATCATTCAACGCTAACGTGGCTGGGTGCTGGTCTGGCCCTGGCCAGGAAGCGTTATAGTCGTACACGGGCTCCGCCGGAGTGACGCAGCCTGAGCTGTCGTGTGAAGCAGAGAAGAGGATAGTATCAGGAAGTGGCTCGAATTTATCAGCAATGGGAAGTGGGTCGTGATAAAGTCGGCTGTCGACAGATGAAGGGTCTGCAGGAAGGGACGTGGTGGAATCGGTAGGTGAATCAGACGTGTAGATGGACTGTACCGGTCCTCAGAACTCAAAGAAAGACGACGTGATGGAATGGCTTACATATTTGGACAGGATTTTGTCTAGCGCCTGTCCCAGGAGCGACCACTCAAACACTTTGAGGTCTTTCTCGATATTCCGAGGCTTGGGATCGGGGAATTCCATGATGCGCTGGAAGAAACTCTCGAAACCATGTTTGTGTTTGCTAACGGTCGTCGGTCTCAACCCCTCCAAATTGCGCCTTATGCGGTTCTTCTCCTCGACAGGGAAATCGTCGTTGGTAAGCCTTTCGAGCAGATAAATGATATCCACGCTGGTGACGTAGAACAGGCTGTTATCATCCCTGAAAATACAGGAAATGACGGTGTCTGTCTCGCAATAGTCATCCTGGCGGATGGCTTCGCAGGAGACAATAAGTTTGCAGCCATCCTGAACCTTGTGAAAACGGACAAGACGGCGGCCTATACGGTTTTCGGCAGCATCCCAACTGGTGCACATAGTATCGAGAGGGGTAATTATCTGGAGGATAGGTGTCTGAGGATGGAGGTGTATGTCTTCTGGAGAGCCGCGGTTGGCACGCATAAGGGAGTTTGCGCGAATGCGACGTGAAGCGGGTCTGCGATCAGAGAGAGTTGGAGAAGGGGCCGATGGCGGGTTATGTATGCTGGCCGTAGTGTTGGCCCGTCGGCGAAGCACGGGCCCCTGGGAAGGCACTATTGACTGCGAAGCTACCAGAGAGGCCTGAGAGGCCACAACTGGCGGATTCGGTACCGGAAGATGGTGTTCCCAGTAGGTGAACTCGCCAAAGCAGACGGCATCGAGAATGGTGTTGTCCACGTCCACTGCCTCGACACTAAGAGCAACCTTTTGCTCACGTACTCTGGGCGGGATCGTGGCGTGAAGCTGGTAACCACCGTATTTTTCAGGTGAGATCTGGGAGACTTGAGTGCTGACTGCTGTCGAGCCAACTTTTAGACGTAGGAATATTTTTTCCGGAGCAGGGTGGTGGAAGTCAATGTGGACGGAAATGGGGACGCCGACCTCGCCTTCGGAGGGATGGTAGCTGAGGACGGTGATGAGACCTGCGGAGGAGACGACAACCGACGTTGGGCGGGACATGGTGGTCGGGAAGAAAGAGAGGCGGGCACTGGCAGGAGCAATGCCAGCCAAAGCCTCCCCATTCTTTAAAGTCGGTACAGAATAGGGGTATTGACGCTTGTTTATTTCCATTCCCGGTCTATTTGTCGTCTCGTGCTAGCGTCGATCACCGATCGCTATAGCAGGTGCCAGGAGTCCATCCACTCCAAGCCCCACTTTGGAATGCTTTTGTTGTCAAAATATGGGCATAATATATTATATTGTTTGTATTTTCCGGAACATTAGTGACCATGACAGGTAAGATGTCGGCATTCCCAGCGCCCGTCGCCCCAAATTAGGCTCACGGGGGGCACGTGGCCCTCCCTGGACAAGACACGCCCGCAAAGAGCGCACCGAGCAACAAACAACCCCCCGTAAGCCTCCAACGCGGACACGACCTCCGCAACACCCGCTCCTCCGGCCCGGGCCGCCATGCCGCTCACCCGCTCAGTGACTAGCCGGAACACGTCGAATGCAGACGAGGCGTGGGGCGCCCGTTTTTCCCGCGGTCCAAAAACAGTCACCGCCTCCACGCTCAGCTCGTCGCGTCGGCCAGCGCCCAGGAAAAGATATGCCTGCAGCACGTCGGGGATCACGACGCGCACGATGTCGTCTCCAGTGTCGCCCCGCCTCGCGCGCCACAGATGTACTTTGCCGCTGTGGTCGCGATTCCATGTCCGCATCCATGCTTTCAGCTCTTCGGTCGTGCTGATCACAGGTCCCTCCGGGAAGATGCTCTTCTTTGTTTTCTTTTCGGCGACATATGGCTGTGGTGACCGCGACCTGGATTGGATTAATTAAATGTTTCTGCACAACAGTGTACTTACCTTCGTTTAACGCTGCCTCGCGTCACTTCGACCCCAGATCCGTCTTTCTTTTCACTCGATGCCGCGTGTTCTAGCGCCTGTTGTACCTGGCTGCTCTCCACAGCTTCCTTGGCCTTTTGCATCTCCTCCAGCTTTTCCTGCAGTCGTGTATCCTTCTTCGCGTTCACATTCAATAGATCATGAGGAACTTTTCGCAGCCTGCCCACATGGGCCTGCAATTCCTTGAGCGCCGAGATTTCTTTCTGAAGCTCATCGACGTTGGAAGCCATGTCTAGCCATACACGCACAAATAACGCGACACTTTCATATTGTCACATCCGGACGAGGGCAATGTCCGAACAAACCATTGGATTGATAAAGCTTGACAGTGCACCATCACCAGCATCTCTTTAGCCGATTTTTTTGTTTTTAGCTCGATATCGACAGTCTGTCATTCAAATTTCACTGCGACCCCGAGGTGGAAAGCACCCGAATTCAAGGTTGCTTTGTTCAAAATGTCATCAGGATATGTCGGAGCTTGCGCTAGCCATGACCCTGGCGATGCTATCCGATTCTAGTTGCAAACAAAGGTATGTGTGGTCGAGGACTTTACGGGGGACACCATTTCCTCCGATCTCCGACAGTGCATCATTTCCGCTCGCAACATATTGCTTGAAATTAGGTTCCTTCATCCGCACGTTGGCAAAAGAAGCTCATTCGCATTGGCATGGGATATCTGCGCAGTAAATGTTTCAAAACGTCAACCCGGAGACCTGGGCATGACCATGACGGCTTTACCCAATGCGTTGGTATAATTATGCAGGTAATAATCGATCATTAACTCAACTCGTCCAATATAATTGATATCCCCATTAATGGGTGCATGGTCCATGCCAGCCTTTGAACAAAGCAAGGCCAATTTTCAATTTGCAGTCGTCTGATCGGACAGGCTGGACTGCCACCGGAAACTTCAGAATTCCATCATGAGAGTCGATCTAGAGACTGTCGGAGGAAGATCACAGAACGGTTTCATGAAATCGGACTTGACTCATGATTTTTTTCGGCGAGAGGCATACCGTGCATGTCAAACACAAATCTTGCTGCTCATCGCGCTCATCTACGATTTAAATTATTTACGGATCATTTATGGACCATAGGAGTGAACAATGCAAAGTGGCTCAAGATCGAAAAGAGGACAAGAGGAAACATTAAAATGTCAAGATGGCAATAAAATACTGGGGTCCCGGTCAAAGTTCTGTCATGTTTGGATTTCATCCAGGCGCTTGAACAATTTGCTCATTCTATCCTCCAGACCCTCAACATTTCCTTTCACGACGCCTCTGTTTTCTTCCAAGCTCTTCTCCACGCCCTCAACGGCGCCCTCAAGCTCAGTAAGACTCTCCTTTATCTGACGCTGTTCTTCCTCCAGTCCCTTCAACGTCGCGTCAAACTCACCAGCGGCGGCATGTAATCCCGATAGCGTCCTCAGTCTGGCCAAGACATGTGGAACCTGAGGAAGGCTTGACCCCAGTCTATTCAAAAGGGGTACCAACTGTTCGGCCGTAGTCGTCGTTGCTGTGTTGGGCTGGGAACCCTGTCGTCGATGTGAATGAGCTGCAGTCCGGTCCAAGTCGGACAAAAGAAGCTTAAGTCGGCGTGATATAGAATCAATATGTCTGGGCTGTGTGAGGAGCGTGAGTTGCGCATTGAGACGCGTAATGAGCGGGACTAGTGGCGGAGGTAATGGGCTGAGTTCGTCGAGTGCAGTCGTCGACGAACCGACGAGTTTCTCGAGCTGCCCAACCCTTTCGTCCATCTCAACGAGCCCAAGAGACGGTCGTTTTTCTGAGGTATCCTTCTCGTCAATGTCCGTATCCTTGTCTTGAATTTCTTTGAAGCCTTGGTCCTCAAGCACGACGCCGACTAGCCTCCCCCTTCCTTCCTTTCCCTTTCTGATATGTTCGAGGCGGTCTCGCACGTCGACGATACCACGTATGAGTTCCCCGGGATCCTTTTCCTTGCTCACTTGTGGATTCGTAGGATCGGCCATTTCAGCCTCCAGCGCACCAAGCTCAATCTGTAGGGCTTGGAGTCGATGGCTCAGGGTCAGCTTGGCGGGTTCATCGTCGTCTTCATACGTAGTCCGTAGTCGTTCTATCACTTACAATTAATACGTGATACTGAAAGAAAACTTGGAACATACCTCTCCTCTGTTCAGCTTTTCTGAATCTTAAGCTCGCGGCATCCATGGCAATAAGACTGCTTGAATCTAGTTCCTCCCCGTTCCCAACCTCTCCAGGTTTACGCGGCCGGTCTCTCTCCTCGTCACTCCCGTCGCCCTTCTACAACATTATCAGCGGGCTGACGCGAACATGGGCATGTACTGACATTCCCTTGTTCCAACGGGGACACATCTTCCGTTTCGTACACATCAGGTGCCGTGTCCTACGTCAGATGAGCATTTAGAGTGAGGCAGGATGAAAAAGAACGAACAATATCCGGAAGATTCGCGTACTTGGCAGAGTTCATGGGCGGAAGCAGAAAAGGCAACAGCTTTGACGCGGAACCTGAAGGTTCATAAATTCTAGATATAGCAAGAGGCAAGACACGGAACGACAAAAAGATCGTCACCTTAGAGATTCGAACTCTAGCGGGCAAAGCCCAACCGCTTAGCAGGCGATCCCGTTAACCACTCCGGCAAAGTGACTTACTGTCCAAGGGGGTAATGGTATCTCATCATGGCTAACCCTTCGCGTCAATAACTTATCTTGCCGTAGGCAGCTTCCCTATCACTGTCATACCGGGACGTGTCGGCTTAACACTTTACATCCATGTCTCTAGAGAAACCCGTCCTCATTGCGAACCCCAAATTCGTCCTTGTCGTTCATGGGGGTGCTGGAACCATGTCTCGAGCCAACTCGACACCCGAGAAAGAAGCAGCGTACCACGCAGGCCTTCACGCTGCTCTCCAAGCTGGTTATCAAGTCCTGAAAGATGGTGGCGAGGCAATAGACGCCGCAGTTGCGGCTGTCAGCGTATTTGAAGGCATGCGTTCCCTATTTTCCAGTCAGGTGTTATATGATGACTGGTATCGGTATTATAGACAATATCCTGTTCAACGCAGGAAAAGGTGCTGTTTTCAATACTGCAGGTCACAATGAACTCGAAGCATCTCTCATGCTGTCCAGGCCACCTTCCACTCATCCCGAGATTCCACAAACGCGCCGTGGACTGGGACTTACACTTTTGACGCGTATCCGGAATCCTTCCCAGCTTGTGAGATCCCTGTACCTGTCTCCCTCCAAAGCTCCCCATGTCTTTCTGTCTGCCACGCATGCAGAGGAACTGGCGGTCCAAGAGGGCTTCGAACTCGTCGACGCGTCATATTTCTTCAGCCTCAAGCGTTGGAAAGAGCATCGGGAAGGGTTGGGATTACCTGTTCTACCTCTCCCATCTGGGGTTGAAACAGGCGGAGATAAAGATGAGTTAGGTGTGAATCCCCAGGGTACTGTGGGCGCCGTGGCTCTTGATGTCAGAGGGTGCATTGCTGCCGTGACTTCTACCGGCGGTCGAACCAATAAGCTCCCGGGAAGGATTGGCGATACCCCACACATGGGGTCTGGGTTTTGGGCGGAGGAATGGCCTATGAAGGGATGGATACGTCGCGAGTGGAACAAACTGTGGAGAGGGAAGGAAACACAGGGGGTAGGAATATCGGGGACAGGCGACGGCGATGTCAGTCAACTTTCTTGTAGTGCATTTTGTGTTTCTGACCATTCAACTTTTCAGTACTTCATTAGACATGCTGCGGCCGTGACGATGTGTCATCGAGTCAAATTCCTGGGGCAGACACTAGATAGCGCTGCTCAGCATACCGTAGACGATTTGTTGAAGGACGGAGGTACGGGAGGGGTCATTGCTTTAGACACGGATGGCAACAGTACGTGCCTTCGTGTATTTCACCGTCTTACAAATTGCCAATGTTTGTTATAGTCGCAATGGCGCTAAACTGCGAAGGCATGTATCGTGGTGTCATCAGGGAGGATGGTGTATCCAAGACAGCAATCTTTAGGGATGATAAATTGTGCTAACCATTTAGCAGTATATTCATTAGAATCATATTTTATGCGACGGGGCTGGAATTTATAGTCACTTTGCCGGAGTGGTTAACGGGATCGCCTGCTAAGCGGTTGGGCTTTGCCCGCTAGAGTTCGAATCTCTAAGGTGACGGTTTTTTTTGCTCTCCGTGTCATCTGCATCGGCCTTTCGGGCCGAGCATCCGGGTGGGCTTGGCTGGACCTGAGTAATTCGTCACTTAACCTTCGTCCACCACTTAAGTCAGGATGGCTACCCAGGATCCACCCTTGCCAGGCAATGCTGCAGTCCCCGTTTTGCTTGACTTTCTCAGTTCAGTTCCCTATCAACTCACAGCCGCCCTTGTTCGTCTTGGTCCATATATTTCAGCCTTGAGGCAGCTCGCGGAGGTCACCAGTTGGTCGACATCCTGGTACGACAGCTGGCTTGCCATCGCTGCCTGGTGGGCACTCTGTCTCCTGCTGGAGCTCACTGTGCAGTACGTCGCTCCTCATTTTATCTATGCTTACTGCCTGATAGTCTGACCGGCGCGCACTAGATATCTTCTTCCTGCGACGTTTTTGTTCGTGTATCTTGTATCGAAATGGACAACACCACGCCGGACATCCGGTTCTCCTCCGATTACCGAACAAAATCTTCAGGCAACGATCACGGATCTGGTCGTTCTGCAGTCTCTCTTGCCCTCCATTCCATTCGAATTCAACGAGAGCTCTCTTTCTGTCATAATCCGCATATGCGCCATCTTGTATATCCCATACCTTGTCATTACGCACTGTATTTCCCTGCGCGTCCTCTTCGGTACCGCAGGCACCATATTGCTCTCCTGGCGCGCTCCATGGTCCCAAGCTCTACGCAAAACACTCTGGAAAAGTGCTTGGTTCCGGTGGGTTGTCTACCGAGCATGGTCCAGGCTTTCTGGTCGACCGCTCCCTGTCCCTACAGTTAGTACCAGAGACCTTACGATTGAACATGAACGCAATTCGGCCCGATTTTTATTCATGGTTTACGAGAATCAGCGATGGTGGATGGGGCTCGATTGGACTGCTGCATTGCTCCCAAGCGAGCGCCCTTCGTGGTGTTCTGCATCTTTACAGCCGGTTCCTCCACCGAGTGCAATGTCGCTTCCCGGTGACAGCGTGGTGTATGTAGGGGATGGCAAGGGCGGTCGGGAGAAGCGGACCGCTAAGTGGGCTTGGGAAGAGGCGGAATGGAGGGTATGTGTCCGGCGGGAGGGTTCAGCTGTGGTTAGAGTTGAGAAACCGCTACCTACTCCCAAGGGAGAAGGTCCTGGGGAGAGCCAGCTGGCCAAAGTAGATGGTAAGATTAGGGAATCACAGAATGCTGGTGGATCTGGAGAGGATGCACAGGAGGATGACGGACAGGATAACACTGATGAAGATCCCGAGACAGACCCAGACGGTTGGGTATATGGCGATAACAAGTGGGAAAATCGGTCCGCAAAGGGTGGCATTGGGAAGGTGTGTGAATGCCTGCCAATTTCGTCCATTCTCTAATGCTCTAATATTTTAGTATACACGATACAGACGTTGGACACGCGTAGCAATCGTTAACGAGACCGTCGAAGTTGCTGGAGCTGGCGATGTCGGTATAGAACGGCCAACTCGGCAACACAGCACAAGTCATTCCAGAGAAAGCAGCGTGGATAATGACAGAGGCAGTCCTCTACGGCAGAGATTGAAAAATGCTCTAAATAGGCAGTCTATATCCCCTTCATCTTCATCTTGAGTATAGTGAGTGTTATCAGCAATATCTGGGTGTATGTACATGGTACGAGGGAGAAGACTAACATCTTTTTCCCTCGAATAATTTTTCTTGTCAAACCAGATCAATGGCAATTGATCCACAAACGGGAAATAGTGGATCATACGGCGAATTTTAGCCATAACTTGGCTTCCTGCCTCCGTCCATTTCGACGGAACTTGATTCGTTCCCCTCCTCTGGTTACCTCCGTCATTTCCATTGAAATCGAGCTTAAGACATGGCCGTCGGGCGGGACCTATTTTCTAGAAATTTCTTGAAAAGTGTCGCCTGAAAAATCTGAGGCATGTGCTTTTGCCGAGTTGAGACACAATTGAGCCCAGCCGCGGAATAATAATGCTCCATGAGCGTGCAAGCTCATAAGGTGCTAACGCCACCAGTTGTAGCAGGAGCGGGATTTGCACGCCTCTGTCAAAATCGAAAGCGGATGGCGAGGCTAAACCTCCTCCAGCCTTGCACCTACATTTTAAGGAATCGAAACTAACCTAGAAAGTAGCTATGGCGGGGAAGACCTTGATGATACCCGTCAAAACGACAGGGGAAACGGAGGATTGAATTGGACCCCCGGACAGCTTAGGGCTCGTATATCACCGACGGCCGCAAACGCACAGCTTGGATGCGATGATCCATGGCCATGCAGAAACCCGATGAATACATTTATCGTTAACGAGTGTAAGTACTGATGCGTACACCTTGTAGATATAATAAATTGTACAGACAAGAATTATCTAATGTTGAAGGTATTAGGGAAGATGATTTGCTTCTTTGGGGCTCGTAAGCTCAAGGAAAGAATCTGAGGGGAGAACAAACGTTTGCCCCGGATACTCTGGGTCGACGAGGGGCTCGGGGGATGGTAGGGGTTTATCGCGGTCATATGTTCGCGCTTTTGGCGGTAGAGTCAGCTTCGTCGCCCCTGTCTCTGGGAGCGCAGGCGCCGCCTCCGAGTCAACACCTTGCAATAGTCCACCGACATCCTTGAAAGACATTTTGTCGTACTGAAACGCAAGTGTCTTTCTGGACGGACGAAGGATTGTTCCCATAGTATGCAGCCCGATTTTTTCGGGTTCTGGGGGAGTCTGTTTCCTGTGGAACACTCAGTTTCTCTATAGAACCTTGACGATCGCGGAAAGATACCTCTTGGCAAAGGCAAAGACATCTGATTTTAAGTTCGGACTTGCTTTCGGAACGGCAGCAAAGAGACGACGGTAATGTTTCCGTACGTCTTCGCCCGTGCCAAGTAAAGCGAGGAAAGCTAGCCCAGTAACGAGGAATATCCACCTATTTCCTTCAACACCGAAAGCCGTACGAGGTACAGAGCGCCAGACCGAGGCAGGATACACATTCACTGTTGAACGTTCGGAATCACTGATTCCCTTGAGATTAATCATTTGTCTGTCGGTTGCTTGTAAGGCAATCATAGTGATATGGTACGCGACATTGAAAACCGACACAACAACTGAAAGGACAAGAAGGCGGACGTAGCGCTGGGGAGAAAGTGCTGGAAATGATGGGTCGGCGAGAGGGGAGTATTTGTGAGGAACGGGCTTGAGATATTTGTATGCAACGAGAGAGGTAACTGAAAACCCGACGGCGATGACGGAGAGAACGAGGCTGGGCGCGTTGACAAACGTGATAGAAAGAGTGAGGTCGTAAGTGAATGGCAGACAACCAGCGTCGAGGAAGATGTCGAATCGATGCGCTTGGGCGGCGTACTCTATGATAGATCTCATGGTCAACGAACGTCACGCGGTACTGGGGTAGACCTACGTGTCAAGCTGCCGGCAACAGGTATTGTGACACAGAGGAAGATGTCGAATATAGCGCTGAAGGTTGTCTTTACGAATCATAGGAACGTTTCGTAAGACGGAAACAAAATATGTGCTGACCTGTGATGAATGCAATGGACCATCGAGCTCGGAGATGCACCACATGCGACGAGTAATGGTCATCAGAGACGTGGGTATGCCCACGGACGAAGCAACAAGAATACGCAAGCTAAAATCGCACCAATCGGCGGCAGTAGCACCAACGGAGTCGACGAAAAGAATGATCAGGCCAGAGGCCACCCAAAAGATGAAGAAGAGGGTGCCGAGATTCCATGGCTGGGCATGGCACGGAGTGGGAACAAGGACAAGAAGGAAAAGGACCAGGGAGAAAACAGCAAAAACCGAGTTCGTGAAAGACATGGGGGAAGGAATAAGAAGAGGGTATGCATTTCTTCGAGTCTTTATACTGGAATCGGCGAGTCCTTTGTACTTTCCAGACCTATTTTTAGCTCAAGTTGAAATCTACAGCGGAAAGACGGGCCGATGAACAGCTCGGCCCATGGAAACGACCATCATCTTGCTCACCGTTGCTGCTCGTTTGCTCACCACTTTCCTTGCTTTCCTCGCCTCTTACTTGCCGCTGTTTGACGCGTCGCCCGTAAAGTCGTGGCTGCGCTGGGATGCCTTTCATTTCTCGCATATTGCAAGGGAAGGATACGTGTACGAGCACGAATGGGCTTTTTTTCCAGGGCTGCCCTTTGTAATTCGGCGGATTGAACCTGACAGCATCCAATGGCACATGCTCATGACCGCCATTGCCTGCGATACTTCCGTCACTCTCTACCGCCTTTCCAAGCATCACCTTCGCATGCCGTCCCTGGCTTTTCTCGCGACGCTGTTCTCCCTGCTTCCCAGCAGCCCAGCAACTCTTCGTCTCGCACCTTATGCCGAGCCTTTTTTCACTTATTTAGCCTATAAAGGTACGTTGTCGCTGCCATCAAACAATGCGATTCTCACACTTCCTAGGTCTGCTGTATTGCGCGACCAAGGAATTCTACCATGCAACTGTATGTTTCACCTTGGCAGGATTCTTCCGGTCTAACAACATCTTTCTCGCCGGATACATTTTGTGGGGGCTTGGGCCGAGAAAATTTCACCTAAGCGCTTCGCTCGCAGCAGTGATTTTCTCTCCATTCATATACCAAAACTTCTCTGCATACCTTGCATTCTGTCCCGGACCTGATTGGTGCAACAAGAGCGTACCTTTGATATACCCTTACGTTCAAGCCAAGTATTGGGGTGTCGGTCTCTTCAACTACTGGTCACTCCAGCAGCTCCCAAACTTTTTCATCGCTGCACCGCCTCTTCTACTCATCACAGTCTACTCGGTCCATATTCTTAAGGGATCCTTCACTTCATCATTGGTCCCACATGCCATCCACGCGTTAATCCTCTCCGCTACCCTTCTTTTCGCATCTCACACCCAAATCGCCCTCCGTCTTGTTGCATCCCTTCCTATTACCTACTGGGCCGCTGCATGGCTCATCGTGGAACACCGAATGTGGGGAAAGGTATGGGTTGGATGGAGTATGCTGTGGGGATGTATTTCTGTGGTACTGTGGATGACATTCTTACCTCCTGCATAAATGGTATAGTCACTTTGCCGGAGTGGTTAACGGGATCGCCTGCTAAGCGGTTGGGCTTTGCCCGCTAGAGTTCGAATCTCTAAGGTGACGAAATTTTGCTCCCGCGGAATGTTCCTTTCTGTGTCTATTTAATATTACGGTGGCCCTAAGCGTATCCCCCAGTAATTGGTAAAGGTACTGTAAGCGCCGAGATTCGGTATCAATTCAACTTTCAAGTAGACGCGCGAATACAGGACTCCCGTGTGCAGTCACGTTGGGGTAACGTGCGACGCGTGTTCCTGAGCAGTGAGCCTATTTGACAGACGAGATGAAAATTTTCATTGGTATGCTATACGTGCCCTATAAGTCTGCGTCCGCGATACAAGCAGGTCGTAATATGCGGAAAACTGGCATATTGATATGAATAAAGTTATGATCATGGAAAACATGAAGTTGTGTCTGCAGTGGAAGATAAGCGTGATGCAGGACATACAAATTCTCATAAAAGACAGCGGTGCGGAATAATCAGATTTACAGAATGTTGGTCTTAAATGACAATCAGTTGAGTGCATGGACTGCAAAAAATCACGGTTTCCTCACCTGCCGAGGCCTCATAATTCCAGTAGATGAATCACCGATGTCTGTGATATTACCGCTTTCCAACAGCGTCGTTGGTAAGGTCTTGGAAGCTTCAACTGATAGTGCTACTGAAGACGCCAGAGAAGGAGACTCATTTACTGAGCTCGAACCTGTGGCTGCTGTCGATGTCGCATGCGCCATGGATGAAGAAGACGATGTAGCTGTAGATATCGTGCTAGATGGACTGCCCGACGACGCCAAAGTTGATGCCGTAGCTTCGGCAGAGGATGCACTCAACCGACCTGCCCCCGCTTTCAGTTCAGAAAACGATAAAGCCAAGTCATACGTCGTCGGCACAGTATCCTGGGCTAGCTTCAACCATGGTATCTGGTATCCTCCCATCTCAATCCTGACTGTGTTTGCTGTAGCGACGTCGAGAAATCCCAACGGTATGATGTTTAAAGACGCATCTACACCTTGCGTAAGCAGGACTCCATCAATTTCAGGAGACACCATCGTCTCTCCGGGTTGAATGACAAAGTCCTCCCCAAATGAATGCCCAAAGGAGGCATAGACCACTCCTTCGACCGATGCGTCCGATTGAACGAACTCGATTACCATCGGAGCGTCTAACGGGTTGTGAATCGAAACAGTGACAGTGACGAGATTCGTAACGAGAGTATCGAGCGTGATGATGACATGAATACTTGCGATGATGTTTAACTGATTCATGCCTGCACAAATTTAATAGTTAGCAGGCTGCAGCAAAATGCGGCTTGATGCTAACCTGGAAACATCGTAGTCAACTGTAGTCCTGCTAGTGCTTCCTGGAGTGATGGAAATGGTGTACTTTGGGCATCACCGTGGATCGTTAAAGCTATGTCGTCGCCAGTGGTCAAGAACCGCGTCAAGAAGGCCTATCAATGCAGAAGGTCAAAAATGGAAACATACGCATCTTGCATTTATTTACCTGAGCTGTGGTATCATTTGCATCGCTTGGCTCATAGTGGAATTCTGTAGGAAACACTACTTCTCCTGGCAACAAATCGAACGGCTGTGCGCATTCAGTAAGTTCGAAGATCTTAGGATGTGCTTATCAAGCTCACATCAATTTCCGCCCTTCCAATCATCACACCTTCGTATATGACTGGAAGTGCTATGTCAGCGGTGTGGAGGGTCACATTTGATGGATTCTGTATTGTCGTTGTCAGTGGCGAAACGATGAACCCGCTTCCTCCATCTCCCCCGCTTCCAGAAACAGACACATTGCTCAAGGTCGCCGAACCGCCGAAGGAGTTCATACCTTTCAAAGATGACGGTACGTCAAAGGGAATGCCCGATATAGATACATCTCCAATTGCCGTGTGAGCTGTGATGTCCGCCGCTCCTTTGAGTTGAAATCCTGCTTGGTCGAGCAGTGTTACCGCGGCAAACAATGCTTCGAACGCTTCATTATTGAGGGATTTCAGAGGCTGGTTCTCCCACTGAACGTCGAGGTTCACCACATTGCCTGTGGACACCCCACCATCGGCAGCAGTTTTCGGTAATGCAAGTGAAGCTATCTCCGTTCCATCCAATGAAGCCATCACAATATTTTGTGCCCCCTCAAACACTTGTAAGGAGAATCCGAAAGGGTTTTTGTACGTTGCTAGCGTGTTGCGGGAGCTCGTCGGAGGTGCGAAAGTCTGGTCAGCACTTTGTAATGTTACTTCGAGATCCGAGAGTTCTACGGATTGTATGACCTGTGAGGGTTGATCAGAACATCGCAGTTGACGGCAGTGAAGGAAACCTGACATTAAACATCTGACCGGATAAAACGACGTTAAGAGATAGAGTCTTGAAGGCAGCACTAAGCCAATCCACCGGCCCACTTGATCCGCTGGGCTGGACAGAGTCACCGGTCGTTATCAAAGTAGAATTTTCTCCAGCCAAAAAGGCAGAGAACAGCTGCCCGATAGTGTTCAGGCCATCACCACTCTGAGGGATTATGCGGCCAGAGAAATGCGACGAGGTCTTTGAGCTGGCCGTCAGATTTAAACCAGTCGCGGTCAGAGCTAGAGCATGACGTTAGAGATGAACGAAAGATCTTCCGCAAGTAGCGACCCACGTCCAACATGCGTTCCCTCATAAAACGATTGGAATGTAACTATTCCCAAGTCAATACTGATTTCTGCCGTACCATTTTAATGTTAAGAATGCGAAAAAGCGGAGAGTACTCACGCGACGGCGATGGTATTGATACATCCGTCTCGATGTGGATGCCTCCATCTACGTCATCAGACGGCAAGCTGAAGTTGCTGACTGTAACGCCGGGCAAGTTATTGAACGCTTTGAAAGTGACGGTCTTCTCCAGTGATACATTGTCGAAAATCGTTCCTAGGGCAGTCAGACGAAGCTTGTTTGTTGATATCGTCCACGAGAATTCCTCATTATGAAGCAGGTAGGTCGCAAACTGAGTAAATCTACAAGAGATTTCAGTACTAGTAGTTGATGGTCGGAACAGAGACGAACTGTGATTGGTCAGTTATCGTAAGTCTTGCTTGAGTCTCGTAGTTAGGTACTCCATCGTTGGCTGCAGCACAAACTGAAGAAAATTCAAACCTTGCCCAACTGTATGAAGGCCACTGGGGACGACTTACTTGGCTCAAGATCGATCAGTGCGATATCGTGACCCTCCCAATTTACGCTGGTATCCCTGAATATATATATATATATATAATTTTTGAAAAGCATCACTTACGTTACTGGTTCTGTAAAAGTGATGAGTGCATCTAGTGGACCAGTTCCCGTCAGGGAACCACGTAAAGAAAGATCCAGGCCGTCATTCGAGATATTTCTGCGGAGGAATAAAATATACGGACTGGACCATTCGAAGTGTACTCACGAGATGTCAGCTTCAGTGAACTGTAGAACGGAAGCGTCGACTAGATTTTGTGCAATAGGTCCAGCAACAGCACCTATGAGGTATAGAACAGATTCATCGGTCTAAAGTTTGTTAAGACAGCTGTTATGCTAGAAGCGCACTAGTTGGAGATCCTTACTATGGCTGGGACACCGTTTTGCTTGAAGGACAGATCTACCGCGACTGATATGCAATAGGTGATGAGATTTCGATACAGTTGGCAACAGTAAGACGCATACAATCATCAAGTTTGAGTGACGAATCAATTGCGAGGTCGACCTGAAGATTTTTCACTGCCTTCATGATTGCGCCTGCGACATCGAACTGATTGCCACTGTGAGGGAGAAACTACGGTCAGATCATAAGTGACGGAGCAGTCTAGCTAACGTCATACCTAGAACAACCAGAGGCTTGAGTGTCTACTGTCGTGGTGACCTAGAAATGGTGTATGGTATATCAACAGATACTAGTGGACAAGATACAGAACTTACTGGGGGATTGAAATCTGGATTAGCCGCGAGCAACTGGAACATGCTGACTAGTGGTCCGAGATCGACGGCATTAGCTTGTGCTGTCAGTCCCAGAAACTGGACAATAGTCAACCGGTCTAAGTTAAAATTCATGTCCAACGACTGCGAAGTAACGTTATTGTGTCCGTCAGCGTGTATCGGATCAGATGATACATCTACATCTTGGATTGTGCCTAGCGTCAGTCCTCGATACGTCGCGGTAGCACCGACTGTGAGTAGATTGATGCTAGCCGTAAACGGATTGGCGAGAATGAAGGAAGCCTGAGCAACGCCTGTATTCACAATATCGGTTGGGAATGTCAAGGAGGTACTTTTGATCAGCGTATCATGTATAGCAGGTATTGTCACAGGAGACAGGATGATCTCAGAAAGCGCCATCTGTAAAGACTTGATCGAGGTGGAATCTGTGCTGCCAGCAATGGAAGTTTCTGCATCGACTCCTTGTATGTAATTTTCAAGGAGTGTCCGTCCTGCTGAAGCTGCGTCCGATCCTTGTGGGGAAAAGTGGACATCTAAAACGAATATAAGAGAGAGACGATGTCGCGACGGCGTCACACGAACCTGTGGGATAGCTTCCGTTGCCAGGTTTGATCACTAGATCGGCCTAGTAGCAACCAAAGGTAAGATGAGCCTATCAAATAGAGAGACAAAGCATACTATGTTCGCGGTACCAATTACTTGGTTCCTATTTACAAAGTAAGGATATGGGGGGGAAAAAATAGAGACGCGACTCACTGATAAGAGAACAAGAAAGAGACATCCCCCGTGCCTAGTGGCATGAATACTAAATACCGCTCGGGAAAGGATACCAAACGTACCAATAGTCAAATTACTGCACAACACTGTCAGTCTAATTTGCTGAACATTCAAGGGGATAACTCACCTTGGATCGTAAAGTAAGCTGTTAACTTTAATAAGTAGGAAGTCGGGATAACCATGGTTAACGTCCAGGTCGCTGATAGTGACAGGCTGCGCCTTAAGGCCTTGCAAACCATCGATTGAAGTTTCCACGGAGAACGTGATTTCGCTTAAAGAGAGAAGGCCAACAGCGGTGCTCGCATCGGCATTGGCTGACCCAGTCAAGGTCAAGGTTTCTTTAGATCCCATGGTTGTTGCCGCTAGGAAGCTATCAAAGATGGCATGAGTGTTGTCGAAGACTGTGAAGGGTACGTCGCTGAAAGTCAAAGTGATGATACGAGAATCCACGTCTGTGCTAGCTGGTGACTTCGGAATCATCAGCTGCGCAAAGTCCTGTCCACCATAGCCAACAATAATGTTCTGTTCAAGCGCCTGGATATCCACGGGGAAGCTGAAAGGAAGTGTGAATGCAGCCTGAGAAAAATCACTGCTTGTCGCTGGATTATATGCGGTATCATCCGTGAAGTCTATTTCCAGTTGCAAGAGATCAACAGACTGGATGATGTTTAGGACGCCTTGATTAGGAAGGACAGAGGCGACCTGTAGACTCTTGATGCCTTTGTTGAGCCAGATCACCTAGACCCGCGATTAGATGAGGGGGTATGATGACGGAAACAGAACGCACGTCTTCAGGTCCTGCACTGGCGCCGTGAACGACGATGTTACTGTCCTTTCCATGGATGAAATTGTTGAACAAGGTCGAGACCGCCGATAAACCTTCATCCGAATTCTGAGGAATCAGACGTCCGACAAGAGAAAGATTAGAAGTTCCGCCCGGTGTCAATACAAGACCGTCCCCCGAAAGTACAGGAGCAATCATGACGTTGTCGAAATGAGTTTCAAAGCTTATGGAACTGAGGGTAATACCGACTTGAGAAGGCTAAGATATAACGTGTTAGTATACCTGACTGTACAACCAAAAATAATGACAAACATTCGTCGCAGTAGCCTCCAAGGTGAGATGAATTCCACCAGCAGGATCATTGTTAGGCAGGTTGAAGCCAGTGATCGTGACATCGCCATTCAAGTTATTCATGCCCTTCAATGTGACTGTCTTGTCCGACAGGGAGATTTGGCCCACGTCGATGCCGAGAGCACTGACTGTGTCATGTTGAAAAGTGAGCAAAATCCGGCTCATACGTGTGAAGACATACCAGTCAGATTTTCACCCGAGATGATCCATTCAAAAGATTCCTCTGTTACCAATACCTAAAACTATGTTGGAATTATCAACCAAAGAAATGTAACAACGTACTTCAGTGAAATCGGTCAAGTGGTCAACGTCGGTGACAGTGAACTGGGACCGGACATTAAAATCGGCCCCAACGTCACCAGTTACTGTTATGTTGTCCATCTCGATATATCCCAGAGGCTTTCCATTCCAGGAGACGGATAAGCCAGACGTGAACGCGATGACAGCGTCAACTATGAGAACAGAAATTAGAAATACAAGACATGTGCAGTGATTGCTAGTGACGACGAACACGGTCCCGCGTTGGTGATACCCCCTGTCATTGTAGCAGCTGAAACAATCTTTAGCCAGGCCTTCGAGCGTTAAGGGGAGAACATACTAAAAGATTCTGGCTGAGGATCAGAAATAATGACATTGTTGATGCTATCATTCAATATCAATCCAAATTACGGTGGCGTCGATCACAAAATGAAGATACCTAAGAACCGATTGCGATACGATCCTCTGAACAATTGGTTGAGCCAGAATAGGCAAAATGAGATCAAGCGAGTCATCGGTGTTGGTCTTCACTCCACTCTGTGTATACTTGAGCGTGGTACTATAGTCGCCTATAAACCGGGTTAGAAAGGACGAAAGATTCCGGGACATGACATATTACCAATCTTCAAACCAGTCGTAAGGTCAACATCGGTTTCAAGCTTTGAGAATGCCTTTTGAACAAATTGAGGGAGGTTAAATCCGCTAATTTTCAACACAGTTAGTACATAAATGGATCATGATCTTCCTGAAACTGACGTGTATATGTTATTCTGAGTATTGCGCTTCGAGGAGGAAGCATTGGTTTCGCCTACATACGAAATCCCGCCAATCCTAACAATTCCGTCCAATTGGGCAGTATCGAGACCTGCGTCGACTGCCAGCCTACGAGTCAGGGTGAATAAAACACTTGGAGACATATTCATGTTGAGATCCAGTTTGGGTGATGTCGCCGTAGACTTTCCATCTATCGTGAACGCGTTGCTAGACTCGATCGTTCCTAATGTAAGGCCGGTGGAGGTGACGGTCGATTGGATATTCGTGATGCCGAGAGCTGCTGTGAAAGGATTCTGAATGTTGACTGAAACGTGGCTAATATTATTCTCTCGTCCTGTAGTAGACAGGACTAGGGTGTCGAATAAGATACTTGGCTCCTTGATTATAAAACTTTGACTGACTTTCAAGAGCGGCTTGATCCAATAATGTTGTGTTCAACCCCGGGAGGATGACCCCGATGTCAAGTGTCTTGAACGCTTCCGAAAGTGAGGCGATCTCTGTGCTTCCATCGTAACCAACGATGGAGAGTTGAACATCTGCATTGCAAAACTTTACTATCTGTGGGACTCTCCATGCATCTAGGCTTACCTTTTCGGCCAACGAAATCGTCCAGCGTCTGCAATCCCTGAGGACTATCGTTTGCCTTAGAATGTCGTTCGTATGAGCTAGTGTCATCCAGAACAGACGATCGAAAACTGACCGCGAATGTAGACTGGGCCACAATGGTGTTGTTGCCCATATTGAGCGTCAGGTTAGGCATAAGGGCCGTACCCAACACTACACCATCACGTTTAAGTTGCATATCTGCACATCTCTAATGAACAAAAACTTTGTATCAAGAAGCCGAGATCGAACTTACGGAGATCACCGGTCTGCAAGAATAAATTTGACGGATTGTAGATCGCCACTGTAAATCTATCAATAAGTCCACATGAAATTGTAGATCAAGACGACGAACCGTTGATGCCGAGAGTGATGCCTTCTTCCGTGCCGCCTCGTACATCAACACTCTCAATGCTTGTCAGGCCATTCAGACCTTGCAAGCCTTTCAGTGATGATGTGATATTGAATTTGATGGGATCTAGTGTAAGTTGTCCAATACTCGTATTCGCGATAGACCTTGAGTGGCCGATAATCCGGAAGTCTACTTCGGCGTGACTGGTGATGTTGACATCTGACGATTAGTTTAGTACGGTGAGCGAGAGAAAGAGGATGGCATGTACTCACTGAACTCAGAAAACACAGGATGATCGGGTGTCGCAAGTCTTGTGTCGGTGATCACAATGTCGACTGGGCCGGAGGTGTTCTTTTCACTATACACCTTGATATCGGAGGTGGAGGCATCGAGAGGCTACAAGAAACGGTGAAATACCAAGCAGTAAAGGGAGCGAATTGAACTTACGACGTCCAATCCCCCGACAACGCCTTCCGGTCTAGTGAGGTTGAACGAATTCTGAATTCTTCCGATGGATACGGAGAACCCGAAGGGTAATACTTCCATGAATAGGACATCAATCAAAGCGAAGAAAACCAAGTCTGCTTCGGCTCACCTAATTGAGCCTGAACCGTCTTGCTGTTCGTTATTGGAGACCATGGCACGGACGGGTCAAATAACAAACTCAGATCGCCGATCGCGATTGACTGAATTGGATTAATTGCGCCTTGAAGAGAAACGAAAGGGACCTGCAATTCTAGCGCTTCCACAGCTTTCGAGAGCCAAGAAATCGCGGTACCGTCGCTCTGTAGAGTTGACTGTCCCTTGGCAATGACGGTAGAGTTATCGCCATTGAGGTAGTTGGTAAAGAGTTCCGAAATGACAGCAAGCTCATCCGCGGAATCATGCCTGACCATGTACCCTCCCAAGGATATATCATTATCGCCGGGAGCCTATGATGATCGTTGTCAGAGATCACGAAAATAGAATGGACTCCGTACTATCTTTGTGTCTGGGCCGATACCCACTCCCAAGGCAACGCCTTTGTAGAACAGATCGAAAACCACAGTTCCCAGATTGAGAGAAAACGAACTATATTCGTTACGAATGAGCGAGTGTGAAATCAGACTGAAGGATGGAAATACCTAGGATTGAACAACGTCGTGATGGTGACAAAGTTGATGCCGCCGTTTGGGTTGTCACTAGGAAGCTGCAAATCCTTCAGCCTGGTATTGCCTTCGAAGCTGTTGAATCCTGGTGGAGTGAAACCATGAGAAATTTCCTTTCCAGGAGGAAGGAAGGGTCTTACCGTTCAAGGTGATATATTTGTTAAACTTGATTCCATGAGACACGGGAAACTTGACTGCTTGAACTTTGAGATCGTCGCTCGAAAGTCTCCAGGTGAAATTGGTTGCGGTAATCATATGCTGAGCAAAGCGACCAAAGGCGTCTTCATCGCTGATGTTGAAGACGGTCTGCTCATTAACGTCGGCCCTTTTATTTGCGGCATGGAGTGTGTGAAGCCACATGGCCCCGATGGGAGTTTCTGTGCCATTGTCCTGAACCCAGAATACGTTGGTAGGTTTAGTAAACTCGATTCTAGCTGATATGATGCCGGTATGAGTGATCTATTAAAAAAAGAAATCAGCGACGAGCATATGGTGAATTGTTACCAAGGTAGACGTACCGCACCGGTCAACGCAAGGTTAAACGTATTATTCTGAGGCTCAGTGATAAAGGCGACATCGACGTTGATGACGGTCCTATTAACGACCAGCTGGACGATGGCGGTGACGACAGGGAAGAGCAGAATAAAAAGTAGAGCAATTCCTAAGGGTATGATGATGGCCTGCGAAATGATGAACTTGCGCCTTTTGTACCATGGCACACGAGGAGCCGCATCTTGAGGTGGAGTGTCGGGGGGGCTAGGTTGGTTAATCGCGCTTGGATCAGTGGTCGAAACGCCTTGAGCAGCCTCAGGACCAACGACAACACCGGCGGGTGTCGTTCTCAGGATTTCTGTACCTTCCGAGAACCGAGAACCGGCCGGCAAGGCAGCGTGGCCTGCAGAAAAAACCACATATGTCAGGTCAGTCGGAATGGCGGCAGTATTGAAAAGTGCTCACCAGCTAAGGACGCGGTCGAGCCCTCAAAGTCGAGGCCATGATCGTATATGCCACTGCTTTCACGAGCAGATTCCATGGTCTCAGGGGAGGCCTCGAAAACACAGACTTAAAGAGAAGAAACACGGGGGTAAGAACCGGCAAGTGAGAAATTCTAGGGGAATATATAGACTGGAGAATTTAACAGGACAACGGGGAAATTTCATTGGACAATTGAGGCACGAGAAGTAGCACATGGTGGTTGGAAGTAGAAGCGCCGCAGAGCAATCATACTTCGCTGCCTCCCGCGCGCAAGGCGGTCACCAGATCTGATGAAAATCATCACGAGGAGAAGACGTGGGGCCGAAACTTCACGCAACTCCTTATCAGCAAGATATATTTTCCTGTGAAAAGAGAAGGTTAACATCGGTGAACGTTAGTACCGGTTCCAGTTGGTCAGATGCGAGGCGGTGATTGCCAAAAGAGGGCATAATTTCAGGCGCCGGCCCCTTACTTAAGGAATTCACGTGCATATGTTGACAGCTTGAAGTTTACAGTTGCCAGTAGCCTTTACGATCAGATTCATTCGCGCCGACGATTCTCTGAGGATCAGATACTCGCTGACATAAGTTACTGGAATATGGATGTACAACAGATCTTCCTATGGGAGATAATAGACATGTACAGATAATTGTATAGATAGGATACATGGTGCGATGCAGGTGGATAGAATAGGATACTTGGAAAAAAGCAAGAATGTTCAACAAATTTACTCAGCGGATACCGGGACACGCTATGTGTCCTCGCTGATCTCTCCTTCCTCCTTACTGCTGCTTCGAACGCTGCGCTTCCCATCTGCTTCTAAAGCAGTCACATCACCATTCGGTTCCGGCCCTTCTGTATCAGATTTTTTGTCTTCCACAATAATATCTTTGTCTCTTTTCAGAGTCGTCGAGGCCGCGACAGATACTGACGTGGCCTCGCTTGCATTAGAGTCCCATCGCACTGGCTGCACGCGAGACCGCGTTGTCCTGCGCCCTGGCTTCGACTTGTCGTCGTTACCATCAAGTGCCAGGCCTGGTTCAGGAGTAGAAATACCCTCTGAGATGGGCGTGTTGGCGATTTCCATCGGGGAACCTTCTTCCGCCTGCTGGGCTCGCGACTGACGCGTCCGTTTGGCTGGATAAGTCGCATCAGCGTCGTCGGCATCTTTCCGTTTCCGTTTCCCGCCTCCGCCGCGTTTTTTCCGAGGACTGCTGGCCTTTTCCTTGACTTCACGCGCTGCGGCAGGCGCGACTGCGACATAACCCGTGCCAGACGTTGCCGACTTGGTGTCCTCTTCTTCGGGACCCTGGGCTGGGGCAGCTGGGCGTTTCCCACGTCCCGGTGCCTGGCGTCCTTCATCGTCATCCGCAGCGATATCAGCTGGAAACCCGAAAACAGTCGGGTCCAGCGGGGGCAACGAGAGGGCTAATGGACCCAAGGGATGATAAAGGGGAAGAGGTGGGCCCATGGGGTGCTTTTTGGACTTGCTCGTCGAGGATGCTGTCGCGCTCGCTGGTAGTGTATCCTTTCCTGCGACATTAGGCTTCCCAGACGGTGCTATCCTCGGAGTAAGTGTGAAAATGGAGGCTTTGACAGAGCGAGGGTCCGAGAGTGGTGGTGACTGGTAAGTGAATTGGGGCTTCCTGCGAATGGACGACACTGGGCCGCTAGTAGCTGATGCTGTCACTACGGGGCTGATACTGGTCATACTGACAACTGAACTGAAGGATATAGGTTATATGAAGAAAGCCGTGAGACATGAAAACATACAAGTTGCGGCCTCGACGTCGAATGGCGGGCACCACCAGCAACACTCTGGCTGGATCGCAGTGGGAAAAACAGAGTGGCTTCTAGGGCAGTAGAGTGTGGTCGACTGCTGCTGCTGGCTCCAGGAGAAACGTTGACACGACGGTCGTAGGTAGCCAACACGAGCAGCCTCGAATCAGCCTCCGGCGAAATAGGACTCACGTGGGTTCAGGGGCAATTCAATGACGCGGTGCTAAGGTGCTTAAGGCTACAGTAAATTACATCCGTGTATATTTTCTACAGCTGTCCATCAATAAATTCTATGGTTTAAATACTATGTTTCCAAGCTCCATTAGGTGCCGTTCGCAGATTGCGGAAAGATAAAACTCGTGCTCCGAATTATGAGGTTGAACCAAGTTGTGAGCAATTTCGTGCGCGAGAGTAAAGTACCTATCTGAGTGTCAGCACTTGACCTTCCAGTGGACGTGGTCGAACTGTACCAGGAAACAATTGCCGGGTTGATATCACCCTTTCTGACCTGCTCATCGTCTGTGCTTTCCAGTAAGCGGATGTGATTACGCGTAAAGGAACCACCTACGCCAAGCCAGATAATATCGCAAATTCAAGAAGATGCTACCATTGCGGTTGAACGCAACAGTAGTCCCTTCGTCTTCGTTGAAGATATGTAGATTTTCCATGCGAAGCTTATAGACTGCTGCCAAGATATTCATCACATGGATAAACCTCGCCACTGAGTCGTGTCTTGCAGACAGAAACTCTTCAATGCGGGCCGTGTCTGTACCTGAAATACTGTCAGTGTTTGAATTGATAGTTTTTTTGGGACACCCACCTTGTGGAAGATATATCTTGACATTCTCCATGGACGCTGTGTCGCCTAGTTTCATGCCCAGTCCTGCATTTCAACAAGTTGGTAACTCACCAACGAGTTTCAATGTGCCCGAATGACCGGAAAGATCACAGTATCCTTCGTTCAGCGACTCTTTGACGATCCGCATCTGTTCCCGATTCTGAAGCAGGTGATTCTTCTCCGGTCTGCATGCATTGATGGCCATATCAATATTTGACGCTTGTATCGCAAAGTTGTCAACTAAAGCATGCGCACGAGTATAGGGAACGTACTGATAGCTGCTCTTGACGCACCACCCGCTTTACCTGTAGGTGGATAATTCGGGCGAGTCTCGGCAGGTATAGGTGGAGGCCCAGTATCTGTGATATGATTTCCCGTCGGTTTCAGTTCCTCCGTGACGAGTGGATGAGTGGTAATGTTCGACTTTGAACCGATCTTGCGTCTCAGGTTCTGGAACGTATTCCGCATACCAGTCGCTGTACGTATGAACGAGTTGTCATCCGACGCTGGCTGCTGTGGCGATAGCTCATCAGTGACAGCGTTCCCAATCCCATGTGAAGGATCGGGCGTCGATGCTTGCTTCGACATTAGGGCAATATTCTCTGCTCTTGCCTTGGCGGCTTCTTGTGTAGCTTGCCTCTCCATCTGCTGTTGTCTAAGGATACGGTCGACTAACGAAAGGTCAGCGCAACATCAAGGATCAACTCTGATTTGATACGCGCCATTGTAACCCCTGCGCTTTAACTCGCGAAGAGGAGTAGATAATATAGTCATGAAGAGAAGCGCATCATTAGCCTTCGGTGATTCGAAAAGTAACCGATTCAAGGAAGTTGCGACCCTTGAAAACAGTTAGATTTTGACGTAGATCAAGGGCCTGATCTGCGTACTCATAATACATATCGACCTGGGCTTTGCCGGCGAGAAATAGTATGATCTTGTTGTTTTCGTATGCAGCATAGGCCAAAGCATCAAGCGAGCGGATCGGTGCATCACCAAAGCGAAGCTTCTTCGTGATAGACAGTTTACCAAACATTTGAACGACAAAATGTTCCGGTGAGGTTAACCAGGCCAGTGTGAACTTGGTCTTCGAGTGAGTGTGTTCATGCAAGAACAGGGGGAGTCTTTCGAGTATCAGGTTTCGCGTCTCGGTGGCTATGTTGCTGTTGGGTACCGCAGCGGACGTCTTATACGATACTTCAACAACAGAGCTCAAGCGCTGGGATCCAAGGGACAGATAGAAGGCTAAATAGGACCATGAACATCACTGAGCAAAGATAAAAGTGTTAACTTGCCCTCCAGTGTGTCTTCTTGAGGTGCTGTAAACAAGGATTCGCTGAAAAGCTGATGGGCATTGGTGTCATCGGTGATGACTATGTCACTAGCTGCTTTGAGATCATAAAGCGTGTCCCAGCCATCATCATCGAAGTCGTCATAATCAATGTTTGCCTTTTCCTTTGGCTTTCGTTTCAGTCCCAATAAGACTTTTGCCCGTCGCATTTTACGAAGTGTATCCCCAGAAATTTGCTGATGGGCCATGGCAAGCTTTCGCAATTCCCCAATGTAACTGTTGAGGCAAAATGATCAGAAACCATTGAAGCAGATTTAATAAATCCCCGGACTTTGTTGGGCTATTGTTCAGCGACTCGTAAAACTTTCCCGGATCTTGTAACATAGCACGAGCAATTTCATCTACGGTAGGCTCCTGGCGAGTACCACAAGCAGTCAAAAACGCGTTTGCAGCAGGGCCAAAATCGACGAAGATAAATAGTCTCGAGTAATGGTCATCACCGGAGCTTCGACGGAAATAGCATTGGTTAGGTGGGACCCAGCGAAGTGCTACTGCTCCGTTGCTAATTTCCTTGGTCGGTACCATGGGCATCCTTGAGAGCGTTGTCAGCTGAAGGGTAGTGAAGTCTTAAGACAATAAATCTTCCGTGCATGATAAGGTATGGGAGCATGCGCTCACCTGCTATTTTCCCCGCCAATATTTCAAACCATTGCTTTGCTTGAGATTCATCTTGAGGCACTTTCTTGGCGAGGAATGATATTATCATCTGTGAAGGAGGATGTTGCGGAACTTTTAACTTCGCCACTATCTCCTTTGATAGTGTTGGCGGTGTCACCGAGAAACCGAAAACAGCCCAGTCCGGACTGGCAAATACCTGTTATGTCTGAGTTAGAAGTTACCATGAAGGCAAGGATAGTTTTTATATACCTCGTCGGGGGTACTTAGACAGACTTTGGAGTCTCGTATAGCCGGAATGAATGCAACTTGATTGAATCTCCTGGGATCGAAATCTTGGTATTTAGTATTCACATTGTCAGTAAGATACTTTAATGCGGTTGTTCTAATCTTGAGAAAAATGTGAGCAATTGTAGAACAGAACAGTTATAAATGTAGCAAGCAACCTTTTCGTCAGGACTGGCGCAAAGATTAACAAGGACATCGATAGGAGGATACTGACACAAATTGAGAGTAAATGCGAGTTTAGCTGGTAAAAGCATTAATTAAAGCATTAACGAACAGCAAGATGAAACACCTTCGGGAGACGATGAACGCCACTTGTTCTGTGCTCCCCAGTCTAGGACAGGCAAACCGAGTTGCCGAAACACATCCAAAGGTTCGTACAGATCCTTAGCAGCATATCTCTTGGATTTCGCACCAGGAACATTTTCTGACGTCTCTTGCTTCGGAAACACAGCTGTCAATCGTAAGCGAGTGATTTCGTCATCGCTGAGATTACGCGTTGCAAGATGTTTCATCAGGTCATTGACAGTCCATTCATTCGTTTTTATCATTCTGTAAAGGCATTCAACTCATTGTAAATTCTCGTCGTGCATGTTACTTACTTGTTGAACAATGTTTGCAGCTCCACATCCCTGCGGACCCCAAGACCTTCCATCACTCGCTCGAGTGATCCTCTGATTAAAGCACCTGAAGGGAGAAGAACCACAGGAAGATCACGGAATATGTTCGCGCCCGGAAAATAGACCTCGTCCGGGATTCGCAGTCCGCTCGAAGTGGGAATACACTTGAGAGATTTCATTATAACAACAATCTCTCCCTTCATCTCGGGTGAAATGGTAGTCCAATTGCGACTGAGGACAGTCAATACGTGTTCTGCCCAGGGTGCTGACATCGTGATGTCATGTTCAGGGATAGTCCGAGTTTTAGAATCACAGACGTGTTGTATCCATTGGCGTATAGTAAGCTCCGTCCACGGAAGAGACGACTTGAGTGTAGAAGATGGAAGGTGTTTGCTGACTGTGTACGGAAGAACATGATCCGGTAGGGGACCATCGGGTGGAATGTATTTGGGATCAACGAACGTCTGGATGATATTCAGAGGAATGATCCTCTCCGCACCAGAGCCTGCCAATCCGGTGGTCAGGATGGCCGCATCTAGTAGCTGCTTCTGGATTGGGGACCTATCGGTGACATTGAGTTTCACGCCCGACCACCATTTGAGACAGGCAATAGTCTCTGCCTCTGAAAGTGGACGTGACCGAAGCTCTTTAAGGACATCGTCGAACGTGATAGTTTTAAGAAGCTGTCGGTTTTGTAAAGAAGTTATCATTGATCGAGCCTCGTCTAGAACGTCTGTAGGTATAACCGGAAGTTGTGTCAAGAATCCAGAAAACGCGATATCGGGCATCCGAGCATCAGCAATCTTACGGACACCAGCAGTCGTTATGATCGAAAAGAGTTCGTTGTTGGCACACGAAAAGAATGCCTCCTCCAAACGACCAGCAACTTCTCCAGAAGGTGTAGAAGGATGGAAAGTAAAAAACTTCAGCGAATGGAGAGAACGCTGAGTTAACCGATGTTTGATGTCCTTGGCCAGGTCGGATGACGGGGACGAAGCGCCCTCCCAGAGGCTCCTAATAGTCGCGAGCTCAAGCTCATAGGCCACTCGGGCAAGAAACCCACCAACGAACAACAGTTCCTGATTCCATACTGCGGATTGTGAGACTCTGCTTACAGAAAATAATTCAAAACCTACCAGCAACGGCACGATCCCTGTATAATGTTCATCAATGCGGAATATTATTTAAGTAGAAAAAAAAGTACATCAAGTCGATTGACTCTCTTTCAACGGTCGGTATGAACCGGGCCGCCATGTGACCACCTATGGGCTGTTAATAACTCCAAAAATACAGTATGTAGAAACCTACCAAGCCCTGTAGTTTGACCAGTCGCGTGTCCCTAAACCAAATGAGCACTCACACTTGAGTAGTAGACGTGGCATACTATGAATATACGAGCGGAACCCGTGCTGAAGATAAAAGCCTTTAAGTCATGATGTTTCTCACAATACTGACTTTGCCACACACCCATCAAGATCAGGCGCGCAGGCCTTGAAAGATAGATTTCTCATTCTCTGCGTCCGATTGCTTGCTAGCGTCGTATTCATCCTTGCCAGTCTAACATGACAGTCGGTTTCAATATATAGATTGTCTTATAAGCACTCACATAGATGAGCTCATACTTCAACTTACTCGGCGGGTTCTTCTTCGTGGATCTATGAAGTTCTGCCGACAATTTCTTGTCTAAACGAACGTCTACATCGGCAGAAAAAATGGACAAAGCTACACTGGTCACGCGGACCTGACGCGGATTGATGACTTTTTTGGGTTCCTTAGGTGGCGGGGGTACAGATCCTACAAAATTTGTAAAGAGTGACGAGAAAAATCCGCTGTGAACCTGCGGCTTGACAGATTTGGCGGCAGATGGTTTATCACTAGAAGAAGTGTAGACCCATTGCATTACTTGGGCACTGATATGGAGAGCTGCAGGTGCTGTAAGCAACATTACAGGGGGGAATGTAAACAAACTTACGAGTAGACTTGATACTCTTGATGTGCATGATCGACTTGTGACTTGAGGTTTGCAACCCCCTTGGTATCACCAATCGCTCGTCAGCGCCGGAACTCTTCGTTAAATGTACAAGGCGGTTATCATCCATGTAAACGCTAACTTCTGAAAGATAATTCATGAAGGTGATGGAAGACGCCAGGAATCGCGCAAAATCAGAAGCTGGTGGAATGGTAGTATCTTCCCTCAGCACCATATCAAAAGACGTCCATGGACTTGTCTGCTCCGCTTTGGGAAGAGCACCACGACGAGCAAACAGCTTGGGGAGCATCAGAAAGTCAGCGGGAAAACAAGAACGAGGTACGTACTTGATCTTTCTTATCCTTCCAATAGAAACCCATCCATTGGCCTTTTGTACGTATTCAGGGAATATCGGAAAGTCAACAGTAGCCCGACATACCTCCGGAGGTCACAAACGGTTCTTCCGTAACAGAGAACAGACTATAAAAACCTAATACAGCCATGACTAGATGAACGCTTCGAAATAAAAAGTGGGACCATACCTACGCCAAAAGCACCAATCTTCTCCTCATCCGGGTTTCCTTCAGCTATCAGGCCGATCAATATCTTAGTAGGGTCGTGGCGGCGCATGCCATACCAATCTTTTTCAATCTGCTCCAGTCTTCATCTCTGAAGACGATACCGTTGTTCTTGAAAGTCCATTGATGTACCTATGACTTGATTGAGAAATGGATTCAGGACTGACGTGGCTTGACTATACCAGAGCTGTCGATAGGTCCGGTAGTGGTATGTCGGAGGAAGAGCGATTGGAAATGCTAGATGAATTGTCTAGAAAGTGTTTCGATTGGAAGTGTATTTCCACCGCCGTGGCTTGTGCATCGTCTGAATTTTGCAATAGTTCACGGAATACTGTGAACTCTCCAGAATAACGGGCGAGAACCTTGTCGATGAGAGCACGTTGATTGACCTCGACGGACTCATCGTGACCAGTGGCCCACTGCAATTAAGTGTCAGGCAAAGAGGCTGAATATATGCGTGTTCGTCTACTCGCCAGAGCGTCCCGGGTACCGGCCATGGAAGTACGAAAAGAAATGGTGAGATATCGGCAAGTACGTCGTCAAGCCGTAGTGCCACGTTGTGCAACTTGTGGCGCCAGAATGCCTAAATATAGAGGTCATCATGAGACGCAGCTTCTGAGGCCTGCCAAATTCCGTTTTTTATAAACGTAGGCCCTGTTGCCACTAACCGTACGACGTCGAGCTTGCCAGCCGGTACCGCGGGGACTACAACGAACGACACGGTGACGACCAGGTGAGCACAGTCCAGGCATTCAAAAATAATCGTGACCAATACCAATTTGGCGGCAGCGTGAGAATTATAGTTGGCCAGCGTCCAGTCTTCCGCCATTCACCGGACTTTGGCACACTCTTCCCTCTTCCTCTATCGTGAAGAGAAAAAGAGTCAAAAAATTGTGGTCAACCAGCGCCGTTCTCCTTTTTCTTTGCCTTGGTGCTTGTTTTTGTTATTTTACATTCCGGGTGCGGGTGTAGCTTTTCCCTATTTCATACCAACCTAAAACAGTAGCAACTGTTCGTACAGGTTGCGTTGCTGGCCTTATTTTCCTCGACGTTCCTTCTTTCGCCTCGTCCCAGTGCAGGCCTTGCCTAGAACTCGACATGTACCACCGTCCGCTGCCAACAGTTCGCTCCCCTTCGCCATACGGCCAGCCAGGCTCAGTGCAGCATTCAGGTCCAAGGCTGACTCCGTTGCTACCATCCGCAGGAATGTCCTATCCAAGCAAAGGCTCTCTGCCTGTCAATACGACCTCTTTTGCGGGCGCACCGCAAGCTGAATCCACGAGTGGACCAACTGTGTTCGGAATGCCTTTGAAATATGTATCGTGAGTTTTCTCTCCCAATATTGTTTGCAGACCCTTGATTGTTTCTAGATTGGTGACCCTTGCCGTGCAAAACGCTGCGCTGTCCATTGTAATGCATTATTCACGCGTATCAACACCACCTGCTCTCTCGTATTCACCCGCTTCCGCCGTTCTCCTCAATGAGCTGCTCAAGGGCTCTATATCGTTCGTCATTGCTCTTGCACGAGTGAGAGACCCTTCAGAAACTCCTTGGCGCCGCAGGTCAATATGGGACCTTATCTGCTCCTGGCCCTACCCTTGGACCCCCGCATTTTGGTCATTATGTGGAGAAATCTTTAGTCCAGACTGCTGGAAACTATCCATTCCTGCCATTCTATATGTGGTCCAGAATTCTCTCCAATTTGTTGCCATAAGCAATCTCCCCGTGGCATCCTTCCAAGTGACGTACCAGATGAAAA